>CM067855.1:51742980-52417576 GCA_034642435.1 Megalocaria dilatata
CAGTCGGAATTTAATTGTATGTTGAATAATAATTCTATATTTTCTTCACCACATTCAAAGGCAGTTTTCGAAAACATTTTCTGTTTAATGTTCAATGCTTGTCATAAGAGAAAAATATAGCTGCATTGATAATATAGAACGAATTACTTATAAAATACATTCTCTCAGTTACCATGTATGGAGTTCAAAAATACTTTGTATATTAAAATTTAAAAAAAAAGTGTATTGATAATAAAGAACGGAAAGTATTCTCAAAATATAAGTATGCGATTCAAGTTTTGATTCGTTCCATGTAAGATTTTTATATAAATGACATGTTATCGTTTTCATATTTTATTGATGTTTCCTTTTTATTGACATCACTGTTGGTTCAACTATAATTTTTATTTCATTAATGTTATTCTCAACTACGATTGTTAATATTTGTATGTTGTTTTCATTTTCCTCAATTTGTTGTTACTTATGCTATTAACTTTGAAAAACACAAGCGCTTTCTGGCAGTTATATTTTTTCCTCTAGCAGAATCAACACTCTAGATCTGGAAATATGATCAATAGAAATTCGGATTCCTTAATATTTAAAGTATTCATAAAATTATATTGAAAAATTTGTTTCTGTTTTTCAATGCAATTTAAAATTCTTACCCTCTGGAAGAACATCTTTTGGTTCCGCCCCTCCATATTAATTTTGGTACTAGCAAATGGGACTGGTGTTCCAAAACGCTATATATTGAATAAAATATCCAAAAACCAATAAATTACCTACTCGCATGTGATACAGAAGACCAGACTGCAGTGCAATTTCACCAGCTGCAAAAGTGAGGCCAATTACAATTTGAATGTATCATAATTATCCGAAATTACGATATTATGAACTCTGGACGTCCCAGTCCATGATTAATGCAATGGAAATTTCGCCTGGAAAAAACAAATTACTTGTCATAACATCTGAGCATCTAGAAGCATTAAAACGATGGAAAGTTCTTACTTCTTCCAATGATTACGGGTCGATCTACCGTTTTATTATTCGAATCAATTTGTTCTTGAATCTCGCTTGATTGAAGAGCAATTTGTGTTGATCATGGTCAGTCTGAATCTTCACGCTCAAAGTGATTTACATGACCGACATATTCACGGGAGTCCCTAGATGTCGCGGATGACTAGCTAGCATGATTAATAGAAAGGATGCAGATCAAGGGTTACGGTAGTTCACCATGTTCAGTATCTGATACGACTTCGCCTATACTTTAGTCTTGACAAGTTCATTATATGGTAGAATGTAATGAAGAGAAACCTCAAGAGCATCAAGCAAAATATGGACAGGTCAAGTTCAATCGGAAATCACGTCCAAAATTATTCTGCAGTAAGAGTTCAGATACGTGAAAATTTATAAAAAACTGACAACAGGTCAGGATAATTAATGCGCTGGTTAATTGATATTTAAATGAATTGACTGATTTATAACACTAATCCCTAGTTAAATTTAAACATACAGGAAGGTCATTTCCTGAATTTCTACTCAAATCTATTCACCTTCGTCTTATTACAAAGAAATGTTACTTTGTATCTTCCTCAAATAAATTATGTTTCGTACCACGGTTAGTTTATTATAATATATTACCTATTATTTCAGTATTTTCAAATAACAGATAATTGCAAGTATTAATCATCATCATAACCATTTATCGTAATTAATCACAATGATTAACTACGATAAGTTTGTGGACTGAATTTTTCTTGAGTAGCGGTAATTTTAACATCAGAGAACACTCTGTGTGCAGTGGTTTCCAAATTTCTTCATCTAATAATGATAAACCACAACGACGATGAGGAATTGAAGTAAGACACTTATAACAAAAAACTATTATATTGTGTATTGTACCAAGACAAAATAATGGCAATTGCACTAAGAACAAGTAAGGTGGATTGCTTACAGCACTCGCGATAATCTTGTACAAAAACGAATGACCAATTTGACTATTACGAGAATAATAGTGCTAAATGTAGCAAGGGCTACATGCGACAAGTTTGATTACCTGAATGATAATGCATAATGTACCAAAAGCTACATACGACAAGTTTTATTACTCGAACGATAATGATTTTATAGTCTTTACAAAGACTGAACGTTAGAGATGCTCTATGCATCTCTTCTGACAAAAAGAGAGAAATTAAAGAAATTGATCGGAAAGACTGTTTTTGGGTAGACCGAATGAATGCATAAAATTCTATAAGTGGCAGTGAGACAATGGGTGATTGTACAAGGTAAAGAGAATAAAATTTATTTATTCATTTTCTTTACCGATGTCACTGAGAAATACTGGTATAGTTACAAAGTCGAATTCTAGGATATGTATTCAAGCTACTTTTTTGTAAAAATATGTCAATATTGAGATGATAAGAAATAACAATGGATATAATGGTGCTCATTTGATTCAAAAAACATAAGTTTTAAAAAATGCGAATTTGAAAATTGCACGAATATTTATATTGCAACACTAACGACTCTAACTAATTAATATTGTGAATGATTCTAACGTATTTTTTTCAATCCCCCAATATGGGGAGATATATAATATATAAAGATGACAAGAAAATTTCTTGTGATTCATATGATTGCGAAAAAGTGAATGAAATATATAATTCATGACAAGTACAAAATTTGTAATCAAAATAAAATAGGTAGTATTTTACCTTTCGAGAAAATAACGGAAACGATAAATTCATAAATTAATAACTCATCAGAAGATTTATAATTGTATAGGTATAAATTCATTTTTACCCTCATCTCATGACGGTGCCACAACCGCTTTGGATGTGTACCTGTATATTCAAATCGCAATTGCTCTATACGAATGACAAAATGAAGTATAACGCGATCGATATGCTTCTTCCGTTTCTTTTAAGAAATTTTGAAAGGAAGGAATAACCATGCCTTTCGTAAACAGTGCCTGCACATCTTTTCGGAGGCCATTTTGCTATATTTTGCATTAGCCGTAGTGGGCTAGGATGCAAAATGTATGTTTGTAAACACTTGTGGAGTGTTTGACCCCGTATAACAAGATTGCAGTAATTATCCTCAGACGACATGTGCCTCTTATATACATAATCACAATTTCTGCGGATTTGAAAGTACATCTCTGTATCCGTAGGTAAGGTCAAGAGATAATATTCAATCTTATTTTGTTTCGATAAAAAATCGTCCTGGATATTCCATAACAAGAGATTTCGAAATTTCGCTGCAACATCTGGTACTTTAAAACACAATTGGAGTTTCGAAGTACGGTATTTTGACCAAAAACCCTTATGGGCAAACGATTCGTAGAAGTTTTTGCGACCTATATACGTCGCATCAAGTGAATTTTCGACTGATTTATTAGTCTTTTCAGATGCGTTCTCTGCCGATTCCAATTTTGTATTGGAAATGGAATTCTGAAGGGATTTGATCGCCGGTATATGTGGTGTATTGGATACCGTTAAATCTGTTTTCACTAAATAGGGATATAATTTCATATCCTTCGTTTGACTGGCCATGTTTGGTGAGTCGCTAATTTTGGATCGATTATTCGCAGTACAGGGTCTGCAGGGGCGATACCGGAGTCCTGTTAGACTCACTATATTTCAACATATGTCTTGCTTTGCGAAAACCCAATACCTCCCAGCAAATTCATCATCCAATGTTTCGATAATTTCAGGTTCATGTACGAGTACTTCAAACTCGGATTGAATTTTCATTAAGTTATCGTATCGGTTTACTTCGCCCAGTAATTGTTCCAAAAATGTGAAACAGATGTCTGCTGTTTCCAAATAATTTTCAGAAGAAGAAAGATTTTTCCTGAAACGTTTCATTTCGTGGTACAACTCTTGAACTACCATACAAGCGTCTTCTTCTTCTCGGCAATGGGTCAGTTTCCTCAATGAAAGGAAAGATGACGCAAAAACATAATGTACTATGTCAAACTCAAAAAAAGTTCAGTAAATGATCACAAAATGTACTGGTTAGAACACAAAATATCTTTATTCATTTTTACCTGTGAATAATCAAAAATTCGCTCAAGTGTGACATCATTGAAATCCTTTCCCTGAATTAAGTTATTTTCTTATTCCATTTGATGTAAGTTATGGATTTCCCTCTCCAATAAAGATACTGGTAATTGCTACATTCACTTTTCTGTACTTCAAAATGTAAATTGCAGGTAAGTATTCCATCGTAGGCTTTTAAATTTTTGAGTCCTCGATTCCGATGGTAAATAATTCAAGAAAATAAATCAAAATGAAGACGTTTGTCCTTGCTCTTGATCATGATACAGATAGTAGCTATCTTCCAGTATCGCAAAAAAGGGGAGCGGCCTAGCAACTCTGGTTTTAATTACCTCCAGTCTGTCTTCTGAGGAAGTCGTTCGCCATTAACACGCTCTCACATTTTACGATTTAACGGTTGATGATCCACTGAACTAATAAGAGATCTTTCATTATCCTAGTCCGAGAATGCTTAGCGGAGGAAGTGACGACTTTTTACTCCTTTTATATCCGATTAGTCAAGGTGTCTCGGCGGTTTATGGCGATGGTTATATTCAAACAAATTACATATGTTAATCTCCACCTGATGCAGTTGTAAAATAGAAAATAAAGCATTCGAAAAGAATACTAATAAGAATGTATTCAGGGCGGATTCAGGATAGAAAATTGTGGCATTAAATTAAATATAGGCATGTTAGAGAGGTACATTCCGATGAAAATAGCCTTCAAATGAAGCTACCAATGCTTTTTATATGGACTCAGTTTCCCTTTTTCGTGAAATGATCTGTTTGAAGAATTAGTTGTACCATGAATAACTACACAGTTTTTTTTTCCCTGAGTTTGATTGTAGTTTTATAACCAATAAACTCCAATATTAAAATTATTATTATTATGAAACAATATCATAAAATATCTGTACAATTATAAAGTTGAGAATACATATTTTTAGCTCTGAAATGGAGGGTTTCCCAATTTTCTTTCATTTTTATCAGGCACAGACTCATACATTTGAGTGAATTTTCATAAAAATGGATCCCTTTACATTTGGTCTAGACTTCAGTATAGGGGTGCCAGACGTCATGCTTTTGGTGTTATTACATCGCTTTTGCTCCTGTTGCCACGCACAATGCCAGTTTTCGAGTGCCACGCTTTCAAGCACAAACGAAAATAATAATTATTGCTCCATCCGACAAAACTGCAAAATCACAAACTAAATACTCTAGAGAAAGAATATTTAGTCCAATATTCTTGACAAGAAGAAGAAAATATAGCTTGGCGTAAAGAAATAAATATAGCTGCATTAGAAACAACAGAGGCAGAATTACTTCAAGAATCCCTTCTCATTAACCTATATAGAGAAAGTGGGCGTTTCAATACATGACGTTCACCACCAACGTGCGAGTACGTTAGTATTAGATCTGTTTTAGCTCTAGGAGAGGCATACAATTAAGTATTCCTAGAGTTCATGGTTTGAAGTATCGAGTTGAACTCTTCCTGGCAATTGTAAGCTTTCAAAGGTTACGTATGGTATTAAGGAGAACCAGGATTATTCGTACTCCCAGCCATCCAATTGGTGTTGGGTTCATTGGGGCAGTGGTTTAAAGCCTGCATGCTGAGTTAGGAGGGATTCATCGAGATGGTTTCGTGGGTCTTCCTCTAAACAAGACCAATTAAGAGACTTCTCAAAAGTTTGTGAGTCTTGACGATAAGTTTGAAGACCGTTGGTGCTCGAACCAAGATCAATTGGCAGACATATATTCTCGACGGTTTATGAGTCTTGAATTAGAGACTAGGTGGGAAAAACAAGCCCCTTCGGTGTGTGAGTTGTGTCTCACACGACTTGGGTACTCTCCTGCATGTAGAGCTTGGGCCGGTAGTACTTCGCTGTTACTAGTCATGACCTTACTTCATAGAACAGAAGCCTACTGAAAGCAGCGGGAGTTGTTCTTTTGCGCGATGCTATCGCTACCTCTTTTGTAAATTGAGGAGACTACTTATGCGGTCACCTGCTGAAGGGTCATGCTTAAATGTCGGTGCCTAAAACGGTGCTACTTATTTTCCTGTGTAGAGTTTAAAAAATACCCTCTTTCAAAAGATATCAAAAATGTCTTAACCCGAATGAAAAATTACGAAAAGTATTCTTGAAATATAGATTTGGGATATAAGTTTTGATTCGTTTTATATTAGTTTTGTTCGTTTACATGCTATGATCAAAATGTACCTTAATATTATATCAGCATCAAGAAAAATTTGGCAGCCGCGTAAATATTGTGTATATTTTGTTGACATTTTATCGTTGCCTTCGGAAAGCTAAATTCAGTCCAATTTAACGAGAAGAAATTATGCTAATTCGTATATTGAAAGCATAATATTGAATATAGCTACAAGATATCCCATCATCTTCAGAAGTCACGCGTTACTTTGACAATTAACAGGTTGTATAGGAATTTCAATATGTGAGTGAAGACATCAATCTAATCATTACATGTATGTAAACACACTGATGAAGCAAATAAAGAAATCAAACAGAATATTCTCACGTCCATCTAAATAGCAGGATACAAGGACCATTTACTTATCACTAGTAGGAAATAAACACCTTCGCAAAGATGTCGGTACTTTCTTCACCCATGGGTGTTTTAATAATAATTCTCAAACATGAATATTAATCAGGATTCTTTCGTCAATGTCTATCATTAAAAAGTGAGAATCACAACACTGAAATAATGTTCATGCTCGAGGTAGCAAATTCAGAAATATTCCCCTAATTTCATCATAAATTCGTGATCAATGCAGATAATATTTTGTTGGATCTCGTGAAAATTTCTGAGAATAATAACATAACCTCTTGTTTCCTAGATATCATACTTACGAAATAGAAACCATAATGATAGAGATGGGGATTCCACGATTCATAATTGAAGGATGGAACAGATTTATTGCTTTCTGTGTATGATCGAGGTTATATTGCTTCACTATTTGGAAGGTGGTCGTAGGTTTGGCACAACTTATTACGATTATTACTGATCACTTACATAGCGTGGCGATGATAGAGCAAGATAAAGTAGATGATTGGTATTTATTATTTGCGATTGTGTTATATCTGTTGTTCAATAACGTTGATTTTTTGGTGAAATATTTTACAGTGTTTTTTATTATCCTAATTATTGAGAATACTATCATATTTTTGTTGTGTGAATCAAGTTATTCATGAAAATTTTCTGACTTACAATTTATCCTCTCCCACTTCCTCGAAATTTATCAATATTTTATCATTGGTTTAATTCCATCAATATTGCATACTAATTCGAATATTGAAGACTACTAATAGAGAGTTTGATTATATATTGGAAATCAACCTCGAAGGGTTTTTTTGAAATATTACACATAATAGCTGGATTAATTCTTCGAAGGAAAGGTGCTAATTGACAGTCCCCCTAGCCCTCATCAATACCCCTACCTGGCCAGAAAATAGGCAGAATTTGCAATACACAATTTGGTCGGAAAATTAAACCAATCTCTCGGTAATCGAGAGATAGCACCAATAGCGTTTCTGGACATTGAAGATGCTTTTAACGCGGCCGGCTTCCCTCGCTGAGGCTATCTGTGCGAGAGGAATCGACGCGCTAATTTGTAGATGGATACTGTTAATGCGATGAGGCAGAATAATAATGACCTCATATCAGAATGAGGCCTTCGACTTCAAGGCTACCAAGGGCTGTCTGCGGAAAGTTATTCTCTCACCCTAACTGTGGACCCTTCTCGTTGATGACCTGCTAGTGATCATTTCGCTGTAGGGAGTCGACGTTCAAGTATTTGCTGATGACCTGGCAATCATAGTGAAAGGTGAATCGGAGGTGATGATAATGGCCGTCCTTCAAGAGATACTAGACACTATCGACAAATGATGTATAAGATATGTCTCTTAACCCATAAAAGAAATGAAAGTTGGATGGTTTTGAACTGCCGACTATCCGTGGTGAAACAATGAGATTCTCTTATGAGGCAAAATACCTGGGAATTGTCCTGGACAAAACTCAATTTGAATGCACCTCTATACAAAGTGTGTCATGAAGCCGGAATGGGATTCTTCAGCTGCAGGCAAATCTGCGGTAAAACATTGGGTTTAAAACATAAAATACAAAAATAACACTGGACTAAGTTCGCACGAATTTATTAAAATAAAACAAAACACTCAGTTTACATGCATGTTTCGGGTTTTATCCCATTCTCAAAACTGACAAGAAAACACACAATACTACATAATTATAATCAAATGACAGCTGTTAAAATTGGAGATAAGCGGAACTCCAGCTGATCGTTCACAATCGGTAATTGGCGTTTATGTGCTGAGGATATTTCCAAAAATTCTAAAAAGTCCAATCGTTTACTTTTTTCCCCCTCGTGTAAAATTTTTGTTTTACCGAAATCTATAAAGTGATTGCAATTGATACAATGAGCAGAAAATCCAGTAGTCGCTTTGTTCTGTAATATCGACTTTCTATGTTCATCAACCCTAACCTTTAGAGAACGACCAGTCTGGCCTATGTAGAATGCAGGACATTCATCACAGTACAGTTTATAAACCCCACTCTTTTCCGAATCAGTTAATCGGTCCTTGCCGTTTAGAAACATTGATCTTAAGTTCTTCTTATTTGTGCATATTACTTCAATTTTATTCTGTCTTAATCTACTACAAATTTTATCGCTTAATTTTGGGATGTAGTTAATGTAGACAAATTTTGAGGTGGATAGATACATGTTAACAGTTTAGAATATTGCTTTTTGAAAATCAACCTATCTATCATGTCAGGAGAGTAGCCGTTGTTATTGGATAGTAATTTTAACATTTCGATTTCTTTTTTGAAGTTATTTTCTGACGTTCTTATTCATAACAGCAGTTCCCACCCATATAGAATTAAAATGTCAGCGTTCCACTCTCTTGTACAACGATCAATTTCAATTCCACTGTCAGAAAATAACTTCAAAAAAGAAATCGAAATGTTAAAATTACTATCCAATAACAACGGCTACTCTCCTGACATGATAGATAGGTTGATTTTCAAAAAGCAATATTCTAAACTGTTAACATGTATCTATCCACCTCAACCTAAAGACCAGAAAAAAAAATTTGTCTACATTAACTACATCCCAAAATTAAGCGATAAAATTTGTAGTAGATTAAGACAGAATAAAATTGAAGTAATATGCACAAATAAGAAGAACTTAAGATCAATGTTTCTAAACGGCAAGGACCGATTAACTGATTCGGAAAAGAGTGGGGTTTATAAACTGTACTGTAATGAATGTCCTGCATTCTACATAGGCCAGACTGGTCGTTCTCTAAAGGTTAGGGTTGATGAACATAGAAAGTCGATATTACAGAACAAAGCGACTACTGGATTTTCTGCTCATTGTATCAATTGCAATCACTTTATAGATTTCGGTAAAACAAAAATTTTACACGAGGGGGAAAAAAGTAAACGATTGGACTTTTTAGAATTTTTGGAAATATCCTCAGCACATAAACGCCAATTACCGATTGTGAACGATCAGCTGGAGTTCCGCTTATCTCCAATTTTAACAGCTGTCATTTGATTATAATTATGTAGTATTGTGTGTTTTCTTGTCAGTTTTGAGAATGGGATAAAACCCGAAACATGCATGTAAACTGAGTGTTTTGTTTTATTTTAATAAATTCGTGCGAACTTAGTCCAGTGTTATTTTTGTATTTTATGTTAATCAATATGTTCCACCAAGTGTTGAGCGAGGAATCTATTTCTATAATCAAGAACGCAAACATTTCACGACTCGCAATATATTATAGAAAAGTACTCTCAAAGATCAAAAGATGTACCAACCACCTATGGTTTAATAAACAATGTTTGTTGAATAATATCAAGCCGAAATACATGAAGATCAATTGTAAACATAGTTCACCACAGGCAAAATTAGCGGTCAAGTCAGCAATAAAAACATGGATCAAGCTGGAGATGAAGAATTGGTATAAAATCAGAGACAATAACAAACTCCACCTGAAAATAATACATAGTGAGTTAACCTATCGACTTAGCCCCATTGAGTTCGATCATCTGGATTTTACCATCAGAGAAGAAGTAAGAATTTTAGGACACAAACAATACGAAAGGCAACTCAATAAACTAAATAATCTTGTAAAGAGTGTAAACAAGTTTGAATCAAGAGTGTTAAAGTGCGCGAGTGTATCTGACTTCAAAAAAATTTTTCGAAAAAGTGAAGAACTTCACAAATATACATTTCGAAGAAACTGAAATGAAGTTATTAGAAAAAGGTTTAAAAAACATTGCCCCAATGTGTTCAATAACAACGACCTTAAACAACTTGCAGTAAATGCAGAAATAGCCATAAACAGAATTGAACCCCTAGACAAACAGAATTTCGAAAAATCAATCTGCGCAAGAATAATATCCAATGCTACTTTCGAGAATAATAGGAGTGAATTGAATGTTTTTAAACAAATAAAGAAAAAAGCCATTGAAAATGACTTGATAATTACGAAAGCTGACAAAGGCAATACAGTCACAATTTTAAACAAAAATGATTACCTGACAAAAACTGAAAGTTTACTGAACTCTGAAAATTTCTCAGAATTGAAGGCAGCCCCTACGTCAAAATTCCAAACTGCAGTAAAGAAAACTATCAAGAACTGCCCTAACTTGATACCTCAAGCGTGTTTTCCTGTTACCATTATGAACCCCAGAATACCTTCTTTATACGCACTCCCTAAAATACACAAGGAGAATTGCCCCATGAGGCCTATTGTTTCATATACTCATGCACCAGCATCAAAACTCTGTAAACATCTTAATTCCATTTTACCAAGTATGATTCAACATAATCCGATTTATTCCATCAAAAATACCATCCAGTTAACAGAAGAATTGAAAACCTTCAGAATTCCCCCAAATGCCAGATTAATTTCTTTCGATGTGGTTAATTTATTTCCATCCATACCAACTAAAGAAATAAAACATCTGGTCAACGAACAACTTCACGACAATCTTTCACTCCCTACGGATATAATAGAGGAAACATTGAAACTGCTAGAAATATGTCTCGGACAGAGTTATTTTAAGTTTAACGGTAAATTTTATCAACAACTAGAAGGTCTGCCAATGGGTTCCCCATCCTCCACCCTTTTCAGTGAAATTTTCATGACACATTTGGAGAAAAAAATATTCTCGCCAGTAAACATTAATCTGACTGTACATGTACTATATTGGAAACGCTATGTAGATGACGTATTTTGTGTTTGGACTGGCTCAAATTTAGAACTAGAGTCGTTTTTGAAACTAATTAATTCATTTTACGAATCCGTTCAGTTCACTTTGGAAGTAGAGAATGTAAACCATTCACTCAATTTTTTGGATATTCAGATAAAGAGGGTAAATGACCATCTTGAATTCGATATATTCAGAAAACCCACTTTTTCGGACGTTCTTATTCATAACAGCAGTTCCCACCCATATAGAATTAAAATGTCAGCGTTCCACTCTCTTGTACAACGATCAATTTCAATTCCACTGTCAGAAAATAACTTCAAAAAAGAAATCGAAATGTTAAAATTACTATCCAATAACAACGGCTACTCTCCTGACATGATAGATAGGTTGATTTTCAAAAAGCAATATTCTAAACTGTTAACATGTATCTATCCACCTCAACCTAAAGACCAGAAAAAAAAATTGTCTACATTAACTACATCCCAAAATTAAGCGATAAAATTTGTAGTAGATTAAGACAGAATAAAATTGAAGTAATATGCACAAATAAGAAGAACTTAAGATCAATGTTTCTAAACGGCAAGGACCGATTAACTGATTCGGAAAAGAGTGGGGTTTATAAACTGTACTGTGATGAATGTCCTGCATTCTACATAGGCCAGACTGGTCGTTCTCTAAAGGTTAGGGTCGATATTACAGAACAAAGCGACTACTGGATTTTCTGCTCATTGTATCAATTGCAATCACTTTATAGATTTCGGTAAAACAAAAATTTTGCACGAGGGGGAAAAAAGTAAACGATTGGACTTTTTAGAATTTTTGGAAATATCCTCAGCACATAAACGCCAATTACCGATTGTGAACGATCAGCTGGAGTTCCGCTTATCTCCAATTTTAACAGCTGTCATTTGATTATAATTATGTAGTATTGTGTGTTTTCTTGTCAGTTTTGAGAATGGGATAAAACCCGAAACATGCATGTAAACTGAGTGTTTTGTTTTATTTTAATAAATTCGTGCGAACTTAGTCCAGTGTTATTTTTGTATTTTATGTTAATCAATATGTTCCACCAAGTGTTGAGCGAGGAATCTATTTCTATTGGGTTTAAAGCCCAGGAAGATGTATTGGCTATACACTATGGTAATTAGACCACAGATAATGTATGGCGCTGCAACGTGGTGGAAGAAAGGTCAACAAATGATTGGCCAACATAAGCTCATCCGACTGCAGAGGCAGGCTTGCCTTGCAATTATAGGTGCGTTTCGCACCACACCCACGGCAGCTATGGAGGTCCTACTAAATCTACTACTCCTGCACCTGCAGACGGAACGGACCTCATATAAACTACATTAACTGGCGATCGACAGGACAGAGACAATAGTGATGGGAGGCTCAGAACTGCTGGAAGAGCTTTTTAACCAACAGCACCCTATCGATGCCCTCGGATCTAATGTCAAAAGTGACGAGCCAAGAACCGCATTTCAATGTAATGGACCCAGCATGCTGAATTTCTATTGAGGACCGACCTTGGGAGCGGGAGTCTATGGGAGCAAACTGAGAATCGACATCTCATTGAGTCTTGGTCAAAACGCAACCATACTCAAGGCAGAACTATTTGTCATTGAGATCGCGGCAGATCTGCTGATAAAACGGCAAATTCATCATGGCAAAATCAAAATATTTACTGATAGTCAGTTAGTACTAAACGCTCTAGAATCTAGCTGTTCTACAACCGAAAATAGGAGTAGCCGTACGGCTTTCAACAGGCTCGGTATGTATAACATAAAATCACTCTTGTTTGGATACCGAACCACTCAAACTATTTGGGTAACGAAGAAACAGGTCGGCTGGCGTTTGCTGGAGCTGCGGGCTGGTAGGCTCGGAACCATTCTTGGGAATACCACATGACGTGGCTAAGCGGACGATAACAGACAGAATGAACTCAAGACTAGAGTCTTTCTGGTTGAGCCATTCTGGCCTGAAACATTCGAAAATGTTGGAACAGCTTCGAACAAAAAGAATTAAGTTGAATAAAATACCTTAGAAACACTGTTTCAATTTATAGATATATAGAATTATCAACACATATGAGCGGTAGTTAATCAATAAAAAATCAAAAGAAAACATCAGGTACTGTCCATAATCATCCAGATTCATCATCCAAGACAAGCTTGTTTCATATCCGTAAAAAACATTTCAAAAAAACCTCCAAGGTATAATAAATTTTCAATATATATTTTTTTAAATATTTGATTGATTCGGTCTTTACTTGGTGGAAACTCATTTTAATTGAAAAAATGTATATGAGACAGTAATTTATTTCCACAAAAATGTTTGTACCACTACAACAAAGGTTTCACCACGATGTGGCTTCTTCAGGTATTACATTGTACTGTCTGATTGTATTCAGTCTAACCGAGTTTAAATACATTGTTAGGTACGTGATGTTCAATAATGGAGACTTATCAACATCTGTTTGTTCGTTCAAAAGGATTTTCAAGATTTCAAGAAATTCTAAAAGTGTTAATCTAGAACTTTTGCTTTCAACGCAGATAATTTCATAGTTATTGTTGAAATTATGCCTGGATTCCTTAAAATGATTAGCATATGTCGAATGTATAGAATCGGATATATAACTTAGACTGGTCATAATTTTAATATGAACTATGAAATATTACATATCGAAAAGAAAAGTCAGAAACTAAATCTGAAAAAAAACTTTAGAGATCAATAGATATAATAAAAGACAAATTTTATTGAATGATCAAATAGATTTAAGTAGATCCCCCTACTTAATATTTTTCATTGATTGTAAACCATCTCTTTCCACCCCTCTATTTTTTGTACCAGAGCTGTTTATTTAAGGTCATGTTTTGCTTTGTATACCTCAGTTTTAATATTCACCTAATGAAGTCATGGTATGACGAAAAAATTGTCGTCTAAATCAATAAAATAGCAGAAGTTTACATTTGTTTTTCTTATATTGTCTTGAAATTGGATTGCACATAAAATACCCTGCCAGGAATAAAATTAGGTTCATCTTGTAATTTGCATTTATTCTATTTATTGAAAAGTGCGGAGAGGGATTAGCCCTTCAGGAAGGTTCTACTGTTTATTTGGTGGGATTGGAAAGGAATAATTTATTATTAATTGCTTCCAGATGGCCTAACACTAAATTCGTATCTCTACTATCAACAACTGTTTCGTTTGAAGCTAGCAATTGACCAGAAACGGCCAGAATTGACCAACAGAAGAGGTGTTGTGTTCCATCATGATAAAGCCAGGACACACACGCCAGTAGTGACTCACCAGAAATTCCAAGAACTTAGTTGGGAAGTTTTAATGCATCCACCATATAGTCCGGACCTAGCACCAAGCGATAAGCATCTTTTTCTTAAATTTCAAAACTTCCTGAGAGATGAGAAATTGGCATCAAGAGAAGTTTGTGGAAATCGATTAGTAGAGTTTTCACCAATAAGGACTTCTATGAGAGAAGCATTATAGAGCTAAATGTCAACAAATTCTAGAACGAAAAGGTGCATATTTGACCGAAATCGGATAGTCCGAACATGTTAAATAAAGTCTGGAAGTTCACGCAAAAATAATGGATATGTTTTCCAAACCAATTAATTAATCGTGTTGCTTTCCCAAGTATTCAGGTTTCCGAAGAACAACAATACACAGCCTTCGTTGTTCAGCCGGAAATATCATCATCCAGGAATGTAACCGTTTCTTAAAATAATCACCAGCCTTCTCAAAAGGAAATAGCAGAACACCCAAAGGCAGAACGGAGCAATCTTGAAAAATTCCTGACAAACAAGGCTGATCGTTGATCTGAAATTGATTTATTTCATACCATCGCCGGCGTACAAAGGGGGCGCAAGTCTGTAGGCGGCTCATTCGAGACGAGATATTAGATCTCATTAATTTACAGTTTGGCTCATTGAACCGAGTGTATTATTAGCACAACACTGTCATCTCGGCTTTCTTCAATATCCGACTCGAATATCTCCACGCAATGTCCATTTCCCGCGAAAAACATCGATTTTATACGGCGATTTTAAAGGGTATTGCACTTATCTTTAATGGATTATGGTTTCTTCGGGAATAATTGGATATGGGCTCGGCGATATGGCAAAAAATGTTAATTTCACAGTTTGAGCGATGGACGACTTGTTACACTTTTATTTCTCTGCTGTCTATTGGATTTCTCTACAGAATTACCAATGCTTTGCCGTGTAATCTCATAATGTATTTTACATAGTGAATTGTAAAAAAATCACCGAGAATCGAATAATAAAACACAAAATATGCAATATTTTCCCATATTTATTGCATATCGTGTTCAAAGAATCGTTCCGAAATATTGGAAGTACAGATTAATTCGGTTTGATTTATTTAGATCAGAAAATGCAGAGACAATTATTAACCAATTAATGTTGTCCAACTTCTGTTTACCCTTTTTTCCCACCTCTTAGTCAATTTCCGAATCCCGTCTCGGAAAAACTTTTAAGATGATCCAATTTTGAGGCCAATGTTCGATTTCTTCGAAAGAATTGAAGCGGTCAAATCGTGTTGCATCCGTCGAAACATCCAGTAGTCAGAAGGAACAATGTCTGGACAAGGAGGCGGGAATGGTAGGATATCACATTTGATCATTTCTAAATATTTTTGACAACTTTTGCGTCGTGAAGCCGACCATTATCATTCAAAAGAATAACTTTATGATGGCTGTCCTTATATTCCGGCCGTTTTTCTCACGAAGCACGGTTCATACGATGTAATTGATGTAAGTTTTAGCAACTCGTACTACATATCGCCCCCTTGGTTCCTCCAGATATACAGCATAACATTCATAACCATGAATGATCGGCTTTCGTGTTGATGTTGAGGTCAATAGCATCGATTGGTCGGGCAAAGCGTAGTATTTTTTTTCTTGGGGTTGTCGTAGAAGATGCACAATTCGTCACTAGTCAATATCCGCTGTAAAAAAACTTTCTCTTTGGTCTCTGAAGCAACTGCTCACAAGCATACGATGAGCTTTTTTCCAATCAAAACAAAAATTTTAAACTTCATGCAAATAGTATTCAATGATAAAAAAAATTGACATTTTCAACAGCGCAACAAACAACGTTTTTGTATGAAACTCAAGACAATTCAAACTGGATATTGTCGGCAGATGTCCAGTCTGTCTAAAACCGCGGCAATCAGCTGTTAATATTTAAAATTTTTAAGAGTATTCTTTTGAAAACAGACCGAATCAATTTTACTCCCAATAATATACTTATTTCAATGAATAATCAAAACATTCTTTCAATACTTTTTCAGAAATCATCAAGACAGATGCCTCGAAGTGCTAGTTTTAGTTTTAAAAAGGAAAAAAAAAGTCGGCCAGAGCAAATTCAGGGATATATCGTGATTATTTAATAAAATTCGTCGAATTTTTGATCAGAAATTTGATAAAAACGGTCCCGTAAAACAGTGCATGATCGTGAAGCATAGTTTTTTTACCGAAAGATAAGAAACTAGATATCCTTGAATCAATAGAGGTTTTCAAGAAAAATCACAATTATTAAACGAGTAGAGGGAACTTTGGTATACTCCACTTCTCGAAATGTTACAAAAGCCGAACAAAACCTTCCATAAATATATAAAACCTTTGAGATACAACTTGTTTCTTATTTTTATAATGTAGTTAGAACAACTTTAATCGAATTGCTGGTATCTCCAGTAATGAAAAAAAGATAGAAAATTAAATAATTTCTAATTTATTTGATTGAATATTTTTTGGTACTAAATGGCGAATGCGTCGGGTCTGTGCTATTGAAATCTTCGTAATCTCGAAATCAATATGAATTTTCATTTATGATAAGCTATGATGCAACAAAAATATCTACTGTTTCCATCTAGTTTTGAAAAAGGTAGGGTGGAAATCCAGCCAATTGAATGATTGAGAGATTACAAGTAATTTTTGATCATTAAGAGAGTTTTCAAAATATTATAGAGAATTATCTTTTAGATGACAGAAAACAAGAAAATGAAACTATTTTCATTTTATATCATAGAAATTAGGCTTCAAACTGCGAAACTGAATCTTCTCCTAACTGAGAATTTTCATAAATATAATCTCTCAATAAATAACATCAATAATATTTAAGTAAGGTTTTTCTGATTTACACAATTTATGTTTATGTTTACAACAATTATTTCGCTATCACAGTAGAATCATCAGGCAGGTTTACATTTTGAATAACAATAAATAACAATAAATAAATTGTGAAAATCAGAATAACCTTATTTAAATATTATTTAATATGGATTTTCACCAAGTAAGGACTGATTCAATATTTGTTTCATCTGTTCGTATATAATATTCATCATACTAATCAGAAAGAATAATATTTGAAAATAAGTTTACAAATATGCAAGTACTGAATTTAATTTATTTGAAACTTATAAAAATTCTGAGTACCTTCACCAGATAATAAATTCAAAAAATTAATACACTTTATTTAAGAAGATACAACTCCATTCAAAGATATATAAACATCTAGTAAGATAAAGTGTATTTAGTGTGAAATATGTATCTCATGAAATATAATATATTAATTTTTGAAACCTGCATTTCCCCTACATAGTGTATTGATTCTCAAAATTAATAATCTAATGAAGTATTTATAATATTTCAAATTTCCAATTCAATTCATTATTAATCTTCGCAAATCTAACCAAAAACTTGTAAATTTATAATTTACAATTACTGAATTACTGAAATTTTCATGTCAATTCCTATGATTCTAAATGAAAACAGCTATTTTGAGTTCCACATGAGTATCGACTACAGTGACATTCAACAAAGTACATTGTGGTAAATGTAAGTCTGATAGAATAGATGATTATAGGCGAAACGCGTAATAATAAGTAAAGGGTCTTTCATTAACAGCGCCCCATTTTATTTTGTAAATAAAGCACATTATTCACTCGAAAATTATTGAAATTTTTATTTCATTATAAAGTACAATGGATAACATTAGTTATGAAACAAAATCTCATTTAAATGTCCACCACGCAAAGGCTGGCAGAAATGAAGTCGTTGAACCCAATTTTCCATGACTCTCTCACACAAATCAGGTCATATGATAGCAATTTCTGGTTCAATATTGATCTGTAAATCTTTTTAATTTGCTGGATGATTGCTGTAAACCAATGACTCAATGTAACCCCTAAGAAAGAAGTCAAATGGAGTTAACTCGCAGGAACGAGGCGGATAGGTTATCGGTCCATTTCTTGAAATAATCTAATTACCGCATTTTGTTTTCAATAATTATCTCTTGGTGTGAGTTCTTGGGTTAAAACAATTTTGTATGGATTTAGACCAAAGTCTTTTCGTAAAATTCGCCACAAAGACTTCTGGGAGATGCCTAGTTCTTGTGAACGTCGAGAAATCGATTAAATTTGGTCTTCACGAACACTTTCACGTACGGCAGCAATATTCACTTCTTGCATTTCTTTGTCCCTGACACTGTAACATCATGAGGTGTAAAATTTGTTTCAAACTTCCTCACTATACGTTCAACTGTTCTTTTATCCGGACGTTTATAACGACCAAAATTTCGAATTAAAACACGTAAAGTTAGAGTAACAGATCGCGATTTTCATAATAAATTTGGACGTCCACAAATAGGACGTTGTTGGAGTGTGTACCATTTCATGATTAAATGGTAGACATTAACAAATACAGCTGTCAATATCACAAATTAACAGTGGCTGCTATGCGTGAGTAATGTCAATTCAAAAATGGGGAGTTCCCATTGAAAGACCCTTTATGAATCTAAATTATTTTGTTTACTTGAGTTTATACTGAAAATGCTCGTTGTATAATTTTACTTATAAAATCATATATCTCAAGTCATATATGAAAATATAGAAAAAAAAATAACGAATTTTGTATCTACATTGTAGAAGGTGGAAACTCTTGAACTATACTGACTGAAGAATGGTACAGTATTCTTAGACCGAGATCATATAAAACAGGAAAATGCTTTGGATTCATTCAAAGATCTGTGTTAATTATATTCATCGTTAAATATTCCGTACTGTTTTCTATTGTAGATTATGGTACAGGAACTTTTTGTCTAGTTTTTGCTACGTAATTACGCTGTTCCAGATGAAAATCATCGAATAAAAGACACTATTGTTGTTGATGAGACCTGAAAAATAATAAGAGAAATTTTACTGTTTTACGAGATATTTAGGATTCAAACTTACTCTGAAAGTTTCAAGTCTCTAACTCTCCCCGTTCAAAAGTAAGAGATTTTCGACTCAAAATTCGAAAATAACAGTCAAGAGATAACAGAGCAGGATTTTCCCTATAACAAGCGCGCAAAAATGGTGCTCTAATTATTTAGGATGTCATTATTAATAGAACTGGGTTATTAAATTGTTACGTATTTTGGGATATTTTACTTTTTAATCCTCATATGAAATTACTGCAGCTAATAATTGTTCAGGGTATGTGCCTTCTTCAGAATGGTTTGTTACTTTTGACAGGAAACAATCAAAGTGTTAACTTGAGTTCCTTTTAGCAGATGTACCATTTGCACAGAATCGCATGCATAAATCTCAATTCGAAAAAGCGTAAAATCGACATTGTCTGAAACTCATTCAATGTTCAACATGTATTGTAAGGCAACTTTCTTATGGACAGACCTTTCATTTATTTGTTGCAATTGTTCGATATTTTTTGCTCACATCAACAGCTTTGCTTGAACACGACAATACCATTAACGCTCGATTCATCTGAATGTTGAATCAAGAACAATCAAAAGTACGCTTTTCTCCATCATACTAATACATTCTTTTTTCATTCAAAGCTTTTTTGGTTGTATTTTGACTTATCTTGAATATTAATCGACGTTGATGATCAATAAAAAGGCCTCTTGTCATCAATATAAAAGGCTGTGAATAGTAATTATTCGTCCTATCAACACATCCATAAGATAATGTCGTGATATTTCAATCATTAAATGCACTATGGGAATCTTTTCATCGATTAACTGAATGTAGATTCATTCATTTCGGATTGTTATTCACAGAACAATATTCCCGTAAAAGATAGTTCCTGGTGTAAGTAATACTTCTGTTTAGAGGACGTGGCAGGATATTTTCCCCCTTTTAGTGGGACGTAGAAATTGTCGAAATAAACAATTTCATCAATAATATTTACGAGATAAGACGGATACATCCATTCATATTTTTCATTTGTTAGCATGTTGACTTCTGCTTTGGAATTCTTCCGACTGTTCAGCACTTCACGTTAGACAACGTTAAGTTTATAAGTAAAATCTATCAAAACATTAAACTCACGTTTGAGAAAAGAACTGAAGTATTAATTTCCTTGATCTTAAAATTTTGAGAAAAGATGATTTGCATGAATTCAGTGTTTTTTGTAAAACCCACGTACATAGATATCATTATTCATCACACAAAGAATCATCATATTAACTTGAAAATGGCAGCATGTCACAGTATAATGCATAGATTGGCCTAGAATTAGGCAAATTGCAACCAGTTACAGCTGGATTCAATATAAAAGACAAATTTTTAAACAAAGAATAAAAAAAGTGCATTGAATCTAGTTGACCCTGTTTCAAAAAGTTTGACTAAAATATACATTTATATTCCTTATGTAACTAGAATACCAGATAAACTTGTTCACTCTGTATATATTCCATATCATGAAATAATTTTTGTATGTCCATTAGTAACAACGTTGAAGGGGGGTCAAATCATAGTGAAAAATCTGGTATATATTTTTTGTTTATATTTTATCCTCACAAGAATTTACCAAGATGTTTCCCGTTATTCATTAAAGAATAAAGAGTTGTTATTTACTTGCATTAATCACAAAGCATAATTAATAAATGAATCGACATTTTCTTATGAAGTCCGTTCTTTCGGAATTTTCTCTCTGAACTCATTGCCTCGAACGTAAAAAAACCTTGATGAAACGCACTCCGCTGAGTAATTATGAAGGTTCATGTAAAAACTGATTCTTGATCCGAGCATTTTCATGTTATCCGACTGAAATTTGTAATAAGAATCGAATTTAGCTCACTTCTCACGTGCCTCGCAATTTCTTAACGCTACGTGCTCCGAAACGCAAGAAGTGAAAATTTCAGGGGATTTAGGAAAAATATTTCCTGTTCGATACAAATTATGTCTCTGCTATAACAACCATATAAAATGTCGACACATTTTTTCAACTTTTCGATTATTCGATCAGAAAGATATAATTATGCAGGATATTCTATGAGCTCACTATGACAAACGCTGGTAGAAGATAGCTATGCCTATTCTAGGCACTCTTAGGGATAGATACTATTCTGTCAAGAAAGTACCGGGAATTTTCAATTAAAACACCATTTTTACATTTAATCGTCAAAATTTATTGGGTCGCCTTCAAAATAGACTCCATTTGCTCCAACACATCTATGCCAACGGCACTTCCAATTATCGAAACATTTTTTATAGGCGCTTTCCGGGATGGACTTTAACTCTCGCGCCGAATTTTGTTTTATGGCTTCAATCGACTCAAAACGGGTGTCACGAAGGGGCAATTTTAGTTTTGGGAAGAGGAAAAAGTCGCAGGGAGCCAAATCCGGCGAATACGGTGGTTGCTGAAGCACGTTTGTTGAGTTTTTGGCGAGAAAGTCAGTCACAATCGTAGCTCGGTGAGAAGGCGCGTTATCGTCATGCAAAATCCATGAGTTGTTCGCCCACAAATTTGGCCGCTTCTTACGGATACGCTCACGCAAACGTTTCATAACGCCTAGGTAATACTCCTTGTTTACCGTCTGACCCTTTGGAACAAATTCGTAGTGCACCACGCCACGGATATCGAAGAAAACAATGAGCATCACCTTCATTTTCGAGCGGCTTTGGCGTGGTTTTTTCGGTTTTGGCTCATTTTTTGCCACCCATTCCGATGATTGCTGGCTTGTTTGCATATCGTACTCGTAGACCCAGGTCTCATATAGTTATAATGCGTTCCATGAATGTAGAATCGGAATTACAGCGATCCAGCATGTCTGAAGCAACCTGTTCGCGATGACGTTTTTGAAGAAAATTCAGGTCTTTCGGTACGAGTCGTGCGGCCACCTTTCTCATGCCCAAAATATCAATCAAAATCGTACGTGCGGACTCGTGGGATATCTAAGATCATGTGCTATCTCTCTCAAGTTGGTACGACGGTTTTCCAGCACCCTCTCCTTAATTTTATCGACGTTATCTTCGACCACTTCACGACCGTCCTTGAAGGCTCTGTACCACTGATATGCACGAGTTTTCGATAGAGCATTATCACCAAAGGCCTTTTGCAACATTTTCAATGCATCGGCACACGAAAATTCATTTGCAACACAAAACTTTAAACAAATTCTTTGCTCAACGTAATCACCCATAGTAAAAATCGGCACGCACTCTGACATCGACTGACTTAATCAGCTGTTGCAAACACACTGGTTGACAGATCCCGCTCAAGCTTGGCATAGTAATTGAGGACAGTGGTACCAATCTAGGAAAAAAATTTTTTACCTGCCTCATTGCCCCGCCAGATTTAAATCGATAATTCCCGGTACTTTCTTGACAGAATGTATAAGTTCGTGCGGTTTTGATAAGAGATGTCGCTACTAGTTTATTATTCCATTGTTTTAATTGGCAATACATACATTTTGAATTGTCATCATTACGCCTTTTTGAGTATCTGTCATCCCACTGTGTAAACAACAGTTTCTGTGTGCTCGTAAAATATCAACTTTTGCACCGAATAATGTATTTTTATGGGAAGCTTTACTCTATGACTTCAATATGAAAAAAAAAGCTATCGAGAGTCATCGTATTTTAATGGATATTTTTCAATGCTTCAGCTGAACGAACGTGTCAGAAGTGGTTTGCCCAATTCAAAAGTGGCAATTTTGATTTGTAAGACAAAGAGCAACCCGGAGTGCCGCCAAAACTTGAGGATGAAGAATTAGAGGCAAGGCTCGATGAAGATCCATCACAAACATAAGAGGAACTCACAAAAACACTTGAATTGACCCAACCAGCCATTTTCCATCGTTTAAATGCAATGGGAATTATTCAAAGGGAAGGAAATTGGGTGCCATATGAACTGAAGCCAAGAGACGTCCAACCCGCTTTTTTTACCCTGCTTCAACGGCAAAAATAAAGGGTTTTTACATCGAATTGTGACAGGCGATGAATAGTGGATAGATTTCGATAATCCAAAACGTCAGGCACGGTATAGATGTCTCATCATCAACTGCCAAGAAGCATGATATTTATGGCGAGATCATCATGATAAGTGGGATCACTTGGGTGTGTTGTATTATGAGCTATTACTCGTACAATCGAACGAAAGGATCCTAATCCACCCCCTGTACAGCCTAGACATTGTTCTTTCTGATAACCATCTCCTCCGATCAATGCAACATGGCCTGGCTCACCAGCACTTCTCAAATTACGATGAAGTCAAAAAATGGATCGATGTATGGATAGCGGCCAAAAAGCCAGACTTCTTTCGCGGTGGGATCTGTCAAAATGCCAGAAGAGAAAAAGTAGTGGCTAGCGACAGACAATATTTTGAACTTGGAATGTATAATCAATTTTTCACAATAAAGCTTCAGTTTTCGACAAAAACTGCACTTATTTTTACTCGTAATATACAGGGTGTCCCCACGAAAATCTGACATCCCCCAGAACTCAGAAACGAAGTATTTTCGAAGATTTTTAAAAAACAAGTCAACTTCTGTTTTGAGGCGGACGAATTTCCATTCTGAGATTATTCCGAAAAAAACCCTATGAAGGTGGCGTCAACCCCCAACATTTTTTAATAGGGAAAAGATATCGAGTGTTGGTTAGTTCGAAAGTTAATTATGTTCTGCGCACAACCCAGTTGAAATTTTCAAAATCGGTTCACTATTCACGAAATAATGTAGTATTGAACTTACCGTCAAAAGGTGATGTTGAACTGACACTTAAACCGCCAAAATTCAAGAACTTAAGAGTTTTGAAGAATCCAAAAATAATTTTCATGTTCTGTATTAGGGAGAAATAATTCTTATGACGGCATTATACCAAAAAAAACACCTGAGGGTGGCAACAACCCCTAATTTTATTTTTAATCTATCTAAATATCCTAGTTAAAATTTTCAAATTCGGTGTCTTTTTCAAGCAATTTGATATTGAACATTATCAGAAGGGTAACTCAAACAGAAACCCAATACATTCAAATACACCAGATCTGTAAGTAAGGATAGGGAACAAATGTAAACTATTTGAAGAACTAACGTACGTTTTGTTCAAAATGACCACCACAAACCTTCATACAATGATATAGTCTACTCTCAAATCCTTCTCTAATATTTTCAAAAATGTCTGGTGTCAGTAATTGGCGTTGATTTAAATGGTGAAGGTAAAGTATTTTTTAATTTTGATTTCGGACATCCATTGCCTGAATTCTTTACATACACAATATATTCTAACCTGAAAAACAGAAAACTTCCTAAAATTAATACAAAAATAATTGTAACAAATGCCTAACATATACTGTGAAACAGAGACAATAATCAGGGATTGAATCTGAATTCACAATTTCTTCATATACACTATATATTCTAGCGTGATCTTAGAAAACAGAAAACTTCACGAAATGAATACTTGTCTCTTTAAAAATCAAGTTAAATTAAATATAAAAATATATAAACAATTACAAATCTCGTCAAAAAATAAAGTTAAAAAAATACAGTATATGTTAGACATTTGTTACAATTATTTTTGTATTAATTTTCAGAAAGTTTTCTGTTTTTCAGGTTAAAATATATTGTGTATGTGGAGAATTCAGGCAATGGATGTCCGAAATCAAAATTATCAAAATACTTTGCCTTCAACATTTAAGTCAACGCAAATTACTGACACCAGACTTTTTGAAAATGTTAGAAAAGGATTTGAAAGTAGACTATATCATTGTATGAAGGTTAGTGGTGGTCATTTTGAACAAAACGTACGTTAGTTCTTTAAATAGTTTACATTTTTATCTGGATGTTCCCTATCATTACTTACAGATATCTGGTGTATTTGAATGTATTGGGTTTCTGTTTGAGTTACCCCTCTGATAATGTTGACAATTATATCTATTGACTTCCCCATTCAACATAAATGTACACTCGTCAGAAAAAATTTTATTGTAGAGTCGGTGTGGGTTATTATTCAGTAACTCACTAAATTGTCACAAAACTGAGTCCGACGGTCAGAATCATCTTCATTCAACAGTTGTACCAGCCTTATCTTGTAAGAGTGAAATTTATGAGCTTTCACAATTCGATGAACGCTAGATTTGGAAAGATTAGATGCTCGTGCTAAAGTTCTTGAAGATTGCCGATTATCACGGGTCAACATGAAATTTGATTTTGATTGCAAAGCATTAAATTTCGGTAGTTTAGGTCGTAATAAGACGGAAAAAAAATATATGGCATGAAAAACTTTGCTTTTGTGCTTAGAAGTCTAATTGAACGAAATTTTTGAAAATCTCAGATTTTAATTTTTGATTGAAAATAAAACTATTGAAATAAAAATGTTTATTATTTTTATTAAGTTTTACTATCAAATTAGCTTACAGAAAAGTGGAAAATAACTTAAAAGTGCACACTTTTACTTTTTCTTTTATGTTCATAGCTACTTTCTCTCAATAAACCCAAATATAGTCGCCCATCATGTTTTCATTGTATTGGCCTTGATAGCGTTGTTCAAAATTCATGATGTCCTGATGGAAACGTTCTCCTTGCTCTTCGGAATAGGCTCCCATATTGTTTTTAAATTTATCCAAATGAGCATGCATCATATGTACTTTTAATGACATCCTGCAGCCCATGGCCTTAAAATTTGTAAGAATATCCTCAACCAACTTTTCGTAGTTTTCAGCTTTATTATTTCCTAAAAATCCAGAAACTACTGCTTTAAAACTGTTCCAACTTGCTTTTTGAGTACGATTCAGCAACGTTGGAAATTTTTCATCGGCGAAAATCTGTCTTATTTGCGGACCAACAAAAACCCCAGCTTTAACCTTTGCTTCCGATAACTTCGGAAAAAATTTTTTTAAGTATCCAAAAGCTTCTGAAGTTTCATCCAGTTTTTTAACAAATTGTTTCATCAACCCTAACTTAATGTGCAAAGGCGGCATTAACACTTTTTCCGCTTCAACAATCGGCTCAAATTTGACGTTCTGTTTTCCGACACACAATTCTGTTCTTACAGGCCATGACCGTTGAATATAGTGTTTAGAATCCGCTCTGCTATCCCACAAGCACAAATAATACGGATACTTTGTATATCCACCCTGTAGCCCCATTAAAAATCTTCAATCAGCTCCCAGTTATACTCACGATACTTTACAGATTCAAGCAAAATTTTGACACTTTCATAATTTTCTTTAAGATGTACTGAGTGAGCAATTAGAAGAGACGGAAATTTATTTCCGTTGTGCAATAGAACTGCTTTTAAACTTTTTGTAGAGCTGTCAATGAATAAACGCCATTCGCTAGGGACACAGGGTATGCCAATTGCTTCAAACATACCTTTAATGTCATCACAAAAACAAAGTCCATCCTCCTTCGTGAAAAACGTTGCAAACATTTCATGCCTAGTCCGCTGATCCGTGATCTTAACATCATCAATCAAATTCCACTGTTTTAACCGAGAGCCTAGAAGCTCTGCTTTATTTTTTGGCAAATTTAAATCTCTAATTAGATCGTTAAAATCTTCTGAAGCAATGAGATAGTGTTTTGGTTGTTCAGGTGTAGGCAAAAACTCCTTATCGGAATTACTTTTATAAGAACTAAAAGATGAGCTATTTTTCTGCGATAATTTTTTTGGTGGCTCAGGTACTGGTCGTGTCAGGTCGTGAACAATTGGAGCAGAAGAAGATTCGAGGTCAGGATATTCAATAGGTTTTGCATTTTTACCTCTACGTCTTTTACTCGGATTCACCATACAAAAGTAGCAGTCAGTAATATGGTCTTTTGGGTCCCGCCAAATCCTTGGTATTGCAAATTTCATAGACCTTTTCTCACCTCGATACCAACCTAAAAATATAAAAATAAAAATTAATATGTCTATTATTTTGGATTCATCGCTTGATTAAATAAAAATTGCTTACCTTCCAAACACCTTTTACAATAACTACAAGCAACATGTGGAGCCCATGGCTTATCTTGATTCCGTACAGGACAGTCAAAATATGCTTCATAGGCTTCACAGAGAACGTGAGATGTCTTTAGTTCATATTTCACGTCTCGAACTTTAATAAATTGACCACATATAAAACAAAAAGCATCAGCATCGTATTTGCACTTTCGTGACGACATTTTAAGTTATTCTGGGCTTGTAAACAACACCTGATGGTTGTTTATCACTCGGGTGCCATCTAGCGGCACAGTGTTAACGTTAATACCCCACTCTCACCGCGCGGTCTTTTTAAAAATATTAAAATCAATTAAAATTTATGAAAAAATTGAAAAATGAGTATTATTATTATAACTATCACAAAAGCAAACTTTATACCGAAAAAGGTATTTTCTTTTCGTTTTTGTGCATAACTAACTGGAAAATAATAGTATAAACTTTAGGACAAAAAACGAAAATTTTTTTGTAGAGTCGTGATCTATCTTTAAATGTCCCAATACTGCTATTTCAATAGCTTCATTTCGAATTGGATGCTCAACTTCGTGTTTATTATACTGAATGAAACCAGTAGTTTCCAATTTATTCATCAAATGCTCAACATAAGGGTGACTTACATTTCTTTCTGGATTATTGTTATTAAAATACCTTGCAGTTAATCTAGAATTTTCGTCATTCCGATAGTATCATTTGAGAATTTCTTCCTTAGAATAGACTATTTTTTCCCACGTAAATAAGTCTCAAACCCAATTATAATGCAGAAACGAAAGACTGAAACACATTTGAGAAAAAACCTTCAATATAATAGTATACATTGTAAAGAATTCCATGCGTTTCACACATTTTCCCATCATGATCGATAAGAAAATCGAATGTTTTTAAAGTAAAAACATTCAAAAATTAAAATTGTTCTGCTATTAAATAAACAAATTTGAAAATTCCAACTGCGATGTTTAGAGAACAGAAAAAACTTCTCAACTAAGCCACATCCAATATCTCCCTATTCAAAAACTGTTGGGGGTTGTTGCCATCTTTTTCCTATTTTTTTCGGAACAATGTCGTCATAGGAATTATTTCTCCCTAATACAAAACTTGAAAATTATTTTTAGATTCTTCAAAACTCTTAGGTTCTTCAGTTTGGGCGGTTCAACTGTCTGTTGAACATCACCTTTTGACGGTAAGTTCAAATTACATTATTTCGTGAATAATGAACCGATTTTGAAAATTTTAACTGGGTTATGTACAAAACATAAACAGCTTCCAAACTAACCGATACTCGACATCTCTTCCCTACTCAAAAAATGTTGGGAGTTGATGCCACTTTCACGAGGGTGGTTTTTTCGTAACAAACTCATGATGAAAATTCGTCCTCCTCAAAACAGAAGTTGACGTGTTTTTTTAAAATCTTCGAAAGTTCTTCGTTTCTGAGTTATAGGGTAGTCATATTTTCGTTGGGACACCCTGTATTTCATCATTGATGCTTTGGGATGTATTAAAGACTCATGGTGTTTTGAGTTACGCCATTTAAAGTGTGAGAGCTTACATTTTCTGCTTACATATCGCCAAAGTATCAGATGAATGTATTCATATAACTAACAGCTGGATAATTGTTCATAATGAGGTGAACATTCAATTCGTTCCATCAAAATCTGACAACGCGGTCTAAGATGATAATCAAGTTTACCTTTATTTCATAATCCTTAACTACCGTGGAATATCCGATAGATTTCGAAATGTTATAATCCAGCAATTTTATATGTCAGTTTTCTATTTGCATTATGTATCAGTCATGCCAAACCAATTACGTGGGGTCACGACAAAAAATGAGAATAATGCTGATGCCAATAGTCTAATTTCTCCTATTCTTCGCCTGCGAAAGACGTTTGATTGAGCGATTCTATTGTCCGGAAAATGCAGCTTATGATTTTGCGTTTCACAAAGGTGTAAATCGCCTTTATTAGTCCCATAGTGTGGTAAATGTTTCAGTCCATCTCATTGATATAATAATGGTGGTAATAATGCTCCTATTGTTCTGTCCGTTGAATTATTATTGAATATTGGTGCCAAAGAGTATACTGGATCACATTGTTAGCCGTATTTAGGACAACGAAGCTGACAATTTCTTTTTCAGTGACAATCTGCATAAGTTTCGAGCAATAGAGACTTTAGTATGTAAATTGATTTTGTTGCGTACATATTCATTGGTAGTAACGAGTCCTTCCTAGTTCTAATGATCATAATTATACGAGCCTCATTATAACTTAAAAAAACATCAAATAAATTAATCTACACAGATCGTCAAAAGTCTTGGCCACCCTGATTTCTCAAGAAATAAACAATCTATGTTGCGGAAATGAAATGAATATTTTCCTCTATGTTAACTGCAATATATTTGATAGAAAATCTTTGTTTTTAGCTTTGCTTTATGCAGGATTAGGCAAAATAGGAAAAATGGGAAAAAAATCTAAATTTATCGATTATTTATTTTTGATTAATTTTATCCACAATCTAATCCAAATTCAATAGTCCGTATTACCACCTTTTCTTTCAATGAACTGCCCAATACGCCAAGGCATCCCACGGATCAAGTAATTAATGAAATTTTCATGCATATCGTTCTATTCTTCCTGAAGGGCTAAACTCAATTTCTGAAAATTTGAAGGTGGGTTTTGGCAATTTGATATTGCTCTCCCTAAGTAATCCCATACGTGCTCAATTGGATTCATGTCTGTTGAGTTTGCTGGCCAGTTCATTCTCTGGATATTTTTCTCTTGAAGAATGTTTTGAACCCTTCGTGTGCGGTGTGGTGGGGCGTTATCATCCTGATGAATGAAATTATCCCCAAATTCGTTGTGCAGAGGAACAATGATTGGTTCAATGATGTTTTCTACGTAGATGGCACCAGTCATTGTTCGTTCACTGATAATAAGAGGGATACGGCGACCGAACATTATACCTCCCAGCACATCATTGATCCGCCTTGAAAGGGCACAACTTCCCGGGTGAAATTGAGTTGCTCTAGTCTGCCTGGGACTCTCCAAACCCTTTCTCGTCGACTATCACTTTGTAAACCGAATCGTGACTCATCCGAAAGAAGTACGTTGCGCCATTGTGGTAAAAGCCAGTCTTGGTGGTGTTCTGTCCATTGCCGACGGGTAGCTCTATGTTCATGTGATAGCCGAGGTACTCTTAAAGGTCTTCTTGCTCTTAAATTTGAGGAATGCTACCGTCTCCTTATGGTACTGGTACCAGGCTTTAAGTGCGTTGCTGTGTTATTGAAAGAGACAAGAAACTAGCGTGCGGTTTATTTTGTGCTTTTTGGGCAAGTGACAGAATGCGAATGTTTCTTCAAGGATCTGTCGGTCTCAACGGCAAATAATTCTGCCTGGAATATGGTTGCGTATTGACCGAGACTCAATGATATGTTGATTCTTGATTTGTTCTCATAGACTCCCGCTTCCGTTCCGTTCGTCGTTCGCGAGTCGTCTGTGAACAAGCCAAGGTCTGTTCTCAATAGAACCTCAGCATGATATTCGTCCCGGAATAAAGGGAAATGTAACCATAAAATATATAGGGTTCAATTATCGAATATACCTCACTGAATGAAAATATTCAACAATGAGGATCTTGTGACATCTTTTTGATCGTTGAGAAGAATTTTAAGGTTCTTGTACTTACTAATTTGTACAGCTTCCAAAAGTGTGAGTCGGGTACTTTCAATTTCATTGTGGATAGTTTCATCTATTGATGAAATTTTATCCAAATTCTTTCAAATGACTGGCATATGTTGAATGCGAGATGTCTGACGTTAACTCCGCTGGTGTTCGTGAATTATTTTCTTGAAGGTTCTTCCTATTTGACCAATATACTACTCTGTCAAGAAAGTACCAGGAATTTTCAATTAAAACAACATTTTCACATTTAATTGTCAAAATTTATTGGGTCGCCTTCAAAATAGGCTCCATTTGCTCCAATACATCTATGCCAACGGAAATTCCAATTATCGAAACATTTTTTATAGGCGCTTTCCGGGATGGACTTTAGCTCTCGCGCCGAATTTTGTTTTATGGCTTCAAACCACTCAAACAAGTGCCACGAAGGGGCAATTTTAGTTTTGGGAAGAGGCAAAAGTCGCAGGGAGCCAAATCCGGCGAATACGGTGGTTGCTGAAGCACGTTTGTTGAGTTTTTGGCGAGAAAGTCAGTCACAATCGTAGCTCGGTGAGAAGGCGCGTTATCGTCATGCAAAATCCATGAGTTGTTCGCCCACAAATTTGGCCGCTTCTTACGGATACGCTCACGCAAACGTTTCATAACGCCTAGGTAATACTCCTTGTTTACCGTCTGACCCTCTGGAACGAATTCGTAGTGCACCACGCCACGGATATCGAAGAAAACAATGAGCATCATCTTCATTTTCGAGCGGCTTTGGCGTGGTTTTTTCGGTTTCGGCTCATTTTTTGCCACCCATTCCGATGATCGCTGGCTTGTTTGCATATCTCGTAGACTCGTAGAATCAGGTCTCATCACCAGTTATAATGCGTTCCATGAATGTAGAATCGGAATTACAGCGATCCAGCATGTCTGAAGCAACCTGTTCGCGATGACGTTTTTGAAGAAAATTCAGGTCTTTCGGTACGAGTCGTGCGGCCACCTTTCTCATGCCCAAAATATCAATCAAAATCATACGTGCGGACTCGTGGGATATCTTAAGATCATGTGCTATCTCTCTCAAGCTGGTACGACGGTTTTCCAGCACCCTTTCCTTAATTTTATCGACGTTATCTTCGATCGAAGCCGTCGATGGGCGACTACTTCACGACCGTCCTTGAAGGCTCTGTACCACTGATATGCACGAGTTTTCGATAGAGCATTATTACCAAAGGCCTTTTGCAACATTTTCAATGCATCGGCACACGAAAATTCATTTGCAACACAAAACTTTAAACAAATTCTTTGCTCAACGTAATCACCCATAGTAAAAATCGGCACGCACTCTGACATCGACTGACTTAATCAGCTGTTGCAAACACACTAGTTGACAGATCCCGCTCAAGCTTGGCATAGTAATTAAGAACAGTGGTACCAACCTAGCAAAAAAAATTTTTACCTGCCTCATTGCCCCGCCAGATTTAAATCGATAATTCCCGGTACTTTCTTGACAGAATGTATAGAGCAATCACTACAAGTCTACTTTGAGACTCCAGATTTATTTTCTTTATTTGTTTGATCTTTATTATTTCAAAATTATTAAGCATTCGAAGAGCTACTTTCAAGTCAAATTTCATTTTAAAATACTTGGCAATATTTTCTGATTTTCCATTCGGATGTATCTTTAAATGAAACCTTTCGTAATAGGGTAAACTCAATTTTATACTATTTCCTCCTGTTGTCTGTTTAGTATAATTGGACTACGGCCGTTATTGAATGCAATTTGCCTAATAATATTCAATTCTATAAAAAAGTTATCACGATTCATACGTACTGTTTCGTACCACAGTTTTTTTATCGTAGTATTTTGCCTATTATTTCAGTATTTTGAAATAACAGACAATTGCAAAATAAATTAATCTCGATGATTAATTTCTATGGGTTTAGTGGACTGTATTTTGACTTAGTGTAGCGAAGAGTTTTACTTCATGGGCACTTGTATGTAGTTATCTCGATGATGAACTGACTTTCTTCATCTAATAAGATAAACCAACGAAGATGACAAGGAATTGAAGTCAAACACTTGAACACTTTTAAACCAAGTCAAAAGGTACATTCTGACAAGAAAGTACCGGGAATTATCGATTTAAATCTTGCGGGGCAATGAGGCAGGTAAAAATTTTTTTTCCTAGGTTGGTACCACTGTCCTTAATTACTATGCCAAGCTTGAGATTACGTGATTACGTTGAGCAATGAATTTGTTTAAAGTTTTGTGTTGCAAATGAATTTTCGTGTGCCGATGCATTGAAAATGTTGCAAAAGGCCTTTGGTGATAATGCTCTATCGAAAACTCGTGCATATCAGTGGTACAGAGCCTTCAAGGACGGTCGTGAAGTGGTCGCCCATCGACGGCTTCGATCGAAGATAACGTCGATAAAATTAAGGAAAGGGTGCTGGAAAACCGTCGTACCAGCTTGAGAGAGATAGCACATGATCTTAAGATATCCCACGAGTCTGCACGTACGATTTTGATTGATATTTTGGGCATGAGAAAGGTGGCCGCACGACTCGTACCGAAAGACCTGAATTTTCTTCAAAAACGTCATCGCGAACAGGTTGCTTCAGACATGCTGGATCGCTGTAATTCCGATTCTACATTCATGGAACGCATTATAACTGGTGATGAGACCTGGGTCTACGAGTACGATATGCAAACAAGCCAGTAATCATCGGAATGGGTGGCAAAAAATGAGCCGAAACCGAAAAAACCATGCCAAAGCCGCTCGAAAATGAAGGTGATGCTCATTTTTTTCTTCGATATCCGTGGCGTGGTGCACTACGAATTCGTTCCAGAGGGTCAGACGATAAACAAGGAGTATTACCTAGGCGTTATGAAACGTTTGCGTGAGCGTATCCGTAAGAAGCGGCCAAATTTGTGGGCGAACAACTCATGGATTTTGCATGACGATAACGCGCCTTCTCACCGAGCTACGATTGTGACTGACTTTCTCGCCAAAAACTCAACAAACGTGCTTCAGCAACCACCGTATTCGCCGGATTTGGCTCCCTGCGACTTTTTCCTCTTCCCAAAACTAAAATTGCCCCTTCGTGGCAACCATTTTGAATCGATTGAAGCCATAAAACAAAATTCGGCGCGAGAGCTAAAGTCCATCCCGGAAAGCGCCTATAAAAAATGTTTCGATAATTGGAAGTGCCGTTGGCATAGATGTATTGGAGCAAATGGAGCCTATTTTGAAGGCGACCCAATAAATTTTGACGATTAAATGTAAAAATGTTGTTTTAATTGAAAATTCCCGGTACTTTCTTGACAGAGTAGTATTGTGGAATATTTAGGTTATCACAATTAACCACCGAGATCGTGTGATTTAGACTTTTTTCTTTGGGACCACGTGAAAGATAAGGTCTATGCCAATGCTCCACAATTGATTCAAGATCTCAAAGAACGAATTCGTGAAGATATCGTGGACTTGCAGCCACAAATGTGCGAATTGGTCATGGAAAATTTCATGAAAAGTATATGGCGCTGCAACCGTACCCGTGGCGGCCATTTGGCTGATATCGTTTTCCATTGTTAATGGCATACCTTTCTCTTCACAATGAAATAAACGTCCATCAATTTCTCTTGCAATATACTCTTTTTTTTTCTATATCAAAATGAAACCTCTCATTGGAAATCTCTCCACATGAAGAATTCTTAGGCTGTCAATTAAGGATAATAAATGACCGTTTTCAAAATAGTGGTGGCTTGCAAATGCAGAATTCAGTTTATTTTTGGTGAAATCAGATTGGTATTTTTTGTATCTAATTTAATTCTTACACTCCCAATTTAATTTTTTTAATATATATTCTTTTAGATTAATTTTCAAATCGGGCAAATATATAAGTTAACCTGTTTAGATTGCAATAGCATGTATATCATAGGTCCGACTGAACGTTCCTTTAAACTCGTGGGACTGTTGGTAAGGTTTCTTTAACGCTCAACGCTGATCCGCTCACAATTTTTTTTAACTTCTAATCACACGACTCTCACAAAATTTGGCTCGAACATGCGCTTCATTGTTCTTCTCCTAAATTCTGAATTTGACATCGATCGATTATGTAGTTAATAACTGCGAAACTATGAAACCGATTATACCCTTTAACGAACCTAGCTGAATTATTTAGACATCTAACCTTTCCAGAAAGTTTTAATGCTCTAGCTCTTTTCGTTCAAAAGTTAACGTGTTCACGGAAGGCCAAGCAGAATTGCTTTTGACCTCGGATTCTTCATCAGTCAGCCCATTTAGTCATTTAAGACCATTTTCGACTCAAACTTTAAAAACTGCAGACATGTGGACGAAACCATAGGACGCTATTGCCTGAAATTAGCGCCCAAAAACATTTTACTGATCTATGACATTGTTTTAATAGTTAAATGAGGAGTTTTCAACCCATTTTTCAACCAACCTAACGTGTTATCCATTTCGTAGTACGGATTTCACAGCCCTGTTTCAATGACATATGTCGAACATAACTGGATCCGAAGCCTCAAATGTTTCGTTGAAGGTTAGCCATTTAACAATATGGATCTTTTACCTACTTCTGAACGTGTAAAAATTATGAAAACTTACTACAAAAACAATGATTCTGTAGTATGTACGTTTCGGGCAGATTATAGTCGACATAATCGTCCATCTGAGCGTACAATTGGTAATAATGTGAAAAAATACGAAGAAGCTGGATCTGCTACTGATGTCTTAAGGCCCATACATCGTCGAAATGCACGCTCAACCGAAAATATTTCTACTGAAAGTGAAAGTGTTGAAGAACATCCAAATTTATCAATTCATCGGCGCGTACAACATTTGGGCGTTTCTTAAGGCACGCTATGACGTATATTGCTTCTAGATTCGCATCTCCATCCTGATAAGGTTCTTTTACACAATTACTAAAGTCAGCTGACCATAGATTGCGTAGAACATATGCCGATTGGGTGCTTGAACAACAACGTTTGGATGACGATTTTTCGCATCGAATTTTCTTCAGCGACGAAGCACATTTTTCACTCGATGGCTATGTAAATAAACAAAAATGTCGCATCTGGGGAAGTGAAAATCCTTATGTAACTGCTGAGAGACCCTAACATCCACAAAAAGTCACTGTATGGTGTGCAATTTAGTCTGGTGGTGTGCTTGGCCCATACTTATTTGAAAATGAAGAAGGTGTCACTCAAACCGTCAATTCTCATCGCTATAGCCAAATGATTACCGATATTTTTGGCCCGAAATTTCCAGGACGCGTAATTTCTTGTTTTGGCGATGTGAATTGGCCACCAAAATCTTGTGATTTATCTCGTTTGAAATTTTTTTGTGGGGTTATGTCGTGTTTTTTCTATAATCCTCAGAATATCGACGATCTGAAAATCAACATCCGTCAAGTTATTGGTAAAATATTGCCCGAAATGTGCCGGCGAGCCATCGAAAATAACCTCAAAAGGATCGAGTCCTGTAAGAGATCACGCCGAGGATGTTGTATTCCACACATAATGGACAGATCCAAGCATTAATATGAAATAAAAATTTAATCGATATTCTAAATGAAAGAATGTTTCATTTACGTTTACTTTCGAAAGCACAGAATGGATAACCCTGCACATCAGTTTCATTTTTATTCACGTAAAATTCCCATAGAAATATACCATCAAAGTAAAGAGTGAAATAGTTCCATGCGAAATGAACAATTACCAAGATTTATTTTTTCTTTAATGATAGATCTAGAAAAAAAATGCATTATAATTCCCAGACGCTTTCGCTAGGTATTATCGACCGGAAGAAAGTGATCTCATATTTTGATTGATTGAAAATTTAGAGCACGATTCCGTCAAAATCCAAGCGAATGTTTTGAGCTCAAACCATAATAATAGCCTGAAAGGTCTAATCGATTGCATGATTGTTACTTTGCGATGGATATCGATTTCTTAAAAGAGATAGTTATCAAGGTATCAATAACAATATTCATTAGCAACTAATCAAGATTCTTCTCGTGTCTATCACTATTGATTCGTGTGATGCTCTGAAACAAGAACAAGATTTCTATTTTTTTCAATCTGCATCGGCTTCGTTCATCACTCCTAATGCTACTGTGAAAAAATCTATTATTTGAGAGTAGTGGATAGTACTTTAGAAGTAGTTAAAACTTTTACTCTTCACGATGAGAACTTCTGAATGAAATGACAATGTCGATTCATCGATTCCTTGAGAACACATCAAAATTTGGATTCAAACTCATTTAACGATTTTATAAGAAATAATATTTCTAAATATTTCCCGCATTTTCAAACTGGTCTAAAACAAGTTGTATTTGAAAGGTTTTATGTATTCATGGAAGTCTCAGTTTGTGCAGAACTTCGAAGAGTAGTAAATATCACTGCAGGATCGTGATAATTTTTATAAACCTATATTGATTACAGAATTCTACTTTCTTGTATTCGGGTTCCAGATGCAGTATTTTAAGATATTACGAGTACAAATAAGTTTGCGCCGTTTTATTGTAGATAGCGCGGCACGGAGTTTCGGTTAGCTTTCGCAGATGATAACCGGCTTAAAAAATAGTTTGGACATTCAAGAACAACATAACCTATTAATATCATTGAATTTATATTGATGAAATATAATTTTTATAAGTTGAAAATGTCAAAATTTGAGCCAAGTAAGCGTCATTTGCGGGAAATATTAGTTTACTTCTTTAATTTAAAGAAATCTGCTGCTGAGGCGCATCAATTGCTCGTAGAAGCATATGGTGAGGGTGCTTTGAGTGAGAGAACGTGTCGAGAGTGGTTTCAAAAGTTTAAAAACGGTGATTTCGACGTAGAAGACAAAGATCGCAGTGGAAGGCCAAAAATTTACGAGGATGCAGAATTGGAGCAATTATTGGAGGAAGATTCATCTCAAACACAAAAAGAACTTGCTCTAACATTAGAAGTCACTCAGTAAGCAGTCTCACATTGTTTCAAATCATTAGGAATGATTCATAAACAAGGAATTTGGGTTCCGTACGGCGGAAACTTATTTGTACTCCTAATTATCTAATTCTGGAAAAACATGTTTTAAGAAAGTTACTCGGTACGCAAGCGCATTCACGACAACTTTCTTAATGAACTTCTGAATTATTAAGCCGATTATTTTTTTCTTTAGCATTAAAATTTAGGTTACAAATTTTATATGAGGATGTTAAAGCTATTTTTATGTTATTCAAATTATTTGAGCCATCTTGTGTGATAATGGTCCAAAGTATGTTAGTTTCACCAATGTTTTGTTATCATTCTCTTTTGTGGAAGTGGGCTATATTTGTCCCAGAATGAGTTGTTTCGCGTTGTTTTATTACTTCAACTATCAGAGATATATAGTTAACCTCGCTACAAATTTTAGCTTTATAAAAAAAATTCACGAAAACTTTTTAGAAATAAATTAATTAAACATCTTAGAAAATAGAATTTCAATTTAGTAGACATATAGAATTAAAACTCATTATACAACACCAAAAGGAGTGAAAGAATTCAAAGAAATATAAATTATTAATTGAAAATATTATTTTCTAATTCATTTAATTTGATTCCAAAAAGAATTTTTATAAAACTGAAATTTGTAGCGAGGTTAACAGAATTAATCTGTATGATGTTTAAGACATTGTAATAAACCTTCTATCAAGTGAAAAAAAAACGTTTTCATTATTTTATTGTATATATAATAATTATATCTTGGTCTCTTCACTCGTACATAGTACCATTTGGATACAACTGAGCTCTTAAAAACACCTTACAAACTTTGTGTAATTTCTGTCACGAACAGAGAATACGTAGGATTTTTCAAATTCACTATATTCTAGGTTTGTTTAGAGGGAGACATGTGGTTTTAGTCGGGTAAGATATATTTTCATTAAGTAATTTTATTTTTACATACGAAGTTGGACTGACGAGATATCGATGTTGTAAGTCTATGTGGCTTTTTCGAAGATATGCTTCATGTTTTTGGAGTCTTTTTGAAAGCACTTTTTTTCAAAGAAAGTTATTTTTGAAGAAATCCTTTAAGCTATGTTGAGCATTATTGAAAAGGAATTTGATTTTTATAATACATTGATACGAAATAAAATTTTGTATCCTTGGAGTTTATTTAATATTTTTAATTAATAATTTATATTTCTTTGAATTCTTCTATTCCTTTTGGTGCTGTATAATGAGTGTTAATTCTATGCGTCTACTAAAGTGAAACTGTGTTTTCAGACATTCATTCAATCCAATTCGAAAAAGTTTTTGAGAAAAAATGTTTCTAAATTTAAAACTAAAATTTGTAACAGTAAAATTTGTTAACAGGGTAAATCTATATGATATTCAAGATATTGCACTCAATAATATGGTTATATAACAACAATAGTGAACGATTCAGTATATTGTATTCATACAAAAAATTTAATATTTTATTGTTCAGTATAAAAAACTGTTTTCATTGTTTTGCAATTAATCAGCTTGTAAAGTATACTTCATTCAGTTCATTATCAGCTTCCAAGTAATGATTCAAAACTTCGTACCTCTATATAATAATTAATGATTCATTAATAGGTTATGTCTCCTTGGAGTATCGAAATAATCGATCTCTTGCATAATAACAAATTATCACGACAAATGCTACGGGTATTTCAAGTTAAAAAGCTGGTCAGATAGTAATGACATTCATTCATACCAATTATAATTAAATCATTGATATAACGATATCCAGTTATCACGCTATGACAAAGTTGTTGTTTCAAATCGCAAATAAATCTCCGTATACCCTTATTTTACCATTTTGACGTAGACATATGCTTTATTGGCTGATTATGATCGCAGAAAATTGTTGTTTATTTTCATGAACGGTTCCAAATCGGTTCAGTAGATAATGCACTAATTTGAAAGATAATTGCGATTTCACAAACGATGTAATAATTTAATTCATTGTGTCCTATATAACGCTGTTACTCGTTCTTTAGTATAAAATGTAGGCGTTATGTCATGGAGGAATTCCACAGATATCAGGTGATATCAGTTTCGCGACATTGGAACTTAATCTCTGATCTTTCACTTAACTACTTTCCAACGACAAATCTTGATGAATATCGAGAGAAACTGGTATTTTCTAATCAATTGTCAGTACTTTGGATGATTATGGACTGTATCAAATTTCAACCGAACTCTTATTCAACAAACGAAAGGAAAAAGTAATACTTCGAAGGAATACAGACATTAAGACGAAATTATAGCGTCTAGGAACGAGCATGCACAAATAAGAATTGCGTTCTCCATTAATTATGTCTCAACATTTCTTTCTTGATCGCTTTTGAAAAGATGGGTATTGGAAAATTTCGAATTGAAAATTGATACAACTCATTAACACATAAATCTGTCCGTCTATCCATTCTTAAGCTTGATAACTCTCGAAACGAATAACTTAACGATATATTGAATATCAAACAGAATAAAGCTGTCTCTGGCTACAAATTTTAATTTCAGTCCACTTCCATGCCAGCAAAATGAAAACAATCAATAAAAAATATCCGTCATACTTACAACGACCTCGTGACATTGCAAACTAAGATAGAACTCAAATGATTTCTTAACGGTTATCATTCGCATTAAGAATGCGAATGGTTCGTTCATAGAAAATACACAGAGGCTGTATAAAGTAGTTTCCAAGATCTAGTTAAATTCAAAAATACCATAAAATAAGAAGGAACGGTTTTTTACTTGATAGAAGGATTATTACAAAATTTGAAAATCAAAACAGATTTAATCTGTTGTCTTCTACAATTTTAATTTCAAAAAATTCTTTGAAGAAACTTTAAGAATTAAATTAATGTCTTTATGAGCACTGCTCATATTTAATAGACGTCAAAATTCATCATACAATATCAAACGGAATTAAGAAAAACCAACGAATATAAACTGTCAATTAAAATTAAAATATAAATAAGCAAACATTTTTTGTTTGTCTGAAGAGTTCATTACGCATGCCTGGAACGAAACAAAAAATGTTTGCTTATTTATATTTTAATTTTAATTGACAGTTTATATTCGTTGGTTTTTCTTAATTCCGTTTGATATTGTATGATGAATTTTGACGTCTATTAAATATGAGCAGTGCTTATAAAGACATTAATTTAATTCTTGAAGTTTCTTCAAAGAATTTTTTGAAATTAAAATTGTAGAAGACAACAGATTAAATCTGTTTTGATTTTCAAATTTCAAAAATACCATGTTTATGATTGAAAAAACAAATTGTAATTATCATATATAAAATTAAATACTGATAAGTTTTTTTGTTACTTGATATAATAGAAGGCTGTTTCAATATTATAAATATCAAACAGAGTAATTCTGTTATACCTCGCTACAAATATTTTATAAAATTTCTTAAAAATCCTACCCACGTATTCTATGTAGACCACAGAAATTACACAAAGTTTGTAAGGTATTTTGTGGACTTCCTTAACACCAAATGATAATATGTGTTACAAACTTTGTGTAATTTCTGCGACGAACATAAAATTCGAAGGATTTTTAAAAGTTCACTGCATTCTAGTGTTTTGTTCAGATAAATACATTCAGCTTGTCTGGTAAGATATTTTTTGTTAATTATTTTTATTTTTCAAATATGAAGTATTTATATGATGAGTTTTCCATTGTGTGAATTCTAAATTGCTTTTTGAAGATGTTCTACATGTTTTAGGAATTGGTGTTTTGAAGAAGTTCTTAAAGTTATGTTTTGCATTTTTTTGGGAGAAATTTGGTTCTCATAAAACAAGGTTCGAAACAAAATTTTGTACCCTTCAAGTATTTATTTAGTAATTTTAATTAATAATTTATATTTCTTTGAATTCTTTAATTTCTCTTTGGTACTGTGTAATAAGTGTTAATTCTATATGTCTACTAAATTGAAACAGTGTTTTTCTAAGATATTTATTTAAATTAAAACGAAAAGTTTTTGAATAACAAATGTTTCGATATTAAAATTTGTAGGAGGTTAAGAGACGAAATCTGTATGATATTTAAATTTTGTAATAATCCTTCTATCAAGAAAAAATCTCTCTTTATCATTTTATTGTATGTTCAATAGTTTTATTCTAAGAAAAAATCAAATATATTCTTTGAATGTGAAATAGTTTGCATATCATAAGCAAACATTTATTTAGATTCACTTCAAAATAACATACAAAGAATGAAAACATCAATAATTATATAGGGTGTCAAAGTTATTTCTAGCCAAATAACACGAAGTTGCTGCAACACAAAAGTTCCTGTGAAGAGTCTAATTATTTTTCGTTGTACAGTTATTCAAGATTCTACGGATTTGTAACGTTTCACAATTTTCAACTTAAAACATAACATAACTTGAGATCTATCATCTTAATCAGAATTCAGTGTACACCATTCGAAAGAGCGGAGTATTCTCTTTAGACTAAGGTATTTTCATGTTCTTCAGTCATATTATTTGGTCAGAGTTTACTCTAAATTCTGCCCCGTAAGCCCTCAGGGAAATTATGTGCAAAAGTTACCTTATTTACATAGCTTTTAAACGTCGTATTATAAATTCTATTAAATCTTCCTTTTCATTGGATAATAAATGTAAAACTATGAAAGTACAAACAGTGATACACGATCTAAGGAAAAATGATTATTTACGATATTCTCTATTTTTCATAGAAGATTAAAACTTACCACAAAAACTTCTGAAAATGTCAGTCACCTTCTCTAACGCAAAGCTTACATCGTTTTCGGATAGAATCAACAGCTTGCCGCAATTATTCTACTATTATGTGCTAGACAACCGTCCATTTGAAATCAAATTTGGAGCCGTTGGTTCAGAGACCTTATCTTCCAGTAAATCACAAATTTAATTTTCCAAAAGATTTCTGAAAGTGGCAGAATGCTCAGGAATTTTTATCGCTCCAAAAATGTCATATCATATCATGGCTAGCTATTTATTAACTAATGTTGGTAATGAATCGTAACAGTTGCCTGTATTATTATGGGCCCAAACATGGTAATTGTGGAAACTAAATATTCCAGTGCGTGTTAAGTTCGCTTCGTCGGTCCAGAATATTTGATGATGTCCCCAAGTATAAAATATTAAATAATTATCAATGAAAATAAAGTTTTTCTCGATACATTGTATGGAGCACCAACCAAAACGTGATATTTTTTCATTTTGAGAAGTTTATCTGTAAATTTGTTGTCATGGAGATGGTATGTTTTCACAGTGCAATTATTGTTGCAATTTTCTGATAATTGCATTTCTCTGATTCCATACATGAGGTTAATTATCGATAGAATTTGCTGAGAACCTGTAGTGTTTCTACTGAGATATGAATACTCAATTTGGAACGATAAGAAATTTTGAAGACTTCCATGTGAGTCAATCTGAAGACCAATATTTCTAGTTATATAATAAGTATACTTGTTTTAATCTTATTATTGAAATACCTACTAGTTACATGTACATTGCGCTTTTAGTCCAGGAGGAATCGGCGCATGAGTACCGATAACTATTCCACCTCAATTTTTTTATGCGATGCCCTTCAAATTACCCTACTAATTATATAAATGCATGTTGCCATGGGGCAACCCCGTGCCATATTGTTTAAACCGAAATTGTTTAAACAATTACAAGGAATTGTTATTTTTCAACCGGACAAATTTTTTTTGTATTCTTTGTTGAAATACAATCAAAAAAAGTCCTATGGCTTATTACGATAAAGTTATTATTTTTCGAGATATGAATTTTTAAAGGTCGATGAAATCTCAAATTTGGATACTTTTGACCCATGAAAAATATATTAAAAAATAAAATAAAATATAAATTATATTTTTTTTTATTCTTTATATGATAGTTAACAATATCCTTAATTACGATTTCAAGAAATTTAATTGTTTACAACTGTTTTTTAATCGTTAATTCCGCGCGCTCAAAAGTTTACTCGCTTACCTATAAGTATCGCCGTCTCTCTCTGACTCCTACGCTGCGTCGGCCTCTCGGTGTCCTGAATTATTATTTATCATTTATCTATTAAACTATCAATTTTATAAAAATATTTTAAGAGAGCAATATTATCAATAATTAAATGCTCTACAATTTGTTATTAATAAATTTTTTTCTAAAATCAGATTTTAAAAAGTTATTTAAGGATGAAGGGGAACAGTTAATTAAAATTTCTTTTTATGGGTTTATATTGCTTTTTGTCATTAAAATAGAAAGTACTTACCTTCCATAACTTCTTCAAACAAAGGTTATACATGCAGAAGTATAAAATAATGTAAGAAGATTTAAAAACAAGTATTTATTTATTTTCTATATTATATTTTCACATTCTACTGAATCACAACCACATAAAAGTATACAACTAATATTATTTTTTTTACAATAACATGCTTCGGTTTTGCAAGCTTTCTTACAATTACACGGTTTCTTAAGATCAGTTGGAAACGAGCTTTTGTTCATAAATAGAGGTAGCAAAGTATCATTTTCTTTTTTGTAACCGAACTTAGTAAAATCTAATGATTCATATTGGGGATTTAAAGCTCGTTTCCAAACGTATGTTTGAGCTGAAGCCCTAAGTGCATGCAAATGCAAGGAATCTGAGGTACAAGGGATTTTTGATAAATTAATATTACTGCCAAAACTACGTGTAAAAATTATTTGTCTGGCTTCATCCGCGGTATTACCTTTTTTACCCAAAATATTTAAATATACAGCTTCTAGATCTTTTAACTGATTAGTACTTAATTCTAAGCCATTGCCAAGAGGGACTAGAGCATCACGATTTTCTTTAATTTTTATTAATTCTAAAGCTTTTTTTTTGTGCCAATCTTACTAGTCGTATCACAACCCGTAAATGCGTGTAAAGCAGGTAAGATTTCACAAACTGGATACGTCAGAGAATCAGCTGCTTTGTGACAGGAAAGAAATCGTGATTTTTTCTTTTCTTGGGAATAACTAAAAATGACATGGCACTCACGATAATTGCAACGAAAAATCACTAATATTGAAAGTATATTCATTTAACACCGAGAGGCCGACGCAGCGTATGAGTCAGAGAGAGACGGCGATACTTATAGGTAAGCGAGTAAACTTTTGAGCGCGCGGAATTAACGATTAAAAAACAGTTGTAAACAATTAAATTTCTTGAAATCGTAATTAAGGATATTGTTAACTATCATATAAAGAATAAAAAAAAATATAATTTATATTTTATTTTATTTTTTAATATATTTTTCATGGGTCAAAAGTATCCAAATTTGAGATTTCATCAACCTTTAAAAATTCATATCTCGAAAAATAATAACTTTATCGTAATAAGCCATGGGACTTTTTTTAATTGTATTTCAACAAAGAATACAAAAAAAATTTGTCCGGTTGAAAAATAACAATTCCTTGTAATTGTTTAAACAATTTCGGTTTAAACAATATGGCACGGGGTTGCCCCATGGCAACATGCATTTATATAATTAGTAGGGTAATTTGAAGGGCATCGCATAAAAAAATTGAGGTGGAATAGTTTTCGGTACTCATGCGCCGATTCCTCCTGGAATATTTACATTCTTAATACAGAATTCAGATAAATCAAGTGAATTATTCTATTGTAAATGTAGGTAGGAAGATTCAATATCTCACCCATATCTTTTCAAAGAAATCTGAGCATTGTCCACTGTTTGGAAAATGCATCGATACCATCAGAGTGACATTTCTGGTTTTCACACAAAATACCGATAAATGATCAAATTATACTTGCAAATGTTGTAGCGGTAGTAACTGCATAAGTAGTTCCTTATTATTCTAGCACGCACCTAATGATATACACAAATTGAAAACATTGAGATCCTATGGAGATAGACGTGTTTGTATTTAAAAAAGTCTAAATTTTCAATCTTCTTAATGAATAATTATTATATCCTTAGAATGAAGGCCTGTGGCTCATTCATTTCCCCTATAATTGAATGATTCATGGGTAATTTGCCATTTTTCATTAAATGTTTTATAAATGGTTTCTACTTCCTACACTTGGTATGTAAATTCGAAGCCAGTTGTCTCGTTAAATATTATTGAATTGTGGTTGAGTTGTTTTTGCCGGAAACTTTCAACCGATTAGTGATGGAAATTATGTCTCTAGGAAATAGTAACTAAATGTTTTTCCCCACAAACCATTTAAAATGTGTTCTTGGAAAATCTTTGTTTAAGAGCGCAGTTTCATCTTCGAAATGATTTTCTAACCATAATTTGCATCGCTGACCAGGCAGAAGAGGCTGTGAATGTTCGATGCATATCAATGAACTCTAGGTATCGAGAAAATGCAATACTTTATTGATCTCCGTAAACACGATGTTTTTCAACATTAGTGTTTTCATTAGTAGATTGAACGCATAATATAATTTATTTCCTCCAAATCTATTATACAAGGAGATCTATGAGCTTTATGACAAACTCTAGTAGATGACAGCTGAGCTAAATCTAAGTTTGTTTCTTATGAACATAGGTCCGATTCGTTATTTGCCAGTACATGTTATAAATAATTATTTGAATGCAGGTTTGTATAGAATTTTTTTGGGACAAAACATTTCTGAGTTCATGACTAATGAGGGCTGAATATTGTTGAAAATATGTGATATCTGCACGATGGCTATTAACGAACTTAACTGAGATATTTAGCATGATTTTCGACAAATAAATCCTCGAACTTTACCTCAATATATCAAAGTAGCAGCATTATTGAATTTCACCAAATTTTTAACTATCTCCAATAGAATATTTTCGGTTTAAAATTCGCAAAATGCAGACATTTGAATACTTTCGTAAAAATGCGCAAAAATAATATCAATTGCAGGATTTCTTCACAAACGATCTGTTGAAGGTCGTATTATAAATGAAGACATCTGTTAAATTTTTTTAAACCTCAAAGACGACTATAAAAAATTTACATAAAATTATGTTGATACTTTCCCGAATGATTCAGGTATGAATAAATGAAAATAAATGAATGGAATTCCAACATATGAGTAATTGTTGCTAAAAATAATCATCTGATTTGACCTTGGAGATTACATTTCGTTTATTATCCAAAGGTATTACCCATTAACACAAGATGTTCAAATGAAAAATTTCTCTGAATTTAATATAGTTTCCATAATTCACTTTTCTTGGGCTAGATTGATGCAATGTAGAAATCACTTTTGTTAAAAATGAAAAATACGAAATAGCCAAATTTAAAAAAATACCGATGAAATAGTTGCAAATAAGGCCTGAAATAGTTTGAGATATTATGAATAATATAACCACTTGATTAACAAATAAATTACGGCGTATTATGGTCTGACTTGAGAATGAGGAAGATTTTTTCTATGTTTGTAACGTGAAAAATCTGGAATACATTTCTTTACTCGAATTGGCTAACTAGGGTATGTCGTGTATGTATATTTGCGTGCACTAGATGGCGCTAGAGTATGATCAATACCTTAGTGTTTCTGTGCATAGCGAATAAAGGTTGAAGAAGAACCAACAAGTTCTAAAAGTGCGCATGTCCCAGTGATTAATAAAACCTTATCGGGCTTGTTTGAGTTTAGATACATGTTACATTGATTTGTAGAAATTTCTATTACTATAGCTCACACTCTTTACTTTCAATTATCGTTGGATACTTTTGTACCATTTCCAAAATATCAGAGCTGAAGGAACTATGTACAAAAATTCAACATAACAAATTAAAGAATGAACTTTTCTTACAAGGGTTCATCGTTCAAAATTAGTATTAAAAATTTTTTTCTACATTCATTTGTCAATTTATCGAATATTCGGAACAGAAAGTATTGAAATATGAAAAAAAATATTCTTTACAACTTAATTAGCCGAATTATAGAATTCAATGTTCCTCTTTGTTACAGGATGGTCACCTAAAATGGATCTTAATTATAAAAACGCAAGATGCCAAAGTCGACTAGCGCTTCATCAATGTCTAGCGATAGTTTTGAGAAAAGAAGGCTGCCAAGGTGATCCTGGTGATTTTTGGATGTATGAGAATGGATATCCACTCTTCCAGGTAATTTTAAAGTTTGGTCTAACTAGAAACACTAGAATTTCCAAGAATAAATGATGGTGCATTAGGGAATTCAATGAAAGTGTTATATTCAACATATCGGGTGTTTTTTTAGAGCGATATAAATTTAAATTGAGACAAAACACTTTTGAATTAAAATTGAAGCCATTTTTTTTTATTTTAAAGATAAATTTAAGACATTTATGTTTTAAAAATAATTTCTTGCATACGTCCACCACGACTAGCTCTGAGGAACCGCATTCGACCAGACCAATTTTGGACCACTTTTTCGAGTAATTCAGGCCTTATTTCATTAATAACACGAGTTATGTTGGCTTCTAAAGCGTCTATTGTTTCTGGTTTATCAGCATAAACCAATAACTTGACATAAACCTAAAGAAAATAATCCAGTGGAGTTATTTCGCATAATCTTGGAGGCCAATTAATTGGACCATTTATCGAAATAATGTTATCGCCAAATATTTCTTTCAATAAATCAATTGTCCGGTAGCAGCATGAGGTGTAGCACAATCTTGTTGGAACCAAAACACTTCTGAGTCGATGCCATTCAAATTTTGAAACAAATAATCATTGATCATCCATCTGTAACGAGCACCATTCACTGTAACATTAGCTCCAGCATCAATTTTAAAGAAATATGGACCGATGATGCCTCCAGCGTGTAAAGCACACCATACAGTGCATTTTTCAGGATGCAATGGAACCTGCAAAACTTTTTGAGTATTGTTTTCACTCCATATATGGCAATTTTGCTTGTTTACATAGCCGTTCAACCAGTAATGAGCTTCATCACTAAACACAATTTTACGATAAAAAAGTGGATCAACTTCAAGCTGTTCTAGGGCCCAATCAGCAAACAAACGACGCTTATTATGGTCAAGTGGCTTTAGTTCTTGAACCAGTTGAATCTTGTATAGGTGTAGACCAAATTTTTGATTATCAGAACAGATTTAATGTGTTAGTCTTCTACAATTTTAATTTCAAAAAAATTTTCTATTCAAAAAACTTTTAGAATTAAATTAATGTCTACAATAAGCACCGCTTATATTCAATAGACGTATATAATCAAAACTCAATATATAATGTCAAATGGAATAAATAAACCAACAGATATAAAAAAGTCATTAAAATTGATAAATAAATATTTAAAGGAGACAAAATTTTTGTTTTTGATCTTACCATTAAGAACACCAATTGCCTTTCAAAAACATGAACACAACTTAAGGACTTCTCAAAAAATATAATTTATTTGAAATATTTAATATATTTAAATATTCAAATAAGTTAATTCAAAAATATCTTAAAACATGCACTATATCTTCAAAAAACAATTATAATTCTGGTAATCTCTTCAACGGCGCTAAATAATATTCCAAATATCAAAATCAAATAACTATCACTATATCTCACCTCACACGTGTTTAACAGGATAATTGCTTTAAACAGACTATTTTTAAAATTCAAGATAGTCTATGTTCTTAACGAAATCACAGAAAAGTGTAAGGTGTTATAAGGTTATATTCAAATCATTGACATTCCATAATAAGATTTATTAAAGCCTAAATATAATCATATATTATATATGAAATAAAATAGAAAAAGGCTTTTTACTTGATAGAAGAAATATAACAAAATTTAAATATCAAAGCAGATTTAAGCTGTTAGTCTTCTACAATTTTAATTTCAAAAAAATTTTTTATTCAAAAAACTTTTAGAATTAAATTAATGTCTACAATAAGCACCGCTCATATTTTTAATAGACGTATATAATCAAAACTCAATATATAATGTCGAATGGAATAAATAAACCACCAGATATTAAAAAGTCATTAAAATTAATGAATAAATATTTAAACGATACAAAATTTTTGTTTCTGATCTTACCATTAAGAACACCAATTGCCTTTCAAAAACATGAACACAACTCAAGGACTTCTCAAAAAATATAATTTATTTGAGATATTACAATATTCAAATAAGTTCATTCAGAAATCTCTCAAAACATGCACTATATCTTCAAAAAACAATTATAACTCTGGTAATCTCTTCATCGGCCCTTAAGTTGTGTTCATGTTTTTGAAAGGCAATTGGTGTTCTTAATGGTAAGCTCAGAAACAAAAATTTCGCCTCCTTTAAATATTTATTTATTAATTTTAATGACTTTTTTATAGGTGTAGACCAAGATTTTTACGCAAAATTTTCCATGTGGTGGATGCACAAAGTCCAACTTGTTGTGAACGTCCGCGAATAGACAAATCTGGGTCGTCATTAACACTATGACTTACAGCAGCGATATTTTCTTCTGTACGTACAGTTCTTTGTCTTGTTGTTGTTGTTCGAAATCTATCGATAGTTCGACGAATACGCTGCTCTGATGAATGATTATGTAAACCATAAATTTCACGAAGTGCTCTGTAAGTTTGGCGAATAGAAAACTGATTTTGAAAATAAATATCAACAATTTGTAAACGTTGTGGCGGCGTGAGTCTTTCCATGATAATTTGTCAATGCTCACTGAACAGGAATGTTAAAACAACATGGCTTCTACCTTCTGTCAAATCATAGTTATCCCTATCTTAAAAAGCATAAGCATAAGCAATGCATAAACAATTCATTGCAATAATATCTAAAATACATGATATCACACAGATTTCTTCTGATAACTCACTAGAAATTTTACCTCATGAAATTTTTTCTCAAAAACTTTTTAAATTAAATTTAAAAAATGTCTCAGAAAACACAGTTTCAATTTAGTAGACATATAGAATTAGCACTCATTACACAGCACCAAAAGGAATAAAATAATATGAAGAAAATATTAAATATTAATTGAAAATAATAAATAAATAAAGACACAAACTTTGTTTCGTAACGATGTATTAAGAAAATCAAATTTTTTTTCCAAAAATGCACAAAAAAACCTTAGGAATTTCTTCGAAAATGACTCTCTTAAAAAAACTCCAAAAACATGCAACACATGAGTAATTTGGAATTAACACGTTCAAAACTCTTCAGTCCAACTTCGTATCCAAGTTTCGAAGGAATTTTTTTTAAAGAGAGTTATTTTCGAAGAAATTCTTGAGGTTATGTTGTGCATTTTTGAAAAGGAATTTTGTTTTCATAACACATCGTTACGAAACAAAGTTTGTATCCTTTCAGTATTCATTTGATATTTTTAATTAATATTTTATATTTTCTTTGTATTCTTTTATTCCTTTTCGTGCTGTGTAATGTGTCTACTAAATTGAAACTGTGTTTTCTAAGAGATTTAAAGTCTTTGAGAAAATTTTTATAAAATTAAAATTTGTGGTGAAGTTTGCAGAATAAATCTGTATGATATTTTAGATATTGTATAATAAATCTTCAGTCAAGTAAAAAAACCTTTTTCATTACTTTAATTTTAATATTTATATTTCAATAAGTTCGGTAATTTATTCATCACCTCATTACTCTGCTTTATTTCCACCTTTTTTCACAACAGGGTCTCTTATCTGCAAATGCTGTATGTTGGTGGAATACAAGCTTGAGTAGTGCTACAAAAACTCTCGAATATAAAGGATACGTCAATCCTGGAGCTCTTCTTGTGGGTTCGGAACCATGCTCCTTAGAAATCCTGAGAAATGCTTGGGCGAGAAGAGTGCTGCAGCCTCCACAAGGATACCAGATAGTCGCTTTAGGTAAACAAAAATTTAAGCCTGTTACATAAAGTACTATTTCTATTTTGCTAAGATTATTTGAGATATTGCCTCTTCAAATCACGCTATTGAGAATTCTCCCATGTTTTTGCCTATAGCAACAAAAATAGATTATAATTCTGATATAGATAAAAATATATTTGAGTAAATATAATTTTGAACAGGTAACAAAATTTTCAACTAGGTAAACAAAATATATAATATTAAATACAATGCAACAGTGCAACTCAAATGGATGCAGAAACTTTAAGAGTATGGTACATTGCATATTGTTGATGATTTCTATTCAACAATATAACACGACATGATAGCTGACAATACAACACAACATGACATGTCTATGTTTGTGTTTTTGATATTGTTTATATTTAAATTGCAATAATTTTTTTGAATTAAAATTAATTTTCTAACAAACAGTAATTGCTAAGGGCATAAATTCGTATTTCGACAATAACTCTAGTATGAACAAATCGATGTGCAATATGAATAGGTCATCTCGATAATTCCAAAACAAGAGTCGATTTTATCAAACATTACTCTCTTCTGTACCTATTTCTGTAAAAAATTCTAAAATAGATTTGCACTGGGCAAGATAACCCCAATGAACGAAGAAATTAATGTTCGTAATGCGATTTCATATTTTATATAACTGTAATCTTTGTACATTATATTCAAAGCATAGTTCAGTACTACTCTCTTTTTTTAGGTATCCATATTACAAATATTTCCAGCTATATAGATATTTTTAATGATTAATCTAATAATTAGTTGCCTAATTTCACCTAAAAATTAATTCACTCAGAAAATTGTTCAAAACATTGCAATTAATAACATGGTAGTATTCCAGCACGTTTCTCTGATACAACCGCACAAAAAATATGGAAGAAACATGACTAGAAGCTTTTAAAACAAACAGCAGGGGCAACTAGATCCTACTGTAATTGAGTAGATATTTGTTAAAATAGAAAATATTTTGTAAACCAAGAATAATATTTGAAGTTTCGGAAATTTTTTGATTGGAGTATATTATCTTATTTTTATACAATAATATTCTAATTATATTTTTGCCTCGTGAAAATTATGTTATCCTATCAATTATATTATTGAAATTTTCTACCTATTCTTGACATTCACAATATCAGTAGTTGGTCAGAGTATAAAAAGAATTATTTCGATTAATTTAAAATATAATCAGAGAAAATATGCATCCTACAAAAATTAGTTATGAAAAAATATATTAAAATACAGGCTATTCTATTTGGAAATACTTCTAAAAGTGGATGGATGAATAATTTTGAAGGATGTACATAAAAAGGAATTAATTTTTTTTCTGTCACGGTTGTCAAGATATTTCAAGAAATTCATTTTATTGACTCCTTGCTGTAGGAAATGATAAATACTTGCATAAAATTTTCAAAGAGTTTTTCAATATAATTCTTTTCGATGGATGAACAGATAATTAAGATATTTAATTTGAGTGCAATAGGTTTATCTATGATCTTAAGATTTGAGAAGCCTTTTCCACCCTCTAAATTCATAGATATTGATGAACTAGACTCATCTCTTAATATGTTTTCATTTGTAATGATATTATTATATATTATTTTGTATAATCTTCATTAACAGAAGAAATCGAAGGCTGCTACGTCAAACCAATCACCCAAACGCAATGGACACCGTTACCAGAAGCTGTATGTGCAGTTATTTTAAGACTATCCAGCCAAGGAAAACCGGCTGGCATCGAGACAATCAGAGAGTCTTTATACATGGTGTTTCCACATGTATCGCCACCTAGTGAGCAAGCACTATATGATACCCTAGCACAACTTACTGCGGAGAAAAAACTATATCACACCGCTAATGGATACTTTATAGTAACACCAGAGTAAGTACTATTGGTTAGCTTTTCATCCCATATTATAAAATTAAGTTTCCTTGCGTTTATGTATATCTGTATGCAGTCGCCCCAGAAATACCTGTAGGAATTTTAATGCGGTATACTACTCTGTCAAGAAAGTACCGGGAATTTTCAATTAAAATAACATTTTTACATTTAATCGTCAAAATTTATTCGGTCGCCTTCAAAATAGGCTCCATTTGCTCCAATACATCTATGCCAGCGGCACTTCCAATTATCGAAACATTTTTTATAGGCGCTTTCCGGGATGGACTTTAGCTCTCGCGCCGAATTTTGTTTTATGGCTTCAATCGACTCAAAACGGGTGCCACGAAGGGGCAATTTTAGTTTTGGGAAGAGGCAAAAGTCGCAGGGAGCCAAATCCGGCGAATACGGTGGTTGCTGAAGCACGTTTGTTCAGTTTTTGGCGAGAAAGTTAGTCACAATCGTAGCTCGGTGAGAAGGCGCGTTATCGTCATGCAAAATCCATGAGTTGTTCGCCCACAAATTTGGCCGCTTCTTACGGATACGCTCACGCAAACGTTTCATAACGCCTAGGTAATACTCCTTGTTTACCGTCTGACCCTCTGGAACGAATTCGTAGTGCATCACGCCACGGATATCGAAGAAAACAATGAGCATCACCTTCATTTTCGAGCGGCTTTGGCGTGGTTTTTTCGGTTTCGGCTCATTTTTTGCTACCCATTCCGATGATTGCTGGCTTGTTTGCATATCGTACTCGTAGACCCAGGTCTCATCACCAGTTATAATGCGTTCCATGAATGTAGAATCGGAATTACAGCGATCCAGCATGTCTGAAGCAACCTGTTCGCGATGACGTTTTTGAAGAAAATTCAGGTCTTTCGGTACAAGTCGTGCGGCCACCTTTCTCATGCCCAAAATATCAATCAAAATCGTACGTGCGGACTCGTGGGATATCTTAAGATCATGTGCTATCTCTCTCAAGCTGATACGACGGTTTTCCAGCACCCTTTCCTTAATTTTATCGACGTTATCTTCGATCGAAGCCGTCGATGGGCGACCACTTCACGACCGTCCTTGAAGGCTCTGTACCACTGATATGCACAAGTTTTCGATAGAGCATTATCACCAAAGGCCTTTTGCAACATTTTCAATGCATCGGCACACGAAAATTCATTTGCAACACAAAACTTCAAACAAATTCTCTGCTCAACGTAATCACCCATTGTAAAAATCGGCACGCACTCTGACATCGACTGACTTAATCAGCTGTTGCAAACACACTAGTTGACAGATCCCACTCAAGCTTGGCATAGTAATTAAGGACAGTGGTACCAACCTAGGAAAAAAAAAATTTACCTGTCTCATTGCCCCGCCAGATTTAAAACGATAATCCCCGGTACTTTCTTGACAGAATGTATAACAAAGAAATCGGAATAATACCAATAGATTTAAATTTTTTTTTACATAACTGACCATAATGTTTATTTTATTTTTTATTTATTTAAGTCTTTTGTGAATATGAATCTTGGATATATTATCATGAACTAATTACAGTTATCACATACGGATTCGCTATTTGAATTCACAATTTATTCAAGGTAAAAATGCCTAGTAACTGAACTGAAACTAATATTCAATTAATCGCAGTAAAACTCAATTGCACCAATTAACAACACATAATATTTAAAACACTATAATTATCACGTACGAATCACCATCGTTTTCTTATTTATCTGACAACATCATTAGTGCTTAGCGACGCAAGGTTCAACATGCACAACTTTTGCTAAATTGCGAACAGACATCATAGCTTATACCGATTTCTTATTAAGAATAGCTATTTTTAATAAATGTCAAAAGTTAAAGTGTATTCTGATGAAAAATGATTTCATAGGATTATCAAGCTGAAAATTCTCTATGACAACCAAGCGCGAATGATCATGATTAATTAATTGTATGTTCCTCTCAAGCAATGAAATTCAATTGAACTTTCAGTTTGTATTCATTATATCCATGGTAGCATGCAATATAAATTGCGAACAGAAATAGTGATGATAAGTGATAAACCTAGTGCTCTAGGATTTTAAAGTGAAATGAAAAATGGATATGAAGTCCGAAGCTTTTGCGCGCTTGTTAAACAGTTTATTTCCCCTGAAAATTTCAATTCTGTGAATTACTTCTTGAAGAAGCTACATATGATAAAAAAAACACAGAATTTCGTGTTCTGCCATCCGAAATTCAAATAAATGTTATTTTTCATAGAAATAAAAAATATATTCTTCCTTCGATCTACATCGTGACATTTTGGCTAGAAAGAGTAGAAAAAGACTATATTGAACAATAATGTTTTCATAATTTTTGCCAAAATCAGATGAGAAAAAACTTCAAAAAATTCCCATAATTTATCTTCACAAAATTATACATTGCCATCGTGCCTTGCACATCTAAATACTAAATTTTAACTCTCGCATTTGTACTTTCGAATATAATTAGAAAATAAAATTTCAAATGAAAATTAACCTCGAACCGATTTTGTCCGTTTTCGAAAATAATTGATTGAGTTACGAAATTCTGCATAAATCTTTTTGTCTTCGTTATACACCTAAATATGAAATTAACAGCTGTATGTTACACTGTCTCGATTTGTAGAACTTTCTATTACCAGATCTCACACTCCCTACTAATGATATTGATAGGGAGCATCCGAATTAATTTATTTGTATACCATATTTTGAAGCCACAATAAACTAATGGAAATTTAAAACTACATCTTATTTAATAATGAGCTAGATTTGCCATGATCCATATGTCAGAAAGTTGATGTCCGAACAAGCTGCTAAAAACTTGATTGAGCACTTTCAATGCGTTAAGAAAACAAACATTCAGTTTCAATATTTTCAATTTTCAGTTTATCACAGTGATTCTTATTGGAGGTTCAATTAAAAAAAAATAGAACTCACCACTATTATATTTCAGAAAACGAAGATCAAGAAGTCTCTCTAGAGGTGGTAAAAGAAGAACAATAGACGATAATCACGGGAAAAGCATGCTTCTAACCACGGAAGAAGCAATAGCCATAGTTCATGGAGAAATGTCAACCATAAGAGATGGCAATATTACACACCAGTGCATACAAACAAATCTAGCTGACGTAATAAGCGGAGGTAAGTAGACTAAGCAATCCATACAAAAAAAAATCTGTTTATTTTCAATGATTTAATTTTAATAGGGAATTCATTGCCTTTAGTAAGCTAACTGCAGGTAACTTCCGGTACTATTCCCTCACGTGTACCAAATGAAGAATCTGTTTATCTATCATAAGTCAACTCTTCTTGACCACTGATCAGGTCGATGTCAGTCAAACGAACAGAACTGGTAATTAATGAGCCGGTCTCTTCGCCTAATGTGAAAAGGGAACATTTCCATAAAACAAAACATCAATAACTGAGTTGTCATGTTTGGTGAGAAATAAAATGAGTATTTTCTCAACATTGAATCTTTTATCTATTCCTTAAAATAATTCTGCTGAAGAAAACCCTAAACGAGTTGCAAAATAGAAAGGAGCTGTTATTTCAAGTTGTCCAAAATTTGATTTGTGAAGTGTTTTCTAATAAGAGGTTTCATTTTGAGCCAAAAAATTCAGTTGAACAAAATCCCCTGTTATTTGCGAAAAAGAACCGAATACAGCTCAGACTGACATTTGGCAGATATTGTGTTTTGTTGAGTTTGTACTTTGCACTGAAATGAATATCTCCACCTTTCACGAAAGAATTTCTGGTTGAAAGACCTTTTATTTTCATGAATTACTTATAGGTTCAGTGGATAGTGCATCAAGGTATATCAGAACCCTATTGTAGGAACAGTTTAACCGATCACAGGCTTCAAGTCCATTCATCTGGAGAACGCTGAAGATATAGTAGTCTAATAAATGAAAGCGTTAACAAAAACAGACAAAATCACTGCGTGATCTGTGGTACATTTGACCGAGTACTTATTTTTCCACTATAGACAGATCTCACTCAAACTAGAACTTCAAAATCAGGGTTAAAGTTGGATGGTATAATATATAGTGATATATCGTTCAAATTGAGTCACTTGGGTTTTAATTTCATACTGTGATTTACAGAGATTAATTATTAACGTTTACATCACTAAGAAATCAAAGGAATGAAGATTATCTTGTTGTACGGGGTCAAAGGCCCCACAAGTGTTTACAAACACACATTTTCCATCCTAGTCCAATACGGCTAATGCAAAATTCAGCAAAGTGTTCTCCGAAAAGGTGTACAGACACTGATTTAAGAGAGGCATGGTTATTCCTTCCCTTCAAAATTTTTAAGAAGAAACGGAAGAAACATATCGATCACGCTGTACTTCGTTTTGTCATTTGCATAAAGCAGTTGAGCACCCTTATAATCATTGATATTTTCTTATGGGTGGTACATTGACATATTTTTCCACAAAAGAAGCTTGTATAAATATCCTAGAATTCGACTTTGTAACTCTACCAGTCTTTCTCAGTGACAATGGTACAGAAAATGTATTTTCTTCATTTTATTCTATTTACCTTGTATTTTCAACCATTGTCTCACTGCCACTTATTATTTACTTGTTGTTTGTAATTGTTTTATTTCACTGTCATTTATGCAATTCAATGTGATTTTATGCAATTTTAGGCAGCATGTGTGTATCTATATTTATGTATTTCTTGTATTGATCTTTTCGTCTTTCATTATTGTTTTGTTTAGCTATTGTTCTCGATTAATCGTCAGCCCTTTAGGTTTTTAACGTGATCGTTCAAGGGAGAGAGTATGTTCCGTCTCACTAGAGACTGCCCTGTCGTTCGACATTTATTTGTCATCGATACTTAGGTCTTTCCATATTAACAATTTTGATCTAGCAGTCTTGAGAGTTTTGAAATGTTTAGTTTCATTTGGCACTTCAGAATATTTGTTTTCTAATGATTATATATGGCCTTAGAAAACATGGAAACTCTTTTAGAGATTTTGATATATTTATGCCTGTTAATTTTACATGCATTCGGAATTATAAACTGTTTCTGTCCTTATTCTACTAGCATTGATCCCATTATTTTTCTATAATCAATAAGAAGGTTTATTTCATTAATTCGGTCCATCCAGTTTCGTTAATTTCCCTTCTTTTTGTTAGAAGGGATACATCGAGCACCTCTAACGTTCAGTCTTTGAACAGACTGTTAAATCAATATCTTTCAGGTAGTCAAACTCGTATGTAGCTTCTGCATTCTACATTATGCATTATCGTTTGGATAGTCAAACTTGTCGTGTGTAGATTCTGCTACATTATGCATTATCGTTCAGGTAATCAAACTTGTCGCATGTAGCCCTTGCTACATTAGCACTAGTATTCTCGTAATAGTCAATTTGGTTGTCTGCATATTGTACAACTTTATCGCGGTTGCTGTAAACTTTCAATTCACCTTACTTGTTCTTACGGCCAGTTTCATAAACAACATCAAAAGGCTCCTTTATGATAAAGTCCCTTTATGAAAAAGGATCCTTTAAATGGGAGCATCAGTTTCATAAACGCACATCGACCGTCCTTTACTTAAAGCTTCCTTTAATGCGCCGGTCATATGTATCCGACTGTTGGCTATCCTGAGAACTAGTGATTTTACGAATGTAGTTGGTGATATTCTGTAAAAATTGTGAGTTATGCGTTGGAACTTGTAAAAAGAAAAAGAGAAGAAGCATTAATCGATCTTTGCATAAACATGGTTATGTGCAGAAGACAGTATATTGAAATTTATATCATCATTACGTGCGAATTGTTATATTTTATTACGTGGGTTATATGAATGTATATGGAAGAAAAGAGAAAAAAAGTATTACTTTAAAACCTGAGGAGGAACTATGCCTCTTTGAGTAGATTGAAAAAAAGAATTTTGATATTATGGGATAAAGTCTGGCAGAGAATAGAAACTGCTTTCAATGCAACAGTTCCCCATTGGAGAAATGGGGACCAGCTCAAATCCAAATATGACAATATAAAAACTAAAGCTAGAAGGTGGTAGCTGCTCAACACAGTCATATTGACTGGTGGTGGGGCTCCATTGAAATTGAGGGAGCCAATTTCCAAACAGTTGAGACGAACTGTTACGAACCCATTTGCCAAAGCGAAAGAGATGTATTATAAAAAAAAACAGCTCTAGTAGAAGCTCAGATAGTGGCTATCAAGAAAGAGAATAAAAAAAAGAAGAGTAACATTCAAAGCTTAAAATATTAGATTTTCAAATTATGGAGATGAAGAGCAAATTGAATAATAATAAAATCTTTTTTATTCTGAATGCACTTTCTGGAAAAAGCGGTATTAGAATTCTATCAGCATTGCTGCAGACTATGAAGTCCCCTCAAATTTGAATTAAAAACAGAAATTTCAATAAGACATAATATTTTTATTTCTTTATTCTCACTTGAAACTTTTTTAGATGCACCTAAAGTAAAACAATGAATCAGAAAAACATAGAACCCTATCTAAATACATACCTTGTAAAATCTTATAAAAATTATATGAAATCTTGTCATGTTAAAGAGACAAATTGAATATGAAGAATAGTTCCACAAGTGACAAGCAAATTTATTTTCAATTATCACACAAATATAAATTTTAAATTAGCAAAATATTTATTAATAATAGACTCTCGCTTGACGAGCTGCATTAACATTAGTTGAATTTGTTTGAAAGTCCTCTTCCTCCTGCAATCATTCATTTGGAAATATTTCGTTCATATCTACATATTGTTCAAAACAGCGGTAGCAACAATAATTGCCCTTATGGTCATTAACTTAACACTCATTCCTTAAGAAAGGATAGGAAAAGGACGTTTCCAAACTCCATACTTTCTCTCCACCACATTTCTAGTTCGTATAATTGACTGCTTATATAAATTTTCAGCTGCAGTTATAGCTTCCGGTAACTTTGTCATAAGATAAGTCTGCAAACTATAACCACTACCACCAAGTAACAAATACCCTCCAAATTTACCACTCTCAAATTGTCTCTTCAAGACACTGTTATTAAAGATGGTTTGATCATATATTTCCAGTTCCATAGAATCTCAATGTCAAAAGTAGTTGGTTCATCGGTTCTACAGCTGCCTCTGAAAATTGTCAATTTAATGATTTGGTATACATAAAATTATATTAACAACATAATAAATCGAAATTTGTTTACCTGTTAAATGGGAAGTACAATTGATCTGCAATTTTTTGAAGCAAAGATTAAACAGTTGGTTTTGTTAGGCAAAAACGATAGACGAAATCTAGATCATCTAACGTGGAAAAATGTCTCTACTGTAAATTTTTGGTCTTCTCACAATTATTTCTTCATCATTTGATGAAGAAGTAGAACTAAAATCAACATTCAACATTTGGTGCAACATATTTCATAGTACGCTAAAATTAAACAAAATGGGTAAATGTGACAGAACAAGGTTATGTCCACTGTTTATCGAGCACCTGCGCAGTGTCGAGCTTCTCGTTAAAGGATCCTTTTCCAGCCGTAAAGGGCCGATTTTCTCACTTTAAGATAAAGGACGCTTTTAAGTTCCCTTTAACCTCAAAATTTGTTTATGAAACACGTTTTATCATTAAAGGAGACTTTTTGGGAAAGAGGAGGCTTTAATTTCGTTTATGAAACCGACCGTTAATGTACTTGTCATTACTTTAGCTTGGTATCATATACAGTGATACCAAAATATAATCGCTTTTTGTTATGAGTGTTTTACTTCAATTCCTTATGAACGTCGTTGTGGTTTATCATTATTGGATGAAGGAATTTGAAAAGCACTGCCTACAGAGTGTTCTTCGAAGTTAAAATTACCACTTCACAAATATAGAGTCCAATTGAACCCATCGAAATTAATCATCGAGATTAATTAATTTGCAGTTGCTTATTATTTCAAAATACTGAAATAATAGGCAAAATACTGCGGTAACCTAACCGTGGTACGAAACAACTTGTAATCACAATACTTGAGACATAATTATGGAATGTTGCTTCTCCTGACTCGACCACCTGTCACTTATATCCGACCGATGTTTGTTGGAAGATTCTCTACAATCAAGTAAACCAGAATAGATTCTATGAAATATATCAAAAAAAGTTATTATGAAAAATTATTGAAAATGTTAAGTTATTGTGATAAATTATTGAAGATCCATGTTTTTCATTTTAGGAAATGCAAGCGATAAAATTCTGTATGCCCGATCTGGAAAACAATTCCACTCGATTCATTCTGGTAGAAATCATGATGGAAGGAGTACATTCAAGCTTTGGAGTTCAAGCAGAAGAATAAGAAGATCTGCGTCAACGAGAACTCTGTCAAAACATTACCACGATACAAGTAGTAGTACAGACGGTCCCCATAGTGATACCTCTCCGACCCCAAGTAAGTATGAAAGAAAACTTTTCCAGTGAATTTTAGAATGTTTACCTGGAACATATGAAAGAATATTTAATTGAATCCTTTCTGTACTGAAATTTCAAACAAAAATATCCAAGAATATTTCTGTTTTAACCAGCATTTCACCAATGGACGAAAAGCCTATTTCGGCTCATACGAGGAATGGGTTGTTCCAAAAAACGCGGTAAATATGATTTTTAGCGTTTGCTCTGATTTTGCTTAAGATCTCTATAGTTGCTGCAGACACGATTCGATTTTAGGAACTATTTTTGGTTTGTAGTTATCAGCAAATTTGAGACTATTTCCCAATAGAGCACAGCATTTTTTTGAAACCGAATATGATCATCAGTGTGAAAAATATTTTAATTATCGTTTTGTCCTGTGAGTTCAATGTATGAAATACATTCACTTTTGAAAGTCGTGTGTAATACACCAATTGAACTTTAACACACCCAGGCTCGTTTCCCTTGATATATAAGGGTGATTATCTCAATATAATAAGAGTAACTGTGTGAAACTTTTTATATTTCCTACTTTCAAAAAAATTATAGTTAATTTCAGTTTCAAAATAATGACAATAGAAATAAAACGAAATAATACCCAATATAAACGTTTTTCTAACTATTAACCCTTACCACTGTCACCATTTACTACATTCTACTTATAATCTAGGATCTAGTTCCCAACTCGAAATATATCAAATTATATACTTAAACTTTCTTTTTGGAAAGAACTTGGGTTCGTGCTCGTCGCACGAAAGACTTCAGGACCCTGGACTGTCAATTTTAATAAGTCATACTTTCGTTCTCGCTTATAAACAATTTATATTCAAAACCAATGAAGAGATGTTTGTGAAGTTACAAAAAATCCTCCTTTTATCGGGACACCGATCCACAAAACCAGATACCATGTTCTATAGTTGAACCATCTACACGGGGGTGTGAGCCTCAGCCCAACGGCACAACATCCCTTCAAGAACAAACACCATATTTTAGCCCCCTATTCTTCAAACAGAATTAAACTAAACTACCTTGATCAAGAATCGATTAGTGACTGTATCACCAATGCCTAACGAGGACCCCTTTTTCGAACTTCCATAACCTTGGCTTCTATCCTCCCACTCAAAATTTGCCTACGTCGGCTTTTTCGAAGTTCCTATCGCTTCAAAGCCTACACACGTCTAGACCATCCAGATCTTTTGACTTGTTGATTTCTCAGACGTTATTGAGAATTCCCAATCTTGCCATGAAGTCCTTTTTGTCGTCTGCACTAAAATCATAATCGGGAACTACGGTTTCCAAGACCTCAAGTTTAAATTTAATTGAATTGATCTATTGATTAATACATTGTTGCTTCAAGATTCTCAACCGTTTTTTATGCAACTATCAATGCCGCTTATCAGCCACGGTCCTCTCAATTCCCCGAGTTTTTTTTAATAGAATTCCTTAGATAAAATTCATTTCCATATTTTTAAGTGAAACATCGTTATTCATTTATTAATAGAACATATGTTTATATACTACTCTGTCAAGAAAGTACCGGGAATTTTCAATTAAAACAACATTTTTACATTTAATCGTCAAAATTTATTGGGTCGCCTTCAAAATAGGCTCCATTTGCTCCAATACATATATGCCAACGGCACTTCCAATTATCGAAACATTTTTTATAGGCGCTTTCCGGGATGGACTTTAGCTCTCGCGCCGAATTTTGTTTTATGGCTTCAATCGACTCAAAACGGGTGCCACGAAGGGGCAATTTTAGTTTTGGGAAGAGGAAAAAGTCGCAGGGAGCCAAATCCGGCGAATACGGTGGTTGCTGAAGCACGTTTGTTGAGTTTTTGGCGAGAAAGTCAGTCACAATCGTAGCTCGGTGAGAAGGCGCGTTATCGTCATGCAAAATCCATGAGTTGTTCGCCCACAAATTTGGCCGCTTCTTACGGATACGCTCACGCAAACGTTTCATAACGCCTAGGTAATACTCCTTGTTTACCGTCTGACCCTCTGGAACGAATTCGTAGTGCACCACGCCACGGATATCGAAGAAAACAATGAGCATCACCTTCATTTTCGAGCGGCTTTGGCGTGGTTTTTTCGGTTTCGGCTCATTTTTTGCCACCCATTCCGATGATTGCTGGCTTGTTTGCATATCCAGGTCTCATCACCAGTTATAATGCGTTCCATGAATGTAGAATCGGAATTACAGCGATCCAGCATGTCTGAAGCAACCTGTTCGCGATGACGTTTTTGAAGAAAATTCAGGTCTTTCGGTACGAGTCGTGCGGCCACCTTTCTCATGCCCAAAATATCAATCAAAATCGTACGTGCGGACTCGTGGGATATCTTAAGATCATGTGCTATCTCTTTCAAGCTGGTACGACGGTTTTCCAGCACCCTTTCCTTAATTTTATCGACGTTATCTTCGATCGAAGCCGTCGATGGGCGTCCGGAACGAGGCAAGTCTTCGACCACTTCACGACCGTCCTTGAAGGCTCTGTACCACTGATATGCACGAGTTTTCGATAGAGCATTATCACCAAAGGCCTTTTGCAACATTATCAATGCATCGGCACACGAAAATTCATTTGAAACACAAAACTTTAAACAAATTCTTTGCTCAACGTAATCACCCATAGTTAAAATCGGCACGCACTCTGACATCGACTGACTTAATCAGCTGTTGCAAACACACTAGTTGACAGATCCCGCTCAAGCTTGGCATAGTAATTAAGGACAGTGGTACCAACCTAGGAAAAAAAATGTTTACCTGTCTCATTGCCCCGCCAGATTTAAATCGATAATTCCCGGTACTTTCTTGACAGAATGTACATACTCTTACATGAATGGAGTATGCGGTTAGCTCTAGGTGAAATATTATAACAATTTTATTTAATAATAATATAATAATAATAAATAAATGAAGGTTCTTCATTTTCTACAGTTATATACCCAGTTACAGAAAATCTTACAACTTATATTACATAGTACAAAATAATTAATATCAAGAAAAATAAATACAAAGGTGGAATTAATCGAGTTTACCAAAGTCTAAACACCAGAACACATTCAATCCCAAACACCAAAATATTCCTAAACCAATCATAACACTTCGTTTCAATCAAGCGAATACTCCAAAAACCTCCCTCTAACAAAAGCAGAACTATGACAGTTTATATCGCAACAACCATAAATCTCATTGAACAGCGAACACATATGCCTTATAGGTGACTGAATAAGAGAATTCGTTCTAGGAGTAATCATGTAAAATACATGATTGGATCTAGAATGCAACCTCGGAACCAGAAAATTCACAGATGTAAGAAGATCAGGACAATCTATGTTACCATGCTGAAAGGTTGTGAAAGAAACTTCAGGAATAATAGCTTAATACTGATTTCAAGTGACACGACTCCGAACCTATCCAACAAAATGATCTGATCGAGGCCCCTCCCTCACTGGGTAAAGACCATCCTCCCTTCAAACTAAATATTTTAGAAATATCCGTTCCACGGATTCTAAATGGCCACGATGGATGTTATAGATATAGGGTGCCAAATAATACTGCCAAAAATCATTCTACTTTCAACCAATGAGTCAAATAATTTTAGAAGTGTTCCAATGTACACAGAGTATCTAGCATTGCGCACAATAAAACCAAACACCTTGAAAGCAGAAGATAAAGCAGAGTTTATATGAGGGACGATAGTTAAATGCTGGTCGAATACAATGTCAAGATCCCGAATCTCGTCAACCCTACTCAAAACAGATTCACCAATGGTATTATCAAAGTATACATTATGGATCTTTCTACTATATGTAACAACATTGCACTTCTCAACGTTCAAGCTCAATCTGTTTACCGCACACCAACCTGAAACAGCACTGACTCCCATCTGTAAGTTGACACAATCATTAGCGGTCTTTATTTTACCAAATATTTTCAAATCATCGGCATACATGAGTTTACGAGTATCAATTGAGTCTATCACATCATCCACAAAAAGGAGAAACAGAAGCGGGCCCAAATTAGAGCCCTGTGGTACACCAGATCCCGCCACAAACTTAAAAGAAGAGTGCCCTTCGAAACTAACAAACTGACGTCTATCGAACAAATAAGATTCATTCAACAATACCAAATCGTCCGAATAACTCCATCTGGTCTTCAACTTTTTCAACATGATCTTATGGTTTATTCGATTAAATGATTTCGTAAAATCTGTATATACGACATCCACCTGTGTGGCGTCATCCAAACTTTTCAGTACAAATTCTGAAAAGGTAACAAGGTTAGACATGGAAGATCTCCCAGACATAAAACCATGCTGCTCCATCCTAACCCTATATTTAACCTTAGGATATATTGAATTGCACAAAATGATCTCGGACAGTTTGGAGAAATTAGAAAGAATAGAAATCGGTCTATAATTGCTGATAAGTGTTGGATCCCCCTTTTTTAATATAGGTACAATTTTGGCAATCTTCCAAACTTTTGGATATATATTTGACTAAACGATTAGATTAAAAAGATAACACAATGGTTCGGCGAATACACGAATGCAGCCCTTCACTATAAAGCTTGGAACCCTGTCAGGACCGGCTGTATCCTTTGCACTCAGTTTCCTCGACGCGAAAAGAACGTCCTACACAGCAACAACGTTGACATGAATCAAATTCTGACCAACAAACTCATTATCACCATCGAAATCAGCTGTCTCATCATACCAAATACCACACCAAAATATACGACCAGGGCATCATGTATTTCATTCGGTTTATCCTAACGCATTCCACCCTCATCAAAAATAACACCCGGCAAACGAGAGCTAGACTTCTTCCTCCGATGGAATGACCAGAATTCTGATGGATTAGCTGATAAATCCATCTCTGAGCTACGAACAAAATCACCATAAGCTTGCTTTATTCTTGCCTTAACTACACTGCGGATTGTCTTAAATTCACTCCAATTTATTTTTGTTCCACAATATATTCAGAATCCTGAGACGTGTTTCGGTCTTTCGACCATCTTCAAAGGAGTACAAAAAGGAACTAAACCTAAATCGCAAATTTGTTAAATTCTACTTTTTCTCAATTGCTTTTTTGATTGAAAGAATATCCAAATAGGCCATCAATTTATCCTTATTAACATTATATAGTAGAGTGACATCTTTCTCATTAAAAAATCATTAATTCCCATACAATGTTCTGCAACACCGGTTGATTTCTGGTTTTTCAAATTAGACATTCTATGTTCTTTGATTCTTTGTTGTAAAAATCGGCTTACCTGTCCTATGTAGCATTACAATCATCACTATGAATGTGATAAATCCCCGAATCAGAAAAGTTGGGGTTCCTTCCATTATTGTTCACCAAAATCTTAGCTAAATTATTTCTATTTACTGATAAACAATTAATTCTGAAACTTCCCGAAAACCTCTACAAAGTGACTGATCTTAAAAATAATACCATTTCTAGGAAAAAACGTTTTCATTTTATATTGTGACATAAAAAATGTGAGTTTTTGAACAATGTCGAAAAGGAAAGAAATATACAGCGATATTTTTTGGAAGTTATCTGCAAGAATTATTGAATAAATACAATGTCACTCAAAATGGTTTATGAACTTCACTACGGAAATTTTATATAGGCTTTTTCTAGTAAAATGGTCCAAGTTATTTAGTTCTTCTTCATGCTATTAAAATACTTACCCTTCAAAATATTTTTTATATGCCAATGACGAATGGATCATTGGTCGAAGAACTAAAGGGATTCTCAATAAGAGGATTCATTTCGATATTAAAAATAAATGGGTATATTTCAAGAGAAATCAATGAAGTTTATTTAATTGTGAAGAAGAAGGTATGCCATTAACACTGGAAAGCGGTATCATCCAAATGGCCGCCACGTCTACAGTTTCAACATCATATCTTTTTCATAAAATTTACCATTACTAATTCACACATTTACGGCTGTATGTCCTGGATAACTTCACTAAATCCATGTTGTAGGCCTTAAATCGATTGTGGAGTATTGGCATGGCCTTATTTTTCATGCGACCTCAAAACAACGTCTAAAAGTGTTAAATCACAAGATCTCGGTGGCCAATTTCGATTACCTCTTCAAGAATTATCAGGGCCTGGAAACTTCTCTTGCAAAATTGCAATTGTTGCGTTGCTTATGTGGCACGTAGCGCCGTCTTGATGAAAATAAATGTCGTCCACATCAATATCCTCCAATTTCGGCCATAAAAATCATTAATTATGATTAATGATTGCGCTACCGAGCTATGGCTCGGTAGCGCAATACACCATAACAATACATAATTCCGATGAAAATTCAGATCTTTTTGATGCATTTCAAGGACCCAATCAGCAAAGATACAATATTGCTGGTGATCGACCGGCCTGAGTTCTTATGTTGACTTAATTTCAAAAGCCTTAAGACCTAAGTCTTTATCCAATTTAAAATGTAATTTCGTTTGTGGAATAAATAATTTCAAAAATCGACAAACCAGTGTTTTCGTCAACACTACGGGCTACAGCAGCAATATTCGCAGTTCCTCTTGAGCGACGCACACGGCTTAGATTCTTCACATCACTAACTTGTCCCGACAGCTCAAATTTTTCCACCAGTTTCACTATTGCCGGCCGAGAAGATGCTTCACGACGACCCAAAAGTGCTTTAGTTTCGCTAACTGTGACTGCAAAATTTACACCATTTTTGTTGTGAATTTTAAAATTTTCAAGGCGTTGTTGAAGCGTGTATCGTTCCATTTTTAATATTGGCGTGGTTTTCTCACTTGTTAAAAGTCAAAAGTGACAGTTGCTCAGATGCTTCAAAAGTGACAGCTTCCCAGATAGCGGGCTATTCAAAATGAAACCTCTTATGGGAAAACTTTTTATATTCCTTGCTTTAGAAAATTTCTAGAATGCGTATCGTGCATATTCATCATTACAATCACTTCAATGCAGAACTAAATTTATTGCTTTTCGGTTTAATTAAAGCATTTTTTCATTTGCAGAGAAAAGTTCTCTATTCTCAAGAATATTCAGGAAATCAAAGAGATCACAATGTCACATCCCCCAGAACTACAACAGTCAGTTTCCACCTACAGAATGGTTCAACAATAAAGCAGTTCATTTACATAGCATCGGAACACAGACATTATGTGAAACGGTAAGATATTCCACAAATAGCACATGTTTAAAGTGTCTCTTATTATCATGATATTGAAACTGTATATTTTTTCTAGGAGTCTATATTGCCATATGATACCTATGAAAGCAGCCTGCCTCGATCTGCTACATTACCTCGAAGACAACGCAGACGTTTGTCAGGCGATCTAACGTACATGTCTTCGTACGCTTCGAGAGAAAACTCGCCGATTTCCAAATCAGCAACGAACACCCTTCCCAGTACACCTGTCAAATACTCGTCGAGAAGCAGAGATAGCTCAAGGAAAACCAGCCGATTAAGTCTCCACAAAACCGCCAGCATACAGGAGGACAACGAGAAAAAAGAAGAACCTAGTAATACGACCAAAAGTGGATCACCTAGTTGTGTCAATTCTAGTGAAGTGACAGAAAATCGGACGTTAGCCTCCGATAAGAAATGTGGAGATAGCCCCTCGTTACTATCGTCAATTCCCAACAAAAGTTTGATACAAGTTGACAACAGCGGTCCGTCAAGCATAGAGTCCCACCGAAGCTCCAGAACCGGAAGTTCCATAGGAAGTGGACCTTCAAGTGTAGAATCCCACAAAACAGTGATTCCGAATAATTCCCTCATCAATCAGAAATCATCTCCGTCGAAAGGTTCTCCCAAAAGAGACCTAAAAAAAATACCAAAGTCTGTTTGTAGTGCTATGCCTCAGAGTAGTTCGTTCGTACTGGAGGTCACGACCAGCCAAGGAAACTCGGTGTCGAGCTCTAAAACTAACACCAAAACTACCGCGACAATAAATAACGTCACCAACACAGGAAATACCAAGATTTTCGTTCAGAACTCTCCGGTGCGATCGGTTATAACTTTCAAAAATGCCCAAAACGATCCGAATCCAAATCTCGTCATCATTAATGGTACCGAATCTAGAAATTCCGAGAACGAGGTGTCGTCTTCGTCAAAAAATACGAATCATTTGAAGGACCCCACTACCAGTTTGAATAATTCAAAGGATAACTCTGAGAACTCGAAAGATGTTCAATCCATCGCCATGAATAATAACAGGAAGTTATCTCTTCAACTTCCTTCTAAAGAAAGTTTAAGCTACAACAATTTGATTAAGAATGTTTCTAGCAAATTTCCTGCAAATCCAAGTTCCGAGTCCCCCATCAATAACACTTACAAAGATTTTGCGAAGAACTGTATATATTTGAGTACACCTCCTAGTCCAACCAAAACAACAGATTCTTTTCCTTCTCCAGGCAATGTTTTCATTGAAAACGAATTAGATTACAAATTCGCAGAGCAGAAGTCCCTAGAGTCTCAAAAGGTGGAAAAGAACCTCCTTGGTTCAGAACCAAATATATATTGTAAGGAAAAAGCATTCACTAAAAACGGTACTATAGAAACATGTCCCAGCTTGAATGATTTGACTTTCAATTTTACCAGTTTAGCAGCACAAAAGATTCTGAAAGGTGTCAGTATTAACAGTGTAGATACTTTAGTAGAATTAAGCATGGCTAATGGTGAAAAACAAAATAACTGTGATGTTGTTCATACTGATTTCGGTATATTCTGAGGTGATCAATGATTATAGAGTTTAAAATTATTTTTATATGTACATTTCATGTGCATAACCTAAAGATAACACCAATTTCGTTATAGTGCAATCGAACTACTCCAAACTTCTAAAGGCTAGTGATAACTAGATAAAAGGGCTAGCGAAATATAGAAATCCAAATGAAATATCCCACTTCATATCAGTTCGTCTCGAATTTTCGATTTAATGGTAGGTAGGTATTCATCGATTGGTCATCAAGCTTAAACGAAAACACGAAATTAAATATATAAGTTATGAGGTCTGTGTTTTCATTTCAAACCTCAACAGAATCTTTATCGCATCGTAATATTCGATAGATTCATTACTCCATTATTTCCGTGAAAACTCTTCTTGATGAAGAACCAATAAACTTGAATTTACTCTCATTTAATTGTGAAAAATACATTCTTTTAAGGCCCTCATGAAATTAAAGATCCTCGAAACATATAAGAGTAAACAGAACATCTAAGAAGAATGAGATATTGAGATTCGAAGGGTAGAAATTATTTGAAGGAATCCTTATTGAAAGATTTTTCTATCTTCATTTGTCATCACCGATTGATAACTTTAAATTATTTTAGGATATTTTTCATTTTGGTCATATAGTTTTAGACATTTTGAATTCAATTAAATTTCTTTTCTCCACTACATGATGTGTAAAATTTCTTCCAAAAAAAGTGAAACAAAATTCTTCACAAATATTCCGAATCTTATCACTGGAGCCTTCAAGGAGATTGAATCATTCCTCGATATAAGAAATCGATCATTTAATTATAAAAACACTATGCTTGCTTTCATACGAAAGTCAGTTTTAGTTTTTTCATAGTCATGTTGTAATTACTCAAAATTTTTTCATAATCCTAGTCTTCCTGTAAAGACAAATTAAAAGGCACAATATATAATGATAATTTGCAGCCATACCAATTGTACCAATTATCATTAATAATTCACATACTGCTATATTATATATACTAAGTCAAATTTGTTTCTTCTTATAATGAAGATCATGCTATGTGGTTTTAAAAAAATATTGCTTTCAAATGTGCTATTTCGATTTATGTTTGTTATGTAATTGAATCATGAAATATGAATAAAATATGCTACTAAATCGCCACATTTCTATTCATGAACTGTAACTGAAGCTGTAAAAAATAATATGTGTAAATAAAACAATTGCTTAATTACCCATATCTCATTTTTATCCGACAAGAAAAAATAACTCACTATAGTATGTCATCTAAAATAATCCACAAAGTTAATGAAAAAGTTGTTAAAGTCGGTGCTGGATTAACTACGTTGCATAAAATATTAAATAAATGCTCTGAATCTGTATACAAAGTACACTATGAACTAAAATAGCTATTTTAAGGGGTGAGCTGATGATGATTCCTTCAAAATTACGAGTTTATTAGAAAAGTTGAACCTTGATATTTAAGAATCAATAATATTATTCCAATGACCGCCATGACTGGCTACGGTACCTCATCCGATCAACTCAATTTTTCAATACATTGTCGATTGTTTGGGGCTCAATCTAATGAATGGCAACTTCGATTTCGTGTTTCAAAGCATCAGTCGTTTCTGTTAGTTAGCGTAAAACTTATTCTTAACGGATCCTCACAAAAAATAGTCCTCCGAGGTGATAATGAACTTTATCGCTAAAGATAATTTTTCTGGGAAAATGCCCATCTTCGGCTAAGTGGAAATCTTCATATTTCAGCCTTTGTAACTATCATAAAACAAATTTTTAGAAATAACTTTGTATTTTTCCATCTTTAGAAAAGTTACCTCGAAAATGTATTAATGAAAAATGTGTAAAATTGGTCGTAAAATAAAGTAATCTCTAAAACTTTTTTTGATTATGATCAACTATCAAATACTAACAGCCGTAACAATTCACTTTCTTTATAGTAATATTTCAACCTTTTGCTGCACCTTTTAGAGACATTCTGTATATATTGACAAAAACGAAATGGATTATATTTCCATAAGACAAATTCCACTTTCAACCTCTCATGATAATCCATTCAAATCGTTCATCGTAAAGAAAAGAGAAAGGCGCATTTGAAAAATTTTTTTCATGTTTGTCCACGTTTTGGTTTTACGAGGATGGTTCAAATATGATCGAGACAAATACTCTAACAAGTTTATTTATTATCGAAAAATTTACAAAAAATCACATTTTTTCTAGGTAATTCCCTCCACTATTTACACATTTTGTCCACCTTTCCGGAAGTTTTTTGATGCCGGTATCGGACCTCCGAGGGCCTCTTTCAGTGGTCCAAACATGTGATAGTCGCAGGGCGATAAATCCGGGCTGTAGGGGGGGGTGTTCCAGTACCTTCCACCCCAATGCCGATATTGTATCGAGCGTGGGACGCGCGGTAGAGGGCGCGCGTTATCCTGGAGGAGAATCGCACTTCGTGCTGGAATGATCCTGCGTTTCAAGCGTTAAGCGGGTTTCACGTGTGTTTTCAGAAGGTTAGAGTAGTATGCATCATTGATGGTACGTTTAGTGCGCAGGAAATTGACGTACAGCACCCCTTGCCGTTCACAGAACAGTACACAATACCTTACCCGCGGACCAGGTTGTCTTCGCTTTGACTGGCACCCCTTCCTCTTTCTTCCTCCACTCTTCATCTGACACCTTGGTTTCGGGAGTGTAATAGTGTACCCATGTTTCGTCTGTAGTGAAGATTCGCGTTAAAAAACCGTCCTCCTCCGCCTCGTATCGCGTCAATAAGCGGCAACAAACTTCCAACTCCGCTAATTTTTGCTCAAAGTTCAACAGTTTAGGAACCCATCGTGCCGATATTTTTCGATATTGAAGGTGTTCGTGAATGATAGACTCTACACTACCAATACTGATGCCGACTTCAGCCGAAATGTCTCGAACATTTATCCTACGGTCCTCCAAAATGAGTTGTTCTACGCGGCGAATGTTGTCTAGTGTGACGCTGGTTCGCGGTCGACGATCATGCGGCTCATTCTCGACGGTTTCGCGGCCATACTTGAATGCTTTGGTCCATTTAAACACGGCAGCCCTACTTAGGCACTCACTACCGAACTGTTTTTGCAAACACACAAAAATATCCGTGTTTTTAACGTCTTCTTCCACTGAAAAACGAATGATAATACGTTGCGCAATGGCAGTTGGCACTTGACGTTCACTCATGGTCGTAGCACACGCGTGAAACACGTGCTCCGACGAAAACAAATGCCACACTGTTCGTAAGAGATCCAGCTATCACATTCTCAAACCACGACCTTGGAAACATACATGTGCGCCATGTACAGAGTTTGTCTCGATCATATTTGAACCACCCTCGTATAACTTGAATTCTTTATAACATTCAAAATACACGTATTAATTTTAACACAACCTGAAAACTGCATTTGATTTGAAGTACAATCATACATATATTATATTATTTAAATACTCATATCTATAAATTACGAAAATCATTTTAGGAACATATGATTTACATTATTATTATTGATTAACAAGTGAAGCTATTGTGTCAGTCGCTCATCAGAAGAATAACTTCATTATGTGTTCATGAATAATGACGAATATTCAACTTTGACCTTCGAATCGTTCCCTACTCTTTCCGACTGCCCAGAGTGGGAGAGAAGTCATAGCTTTGCACCGGCGCGGCGACATCACTCAGATCCACGCCTAGTTGTTGATATCAAGTCCATGAGGATGATGGAAATACAAAATGAAAAATTTTTCTTTCGTAAAATTTACCTTTCACTGAGGAGTCCTTATTTTATTTGAAAAACAAACATAATCTATCCGTTGTACGTATTGGTCCCGAGAGAATCAGAATCGGAGTATTTCCATCAAAACTTGTATCCTAAAAAACTCAATGTTAGAACAAGCAATTTAGGAGATTTTACCATTGGTCCCTTTTTTATCGATGGAAATGCTGCTAAATATTTAGAACTTTTGCAAACTCGAATTATGCCGACAGTTCGTCAATTACTTATCAATTTTGAGGACATTTGGCTGCCCAAGACATAACTCATCAAACAGTTTGATCGAGTTATATCTACGAATCGTTCAATTTCGTAGCCCCTCAGATCACCAGATTTATCCCCAAATGATTTTTTTCTATAGGGATATCTGGAAGCATCTATCTATGGACGTAACATCGGCAGAGGTTCACATCTTAATGAATTGAGGTTGAAAATTATTCAAGTTTGTGGCAACATTGAGCCAAATCTACTCAGAGATATGATATTATCTCTGTATGATGGATTTAGCTATTGTTTGGCTCAACAAGATGGATTATTATTATTAATACATTGAATTAGCTTCTGTTCCGAAGTCAGTGGTTTTCTTATTTTATTTTCAAAGTCGTCATGCCTGAAAAAATTGAAACAACTATTTTCAGAAGAGAAATCATTTGTTGCATTTATTTCAACAAATAAATTTCTCATATGCTGAAGAATGCCTCTCAACCTGTAAGACAGACGCATGCCCTCGCTCTATCATTTTCTTACTGACGATGTAGAGTTCGAGTTCAGCGCACCTAAATGCTAGGCAGTGCTAGATTCAAACAGTTATCCAGTTGAATATTAGTCACCATTTATAACGTGATATTATTCTTGCGCTGAGCTACTGGCATGTAACTGCATGGTGAATCCTTTATTCCGCTAATTATTTTCATTACCTGTATAGGAATAAGCATGATACATGTTCTATTAAAAACAATGTGGGAACCATCGGAAATGAATTCTTCATGAAATGGGCGAATGTTATTATATTTTACCTCAGAATTGTTTTAGACATCTTACTCGAAATTAACTGAAATGTTCAAATTCATAACACTATCTACTGGAAAATAATGTTTGAATTATTTCTTAAATTCTTTTAGTGCACTCCCATTGATCTATATTATATCTTCATTGCTCTTCGTTGAACTTTCAAGAAAATATCTGAAAATATATACCTTTTCTTATAGAAGTGACACTACAAATACAAATCAAGTTTTTCTACTTGAATCTGAATCTATTCTATGCATCTCAAAACAAACACAAGACACAATCGAACAAACCATAGACAAAAGACATAGACCTCGCTTTTCCTATCAGTAAAATGAATATAGCAAAATTGCTTGAGGGAAAATTGGATATCACAACTAGTAGTCCTCCCTTTCTATATTTTAATCATAGACTTTATTACTCATAAATATTTTCACAAATGTCGCATCAGAGGTCTGTGGTCGAAAATGCATTTACCTATAGAGATACTATGGTTTCATTGAAAAAGGTTGTTCAATACTCCATTTTTTATCCAAGTTTCAAAACTGAGAATTACATCTCAAAGAAGTTGAAGATACAGATATGGAAAAGACTATCGGAAACATAGGAAATTCAATGTTAATCTAGAGAAGCAGAGAAATGTCCAGTGGAGCAGTGGAAGAATCAAAACCTTAGCGCAATGGAATGACGAACAAACGACTGTTCTCTCTCAATTGAAGTGGTGGGGATGCTTTAAACAGTGCAAAGCCTCAAGGCTCTGCACTGCTCGTTTCGATCGAAGCATCCCCATCCCCATCCATGGTTCTTCCATTGTTCCACTCTTCCACTGAACATTCCTGCTTCTCTAGATAAACATTAATTTCCTATGTTTCCGACTGACTTTTCCATACCTTTAAATAATATAATAATATCATTCTGCTTATATTAAACAACCAAAAAGTCATCGGCTCTGTGTCGTATATCTGCTTCCTCAGTTTGTCTCCTGTTCTTCCGATGTCTGTATCAATGATTTTGGTGGAAGACATCCTGTGATCCTCTCCAACCTATATAAAAAATTATATTGAGCTGTTAAAGGCGGTACTCAATCAGTTGGTTTTTCTATAAATGGTACAATAATTAATTTGATGGATTGTGAAGTCTGTTTTAGGGTCTAATTTTCGTAGATGCAAAGATATGTAATTTCTGCAGTTTTCAAATTGTTTAGGGCTGGATGCCGACGATTAACGACGATTGGATGTGCATATTCCATTATATACGTTCTGTCAAGAAAGTACCGGGAATTATCGATTTAAATCTAGCGGGGCAATGAGGCAGGTAAAAATTTTTTTTCCTAGGTTGGTACCACTGTCCTTAATTACTAGCCCAAGCTTGAGCGGGATCTGTCAACTAGTGTGTTTGCAACAGCTGATTAAGTCAGTCGATGTCAGAGTGCGTGCCGATGTTTACTATGGGTGATTACGTTGAGCAAAGAATTTGTTTAAAGTTTTGTGTTGCAAATGAATTTTCGTGTGCCGATGCATTGAAAATGTTGCAAAAGGCCTTTGGTGATAATGCTCTATCGAAAACTCGTGCATATCAGTGGTACAGAGCCTTCAAGGACGGTCGTGAAGTGGTCGCCCATCGACGGCTTCGATCGAAGATAACGTCGATAAAATTAAGGAAAGGGTGCTGGAAAACCGTCGTACCAGCTTGAGAGAGATAGCACATGATCTAAAGATATCCCACGAGTCCGCACGTACGATTTTGATTGATATTTTGGGCATGAGAAAGGTGGCCGCACGACTCGTACCGAAAGACCTGAATTTTCTTCAAAAACGTCATCGCGAACAGGTTGCTTCAGACATGCTGGATCGCTGTAATTCCGATTCTACATTCATGGAACGCATTATAACTGGTGATGAGACCTGGGTCTACGAGTACGATATGCAAACAAGCTAGCAATCATCGGAATGGGTGGCAAAAAATGAGCCGAAACCGAAAAAACCACGCCAAAGCCGCTCGAAAATGAAGGTGATGCTCATTGTTTTCTTCAATATCCGTGGCGTGGTGCACTACGAATTCGTTCCAGAGGGTCAGACGGTAAACAAGGAGTATTACCTAGGCGTTATGAAACATTTGCGTGAGCGTATCCGTAAAAAGCAGCCAAATTTGTGGGCGAACAACTCATGGATTTTGCATGACGATAACGCGCCTTCTCACCGAGCTACGATTGTGACTGACTTTCTCGCCAAAAACTCAACAAACGTACTTCAGCAACCACCGTATTCGCCGGATTTGGCTCCCTGCGACTTTTTCCTCTTCCCAAAACTAAAATTGCCCCTTCGTGGCACCCGTTTCGAGTCGATTGAAGCCATAAAACAAAATTCGGCGCGAGAGCTAAAGTCCATCCCGGAAAGCGCCTATAAAAAATGTTTCGATAATTGGAAGTGCCGTTGGCATAGATGTATTAGAGCAAATGGAGCCTATTTTGAAGGCGACCCAATAAATTTTGACGATTGAATGTAAAAATGTTGTTTTAATTGAAAATTCCCGGTACTTTCTTGACAGAGTAGTATATATATATATATATATATATATATATATATATATATAAATGTAATTGATATGGTTAATAGTATGCGGGTGTTTTTTTTAGATAGGGATAACTGTGATTTGACAGAAGGTAGAAGCCATATTGTTTTGGCATTTCTGTTCAGTAAACATTGACAAATTATCATGAAAAGAGTCACGCCGCAACGACGTTTACAAATGTTGAAATTTATTTACAAAATGAGTATTCTATTCGCCAAACTTATAGAGCACCTCGTGAAATTTATGGTTTACATAATCGTCCATCAGAGCAGCTTATTCGTAGAACTATCCATAGATTTCGGACAAAATTTTCTCTACTCGATGCAACAACAACAAGACAAGGAACTGTACGTACAGAAGAAAATATCGGTGCTGTAACTCATAGTTTTAATGATGATCCAGATTTGTCTATTCGTCGACGGTCGCAACAAGTTGGACTCTGAGCATCCACCACATGGAAAATTTTGCGTAAAGATCTTGGTCTACACCCATACAAGACTCAACTGGTTCAAGAACTAAAGCCACTTGGCCATAATAAGCGTCGTTTGTTTGCTGATTGGGCCCTAGAACAGCTTGAAGTTGATCCACTTTTTTATCGTAAATTTGTGATTTTTGATGAAGCTCATTTCATTAATTTAAAAATGTTTCACCAAGTGATATGGGAGAAATCGATATTAATTACTTTCATTGTTATAATAGGCGAAGTTCGACAAATTCAACTGAAACCTAACCCTAGGTTAGGTCATTTATGGACCTATATTATTTTTGACCTCGGATTCATCATCAGTAAGTCCAACCTAGTCGTTTAAGACCGTTCTACGCTCAAAATACGAAAATTACAGGCATTTGGGCGAAACGGTAGCACGCTGTTCTCTGGAACTAGAGCACAAAAATAGTTTTGCTCCAAACAAACGTTTAGATTTTCATGATCTCCTGTTCTTTTTTTTTCAATAATAACATTTCTTCTTGATTTATGGTCTCTTTAATAGATATTTCCCTCAAGTAAAGACGGAGACAATGAAATATCATTTTCTACCTCATTTACCTCATGCCCCCTCAATAAAACTAATTGGAAAATATGGTTATAATGGATAAACAAAATTTAGACATGTTTTCCTCTTTTATTATTGCACACCAGTATTATGTTAGCACATAGAGGAGTATAAAAGGGCCAAAATGAAACATGCACAAAAATCATAAATAAAATGTGGCTATTACTCTGGTTTTTTTCTGATTATGAAATGAAATTCAATAGGATACTCGTTATCTAAACTTATATGTAAAATATCTCTCAACTATATCGATAAAATTTTCGAAAATTCCTTAAAGAATTAAAACTTCATATAAAAATTGATCAAATGTTCAACATCATTAAAGCATGTCACATAGTCGGAGTAATAACAGTTGAAAGTCAGCTTTTTCGACGAGTCCAATTATTTATATTCAATAAAAATGTATCATTTCGTCAAAAACAGTTAATATTAATATACACCAATACATATATCAATAGATTAATTCAGCAGAAAGAGCATCTGTTTCATCCTATATCGGCTTAGGTGTCAATATTACCAACTGAAATATGTCTAAAACGACATACTTACAAGTGACTTTTATTAGCTCAGTAACTTATATGTTAAGCCGATTAGGAAGCAGTGCGTAAAAAATTAATTCTGCTGAGCACATCCATTTCATCGCCGAAAAAATTGACCCCAAATCACATAAAAGTATGTCTACACCGAAACTACATAAAGAAACAATTAACCTTTGTGTAATAATCAGCTATAATTAAAAAACGATAATTAATTCTGCTTAGAAATTAAAGCTTCCAAAAGTCTTATTTTGGATTTCACTGTTTTATAGTTTTTATATAGTGGATCAATTTGTTGCTTATCTTCTTTTTGTACCATTTTACCAGTTTTTTGTTGAACTGATAATTCGTATTCTTTGATTGTTCTTTTCAATGATTTTTTTTCTTCAGTTGCCAATTTCATTTCTTGCCTCAACTCATCCTGATCCATAGAGTGTAAATTTTCATTTATGGAAACATCTGTATCACTGTCTGTTACGGTAGTCGAAGTCTTTTCAGTGACGGTTTCGGAAGATTTTGAAGATTCTACTACAAAATTTGCAGTTTCGTCCTCGTGAATAGTTTCCAGATCATTAGAATTCGAAGTCCCCTGTGAAGAAAAAGTAATATAAGAGGACAGTCTCAATAATACTCAACTTATAAAAAAACACAATGAACTTCTAAAAAATATCTTAATTTGTTCTTTCAGTGTATATTTCTGTGATATAACCTAATTTTCGTATAGGCCATGCTTATCCAAAAATTGGTTAGTTGTTGCAGAAATTTCTGGTGAAAAAAGGTATTTTAAATATATTTTTAATGATTATTTTGTTTATTCAAATAACCCCTTACTGAAAAGATTTGGGTCCGAATTTATCAGGTTCTTTCTCTGGAGAAGGTGCTATAGTAATTCCGATTCTACATTCATGGAACGCATTATAACTGGTGATGAGACCTGGGTCTACGAGTACGATATGCAAACAAGCCAGCAATCATCGGAATGGGTGGCAAAAAATGAGCCGAAACCGAAAAAACCACGCCAAAGCCGCTCGAAAATGAAGGTGATGCTCATTGTTTTCTTCGATATCCGTGGCGTGGTGCACTACGAATTAATTCCAGAGGGTCAGACGGTAAACAAGGAGTATTACCTAGGCGTTATGAAACGTTTGCGTGAGCGTATCCGTAAGAAACGGCCAAATTTGTGGGCGAACAACTCATGGATTTTGCATGACGATAACGCGCCTTCTCACCGAGCTACGATTGTGACCGACTTTCTCGCCAAAAACTCAACAAACGGGCTTCAGCAACCACCGTATTCGCCGGATTTGGCTCCCTGCGACTTTTTCCTCTTCCCAAAACTAAAATTGCCCCTTCGTGGCACCCGTTTTGAGTCGATTGAAGCCATAAAACAAAATTCGGCGCGAGAGCTAAAGTCCATCCCGGAAAGCGCCTATAAAAAATGTTTCGATAATTGGAAGTGCCGTTGGCATAGATGTATTGGAGCAAATGGAGCCTATTTTGAAGGCGACCCAATAAATTTTGATGATTAAATGTAAAAATGTTGTTTTAATTGAAAATTCCTGGTAGTTTCTTGACAGAGTAGTATATTCTTAAAAAGGAAAATTAAAAAGGCATTTTTGAATTATATGTTGAACATTTTTTGGTGCTGGAACTTGTGATTCTTTAACATCCAATCGAAACAGGCATGTATAAGGTGATGTCTGAATAATTTGGTCATTATTTTATATTTCTTTTGATTCTTTATTAGTTGATTTCCATCACATGTGATGTCTATAAAGTGATACATTGTTATCTAGGACATGTTTTTTAAAAATTCAATTCTGAATGTTTTCATGAGATTCATTTACATTTAAATCTGTACATGTTCCGGAAAATTAATTTCAGCTATAATCTGTATATTCAAATACTTCTTTATAGTAAATTTTTGTATATATATCTTAATTTCTTTTCATTTCTCCTGTTGGATTGATACATTTCATCTTGAAATACTCCACAGAGTGAATTTTTTGTTACATGTTTATATAAATAAATTTGCAGGGTTTATTAATTGGAAAAGAACTTTCGAAAACAAATATCAAATATTAAACAGAATTCTGTGAAACCTTAAGTAAATTAATATTTCTTTTATTTTTAAAAATTGAAATAGAATGTCTTAGAAACGCAGATTTCTTTTTAAATAGACATATAAAATTCTCAAACATCATACAACACTCAAACACATAAGGTAATCTGTAGCAAATAAAGAATATTGACTTGAAATTACCCAGCCGACAGAGCTGTTTCATATAAATCTTATGAATAACAAGTTTAAGTTAAATTTTTTTTAATAAAGCAAATTCTCTAGAACAGCGCCAGGAACTCTTGCCCATAATCACCAATCGACTATTTTAAAATAAAAATAATAAATAAAAATATATCACATACCTTGCTCTCACATGTAATCACGAAATTGAAAATAGGCAGAATGTTTGGGGTAAACCAGAATACTGATCACATTCTATGTTCTTTCACAGAAAATACATATGGAGATCAAATAAAATAATAGGAAAAGTCTTTTTACTTGATAGAAGGAATATAACAAAATTTGAATATCAAAACAGATTTAATCTATCAGTCCTTTACAATTAAATTAAAAAAAAATTTCTATTCAAAAAAACTTTTAGAATTAAATTGATGTCTTATAAGCACAGCTTATATTCAATAGACGTATAAAATCAAAACTCAATATACGATATTAAATGGAATAAAGAAACCAACAAATATAAATTATCAATTAAAATTAATAAATGAATATTTGAAGGAGACAAAATTTTGTTTCTGATCTTACAGTTATGAAAACTAATTCCTTTCCAAAAATACAAAACATAATTTAAGGACTTCTCAGAAAATATAATTTATTTGAAATATTTAAATAAGTTAATTCAAAAATTCCTCAAAATATGCATTATATCTTAAAAAACAATTAGAATTCCGAAAAGGTCTTCATCGGTCCTAATTCACATTTAAAAAATAAAATCAACCAAAAACAAATATAACTCACCTAAAAGTCTCTGGGATCATCACTTTAAACAACTAACTTTAAAATCCAAGATAGTCTATGCTCGTCACAAAAATCACAGAAAACTGTTAGGTATTATAAGGTCTTTTTAAACCACTTGATATTCAATTATTATTTAAATATTTTAAAAATTTTTTAAAAATTTTAAAAATTAGCCTTCTACATATTTCATTCCAAAAGATTATATTTAATGATTATAACTTCTGAAAATAAATTAAAATAATGTCGTATAAGTACCACTTATATCATGACATATAAAATAAACATTCATTATAAGACATCCGAATGGTATAACAAAATCCAATAAATAAAAATTATTAACCAAAATCCTATAAATTAAACATTTTGAATAGACAAAATTTTGTTTCTGCTGATCAATCCTATGAAAACCCATATCTTTCAAGAATATCCAACATAATCTTAAGAATTTCATCACAAAACTATCTTACTTAGATTATTCAATATTATTGGATATCTAACCAAGGTACTTTATATAAAAACTCAAGATATGTAAAGCATTACTGAAAAACAAGTTTTAAGATCAACTTAGCTTCATCAGTATTCAAATATTCATATTCAATAAATATAACATCAATCAATAACAAACATTCGCTTACCCTTCATTCCTCTAGAAACAGTTCTACTAAAATGAAACCTTAAATGTGGTGTTCACTACGCACAAAAATTCTTTATACAGATAGTACTTGTGCTATAGCAGAGGCCGTTAAATTGTCTTTCAATCTTCTAGATCAAGTGTACACCACAGATATATTTTTGTGCGTAGTGAACACCACATTTAAGGTTTCATTTTAGTAGAACTGTTTCTAGAGGAATGAAGGGTAAGCGAATATTTGTTATTGATTGATGTTATATTTATTGAATATGAATATTTGAATACTGATGAAGCTAAGTTGATCTTAAAACTTGTTTTTCAGTAATGTTTCACATATCTTGAGTTTTTATATAAAGTACCTTGGTTAGATATCCAATAATATTGAATAGTCTAAGTAAGATAGTTTTGTGATGAAATTCTTAAGATTATGTTGGATATTCTTGAAAGATATTGGTTTTCATAGGATTGATCAGCAGAAACAAAATTTTGTCTATTCAAAATGTTTAATTTATAGGATTTTGGTTAATAATTTTTATTTATTGGATTTTGTTATACCATTCGGATGTCTTATAATGAATGTTTATTTTATATATCATGATATAAGTGGTACTTATACGACATTATTTTAATTTATTTTCAGAAGTTAAAATCATTAAATATAATCTTTTAGAATTAAATATGTAAAAGGCTAATTTTTAAAATTTTTTTAAAAATTTTTAAAATATTTAAATAATTTTATATACCTTCTATCAAGAATTAACCTCTTTTTATGTCACTTGATATTCCATAATGAGATTTTTATTCAAGCCTAAATAAAGTTAGTTGTTCAAAGCGATGATCCTAGGGTGAGTTATATTTTTTGTTGGTTAATTTTAATTTTTAAATATGAATTAGGACCGATGAAGACCTTATCGGAATTCTAATTGGAAACATCAACAAAAAAATTTTTTAGTGCCTTCTCGTCCGCATAAAATGACTGGTTAATTTTCTTGTCAGTTTTTTGGTTTTTATGAAAAAAATTGAAATCTGTTTTCCGGGAACCATCTTTAGGGACTGCAACTAAGCAGGAAGGACTGAAAAAAACAAAGTTTATATGAAAGACCCACCCTACTTTTTGACGAGGAATCACCCAATAAACTTTTTCGCAACTAATCATATACACCCTGTATGTAAGAGCAAGGTATGTCATATATTTTTAGTGACTGTTTATATTTATTATTTAAAATAGTCGACTGATAATTATGGGTGGGAGTTATAGGTACTGTTCTAAAGCTTGAAAAACTTTTTTTATATTTATGTGGAGCATTTCTTGAAAGAAAATTGGTTATTCATAAGGTTCATATGAAACAACTGTACCGGCTAAGCTTGCTACGTAATTTCGATCTATATTCTCTATTCGATCTATTGTCTATAGATTCCTTTATGTTTTTGAGTGTTGTCTGATGTTTGAGAATTCTATTAGGAGTACAAATAAGTTTCCGCCGTTTTTTAACACAAATTAAATATGAATCATTCCTAATGATTTTAAACGATGTGAGACTGCTTGCTGAGTGACTTCTAATGTTAGAGCAAGTTCTTTTTGTATTTGAGATGAATCTTCCAATAATTCCTCCAATTCTGCATCCTCGTCAATTTTTGGCCTTCCACTGCGATCTTTGTCTTCTACGTCGAAATCACCGTTTTTAAACTTTTGAAACCACTCTCGACACGTTCTCTCATTCAAAGCACCCTCACCATATGCTTCTACGAGCAATTGATGCGCCTCAGCAGCAGATTTCTTTAAATTAAAGAAGTAAACTAATATTTCTCGCAAATGACGCTTACTTGGCTCAATTTTTGACATTTTCAACTTATAAAAATTATATTTTATCAATATAAAATCAATGATATTAATAGGTTATGTTGTTCTTGAATGTCCAAACTATTTTTTAAGCCGGTTATCATCTGCGAAAGCTAACCGAAACTCCGTGCCGCGCCATCTACAATAAAACGGCGGAAACTTATTTGTACTCCTAATATATTTCTACTTAAATCAAAATACTAGAATATTTCGATTTAATTTTGAAAGATTTTTTCAAAATCAAACTAGAGGTTTCACAGAATTCTTCTGTTTAATATTTGAAAATATTCATACTGAGTATCGTGATAACAGACGTGTAAACGAAATGTATGTGCAAACAAAGAAGCCAAAGGTGAATCTTTATTTTTCTACGAATAATAATCTTGTGAGAAAACATAAGAACTAATTCACAAAACTTCTAATATCATAAGAAACACGAAGAGCAGAAATTTTCGACAAATTTCAACTTACCATTGACGCTTTAGAAATAAGTCTTTTAAGGGTCCTATATCTATCATACAGTGGTCGAACAAGGTCGCGATCATTTTTATCAATCGGTCTTCCATAAATGTTCTCCAAATGCAACAGTGCTTTCTGAACAGCAACCTTCTCTTCTGAAAGCTGCTCCTGTGTCATATCCTCAATCTTGCATGTTCTACTCGAATTTTCCCTCTTAGTTTCCAATTTCTACGAAAAGTAACTTTATTAAGATACAGAAATGAATATTATACGTACATTCAATATTAATTGAATTGCATACCTATATAGCAGAAAGATATATTCGGGAAACCGAAAGCATCATATTATTTATTTTTTTATACTGTGAAAAGAGCAATCATGAATATATTTCAATAAAGCACACCAAAATTTACAACGGTTTCAATACAACAACTTTTGTGTTTTTCCAAAGAGTGGAAAAATAGAATTTCGTGTGTTGATGAAATTGATGAGAAAGAACACCGTTGAAACGAAAGCGTGATAAGTACCATCCAGATTCTGGACCAGGACGATCGACCGTCGTTTACTGTTCTGCTGAATCGAAATGCGATTGTAGGAACACTGATAATACATCACTGCTCTCAAAAAAGTGGTTACACAGAAAAACAAAAAAAAGTCCACAAAATCGTACTAGCAACCGTTAAATGAAAATGCAGGAGATCGCTGACAATCTGAAGATATCAGCGGAACTTGAAGATCGTCTATTGCATGATCATTTGTCCAGGAGAAAACTGATTCCTAAGTGAGTGCCACGTTTGCTAAGATTAGACCAAAACCAACGAGTATATGATTCCAAGTGTTGTTTGGAGCTGTGAACCTTGTCCAAGTGCGCAATAGACTGCTGGATGGGAATACTACCTGGAAAAACGTAAGGGAGTCAATGACGATCACCACATGGCCCAATTGGACCAAATGAACGAAGAAATTTCGAAGAAAATGCTCCATGTGCAAAAAATAAAAGCGATCTTTCACATAGACAATTTCGTTGGCAAAGTTGCACGCATTACACTTTCAGTTGCTTGCGCATCCATCCTATTCTCCAGATTTAACCTCTAGTGACTTTTAGCCTGCAGACCTGAAAAAATCATTGTCAGCAAGAAACTTCGCTAGAATAAGTAGGTGATCGCCGACACAAACGTTCATTTTGAGTACAAAGTTAAACGGTATTGAAGGATTCGAGATACACTAGAATTGTGTATTGTAAAGCTAGCTCTTTAAAGATACAATGTTGATAAATAAAGGTGAATTTGATGGAAAAAAGCTGTGTTTTCTCTATTAAATCAGAAACTCATCAGTTGAGTTAATTTATAGTCCGTCTAGAAAGTATCCGGAATTTATTATTATTCATAATTTTAATATACTTCTTTTTTGTAACATTCTAAGACGAAAGTAATATATAAAATAGGTTGTGGAGGTAGGTTTGTCGAATATTGTTGATTATCAACAGGTATACAATTTATGAAATAATGCCACAACTAAAAAAAAACAGGTGGAATATCTGTATAGCAAAGTAAAATAAAGTAATTCGGCTGCTCTGTACCAAAAATCATTGATAAGGAGTAGAAAAAGTTCTAGAAATCGAGACAGTGTAACATACATCTTTATAACAATTCTATACTCAAACAAACTCGACAAGGTTTTGTAGATCACAGAGGCAAATTACAGACATGCGCACGTTTCAAACTGATTGGTGTTCGTCAGTGCAATGTATGCTAGTGACTATCTATATTCGCTATACACAGAGATATTACTAATACACTAGCGCCATCTAGAGTATGCAAAATACATACAATACCTTTGCGTGTTAATTCAAGTAAAGAAGTAGGTATTGTATATATTTTGCATACTCGACAAACCTTGTCGAGTTTGTTCGAGTATAGAATTGTTATACAAATGTATGTTACACTGTCTTGATTTCTAGAACTTTATATTACCATAGCTCATACTCCTTATTAATGATGTATAGAAAAGGTTTTCGAAATGTTGAAAAATTAGTGCAATTGACTGAACACGGAAAAAGCGCTGTATATGAGACAATAAAGAGGATGTAAAATGGGATGGATATGAGGCATAGACCAGTTTCAGGAAGACAAAGTAAGATTAAAGAAAACAATTTAAATGCTATTGGCTTTAGGACGCCACAACCCGTGCCTGGGGTGAATTCTACCGGTTAGGTTACTGGCATCTGAGCATGCCTCTTTCACCAGGCGACTAGACAGCAGTCTCCACAATCTGCTCAGGAAGCAGATAAAGTGATAAGGATACTCCTTATCGTCGCGCATTAACCTGAACCACTCCGAAAAGTTGAACCCACCAAACTTCCAGTTTCGGCTTCAGTCAGAAAACCTACACCGTGACTGGTAGCAGCGAAGCACTATCCAACCTCTACTGGCTCTGTAGTGTCAGTACCTTAGTTGTTCGGGATGCAACTCACACGCCGAAGGGGCTTCTTATCCACACACCCGAACGCAGTCCCATGAACCAAGATAGTCTCAAGATTGATGCCTCAATTGATTTTGGTACGAGCACCGTCAATCTGGCCTGTACGTCAAGACCCACGAACCCTTGTGAAGTCTTTCAATTGATCCTAACTTCAAGCACCAACGGTCTAGCCGTATTGTCGAGATCCACAGACCCAAAAAACGTCTTGCAATCCATCCTGGTTCAGGATGAGTCCGTTCGAACCATCAAGTCCCGCTAAACTCTGAAGCACCTCTCAAGATATCCTAAACATGAATTTCTGCAACTGGCGCGAGTGACATTGCTTTAGGCATCAAGACTTAAGCCTCCATTTCACCAGGAGGAAACTAGGATCTTAGTCAAGACAAGCGCCCCCAGCACGCGGCGCCTGGGGTTTCGCAATTTGGCTACAAGATTTGGAAATCAACGAAATATAAAAGTATGTCCAGAAACCGTCCGTATGTCACTGAAAAGACAAGGCTACATTTCAAGGAAACCAAAATCAACCCCTTTAATGACACCATTACAAAAGGAACGAAGGATAGAATTTAGTCAATGTTTTCAAGAAGATAATTTCAATAATGTCTTTATATCTGAAGAAAGTTGTTTCCAACTTGGTGAAAATCACTTAAAAATCCTATCAAAACAACCGGTTACCGTCCAAATTTCCAAATTTTTCACCAAAATAATGGTTTGAGAGCAATATCTCAGCGTCTTTTTGTATAGTTGATGTTACCATTAATAGTGAAAATTAATGTGGCATACTAAACGATTTTCTTCTTGAAGAGGGGTGGCGTTTTCAGCAGGATAATGCAAGGATCCATACTTCGGCCTATACTCAAGCTTGGATGCAAGAATACCAAGTGACAACCATTTCATGACCAGCAGCTTCACCAGATCTTAGTCCCATTGAAAACATATGGGGACTAATGAAGGTTGAAGTTGAACGAGCAGCGCCAAGAAATAAAGATGATTTAATTCAGTCAGTTTTACAGTCCTTGACTACCATCACCGAAAATTATGGAGGTGATCTAGATTCGGGTGTACCTCGACGTTTAGTTAAGTGTTTACATTTAAATGGAGATTGAATACGTAAATATTTTGTTATAATTTTCCAATTCAAGAACTAAAAATATATACTAAATAATTACAATTGAGCTTCGTTTTCTTCGGATACTTTCAAGGCGAACTATGTCTCATACTCACAATTTCAATTTCAGCAATAATTTCCTGAAGACTCCGTTCCTTAGCATCGCCGAATTCAGTATCGGACATAAATTTGTTACCCGACTCTTGAAGAAACTTATACTCCTTCTTCAGTTTACTCATTTCTATATAATATTTTTTGATGCCAGCATCATTTATTTTATCCAGATGGTTAGGTTTGTATCCATATTTCAATTGAAAATCACTCTCAAATTTTTTTATTTTCTTTTTCAAGACGCTCAGCTGCTTGGTGATTTTCTGTAACTTTTCTTCAACAGGATTTATCACTTTTCTGCTATTATTATACACACATATATCAGGATCAAGATATATACAATGAGTTGCAATAATAGAATTCCTTGGTGATGACAACAAACGATTTGGTACCACCGAAAGACTTGGGGTGTCGTTGTTTATTCGATTTGAACATGATGGTAGAGGCTCAGAATCATCAACTTGTTGGTGCAATGTGGTCAAATCGAAGGAAGTTGATAATGGAGCTCTGTTAGGACTGGGAGACCTATCCTTTCTTGCCTTAAGCGCAGAAACTTCGATCTGTTCATTAACATGAATATTTACTCTGCACTGTTCATGTTGAGAATGTTTATCGTCCACCTTATACCTCGTTTTCTGAAAAGCTTTTCCTCTTGGTTTTTTGGAGTAAGATTTTTTGCACTTCAAAGTTAGGGGCTTCGCAAACCTTTCATGAGATCTGCGCGTCTCATGTTCACATTCATCTACAACTAAAGAAACGTGACTTTCTATTACATCTAAATTTTCCTTTGAAGACTGATTTCTTTTATTCTTAATGTTTTGGATGTGTAAATCTTCACTACTAGATACTCGTCGTATAATATTGTCCTTTTCTGAATGCCTTCTTGAGTGTGGCCTCTCTTCCGAGTTCGATCTTATAACTTTTCTTTCCTGATACAGGGAGCTGATACTTTCTTGTCTTTCTTTCCTTTTCCGTGCCTTACATGCAACTTTAGCTTCCTCGGTTGTGGTGATTTGTTCATTTCTGTTCAACCAAGAATTGAGCAATATGTTCTTTGCCTTCAGTTTTTTATCTTTCTGTTCCTTCTTTGCAAACGATTCCTTCTTAGTGTCTTCTTTTTTAACGGGGCCCTTCATTTTGCATCGTATTTTACACTGAAAAAGATAAGAATTAAAATGATTTCAAATAGAAAAAATATTCATATTATGAAGGTCATGTAAAGGCTTGGGATGGGTGATATCATTTTTAATGCATTTATATTTTGAAGGTTTAGAATTACCTTATGACCTTATGACGAAATGAATTTTCGTTCCAAATGACATCAATTTGACGCCGAATTATATCGAGTTCAAATTGAGATTCTACTAAATATTTGAGAGCAATTTAAGTGAAAATATGATAAATAATTTAAGAGAAATCTAATAACAAATACTGAATACTCTTCAATAGTTGAAATGAGCCACAGTCAATTCTGGGAGGATAATAAGCTGAAACTGGCACTCTTACAATCATTACAAATGCAACTACTACAATATTATCCCCCAAGAACAAGAAATATCAGCAAAAGAGGTGAAGTACCAATCAACAAAGAAGTTACGTCTGAGTAAGAAGAAGATCATGGAATTCATTTCATCCACTAAAAACACAATAATTTTCCAAAAAAAATCCACTTTTACACAAATTAAAGACTGTTCAAACAAGAGATCTCATTATAAATTGAGCTACAAAGGCTGATGGGGTAAGACTTCCCATTATAGCGTTTCTAAATACAGGCGACGCAAAACGTGGCCGTAACGTTTTCGTGTCTGTCGGCGTATTGTGGCGCAATGTTCGGCTCAAACGCATCAATTGTCATCGGTAGACCTCCCCTGTAATCTTTTCGTTCGATTATAGCAACTAATAATACACCACACACAGCTGGTTTTACCAAATACATAGCATGATCTTCTCGCCATGAAAATTCAGCTTGATAGTTGATGATAAGGCATCCACACATTGCCGACGTTTTGGATTATCGAAAAGAATCCACTATTCATCGCCAGTCACAATTCGATGCTGAAACCCCTTTCTTTTCTGCCGTTAGAGCAGTTGTTCATACGTGAAAACACGATGTTCGACGTCTCTTGGCTTCAGTTCATACAGCACCCAATTTCCTATCTTCCGGATCATTTCCATTGCTTTTAAACGATGGCTGGTTGAGTGACTCCGAGTGTTTTTGCTAGTTCCTCTTGCGTTTGTGATTTCCATTGAGCTTTGTCTCTAATTCTTCATCCTTAATTTTTCGTTGTTTTTCATTTCCAAATCAAAATGTCCACATTTTAATAGGGCAAACCACTTCTGACACTTTCGTTCAGCTAGAGCATGGTCACCATGAACATCCCCTAAAATAATATGAATTTCGGCAAACTTTTTTTTCATATTGAAGTAATGAAGTTAAACTCCCCGCAAAAACACATTGTTTGGTATTGAAGTTGACATTTTCAGAGCACACAGAAACTATGTTGTTTACACTTCAGCGAAATGACAGATACTGAAAAGAAAACCTGATTCAAAATGAAGGTTTTGCCAGATGGAACTAATAGCGAATCTATTATCAAAACCGCACGAACTCATTTATTTCTATTGCTAATATAATAGTCGTAATAGAGGATTCGACCCATAGACGTATTAAAATTAGGATAATAAGTCTATGATTCGACCCCTATTCTATTTCTGAGTTCAAAATGAAGAAGAATGGAAGAAAAATCTTTCATTGCTTTGGAAGCAATTGAAACGCATACTTAGCTTTGAGGAATATTTTTATTAACATTCAGAAGACCTTAATTTATGGCATAACTGATAAGAAAGTTGAGTTTGTTGCTTTTTTAACTAGTTTGTTATAATAAGGCTCCATTTACTTAAAAACAACCGTAAGTTCATTAACAGGAAGCCAATTTCTCTTTTTAATTATAAACGTTGCTACAGCACGAAATCCGACTTCAGCTAAATATGAAGGTAAAGGGTCTTTCAACGGGAACGCCAGTGGCGTAACCACAGGGTGGCAGGACTGGCAAAATGCCACAGCCCCCGACCCGACAAGAGCCACCGGTCCGAAAGGCAACACCTCCAAGGAAAGCTGAGATTTGGAACAATATTTAGTATCAATTAAAAATTTTACAGAATCAGATAGGTACTCAACAACTGAAGTTGCACTTCACTAAAGCCAGTAGACGATATCATATAAATTATTAACAAACATAACAAGTAAAGGATGTTGATCAATTTTAGAAAGCATAATGAGGTCCGCAAGTCGATCATAAATCATTCCGCTCAGTTCCATCCAATATGCCGAAGCGAAAAAAATGCCAAGTCGCCAATATGTGTTCTTTTATTACTTCTTCTTACGCCGACAAAGAAAGCGTACCTTTGTCTGCGGCAGCCGCGGACCTTTGAAGAGATCGCCACATATTTTATCAGGTTTGGTCCGAATTTGTTTGCGCAGCACTCTATTGCGCATTCTGCCGTGGCATTAGACGTTTTGATTATTTTAATAACTGATGATTTGTATCGTTGAGTTTTTTTTATTGAATCTGCGAAAGAGACAAAGTAAGTAAAGTTAATTATTGTGAAAGTTGAATACAAATATGTCCAGTTCTAGAAAATATCTCAAAGGGAGTGAAAAACGAAAGAGAGAGAGGGAGTCTGAAGAAATAAATCGTAAGTAACCTAAAATTAGTCAGTTCTTTAAGAATAATGACTGTATTGATAAAAATGCGAGTGAACAAATGTCCGAAAGTGAAAAATTGGAAGTAACTGAAAACAAAAGTATAGCAGATGCAACACGAAAGTGTATATACAGATCAAGAACATCCACAACAAAGTACTAGTAAGATCAAAGTGAATCATGTTTTAGTGTGAACAATATTGCATCTTCAGCGTATGTTGCTGATGAGGGTAATTTTAAAGAATTAAATGATCAAATTAAACGATTCGTGATCGAAAACGGACAATGTAAACCTAGGGGTCCTTATTTGAAAGACACTGACAATAGATCTTTTTTAGAAAAACATTACTATATCGTTACAAAGTCTGGTGTCAAAATTGAACGTGCATGGCTATCCTATTCCTCAATACTTCAGAAGGCGTATTGTGAACCATGTTGGTTATTGGAAAATCGGGCAGCTAATAAAATACAAAACGTTTGGATGGAAGGCTACAGCGACTGGAAACATATCGTAGACGTCATAGAAAGACAAGATACATCGAAAATTCACCTGGATTCTTGTCTAACGTATCAACAATGGCGGTTACATGAAACACTAGATGAAGAGCAAGAGTCCATGATCAAGAAAGAAAAATTTTTTGGCTCCAAGTATTGTCTAGACTCCTAGATGTTACGCTGACACTTTCAACGTATGATTTAGCCTTTCGTGACGTCAGAGAAAACGCAGATAGCAATGAACCAAGTTCTAGTGGAAACTTTTTTAGTATTATTGCGTTATTAGCGGAATACGATCCGATTTTGAAAGAGTTGTTAAATATACCAAAGGGCCACATAAAATACATAAGTCCGAAAATACAAAATGAGCTAATTTCTGTTCTGGTTTTAAAATTGAAAAATTCTCTAATAAATTAAACAAATGCCGTAACTTTTTACTCAGTCATATTCGATTCGACCTCAGATATCTCAAAAACGCATCAAATGTGTGAACTTTACCGTTACTGTATTATATAGAAAAGGATGTTTCAATAAGAGCGCAAGATTTGAATTGCGCGCCATGTTTCACAGTTATAATATCACATGATTATGACGTGACAGATCGAACGTTGACAGATGGGAGTTAGTAAACATGGAGCATTACCCGGTAGAACAACGCGTCCTAATTGTCAAAAAATATTATCAAAATGGTGAAAGTTTAATTACCACTATTCGTAAAGTGCGTCCAAGGTTCGGTCGAAATAATGTGCCTAATTCATCTACTGTGAAAAGAGTAATCAAAAAATTCTAAAGTACTGGTTCGGTTAGTGATGTAAAACATACGATAAGAGGTCGTAGAGGTCGTTTACAACAAAACATCACGGCAGTTCGCGAGAGTATGACAGAAAGAACAGAGACGTCAATTCGCCATCGGGCACAAGAATTGGATATTTCAACAGGCACTCTTCAGCGAATTCTCACTAAAAATTTTCTAGCTGAATGCCTACAAAATCCTACTGACTCAACAACTTCCGTCGGTGACCATGAACGTGTCATTTCCCGATTTGGTGACCAGAATTGGCCTCCATGCTCTTGCGATTTAACGCCTTTAGACTTCTGGCTGTGGGGTTATCTGAAGTCACTGGTTTATAGCCAATAAGCCTGCAACCATCGAAGCACTGAAATCCGAAATTAGACTCTGCATCAATGAAATACCACCACATGTATTCAATAACGTTATTGAAAATTTCGTCAAAAGGGTACGCATATGCCAGCAAAGCCATTTACAAGATATTTTGTTTCATACATAATTCCCAAATTTATGTTTTCTAAATCAATACCTATTTCAATACTTTGCTACAGAAAACCATGTTTTATTGAACACTGAAATCTTGCGCTCTTTTTGAAACACCCTTCACAACGACAAGAATTTGAGTAATAACGGTATCCCAACAATTTCGACTAGCTGAAAATATTGCAATTTGCAACACGACAATAAGAACGCAAGGGACAACAATGACAAACGTTGTTGAAGTTCTTTACTTCATTGTGACGTCATCGGACGTTCAGCTAGATTATTTCACCGCATGTGATTGAAGTGTGCAAACGGAACCAATCACCTTATGCCAAACAATTAAAAAGAAATAATGCCGAAAGAGCGTAAAGATTACATATTTAATAACAATATCCACTGGCACTAACTACACGGATATGCACATGTGGTAACGAAAATGGGCACCACAATAAACTGAAATAATATTTATTGAAATACCGATTGTGTAACCAAATGCTATTGTGGATTAAAGACATTCGTATTCTGTAAATTTTAAAGAATTCAAGATACGTATATACAAAATCAGTACATTATAAATTAAAAGTAATCAACAATTTTCTGAAATTTACAGCGTCCTTATCAGTATGAGCACAAAAATTTTGTGTGTGACACTTGAAAGGTTTCCGTACGATTTAATCCACATAAAATTCACAAGTTTGATTTGAATTCATGGAGAAACCCTATGAAAATTTTCAATAAAAAATAAAGTGATATTTTAATGGTTGTTTGAATTTCATATATCAATTATTTCGCATTCATAGTAGTATCGTCAAATTTTTACATTTTGAATAACTAAAATTGTGTCGGAAATATATTCATTTTATACTGTTACAAGTATATTATTCAAATAACGCCTCTGGCAATTTCAAAATTAGGGTTTACCAGGTCAACAAAAATTAAGAGCGGGGAATTACTCAAATCTGTTTGTTCATTGAGTAAATTTCTATTTACTTGTAGTGCTTCTAGCAATCTTTTATTTTCAACATGCAAAATTTCGAAATTCAGGTTGAAGTCATTTTCCCCTTCGGATAAATGATTTGAATAAATGGAATTAATTTTCCACCTAGGAACTTTTTGAATGTTCCACCAGTTTGTCCAATGTTAACCTTTTGGTAATCATCAGAAACTAACTTATAAGTTAGTTTATAATCTGTCGATATAATATCTTTATTGTTAATAATGAATTTACTGAGGCCTGAATTTGTTATAAATGAGGTTCTTAAATTATATTTATTTTTGAGATTTGTAGCAGTATTTTCAGAAATACATTTCGTACATTTCGGTAGAACATACTCAAATTTCTCTCTTCATTTTGAGATACACCATATTTAATGTTATTCTAATATGATTTTATTCATCATCATCATATCTATCAGTAAAATAATAAAAGGAGGTTTTTTACTTGATAGAAGAATTATTTTAAAAAATTTTTAAATATTATACACATTTATTTCGTTAACCTACAAATTTTAATTTCAAAAAATTTTTATTCAAATTAAAATTTGTAGGAGGTTAACGGAATAAATCTGTATGATATTTAGATTTTTTTTATACCTGTCAGTATTGGATTGTAGTAATTATTAATGGCCACTTGTATAATAATATTCAGTTCAGAAATATAATTGTCTTGTCTCACTGAAATGTTATCTAGCCTGTGAATCATGTTGTTGAAACCTAATAATATTTGCTTCATAGAGTGGTGTAATTTATTGTGTTTAATATAATGTATCTGTATATGTGAAAATTTTGAAATTGATGTGAATTGTTAGATTTGTCTAGAATTGCATACGCAATTTGCAATTAAATCGCCACCGCAAAATGTACCTCTAAATGAATCACCCTTTATTTAGGTATACATTCGTATGAATACGTTTTATATCATAATGAGAAAAGGTTTTTTCCAAGACTAAAAAAAATTTATCAATTATATGTAATCATACTTTCTTAGTACTTCGATCTATGATTTTATGATATGGTACTGACTCAAGATTTGATTTATTTTCCCATGTTAGCTAAAATATTTATGAACAATATTCAATCCAAAGTCTATCAACATGTTGTTTCATATGTTCAGATAAACAATTGACTACGTCTTTTTTGTTCATCAATATTATTCACCATGGGAAGTGAATCTGGCAATAGTATTAATTTTCTAGACTTGACCGACCATCATCAAATGTAACAGCATCAATTTTTCACAAATCCACATCTACAGTTATATGATAGATAAGTTGGTGATGAATGAAAAATCATTTAAATATCATTAAATATGGTATATACCAAAGTAGAAGGGAAAATTAAGTATATTTCTCTGAAATATGGAAAAGATATTTCTGAGAAGATTGATACTTATCTTAATAAATCAAATTTAGGAACCTCATTTATAACAAATTCAAACATCAGTAAATTAATAACAAACAATAAAGATATTATATTGTATCATACCACGGTTACTTTACCGAATATATCGACAGATGATAAATTAGGAGCTTTTAAGTAAGTTTGTGGGGATTACAAGAATTTTTACTTAAGACAAACTGGTAGAACTCTCAGATACTGAACTGTTTCAGCCGTTACTATTTGGTAGTTGATCATAATTAAAACAAGTTGTAGAAATTACTATGTTTTACACCAATAAATTGATATTTTACACATTTAATTGTGACTCGAGTTTCGGGAATTAACTATGCCATCTTCAGTTGTCGGAACGGTAAAACATAGTAATTTCTACAACTTGTTTAAATGGTAGAACTTTCCAAAAATTTATTCAAGAACACTCAAAACGTTTCCTCAATGGAAAAAATAATTCTATCGGAAGCGAGACATGACTTAATCATAATTTCGAAATTAACAATTTCATCCTTCTTTCATTAGAAGCATTAAAAATAAATAGACATAAAATAATCTGAACTCTATGAACAAAGTAATGTGAGTAGTTCAACGCAATTGAATTTTTTTTTGTCGACTCGAAATCCTAGAAAACCCTTATTATAAATTTACCCCCCTAGACCTTATTCGAATAATATATCTATAAGAATATAAACGAAAGGTATCTCCGAAATAAGTTTACTTATTCAAAATGTAAAAATCTGACTATGCTACTGTGGCAGCGAAACAATTGTGATATTTATAATAAATATGTGGAAAGCAGAATAACTAAAACACCAATTGCGATATTGTTAAAACCAATATTTTTTGTCATTCTTGACAGAACAGTACGTTTACTTTAAAATAATAAGAAGTGGATTTTCACTTAATAGAAGGATTATTACAAAATTTAAATATCTGTTAGCCTCCAATAAATTTTAATCTCAAAAAATTTTATTCAAAAACTTTCAAATATTTATTTATTGATTTTAATTAACAATTCACATTTGTTGGGTTTTTATTTCATTTGATATTATATAATGAGTTTTGTTTTTTATATCTACTAAATTTAAATAGTGCTTATATATTTAATTCTAAAAGTTTTTGAATAAAATTTTTCGAAATTATTATAATAAATATTATAAATTTAAAGGAGGCTAACAGAATAAATCTGTTCTGATATTTGAATATCATTTACTGCTTGTTTGACTTGTGAAAGATTCCAATTTGTAATTTTATATGACGTGATTTCACACAATTAAAAAAAACAGTTTGGTTTTGTAGACCAGGATAATTTTAATTATTCATCTTTTTGTTCAACAGAAGCTATAAATACTTACCATGAATATTTTCTGATTTCTGATGACGCATTAGAATATTTTCAATGATCACTTGTTAATATGATTTCGTAACTGAGTCAAATGAGTTCCAAACTTTTATAAACACTCATGTGATTATATGCCGACTAAATAATCATTAACTGTGGTGTGGGTTCAATGAAGAATGCACAGGTATAGTAATCGTATTTACAACTTATCTGGTCTACCTGTAATAGATGTCTCCTTTTTAAAATTGTCAACATTATTGCAATATTTGGTGAAGTATTATATGTAACCCGAAATTTCAAAACAATTATTCCGTATCAAGAATACATTCTGTCAAGAAAGTACCGGGAATTATCGATTTAAATCTGGCGGGGCAATGAGGCAGGTAAAAATTTTTTTTCCTAGGTTGGTACCACTGTCCTTAATTACTATGCCAAGCTTGAGCGGGATCTGTCAACTAGTGTGTTTGCAACAGCTGATTAAGTCAGTCGATGTCAGAGTGCGTGCCGATTTTTACTATGGGTGATTACTATGGGACGATAACGCGCCTTCTCACCGAGCTACGATTTTGACTGACTTTCTCGCCAAAAACTCAACAAACGTGCTTCAGCAACCACCGTATTCGCCGGATTTGGCTCCCTGCGACTTTTTCCTCTTCCCAAAACTAAAATGGCCCCTTCGTGGCACCCGTTTTGAGTCGATTGAAGCCATAAAACAAAATTCGGCGCGAGAGCTAAAGTTCATCCCGGAAAGCGCCTATATAAAATGTTTCGATAATTGGAAGTGCCGTTGGCATAGATTTATTGGAGCAAATGGAGCCTATTTTGAAGGCGACCCAATAAATGTTGACGATTAAATGTAAAAATGTTGTTTTAATTAAAAATTCCCGGTACTTTCTTGACAGAGTAGTATAAGTAGATAAAATAATAAAAAGAGGTTTTTTCTTGATAGAAAAATTATTACAAAATTTTAAATATCATACAGATTTATTCTGTTAACCTCCTACAAATTTTATTTCAAAATTTTTTTTATTGAAAAACTTTTAGAATCAAATAAAATAAATGTCCTAGAAAAACACTTTCAATTTAGTAGACATATAGAATTAAAAGTTATTACACTTTATCAAAAGGGAATGAAAGAATTAAAAGAAATACAAATTATTAATTAAAATTACCAAATAAATACTTGAAGAGTACAAAATTTTGTTTCGTATCTTGTTTTATGAAAACCAAATTCCATTTCAAAAATGCAAAACATAACCTCAAGAACTTCTTCAAAAACAACTGCTCAAATTAAGTTCCTTAAAAAAAAGGAATCCATAAAATACCTTATCAACTTTGTGTAAAATATTGAATTGAATCAGTCCTTACTTGGTGAAAATCCATATTAAATAATAATTAAGTAAGGTATTCTGATTTTCACAAATTTTTATTGTTATGTTTACAACAATCGTTTACATTTTGAATAACTAAGCTTGTTTCCGAAATCCGTTGCTATTTATATTACAGTAAGTACAATAAATTTTTATTGAGCACTAAAACCCAAAAAGAAGGTCTCTGCAAATTCCAGCTTATCTGAATATATTTAACAGAGAATTCGTATAGGTTGGTTTGTGAAATATTGAAAAATCAAAAATATAAAAATTCAAAAATATTGGAAAATAATTCACTTCAATATTTCACAAACCAACCTATACGGATTTTTAAATAATATTAAAATAAGGTTATTCTAATTTTCACAAATTTTTATTGTTATATTCACAACTATTGTTTCGCTATCACAGTAGCATCATCAGGCAAGATAACATTTTGAATAACTTATTAAAAATGTGATCTTGCTCTTGTTGTGAATATAACAATAAAAATTTGTGAAAATCAGGATAACCTTATTTTAATATTATTTAATATGGATTTTCACCAAGTAAGGACTGATACAATTCAATATACGGATTCTATTATACACAATAAATCAAATCATCCTTTAAATCAAAAATTATCAGCATTCAATTGTTATATCCATAGATTAGTTAATATTCCCATGAATCGAGAAAATTATATTTCAGAACTTAACATAATTAAACAAATAGCTATTAATAATGACTATGATCCTAAGTTGGTAGACAAATTGTTGATGAATAAAAATAATAAAATAGCTTTAAATATGGTGTATCCTAATATAAAAGAAAATTTTAAATACATTTCCTTAAAATACACTAAAGATATTTCTGAGAAAATTGCTACATACCTCAAAAATAAATATAATTTAAGAACTTCACTTAAAAACAATTCAAACTTGAGTAAATTTATCAAAAATAATAAAGACTGTACACATAAAGATGATAAATCGGGGGTTTATAAGTTAACCTGCGGTGATTGCCCTAAAGTTTACATAGGACAGACTGGAAGAACTTTCCGACATAGAATTTGTGAACATTTTAAGAATTTCCTCAATAATAAAAGTTATTCTACATATTCCAACCATTTGTTAGAAACAGGACATACTTTCAACCATGATTTTGAAATTCTACATATAGAAAGTAAAAGTTATGCCTTAAATCTGTTAGAATCCCTAGAGATAAATAAACATGATAAAATTGGAATATTACTTAACGAACGAATATATTTAAATAACTCACCTCTGTTAAATATATTCCGATAACCTGGAATTTGCAGAGACCTTTCTTTGGTTTTAGTGCTCAATAAAAATTTATTGTACTTACTGTAATATAAATAGCAACGGATTTCGGAAACTAGCTTAGTTATTCAAAATGTAATCTTGCCTGATGATGCTACTGTGATAGCGAAACGATTGTTGTAAACATAACAATAAAAATTTGTGGAAATAAGAATAACCTTATTTAATTATAAAAATTGGTGTAATTTCTGTGACGAACATAGAATACGTAGGATTTTAAAAAGTTCACTTCATTCAATAAGGAGTACAAATAAGTTTCCGCCGTTTTTTAACACAAATTAAATATTTATTATAGAAGAACGGTAATATAAATTTATTTAAAATATTGCCCATCATTTGCAACCACCTTTTCCTATCTCTCAGGCAGCATTCGAATACCACGTCTGAAGAACTCCTTGTCTTTTGAGGCTATCTACGAATCAACCCAATTTTTGGTATCCTCATAAGATGTGAACCGCTGCGCCGTCAGAGCATGTGCCATGGACCGGAACAGGTGATAATCGGACGGTGCAATGTCTGGTGAATACGGCGGGTGAGCTAACACTTCCCAATCAAGTGTTTCCACGTACTTTTTCACGGGAGCCGCAACATGGGGACGAGCATTGTCATGCAGAAGAATAATTTTTTCGTGTCTAGAATAGTATTGAGGGCGTTTTTCCTTCAGAGCTCGGCTCAATCTCATCAATTGTGTTCGATAGAGGGCTCCAGTAATTGTTTCGCTCGGATTAAGCAACTCATAATACACTACACCTAGCTGATCCCACCAAATACACAGCATAAGTTTTTTTTCCGTGAATATTCGGTTTTGCTGTTGATGTTGACGCCTGGCCAGGTAATCTCCATGATTTTCTTCTTTTTGGATTGTCATAATGTATGCACTTCTCATCACCAGTTATAATACAATGTAAAAAACCCTTTTTTTATGTCTAGCTAGCAGCATTTCACTTAAGCATAATCGGCGTTCAATATCTCTCGGCTTTAATTCGTACGGAATCCAATTTCCTTGTTTATGAATCATTCCTAATGATTTTAAACGATGTGAGACTGCTTGCTAAGTGACTTCTAATGTTAGAGCAAGTTCTTTTTGTGTTTGAGATGAATCTTTCTCCAATAATTCTTCCAATTCTGCATCCTCGTAAATTTTTGGCCTTCCACTCGATCTTTGTCTTCTACGTCGAAATCACCGTTTTTAAACTTTTGAAACCACTCTCGACACGTTCTCTCACTCAAAGCACCCTCACCATATGCTTCTACGAGCAATTGATGCGCCTCAGCAGCAGATTTCTTTAAATTAAAGAAGTAAACTAATATTTCCCGCAAATGACTCTTACTTGGCTCAAATTTTGACATTTTCAACTTATAAAAATTATATTTTACCAATATAAAATCAATGATATTAATAGGTTATGTTGTTCTTGAATGTCCAAACTATTTTTTAAGCCGGTTATCATCTGCGAAAGCTAACCGAAACTCCGTGCCGCGCCATCTACAATAAAACGGCGGAAACTTATTTGTACTACTAATAGTTTTGTTCAGTTAAATACATTCAGCTTGTCTGGTAACATATTTGCTGTTAATTATTTTTATCCTTAAAATATGAAGTAGGGCTGTTAAGTTTTTCCGTTGTGGGAATTCTAAATTGCTTTTTGATAATGTTCTACATGTTTTAGGAATTTTGTTACTGAAGAAATTTTTTTTGAGCAAGTTGTTTTTGAACAAGTTTTCGAGGTTATGTTTTGCGTTTTTCGAAAGGGATTTGGTCTTCATAAAACAAGGTATGAAACAAACTTGTGCACTCTTCAAGTATTTATTTAGTAATTTTAATTAATAATTTATATTTCTTTGAACTCTTTCATATGTCTACTAAATTGAAACAGTGTTTTTCTAAGACATTCATTCAATCAAATTCTAAATGATTTTGAAAAAAAAATTTTTGAAATTAAAATTTGTAGGAGGTTAACATAATAAATTTGTTGTGGAACACGCTTTCAGTTAATGTGTTTCCTTCAGTGTATAATCTTCAGCAGTTCAAGAAGAGGATAAACAGGACACAACTTTCCGCCAACTAGAAGACATAGGATTCCCTTCCCTCGAGCGGTCTTTTATTCGAGTCATGTAGAATTGCCGATTAATTTAATATTTTCGCTGTTGAAGTCTATAGCATATTTTCGGTGTTAAAGGCTATGAGACTGAAGGTTTAAAAAGTGTTGTGGATAGAAGTAGATACTCTCTAACTCTTGTTCCATCCTACATCCCGAACGAATAAAGGGGCCTTAATTAGCTTTAGATAACAAATATTGGTTTTCATGTATTCCTGCATGTTTAGACTTTTTGTCATTGTTGCCTTATCTTCATTAGGTGCTACTTAGAATAGAATAGAGTCCTTTTTTTATTTGATTATCAAAATGATACAGCCAGGGTTTTTAGAGTACGGCTCGAAAGTGGAATCAGTACAGTATAAAACAAAAATTACTTTAAACATACTTACCAACAGTTCTAGAGCGAAGGTTACAAGGCAGTTGAATGTAAAAAAACGGAAGGAAATGTTGAAACCGATTATTTCATATCTCTGTCTCGGCACATGGTAACTATGGCTGCTTAAGGAAGTGGGTTGTGACCAGCCGCAAATTCAGCATGGAAGTGTCAATTCAACTCCCTTTCTGGTCGGAAGGGTAGTGCGGTTAATTCTCTTCTTTCCTATAAAAAAGAATTATCAAAATTTTCAACTCTTTACGTGAGTTCTAAACAGATTAATGGAGAGTATAAGTGCACCTACTACTGCTAAATTACAGAAAATAATTATCCTGGTGATTTCATTTCTATACACTTATGAACTTCTGAACGAAATATATTCTTAAAGTCTAAATTTCACATGTTCATTTTTAACGTACTCAATGAAGTTGCAGAGACACTCTCAGAAATCAGAAAACCCATCATTATTAATCAAGTTATTAATGATGGGTTTTGTTTCACTAATCCATGCTTTTATTCGTTTTTTGAAAATTCTACTATTTTTTTTATATTTGTCAGATGTTTCAACTATGTTTAAAACTTTTGGAGCAAGGTAAGTGTGACTTCTTTGTCCTATACTTTTGTTGCATCTGAGTGGTCGATAGATATAATCTCTTCTTCTGGTTGGATATTTATGTTGTAATTTTCTCACAGATATTTTCCTTATAACGATGTTTATAAGAACTTTTAAAGCGTATAACTGTTTTACATCTTGCACTTCTGTCACTTCAAATAACTACTAACCTGCAAATGTAAACTTCTTCGGGTAAATTATCGTCAAAAACCATCTCCAAGGCTTTCATGTGGTTTTTTTTTTGTAAGCACTATCCCATACATAGCTGATTTGCGATTCCATAAGGCTTGGACAAATATCGTCAAATACTTTGTGCTTTATAATATTATCATATGTATTTAAATTTGAAAAGTAGGCCTTCTTATTTTATTCACAAGCTTCTTTATGTTTTTATCCCTTTTTAACTGTTAATCAATCCTCATTCCTAAATATTCAATATCTTTTGTCTCGGCTATCGATGTCCCACCGTCAGTTTGAATATTTAATATGGATGACCATATTATTTTATCTTATCGACATTTGGGGTGAGTTGGTTGTTTTTGTTTCTTGATTTCAGGAAACCATGTTTGTGCTTTCTCCTTCAGTTGTTCCCATGAATTGTCCTGATATTAAAAAACATCACTATCGGCAAAACAAATTGAATTCTCAGACTCCTCCATTTTAAGTTTATGTAGATGAGAAACATAACAGGTCTCAACACGGTGCCTTGTGGAACTTGAAAGGTTATAATCTCCTCTCCTAGGGTCTTCAATTTGCACAACTTGCTTCCTGTTTGACAGATAACTCTTGAATAACTTATATAGGTCCTCTAAGACCGTATATTTTTAACCTTTTGAGTAATTGAATACGAAAATCCATAAATATACATAGAGATGAAATTTTTTACCCAGAAATTCGTAGAATCTGCCTGTTAGTTCTCTTATAGCATCCTCTGTGGATTTACCCTTTACCCAATAAATCCATATTGTTTTTCGTCGATGATCTGATAATAAGTAATTCACTAAACGGATTTTTATTGCCTTTTTAATTATCTTTTCCAGATTCGATACCAGTGAGATAGGCCTATAGTTTGCAACTTTTGAATGGCCACAACTCTTGTGAAACGGCTTAATTATACCTAGTTTTAGTGAATCAGACAAGCACCTGCTTTCGAGACAGTTGTTAATCAGAAATGACAAAGGGGTCGATATCCCTATTAATTATTATTATTATTATTATTATCCTGATACTCCTAGATCTTCTGTGAAGATCCCTCATAGTTTCTGATTTGAGTGATTCCGTGAACAGCAACATTTATTCCATTATGCCCTCCATTTCTACAGGATCAACGGAAACTATATAGAAAGAATTACATTGGGCGACATCACCTTCCTTATAATCTCGTGGGCAATCAATTTTATTGGCGTACGTTTTTCCCAAATTGAATATATTTGCTATTTAGCTTTCATCCTGTATAAGATTTTCTCCACACTTAATTAAATATCAGATTATGTCAGAAATCATTGAATAAAGTAAATTATGGGTTTTGGTGAACCTCTAATTAAGAAATTTCCAGCGCTGTATATTTTTTTCTTCTGCGAAGTGAATGTGTTCCAACAATAAATAAATGATCAGGATTTGATGAAATAGTTTTAGAAAAAATTCCATACATGTGCAGAATCGAATTATAATTGAATATGCCCTTAATACACGCTTATTTTTTCTAAAATATACCTTAAGTTTCTTGAAGTGAATGAATGGCAAACTTTGCATTTACGTTTTAATCGATCTGACACTTTAAAATTTCAACTAGTTAACACCTGTTCCACTGCTATAACAATCGTGAAATTAAAATTCATTCTCAAATGACATATTATTTACACCTCGAATAGCTATATATAAACAAATTATCATTTCCGGAATACCGTTTGTTACTTCATTATGATCCATTGAAATAAATGTGATTTGAATATTAAAACATATTGAAATATGTTTATCTTCTACAATTTTAATTTCAAAAAATTTTTATTCAAAAAACTTTTAGAATTAAATTTATGTCTACAACAAGCACTGCTTACATTTAATAGACGTATATAATAAAAACTCAATATATAATGTCAAATGGAATAAATAACCCAACAGATATACGAAAGTAATTAAAATTAATAAATAAATATTTAAAGGAGACAAAATTTTGTTTCTGTTCTTACCTTTAAGAACACCAATTGCCTTTTAACATGAACACACTTAAAGGACTTCTCAAAGAATATAATTTATTTGAAATATTTAATATATTTAAATATTCGAATAAGTTATTTCAAAAATCTCTATCTCTATCTCTATCTTGAAATAACTTATTCGAATATTTAAATATATTAAATATTTCAAATAAATTATATTCTTTGAGAAGTCCTTTAAGTGTGTTCATGTTAAAAGTCAATTGGTGTTCTTAAAGGTAAGACCAGAAACAAAATTTTGTCTCCTTTAAATATTTATTTATTAATTTCAATTACTTTCGTATATCTGTTGGGTTATTTATTCCATTTGACATTATATATTAAGTTTTGATTATATACGTCTATTAAATGTAAGCAGTGCTTGTTGTAGACATAAATTTAATTAAAAAAATTTGAATATCAAAACAAATTGAAATATGTTTATCTTCTACAATTTTAATTTCCAAAAGAATTTTTTATTCAAGAAACTTTTAGAATTAAATTAATGTCTAAAACAAGCACCGCTCACATTTAATAGACGTTTATAAACAAAACTCAATATACAATGTCAAATGAAATAAATAACCCAATAGATATACGACAGTAATTAAAATTAATAAATAAATATTCAAAGGAGACAAAATTTTGTTTCTGGTCTTAACTTTAAAAAATACTACTTGCCTTATAAAAACATGAACACACTTAAAGGACTTCCCAAAGAATATAATTTATTTGAAATATTTAATATATTTAAATATTCGAACAAATTATTTCAAAAATCTCTAAAAAATGTGCACTATATCTTCAAAAAACAAATATAGTTCTAGATAATCCCTTCATCAGCCCTTTGTTTTCAATATTACAAATATCAAAATCAAAAACATAACCTACATCACTCACGTGTTAAAAGACTTCAGCTTCGAACTACAGATCAGCTATATATTCAAGATTGATCTATGTTCTAACAAAATCAAAGAACAAAGTGAGTTATTTTAAGTTTACTTAAAATCATTGACATTCTATAATGAGATTTATTGAAGCCAAAATATAGTTATATATTATATATAAAATAAAATAGAAAGGCTTTTTACTTGATAGAAGAAATATAACAAAATTTGAATATCAAAACAAATTGAAATATTTCATATTTCAATTTGTTTTGATATTCAAATTTTGTTATATTTCTTCTATCAAGTAAAAAGCCTTTCTATTTTATTTTACAAATTTAATTCTAAAATATTTTTGAATAAAAATTTTTTGAAATTAAAATTGTAGAAGATAAACATATTTCAATATGTTTTAATATTCAAATTTTGTTATATTCCTTCTACCAAGTAAAAGGCCTTTCTATTTTATTTTAAATGTGATTTGTCAACGGAAGACTCTTGAAAATCTATTGAACCACAGTCTATTTCACGACAGGAGTTTCTTGTAAAAAATTAAAAACTCATAAAAAGAATTCAAAATTCAATTTAATTATTTCAGAGTATACAGCAATTTTCATGGAAATGCTCAATATCTTGAGTAGATGAATATTTTTGTCACGTCAAATACTCTAGTGGAGGTAAAATAAGTGTTGAAAGGCTATCACGTGAAGTCTTCTTGTCACCAGACTATTTTCATCCTTGCGTGTTTCTATTTTTAAAATACTTAATGTCCATTAATTTATAAGGTATTATTTCCTTTATGACCTCCCACATTGTTATTCTTGAAATGCTATCACATATCGATGTATTTATATAATCAAACCTATACTTACTACGTGTTTTGAATTGAAATGGCGGACAGTTAAAAATTGAATATATTCATAGAAAGATATCGTAATGGGATACAAATATACAGGTGGCCAACCGAAAAGGCAAAAGGGGACACACTTTTTCTATATTCTCAACAGCTCTTTTCATCCTCAAGCTGGGGTTAGAATCAGCCTAAAATAAACTGCTCATCAAAAGTTTAGGATATTTAATTAATTTGTGATTTCCCTTCAGAAAACCCCAATTTCCTTTTGAAATATGTATATTTAGAGTGTTTCAGGTTAGGATAATAATATTTCAAAGAAATTATTTATTCACAAAAACAAAAGTACAAAATTTGAAAAAGTATAAAACCGATATTCTGAAAATTTCAAAACTTCAGAATTGTATTTATCCTCACAAAGTATTACCACAACGTGTATCAATAGCTGCTTGGCATCTTCCCTGCATGTTTTCCATCAAGTTATTGAGAATATCCTACTCAATTTGTTACCAAAATTTTGGTAAAAGATCTTTGAGTAGTTGAACTGGTTTCGGCTGTGATTTGTGGCCGTCAAGAGTTCTTTGTAATTGGTCCCAAGCGTACGCGATTGAATTTAGAGGTCAGGAGATCTTGAAGGTAATCTGATGGGATGATGTGGCAGAGCATTATAGTCCAGAAAAACTAAATTTTCGCCAATAACTGTGGGACTTTTCCGTTGATAACTTCAGCAATGTCAGTTCTGCTATCGAAATAAATTCCACCCAAACCATAAATAAACCTTCTCGAAAAAGATGGACTTCTTGAACAGAGCAGCGATTCCTTTGTATGAGTGAACGTGTTCATAACTGTACTCAACGACTGTCAGAGAAACGTCCATATCTGGACACGTCAATAAAGAGTACGTATCGCCATTCATCTTGCCGCTGCTTATAAATAACTTATTTGTAAACATTTGAAGAAGTTACTATGTAACGAAAAGCATTATATGAGCAATCAACGAGAATAAATAGAAATCTATATATGTGTATTATTTAATTGAGTATATTTCCATCAAGTAAAGGTAAACACGATTCGTAGATCTTTATCAATTAAAAAAATTAATGCAGGTAAACCACGAACCATAGTTGAACAGTACAGGGTGTCCCAACGAAAATTTGACCCCCCCCCAGAACTCAGAAACGAAGAATTTTTAAGATTTTGAAATATCAAGTTAACTTCTGTTTTGAGAGGACGAATTTCCCTCATGAGTTTGTTCCGAAAAAACACCCCCATGAAGGTGACATCAATATTTTTTGAATAGGGAAGAGATGTCGCGTGTTGGTTAGTTTGAAAGTTATTTATGTTCCGTGCACAACCTAGTTGAAATTTTCAAAATCGGTCCATTATTCAGGAAATAATGTAATATTGAACTTACCGTCAAAAGGTGATGTTGAACAGAGTGTTGAACCGCCCAAACTCAAGAGCCTTAGAGTTTTGAAGAATCCAAAAATAATTTTCAAGTTCTGTATTAGGGAAAAAGAATTCCTATGACGACATTGTTCCGAAAAAACCACCTGAGGTCGGCAACAATCCCCAACATTTTTTTCAATAAAGAGGAATTATTTGATGTGGTTTAGTTGAGAAGTTTTTTCTGTTCTCTAAACATCGCAGTTGAAATTTTCAAATTTGTTTATTTAATGGCAGAACAATTTGAGTTTTTGAATGTTTTTACTTTAAAAATATTCGATTCTCTTATCGTTCTTGATGGGAAAATGAGTGAAACGCCTGAAATTCATTACAATGTATACTATTTTTCTGAAAATTCCTCCTCAAATATGTTTCAGTCTTTCGGTTCTGCATCATAATTGGGTTTGAGACTTACGTGCACGAAAATGGTCTATTCTGTGGAAGAAAGAATAGAAAATCTCAAATTATACTATCGTAATGACGAAAATTCTAGATTAACTGCAAGGTGTTTCAATAACAATCGTCACCAAAATGTTGAGCATTTGATGAATAAATTGGAAACTACTGGTTCCATTCAGAATAAGAAACACGTAGTTGAACGTCCACGAAATAAAGCTATTGAAAAAGTTCTATTGGGACATTCACAGAGAGATTACCGGCAATCTAAAATAACTTTAGCAAGAATATCTAATCTTCCGAAATCTAGCGTTCATCGAATTGTGAAAGCTCATAAATTTCACCCTTACAAGATAAGGCTGATACAACAGTTGAATGAAGATGATCCTGACCGTCGGACTCAGTTTTGTTAACAGTTTAGTGAGTTACTGAATAATAACCCACACCGACTCTACAATACAATCTCTTCTGACAAGTGTACCTTTATGTTGAATGGGGAAGTCGATAGACATAATTGTCGGTACTGCAGTGATAGTAATCCTCATTCATTCATGACATGAATGAGACACATACACAAATTCCCCAAAAATTAAATGTTTGGGTAGGAATATTAGGAAACCATATTGTTGGACCAATTTTTATCGATGGGAATCTTAACGGAAAAACTTATTTGAATTTATTAGACGACATTCTGGAAAACGACGACAACCTATTGGAAAATACACTCACGTTTCAGCAGGATGGTGCACATTTCGACATAAGTGTTCGACAATTTTTGAACGAACGTTATCCATGACGTTGTAGAGTGGCCAGCAAGATCACCCTATCTATCGCCATTAGATTTTTTGTGGGGACATTGGAAGTCCAAAGTCTATGTAACTCCACCTGAAAATCCTGCAGAACTGCTACAAAGAATCATCATGGAATACCAATTACTGACACCAGACATTTTCGAAAATGTTAGAGAAGTATTTGAAAGTAGACTGTATTATTGCATGGTGGTTGATGGTGGTCATTTTAAACAATACATATGTTAGTTCTTTACATAGTTTACATTTTTTCTGGATATTCAACCAAATTCAACTCAATTTTTCAGGACATTATTGATTGCTTAGGGATTTCGTGTTTCAAGGCCTCGAACGTATCTGGATTGTTGGCGTAACATTTATTCTTAACGGGTCCCCACAAAAAATAGTCCCTTGGAGGTGAAAATGATGGCCACAGATAGAGGAAATAGCGAAAAAACTAATAATGGAACCGTAGAATTTTTTCAAATATTTCAGATCCTTACTGAGTTGTCTCGAAAATTTTGATTTTCCTGGCGACTTCGAGAGAGTTTAACATTTTGTTTTCTGGAAAACTGCATTAGCTACGAAAAAGTTGCAACATATCAAAAAGGTTTCAAATGAGACTAATAGATTTTTTCAAATTTTCTGATCTACCAGTGGCGCACTGAACAAAAGTTCTGGAGGAAAAATGGGGACATTGACCAGAAAGAATATCACCCTGTTGATTTTCACAGGCAATTTCAGCTTGAGAAATGAAAATGCAATAAGTGAAAAATTTTTGAAACATTCAGACATTCACACCCTGTTTCTCGAAAACGAAACGCTTACGAATCGATATTATGAGATTTTTATTCTTGATATCATTTATGTAATGATTCCGGTCCGTTGGTACCTTCTATTTAGGAACAGCCTGTAGAGTTGCTGTATTCGATTTTGAATTATTTATACTTAAAAATATAAACTATGAGAGAATTTGAATATCAAAACAGATTTAATCTGTTAGTCTTCTACAATTTTAATTTCAAAAAAATTTTTATTCAAAAAACTTTTAGAATTAAATTAATGTCTACAATAAGCACCGCTTATATTTAATAGACGTATATAATCAAAACTCAATATACAATGTCAAATAGAATAAATAAACCATTAAATATAAAAAAGTCATTTAAAATCAATAAATATTTGAAGGAGACGAAATTTTGTTTCTGATCTTACCATAATAAAACCAATTCCTTTCAATAACATAAAGCACAACTTAATGATTTCTCAAAAACCATAATTTACTTGAAATATTTAATATATTTAAATATTCAAATAAGTTAATTCAAAAATCTCTCAAAACGTGCACTTCAAAAAACAATTAGAATTCGGATAATCTCTTCATCGGCCCTACATAATATTTAAAATATCAAAATCAACTAACAATCAGTATATCTTACCTTAGAGTGTAACTGGAGCTTGTTTAAAACAGACTAACTTTAAAAATCCAGATAGATCTGGTGCATGTTTTGAGAGATTTTTGAATTAACTTATTTGAATATTTAGATATATTAAATATTTCAAATAAATTATATTTTTTGAGAAATCCTTAAGTTGTGTTTTATGTTTTTGAAAAGGAATTGATTTCATTATGGTAATATCAGAAACAAAATTTTGTCTCCTTCAAATATTTATTTATTGATTTTAAATGACTTTTTTTATATTCCTTGGTTTATTTATTCTATTTAACATTGTATACTGAGTTTTGATTATATACATCTATTAAATATAAGCAGTGCTTATTGTAGACATTAATTTAATTCTAAAAGTTTTTTGAATAAAATTTTTTTTGAAATTAAAATTGTAGAAGACTAACAGATTAAATCTGTTTTGATATTCAAATTTGGTTTCAAAAAGTAAAAAGCCTTTTTCTATTTTATTTTAAACTGTGAGAATTTCACCGTGATAAGAACTATATTTTCACTGCAGTATCTAGAGAAAGAAGAAAATGAAATTCATTGAAAAATGTGAAAATATTGACTGAATTATGGAATCAGAAGAAATATTTTTCAAAAGAAACATAATTTTCAATAAAATATATAGTTTAGATGGCCAGTGCTATACACGCAACGATTTCAAAATTTGAATGCAACGCAGTTCAGCAATTTTCCAACTAAACCGAGGTCATTTCCCACGATGTGAAAATCGATCGAATTAGAGCGTGATAAACACCAACATAAAGGATCCTGTAGAAGCAAATATATTAATCAGAATTCACCAGGCAATATTGAATCTCAGTTTTCAGAAATGTATGGGACTTTTTAGTTAAATTTCTTGGGTAATAGTCATATCAAAAACAGCATAATAACTCCCATTATTTTCACATAGAGTTCAAATCTGTTCAACCTGCAGCGATAAAAATTTTCCCACAATAAAAAAATTTGAGGAAGAACAGAAATTTGAATTTTGTTATAATCAAAAATATTCACGTCGCTATGGATTACAAAATTTTGCATTATGAAATATTTTAATGTTCATTTCCCCGATGTGCAAATCGATTAAACGTTATGACAAAGTTTTCTACGAAATCGAACACTTGCGATTTTTACATCAAATTAAAATAAACATAATTTTTTTAGTATACACACTTTCAGAAGCAAATTTTGATTAATATTTGAAACAGTTTTCAAGCACATGTATTTTATTATTAGGAAGATAGGTCATGTCCCAAACAATGAAAAATTGTTGAGAAAAAAGTGTTGCATTTAGTCTAAAAGTTGAGTCATAACCTAGTGCAATGTCAGAACATCGACCTCGACAACAAAAGACAGAAATAGAACCTAAGGAATTGGATTCTCTTTCACCGTATTCGCATCTAAAGGTTGCCTACCTGGCTATTTCCAATATCAGAAATGAGCACACTAAGCGAAATGAACACACCAAATATAAAGAATTGAGAATTACCTTCCCATCAGATATTTCTGTCAGATATCACTATAATTTCACCAGGATAATTTGAAAATTTAACAGATATCACGTTCCGGCACCAATTCAAAAACGATCGATATGCATGTTAATTGTTTTCAACAAAACACGGCGTAGAAGCGTAGAAAATTGAGCAAGAAATAGCTCGGCGCAGGAGTTCCCGTCGATCCTTGTTTTCCCGGAATTCGGGCTTGGCGGAATGACCAGGGAAGAGAGATGAAACATGTCAGTCGATTCCCCACTGTGACATAATGGTTGCATCACACTAGGAATGTAGGACGCAGGTGCAGGAAGCGGGTTCACCAGGATAGGCGCCCTTCTATTTTACCTAAAAACATGATTTTTTGGCGCTTGTTGCAGAACGCTTATAATCTCGTGACAAGGTCTGTATTTTTGCGCGGAAGAACGTTCTATCGTCTTGCCCAAATATCTATAATTTTCGAATTTTGAGTCTCAAAGGACTTGGTTTTACTCACTATGAAGAATCAGAGGTCAAATATAATCCTGTCCAACCATTCTGGCCGGTACGGCCGGTTTTTCCTTAACTTTCGAACGAAAAGAGTTAGAGACCTGAAACTTTCAGAATAGTTTTGGGACCCAAATATCTCTGTTGACTTCGTTAATGAGCAAAATTGGTCATTGCTTCGCATTTGAAATTTTCTCAGTACTTTCTAAGTTGAATATCTGATCAATCTGAAATCTGGTACTTAGAAGAAGAATGATTACAGGCATGTTCGTGTGAAATTTTGTGAGGGTGTTTTTTTTAGAGTGATAGAACTTTAAATTGAAATGAAACACGTTTAAATTAAGATTGAAGCCAATTTTTTTTATTTGAAATATAATTTATGACACTTATGTTTTAAAAATAATTTCCAGCATATGTTCCCAGTTTGTGAAACTGGGCTGTAGATTTTCTAGGTCAAAACTCGTAGCCAGTGGAGTGCCTCAGGGTTCAATTATTGGGCCTTTACAATTCATTGTTTATACCAGCCAATTCATAATTTATTCATCGCTGCAAAGTGCACAAGTATGCCGATGATTTCCAACTCTTCTTGGATTTCTCTATTGATGAGTTGACCGATGCGGAAATTAGACTAAACGAGGACTTGAGTAGTTTATGTGATATAGCGAGGAAGCATGGTTTGATTTTGAATGCGCGGAAATCATTTGCTCTTGCTTTCGGCTCCAGAAGCGATAAGCAACTTGTCAAGAGTAAACTCAAACCTTCTGTTTCTGGTTGTGTTATCGATTTAGTTGAAAGTGCGCATGATTTAGGCTTAATTTTTGACGATTGACTGCGGTTCCGGGAACATATTGAAAGGGTAATTTGTGGTGCTTATGGGGCTCTTAGAGTGATGTTCCCTCATAGATCTTACTTGCCGGTCGATACAAAGAGACTGCTTTGTGAGTCTTTGGTCCTATCAAAGTTTAATTACTGTTCTTCTGTTTATGCGTTTTGCCTGGACCAGGAGTCACTCAGCAGAATTCAACGTGTTCAGAACAGTTGCGTGAGGTTCATTTTTGGGATCCGAAGGTTTGATCACGTGTCTCACAAGCTGAGAGAGTTGGGTTGGCTGCCGATGAAGTTTCAATTCGGATGTAATGCTGTCTGTACCTCTCATAGAATAATAGTCAAGAGATGTCCACCTTATCTCTTTAGTAAGTTAACGTATAGAGCTGATGTTCATAGTGTCAACATAATATATAGGAATTTACTGTGTGTCCCCATCACAGAACATCTACTTTTCAAAGAAGTTTTAGATATAAAATTTATAGACTAGACAACAATATACATGAACACCTGAAACAGTTCACTCAAAATCGATTCAGGATAGACATAAAAAATTACTTCCTTAGTCGTCTCTAGTTGTTTTTAAAAATCAGTCTCCGAGGATAAAATGTAATTTTATTTAGTATGCTCAGAAATGTATTTTCAATTTTGTTTGTTATTTTATCTTTATTAGTGGGTCATGCCCAATTTGTCTAGTTCTTACAAGGGATAAGTGGTAGAACACCTCTGGGTGAACTTTCCCTTGGGATTTCTATTTCATGGAAATAAAGGCCTTAATTATTATTATTATGTTCACCACGACTAGCTCTAAGGAACCGCATTCGACCAGACCAATTTTGGACCACTTTTTCGAGTAATTAAGGCCTTAATTCATCAATAACACGAGTTATGTTGGCTTCCAAAGCGTCTGTATATTATATAGTATATAATGCAGAAAATGTTCTCAAGTAGTAAACTCTGTTCGCAGTAAATATATAGAAGAGCAAGTAGAAAATAGATCGGTGGAGAAAATACCAATCATTAGGGAATTCCAAAATGTTAAGCAGTGGAGATTTGTTTAGGTCTGTGATTGTTCAATAGAATTTATTTTTTATCGTAACTATTGATTTCTATGCTTCTCAAAAGATTAAGTTTATGACATTAAATTTAAATTAAACAGAATATTTTATAATTGTTATTTAAATTATATCCTTTCTCCAGTAAGTGATTTGCATATGTTGAAATACATACATATTGGCAATTACCACAGGTAAACTCGATTTCTATTTTTTAAAATGAGGTGTTTGTTGTTTCAACTGTTAACCTGCGGTAATTGCCAGTAACTATTCATTGAATATATAATATTGATGACTTATTCATTTTATAAAAATCCATTGTATCGGATGTTTTGTTTTAGAGTGATAGAACTTTAAATTGAAATAAAACATATTTAAATTAAGATTGAAGCCAAATTTTTTTTCATTTGAAAGATAATTTTATGAAATTTATGTTTGAAAATAGTTTCCGGCATATGTCTACCACAACTAGCTCTGAGGAACCGCATTCGACCAGACCAATTTTGGACCACTTTTTCGAGTAATTCAGGCCTTAATTCATCAATAACACGAAATATGTTGGCTTCCAAAGCGTCTATTGTTTCTAGTTTATTAGCATAAACCAATGACTTGACATAACCCCAAAGTTCAGTGCAGTTATATCGCATGATCTTGGAGACCAATTAATTGGACCATTTCTCGAAATAATGTAAACGCCAAATCTTTCCTTCAATAAATCAATTGTTACGGTAGCAGCATGAGATGTAGCACCATTTTGTTGGAACCAAAACACTTTGGATCGATACCATTCAAATTTTGAAACAAATAATCATTGATCATCGATCTGTAACGAGCACCATTCACTGTAACATTAGCTCAAGCATCGTTTTTAAAGAAATATGGACCGATGATGCCTTCAGCGTGTAAATCACACCACACAGTGCATATTTCAGGATGCAATGGAACCTGCAGAACTTCTTGAGGTTTGTTTAGTTCTTGAACCAGTTGGATCTTATATGGGTGTAGACCAAGATCTTTACGCAAAATGTTCCATATGGTGGATGTACAGAGTCCAACTTGTTGTGAACGTCGACGAATAGACAAATCTGGATCATCATTAACACTATGACTTACAGCAGCGATATTTTCTTCTGTACGTACAGTTCTTTGTCTTGTTGTTGCATCGAGTAGAGAAAATGTTGTCCGAAATCTATCGATAGTTCGAAGAATAAGCTATTCTGATGGACGATTATGTAAACCATAAATTTCACGAAGTGCTCTATAAGTTTGGCGAATAGAACACTGATTTTGAAAATAAATTTCAACAATTTGTAAACGTTGTTGCGGCGTGAGTCTTTCTATGAAAATTTGTCTTGTTTACTGAACATAAATGCCAAAAAACATGGCTTCTACCTTCTGTCAAATCTCAGTTATCCCTATCGAAAGTTCTATCACTCTAAAGAAAACACCCGATAAGAGGAAAAGATTAAAAAAATTGTTTCGTGCAACGGTTAGTTTACCGCAGTATTTTGCCTATTATTTCAGTATTTTGAAATAAAAGGCAATTGCAATTTAATTAATCTCGATGATTAAGTTCGATGGGTTTATGTAGACTGTATATTTGATTGATGTAGCGAAGAGTTTTACTTCAAGGGCACTTGTAGTTATCTCGATGATGAACTAGCTTTGTTTATCTGATAAGATAACCAACGAAAATGTTAAGAAATTAAAGTAAAACACTCATAATACACTATGATAACAACGAACTATAATTCTTGGTTTACTGTACATAAACCAAGTCAAAAGGTATGATTATTACACTAAAAACAAATGCAATGAATTTACCAGTACTTTTGCAATCCACTGGATTACTATATTAACAATAATAACCGCGATAGCTTGGACCGAAATGTCACAAGCTACGTACGACAAGTTTGACAACCCGAACGATAATGCATAACGTAGCAAAGGCTACATACGAAACGTTAGACTATCCAAACGATAATGCTAAATGTATTACGACAAGTTTGATTACCTGAATGATAATTATTTTACAGTCTTTTCAAAGTCTGAAAGTAAGAGGTACTCGATGCATCTCTTCTGACAAAAAGAGGGAAATTAACGTAATTGGACTGTTTCTGGGTGGACCGAATTAATGAAATAAATCTTCTCATTAGTTATAGAAAAATAATGACAGAAACAGTTTATAATTTCAAATGCTGTGTCATGTGAAATTAACAAGCATAAATATATCAAAATCTCTAAAAGACTTCCCATGTTTTCTAATGCCATATATAATCATTAGAAAATAAATAATCTGAAGTGTGGAAATAAACTAAACTGCTAGATCGCAATATCAACGTAAAAGACCTAAGTATCGATAACAAAATAATGTCGAACGACAGGGCCGTCTCTAATGAGACGGAACAAAAATATTTTGTGAACAGCAAACAATCCTACGATCGATTTTGAATTTAGCATTTATATGTGATATAATCGTTGAATTAGAAAATTGAAAAAGGAATATTGGGTACAATTTAATTCGGTCCGTTTTTTTAGCTCAAAAAATGCATTCATTCGAAAATATAATGCCGTAACAAATTAATCAATTCATCATTGTTTACTACTTTTTCCCACCTCTCAGGCAATTTCCGAATCCCGTCTCGGAAATACTTCTCGTATTTTGAGGCGATCGAATTTTCGATTTTTTCAAAAGAAATGATGCACTGACAATTTTATTTAAAATAATTCATAGAGTTTTTATGTTTCACGATTTATTCAGAATCCTGACACGTGTTTCGGTCTTTCGACCATCTTCAAAGGAGTACAAAAAGGAACTTAAAATTGAAAAATGTTCTATTCAATACACTTCGGACATCCGTGTATTTTTATGGCTCATGGATATAACAGCATCCAATATCGGAGTGTTGCCGAATAGTATTTGGGAATTTGTTAAATTCACCTTTTTCTCAACGGCTTTTTTGATTGAAAGAATCTCCAAGTAGTCCATCAATTTCCCCTTATTAACATTATATAGTATAAAAGCATCTTTCTCATTAAAAAAAAAAATATTGTTTTCTATACAATGTTCTGGAAAGGAACCTTAACTTTTCCGAATCAGGGATTTATCAAATTTATTGTGAAGATTGTAATGCTACATATAGGGCAGACTGGTCGATGTTAACAGCATAGAATCAAGGAACATAGGATGTCTATTTTGAAAAACCAGAAATCTACCGGAAAACAATAATTTTTCTCAATGAGAAAGATGTCACTACACTATATAATGTTAATAAGGTAAAACTGATGGACTATTTGGAGATTCTTTCAATCAAAAAAGCCGTTGTGAAAAGGTGAATTTAACGCCCCAAATACTATTCGGCAACACCCCGATGTTAGATGCTGTTATTTCCATGAGCCATAAAAATACACGGATGTCCGAAGTGCAATAAATAGAACCTTTTTCAATTTTTGAAGCTTCCAGTTATTGCCATGTGCTATAAAAATATACAGATGTCCGAAGTGTAGTAAATTTTAACTTTTTAAGTTTCTAGTTATTTCCATGCGCTACAAAAATACACAGATGTCCGAAGTGTATTAAATAGAACATTTTTCAATTTTAAGTTTAGTTCTTTTTTGTACTCCTTTGAAGATGGTCGAAAGACCGAAACACGTGTCAGGATTCTGAATGAATCGTGAAACATAAAAACTGTGCGAATTATTTTGAATAAAACTGCATAGTAATGCTTTTTCTTGGGATTGTCGAAGAAGATCCACTTTTCGTCACCAATCACATTCCGGTGTAAAAAATCTTTTTCTTATTTTTGAAGGAAAAAAATAATCGCCTTTCCAGATATCTTGGTTCAATTCATAAGGAACCCTTGTCTTGCTTTTGAATCAGGCTTATTGATTTAAAACCAACAGACACTGCTTGTTGGGTCACCCCCAACGTAAATGCAAACTCGTCTTGCATTGAACTCGGATCTTCATCGAATATCTGTAATTAATCGTCTTTGAATTTGTTTGGCTATCCAACGAGGTCTGTCTTCAACACTGAAATCCCTACTTTTGAAACGCCGAAACCATTATCTACACCATTATCATTATGTGGGAGCAAACTCCCACAAACATACGATGAGCCCCAGCTGCACTTTTTTTCCCAATTAAAACTTCTCGCAATAGTCCGGTCAAATAAGACATTAAAGGTTACAAAAATTCCCATAGAGCTCAAAATTGGTATGAATGTTGAATTTAAAAGTATTCTATGAAATACAAATGGAGTATCGAAAATGATGAAAGCTGTGTAAATTATGTAGTTTATTAATGAAAAAATAATAAGAAAAAATTATTCATCGGATTCATAATTATCGAATAGAGCTTCTAATGTAATGTCTTCATTTTCTTCACCTTCCTCTTCCTCGTGGATACAAATATTCTAAATTTTAAATATCATACAGATTTAATCTGTTGACAAGCTTATTGCACTTGTTTTTTATTATGAGTTTTTTTTGCAAAAGATAAGTATCGAAATTTATTCAAGCAGGTAACTTTTTTTGGAGCTCCATACATAGAAGGAAGAAAGCAAATTCCGTTAAAGATTATAACTTCTGGAGTAGTTATTATCTTTAAAGACTTCAGCACAATTAATTAAATTTTGTTTCTCGAACAATTTCAAAACCGTTTTGTCGCAGCATTTATTGCGCGCAGTTATTGCGCGTAGAAAAAGTATGATTTTGGGATTTTGGAGAAGCACATGAACTTTTGGTATTTCCGATTGCTGCTGACTTCATTTATATTGTAAGATTCTACAGTTTATATGTATATTTTTACTCGTATAACGGTTTATAAATGTATTTTAAAGTACATTAACGTGCATATTACGATGTACATTATTTTTCAGTAATTTGTATCGCTATACCACGTAAATGGTAATACTTACGAAAAAAAGTATGGAGACATTTTTTGTGAAGAATTAGATAATCTACAATTTTTGTATGAACTATTTTTGCTTTAAAACTCACCGTTTAGCTGGAAAACGCAAAAAAAACATTTTTGCAAACTTTCACCGTCAATAAAATTTTCTGCACAGGCGGGATCAATGGGGGCTTTTCACAATTAATTTATGATAGTTTTCTGAAAATTCATACCAATTTTTAGCTGTACAGAAATTTTTTAACCTCATGCCTATTTTTAAAACTAACTTGACTGAACTACAAATGCTGTTTAATTATCAAAAGAATTGACATTTTCAACAGCGTAACAAAAATTGTTTAGTATGAAGCTCAAAACAACTCAAACTGGATGTTATCGAAAATCTGCTGTTACTATTTGAAAATTTAATTTTTTCAGAGCCATCTTTTGAAAACGAACCGAATTAATTCGTACTGCCAAATATTTTGTGGCCAGAGGTGCGTTGAGCGCTACCAAAGCCATAGCAACAGTAGTTTCGGAACTATTAGGAAAATAATACGATTCATTATTCAAATACAATATGGAAATCAAATAGTTATCGAATAATTACAACATATATTTTTGAATTAGGGGTGAACCACAATAGTCCGCGCGTATGCAGTGGTAGGGTTGACAGACGCCCGCTTACTATAAATAATAATAATATTATTCTACTTTTAAATAAAATTAGGAAAATTTCAAATGTGAATAAATGCGAAACATTTCGAGCATTTCTGTTCATTGACAACCTTTACTGGGATATTTAAGCACAAAAGTACCCTGAAGTTTTTAAGACTTCACGGCTTTTTCCGTTCAAAAATTATAGCGGATTAGCTCAACGCTAATCCGCTATTACAATTTTATTTAACTTCTAAGCATACGATCTTCACGAAATTTCGCACGAATATGGGTGTTATTATTCTTCTTCTATGTGCAAATTTCAGATCGATCGGATTTGTAGTTAGAAAATATTGGCAAAAATAAAAGAAATTTTCAAATGCGAATAACTGCGGAACCATTAGACCGTTCTTCCCTGAAAATTTCAATGCTCTTGCTCTTTATGTTCGAAAGTTAGCGTGTTTACGGACCGATCAGCCAGACAGTATTACTTTCGACCTCAGATTCTTCATCCATGAGTTAAATTTAGTCGTTTAAGACCATTTTTTTGCCATCTAGTGTGCAAATTTTTAATGCCGGGCCGATAAAAATCAATTGGTTTTTGAGTAAAATACAGTACAATCTCGATTTTCCGAAATTTGGTTTATCCGAAACAAACTATTTAAAAACAAATAACCCGATTAATCGAAAAAATTCGCATTATACGAAACACTTCTGGGATTCACCTATACTGCTATGTAGTTCCCCTCGGGGTTTCAAGGCAATACGACGGTCTAAAATGCGAATTGTTATGGTTATCCGACAGAGTGTTACAAGTACATATGTTTTAACGCCTGTTATTATCACAACAAAAAATAGTTTTATTCTCAAATATTTTACAAAATGCAGTGTCAGAGCAATAAATGTAAACGCGTTGTTACAAGCTTGCAGGAAAAACGTAAAGCGGTTCGACGATTAGATAATGGTGAATTGCTTAAAAATATAGCAAAGGATTTAGGCGTAGGCGTGAGTACGGTTGCAGAATGAAGAAAAAATCGCGAAAAACTTGAAAAATGGTGTAGTGTTTTGTCATCGCCGACCTTGGCACGAAAAAGAGGTGAATACAAATAAGTGGATGATTCTTTATTTTTATGGTTTACACAGAATCGAGAACGTGGAATACCAATTTCGGGGACTATTTAAAAAATTGAAGCGCCTAAAAGTTTTTCTGCAAGTGATGGATGGATAGACCGATGGAAAAAAAGACATGGTGTACATCAACTGAAAATTTGTGGGGAAAAGTTGTCTGCCGATGTATCTGCCGCGAAAAAATTTACAGAGAATTTTATGGAGCTTAGAAAGAAAATGATTTACAACCAGACCAGATCTACAATTGTGACGAAACCGGCTTGTACTACAAAATATTGTCCTCAAGTACCTGAGCTTCTAAAACGGAAGCTGGAGCACCTGGTTACAAACGTAGCAAAGAACGTATCACTGTTCTTGCATGCGCTAATCTTCTGGGAGACACAAACTTCCATTATATTCCATTATGTATCGGTAAGTCAGCAAAACCACGAGCCTTCAAGAATTTTCATCCCAATGCTTTTCTTTTTTTGTATAAAAATTCAAAAAAAAGGCTGGATGAATGCAAATCTGTTCAAAAATTGGTTTTTTGAAGATTTCGTACCAAAAGTAGAGTCTTTTTTAAAAGTCATGGCTACCCCAGAAAATGTGTTTTGTTACTAGACAATGCTCCCACTCAACCAAGTGCGGAGCAACTTGAAAGTGGGGAAATAGAAGCAATGTTTTGCCTCCTGCTGTAACTTCTCTCATTCAGCACATGGATCAGGGTGTGCTGGAAAATTTAAAACGTAATAACAGGCGTTTGCTATTGGAGCATATTTTGGAAGAAGTAGATAAAGGTTCCAATCTCACTGAATGTCTAAAGAAGTTAAAGTTTAAAAAAATGTGGTATATTGGATAGCTTCAGCTTGTAAACAAGTAAAAGTTAGAACTCGGGAAAAATATTAGTCAAAATTGATTCAACACGAGGAGAGACGTATCACGTCCGACCATGAAGAAAGTTTACAGCAAATTTTCATGAAAATTCCAGGATGTGAAAAAGTTACGGAAACAGAAGTTAATGAATGGTTAAACAGTGATGATGTAGAAGAAGAAATTGCTGACCAAGAATTAATTGAAAGTGTTTGCAAAAATGGTAATGAGATAAGCAGTGACAATATTCCAGTAAAAATGTCACATTCAGAAGGACTAGAAGCCTTGGAGAAAGCGTTAACCTATGTAGAACAACAAGAAAATGCAACTGCCGCGGATGTTCTTTTTATAAAACGTTGGAGATACATTGCGGCCAAAAACAGAAGTAGTGCTAAACGAGTGCAGTTAAAAATTACCCCATTTTCAAACATTAAAGTGTAGAATGGGATATATTTTTTATATTTTACGTTGGATTTAAAATGTCTTTTATGAATGTACATATATACATATTTAGGCATTTAGGTACATACCATGTTAAAAAAAAATAAGTAATAAAAATTAAACAAATTATTTGTTGATCTTATTTTTAAATTAATACATCAATTCAAGTAAAATATTTCATGAATGTTTTTAAGTCGATCTAATGATATACGCATCCAAAACTCCTATTTTCCAAAAAAATATTCGGATTAACCGAAATTTCGATTATCCGAAATCACTTTGGTCCACATTATTTCGAATAATCGAGACTGTACTGTATATAGTGATTGCAATCCGGCGTCATTTTCAGTCCGGCCGGATACGACCGGATTCCCATCAATCCGGCCGGATTGATTAAATCAAGATAATTTTCGCTTTTTAGTACAAAATAAGTGAGTTAATCAAGTGTCACTGCACTTATATGTAGGTAGATATAAAAAATAAATCACAAATATATAAAATCGACTTTATTTCCTAACAAGTTAAGTGTTAAGACAAATAGACAACAAGAAAACAATTAAAATTTAGTAGTGTAGGTAACTAGTAATAATTTTACGACGTAACGAGTAGCTCAGTCTTTCTAGATTTCACTTTCACAGATAGATCAATTTATAAGTAACAATTTTAATTATCAAGTAACTATAATATCTAATAGATACAATTAACCTTACGTAATTAACTGAAATGAGATCAAAATCATTATTAAAGTATTTGAGAATGCTAACAAACAAGTCTTATAGGTATTTATGATTATGACAGATACCATCATGATTTGATGAATCTGTCGAACGAATGAATGGCAGAAATTATCACAATAATGAGTTTAGAACTCTTTAGTTTAATCAACTTACGATAAATAATTATTTTAAGTAATAATTTTAAAAAATATAAGTATTAAAAGAAAATCAATATTGATTTTGAAAATAAGATCGTAGAAAACAAATATTGTTAATTGTGTCATCAGGTAAACGACTTCTAATAGAGCTGCAAATATAGCCTGCGGCCGAAAAGGCCCTTTCAGCTTCTACACTTGTCGGCTTTATTGTCAGCAAATAATCATGAATAGCAGACAAGTATTCTCCTCGGACTCCATCGCTTTCAAATGTCGTCATTTCTTTTTTTTGGTACTTTATCAAAATCTTTCTCTTTTTTAGTATGTACGCTATAACACGTTGCTTCTTGCTGGATTTGTAATTGTAATTCTTCCTGTAATGTCAAATCTTTCTTTAGTGATGGTGAATCTAAGTTCTCTTCTACTATTTCTTCTATGTTTTCTTCAGTTGTATCTTCTTGAATAACTCTTTCTAAGATTTTTGTCATTTCTGATCGTATGACTTTTTTCTTTGGCATAGTAAATGTATCATCAGATCGGTTTACATTTTCAAGATATTTCTTTGGATTCTGTAAGTATATCAATATTCCTGTTACTACAGTGCGGCGTTCTTTAATCCTTGTATGCAGTGCTTCATATAATTCATTACTTAACACTGTGTCATGAGTGAGCAACTTCTCTGAAACAAATTTTAATGTTGTTTCTGCAGTTAACAGGGTCGAATCTCTTCTGCACAAGGCCTCTACAGCCAATTTAAATGGCTGCAAACTGTCAATCAAGTCTTTTATTTTTGACCATTCAATGTCACTAAATTTAATTTCAGATTCTACATCGAACGACTCGCACGCATGAACACTACGCACAACGCATTTAAAGTACCTATTCATGCAACAGCTATATTATTTTCCCACAAACTGCTAGCACCGGATCCGGTCTTCGGATCCGGTATATTGGAACCGGATCCGGTAACCATTAAATGATGCCGGATCCGCCGGATTACCGGATCCGTTTTTCCGGATTGCAATCCCTAACTGTATATCGAGATGGTATTTTGCACATCATCCAAATTTTCAAAATTTTGCCACTAAGAAAATGTTATAGCGGTCAGAATAAATGGAAATCCGAGAGTGGGATATCAGACGAGTATGGAAGATGAGGCAGTATGTGCCACCCCAATTAATTAATTTCATCCAAGGTTCGTCTTGCACAGTGCGGCCTTGCATTGTCTTGTTACAAAATAACGCATTTTCTGTTGAAACTCGCTAGATACTGTTTGATTAAAGATTGTTTCACTCGATCTAAATGTTCACAATAAAGATCTGCATTAACAGTTTGTCCAGCACTTCAAAATAAACAATTTCGCGTATACTCCACCAAACATACAAAAGCGCCTTTTTGGGGTCTAAACCCGGCTTCGCACTACTTTGTGGTGATTCATTTGGAAAAAGACACTTCTATTTGTGTTTTGGATTATCATATAGGACCCATTGTTCGTCTCAAGCGATCAAAAAATTGTCCTGTATGATGCCGTTGAAGCAATACGTTGCATGTGATGAATCAGTTGGCTTTGTTCTCTTCGGACAGATTATGGGGGACCCAAACACCTGCTCTGCTAATTTTTCCAATCTGCTGCAAATGTTCTTGGATGGTCAACCAAGTTTGAAAGGGTGTTTGAGAGTTCCTCGATTGTCTGACATGAATTTGAATAATAATAGACCCTTACTGATCTGAAAATATCACAAAAATGATGTAGATCACGTCACAAAAGTCATAACTCAAATATTAAAGTTCATTAAAGTCTTTCTCGTCCATAAACTCTTTCACACTGTAGTAGCCATTTTAAATAAAAAATTTTTTCAAAGTTTTCATTTGTATAATTTAAGGTCTTGTTTTGAATGTTTGTGGTAATTTTTTCCAAATTTTCAATAAAATATGAACAAAATTCTTCTGTATGTAGGCATAATTTGGTTTTTTCTGAACTAAGATGAGTTTTTCCTCTGGTATTATAACCATGATCAAGCATTAACATTTCATAGTTAGTGAAGTTATTGACTACAAACATTATGCACTCATATATATATACAGGCAGTGTAGTGTTAAAATATTATTATTCCTAAAGATATCTCTACATGATTCGCCATATTTCAGTTTAAAGACAGTTCTCAAACATTTTTTTGGATGATGAAGATTCTTTCAGCATCAACAGAATTCGCCCAGAAGATGATTCCATACCTGAGTCTGGAGTGAACGTATAAATGATATGCTGTCAGGGAAGCATCTGACCCAATTGTTCTTGTTAAGATTCTTAAAGCATAGCAGTACTTTGCAAGGCTTGTTACCATATATTCAATGTGTGGTCGCCAATTCAAATCCCGATCTAAATGAATTCCCAAGAATGGTAGAGTATCTTCAACTCTTATGTTCTCACCATTATAAATTAAGTTGATGGCATGTTGATTCTTTTCTCTAAATATTATCAATTTGGTCTTGGTGATGCTCAATGTGAGATTATTCTTCCCGAACCATTTTTCGAGGTTTTCCAAATCTTTTTCAACTGCGGCTTTGCATTCATCTGGAGTGGAGTCAACGCAGATTACTGATACGTCATCGGCATACATTACATAATCATTGGATGTTACTTTAACCAAATCGTTTGTTTAGATAATATAAAGCAGGGGACCTAATATTGATCCTTGGGGAACCCCTCTATCTACATGCAAGGCATTTGATACTATTTGCCTGCCATTTTTTCTTTTTCTATTATCCTCTGAATTCTCCCTGTTAAGTATGATCGAAATAATTTTGACGTTATATCTCTTATACCATATCTTTCAATTTTTTGCAGTAAGATGTCATGATTCACCGTATCGAACGCTTTGGTAAAATCCAAGAAAAGTGTTGCTGTTATCTGATTTTTTATTCAATGATTTTATTACAGAGTTGAGAACTCGATATAATGCATCTATGGTCGAATTGCCTTTTCTGAATCCACATTGTTTTTCCACTAATATGTTATTCTTCTCAGAAAACTTCGTTACTCTATCAGAAATTATTCTTTCAAATATTTTATTAACATTTGAGAGGAGAGATATTGGACGGTAGTTATCGAAATTGTCTTTTTATCCTTTCTTGTGAATCGGTTTAACCCAAGCTTCTTTGAGGGGGTAAGCCTCAATTTTTTCAATAGATCCATAGGTATCTCGTGACATCCTGTCGATTTTTTATTCTTAAGTTGAATTATGTAATGGTACATTTCTTGCTCTATAACTGGATTCAGAAACATGCTTGAATCACAATGATTTATGGTTTCTGCAACATCAGTGTACTTATTGTTGTTTCAAACATAAGATTTTAGGAAGCATTTATTCAGTTCATCTAATAGTTTTTTTTTCATCTTTTCCAGGAAAATATTCAAATGATGTACCATCAGTAGCACTTTTTTCGTCACGTTATTAATTGAAGTCCCAGTTGCTTTGGTTTTCCGATTTATTTATAGAGCCTTATCAAAGATTTTCTTCCACCTCTGTCATTAGCATGTCTAATATTATTGGTCTTCCTGAGAGCCTAGAGAACCATATTTGGTATTTACAAATGTCTAATGCACTTGGATAAACATCACAAATGTTTTTGGTCGCAACTGTTGCATTACTACCCTTGCGAAGCTCAAAAAGCATACAATGCCGAATATGCTCTTCTGGTATTTGGCTGGCCATTTCACCACAAATTGCAAAAAAAGTCTAATGTTTAATTAGTCAGAAGTGAACAAGTTACAATAACCTTAAATGTCTTTAACTCGACTTCGAAGTACACAATGAGCTGACAAATGACAATCAAATATCTACATGTGCCAGAAACAACATTACTTCACGGTCCTCCTATTAGAAGTTTGTTGTGAAGTTTGATGTGAAGCCAACATCAGTGACCATTGAACTATTATAACAGAAGTTTCACTCTGGTTTTGATTAATATACCCTATCTTTGTCGAAGTTAGTCACAAGCGCGGATCTACTACTGTGATCTCGTTAGGCATGCCCGTAACCTAAATTGAAGTTGAAAAGTAAAATTATTTCAAAAAAGGTGAGAAGCAATGACGTGAAGTCAGGAACTTTTGAGCGCCTGTTTATATCACCCAGGATCCTCACAAGCACTCAACGCTGCTCCGCTCACAACATTTTTGCATTTGTTTTGAATCTTTCAATCATATGATTTTCATAAAATTTTGCAGAATCATGTTCGTTATCGTTCACTTTCTGAAGACTAATCGTATTTGTTGTTTGGGAAATATTGATTCAAATAAGATAAAACTCGAAATGTGAATAACTGCGACTCCATTGAACCGCCTCAATTGAAATATTCAAGCTCCAAACCTACCTCAAAAATTTCAAGTCTCTTTCTCCTTCCGTTCGAGAGTTATAATGTTTAAAGTAGCGTTAATACGCTTACAATTTTTTTTTCAACTTATAATCATACGATCCTCACTAAATTTTCCACTCATACGCGTGTTATCTCTTCGAAAGATAGCGTGTTTACGGACGGACTGGCCAGACAGGATTAATTTTGACCTCGGATTCTTCATCAGTGATTCCAACCTAGTCGTTTATTTTCTCCTCAAAATTCGAAAATTACAGACATTTGGGCGAAATGCTAGCACGCTATCTCCTTTAAGAAGCGCGTAAAAATCTACACACAGAAAAACAGTAGAAATCTCTTGGTTCCCACTCAATGAAAGAGGATTGAGCGCGACATCTACTTCTAAAAGGTTGAACTTAGTAATTGACTTCATATGATTCGGGCACGCTGCCTTCTATCGGTTATCGTGTACTGTTCGTACAGTTAGATAATAATAATAACTGATTGGTTGCAGCGAATCGCAAAGTGCGCATGTGGTGTTTATGTTCATGATGGTATACATACATAATGACTCCATGCACAATAAACTAAAACATTTAGCTCTTAGAATCAGATCTCATTTGGAGGATTACAACATTTTGCCTACGTCAACTTGGGTTCGGAATCCGCCGTTAAATTGATCAAAAGCTATCTCTGGGATAGATGTCAGTATGTTGAGACATTGTCTGGTAGGTCGGAAGTGGGTACTATTGAAAATGGCGTACCACAGAGTTCAGTGCTTGTTCCAATTTTATTCTTCATCTACATATTTTTCAACACCGATGGAGTAAAATTTTGTACAAAGAATAGATATAGCTTCTTTATTCATTCATAGCTAGAGAAACTGAACGAGCAACTAATGGGGTTGATTCTGACAGACTGCTGGATGTTTAATCCAAGCACCAACTTTTACTGAATCCGGACTAAAGTACTCCTCTTGGGTAGAGAAAGCAAGAACATAAAAGACCAACTAGATATAAGAGTAAGTAGAGTCAAAATTCCTGTAGTTACATCGGCGCGGAATTTGGGAGTGATTTTGGGCACAATGCTCCGTTTACCGAACATGTGTCATTATGTATTCAAAGAACTTACTCAAGGTTGAGAAAATTATACGCCATTAGACATTTACTTCCAGATACAACCAAACTGATTCGCTGGTTTTGAGTCACTTCAATTACTGTGATGAGGTTTACGGACCGTGCTGGCGTGTGATTAAAAAGACACGAGTTTGGAGAGTGCATAAATGAATATAGTGTGAATCCAATGAATAATGAGAAACTTATATAAATAATTGTGTCTGTATACAGAGTACTCTAAAAGATCCGGGATTTTACGGAGTACTCTAAGAGATCTCTAACCTTTTCATCGTGATCGTCTAGTGGCGGGATAGTAGGACGTTACGTTGTGCAGAGAACCCAAATTACACCTAACGAGAGCAAGGAAACAGTGACGGGAGGTTCAAATATTCAAAACACAGTACCGTCAGCATAATATATTTATATTAGTAATCTTGAACGGCAACAACCTTCACTGAATGGAAACAAACATTTATTGCCTGTGTTAAATCTACTCTACTCAGTGGTTCGCAAAGCTCCACAGTGAACCTAATAGCGCCCCGGGTCTAAATGACTTATTTCTACATATCGTTAAGTCGGTAACTCCCTCAAGTCGGATATCATTCTGATGTAGCGGAAGGGGTTAGAAGGGACAGGATACAGTCAGCATGCACCTTCAACTGCATTTCTGGTAACCAGTGAAGAAACTAACCGTTACAAGGTGTAAGTTTGAATGGACAGTAAGGTAAGGGTAACTGTGGCATGCCCAGGAGATCTCCTTGAAGAGGGGATCTAACATAATTCGAGTCGACCGGAAAAGTTGCTATCAAATGAACTGTATCTGGCCCCCTCGGGGTGGTCAAGGCCCAAGAAGGCTCAGATATTACTGAAGAACGTACCGAACACTACCTGAAGAGTCACGCAAACAAACCTCTGGGGATATCACAATATCTCGGAACAATGATCTAGCAATCACGCACACATTCTCACGTAGCGTTGGATATCCGGAGCTATTTACTGTCTCTATACGATATGTCGTCCTCTACCAGGACTACTCAGTGATTTACCCTAAATAACGCCAATGGTTCACAAGGAATACAATCTCTCAAAGTAAGCGGGCACAAGCATATGGCAAATATGTAATACAAACTGACTAGGACATTATAAAATAGATACAGCACCCCATCACCTAGGCGTATTAATGAACGTTACAATAAATTATTCAAAATGTGATCTTGCCTGATGATGCTACTGTGATAGCGAAACAATTGTTGTGAGTTTAACAATAAAAATTTGTGAAAATCAGAATAACCTTATTTCAAATTAGTTACAATAAAAGCAAACAAAGAAATAGGTAACCGGGGGATCACACAAGAGTACGCGCAAATCAGTTACATATCAGGCTCAGCGAATACCATGAACAGTACAAACAAAGAGCCACTATTAATAAATACGACAAACAGCAACCAGGCACCGAGAGAAAGTATACAATACAAATAGATAGGTAACTTACGAGGGTCGTGCCGCTTTAGCTAAATACAAAGCCAATGTATTTTAATTAAAACATTCCGGTCGGATTAAATAACACTGAAGCAAATATACAAGAATGCAAAGCGATGAATGGAAGTACAATAAACGAGCGTGTAATCACTAATTTCACATTAACAACTGGTATTCAAAAATGTAAAGTATGCAATTAATCAGAAGCATTTAAAAGAAGTTTACTTACTAAGAGTTACCAAGGGGAGTTGTTATAAATACTATTATCTTGAGTATGTCACACTTGCTCAGGAGGTTTATTTCCAAGAACCTTCCTTCAAAATACAATGGGAATGCCATAAGCCATAAGGACGTTCTTTTTCTTTTCTTTGTCATTTTACACCAATCGCATACGTGTCAAGTTACAGTGCCACAGAATATTTGATATACAAATAACGTGGGTGATACCGTGATGTAAAGATGTAATTTATATAATCTATGAAGAGTTCTGTCACTCATATGATCTTCAGAGAATACTGATCTCTTCAATATTTTAGAAAAATAAAAGAGGATATATCAATATCATTAATATTATTGTTCTATGATGTCCTAACCTATCTAATAGTGGGAATAAACAAAACCCTGTCAGAAAGGAGATTTTGTTGATGTTATACGAGTTAGATTCAAATAGTTTATCAGGATGTCATTATACCATGATTTAGATGTGAAAACTCGTACGTCTGAAAATGTTTCTGGATGGTCATCTGGAATTAAACTTCTCCAAAGTCAGTTACAGCTGAAAAAAGCTACTGTTGCCCAACCTAAACGGGACCAACAGAGGAAAGTAAGTTTAGCACCAGTGATAGACTTGAAATCTAAGAAAAATGAAGATGATATGTTTCACCCGATGTTATCTAAGCCAAAGAAGGAGAGTGTAATACCTATTGGAAATGTTTTTACTGGAGAGTATGACTGGAATTGTGCTGACGAATATGATCCCTTGTGGCCTAATGAATATGAAAAGATAGTGAAAGAATTGAGAGATAATAGAGATAGGGATAATGATAAAGAAGAAAAAAGAAGAGATCGAAAAAGAAAGAGCAGGTTTAATGACCTCCAAGAGGAAACTCCTGCAGTTTCTACTCCCCAGATGACTCAACCACCTTTAGCAAGTGGCTTTGCAGGTAAGAAACTCCTGATGTTCATTTACAACAAGTATTTTAAAAAGGAATCAAAATAACTGAAATGATATTTATATATAAGATAGGGATAATTCTATATTTTTTAACCTTTTTAACAACTACCATTTGTATTTTAAATTTTCCATTAAATTAAGATGATCTTTTCTAACAATGAAAAAGTATTTATCTTAATTTAATACTTTACGATTTAGCCGTTGAATGAGGGAGGGTAGAAATGCTTCAAAAAATGTCAATTCTTGGATTAGAACCTTTATGAATCATTAACTTTTAATAAAAGAGAAACGCAAAATATTATTACTTATAATATTTAAAAAGGGTCATTCTGATTTTCACAATTTTTATTGTTATGTTTACAACAATTGTTTCGCTATCACATTAGCATCATCAGGCAGGTTGAATTGTGAAAATCAGAATGACCTTATTAAAATATTATTGGGATTTTCACCAAGTAAGGGCTGATTCAATTCAATATTATTACTTATTATATTTCAATAACACTTAATGAAATTCACAATTTATAAAGTGTGAATTTCAAAGAAAATGTTTTTGTTTACCTTATCAATTGAACTAATTAAAAATTGGCGAATTTACACCTGATTCTAGTATATGATTAACGTATATGCGGCGGTAGTCTTGTGGCTTAGACATTGGACTCATAATCGTGAGCTTGAGAGTTCGAACCATGGGCCAGGAAGAAAATTTTCTGGTTTCGGAGGAACTTCCAAGCATTCGCTGTTGTGTAAACAATTAACAGCGCTGTTCCTAAAGTGGCGTAAGGAAACAGTAACAAAACCTACACAGAACACAAACCCGATGTGGATACTATAGAGGACTGTCTTTATCCCTGGAACAAATAAATAAATAGCTTTAAGCCTCACTAAAATAGTTTGAACATTTAAAAAGCAGATTAAATGTTACATTTATGGAGCAAGACAAATCTTTCAACATATCTCAATGATTTTTTAATGCACTCATATATGTGTTTTTGATTAAGTTGATTCACCATAAGCCGATGTAACATTGTTCAACGCTTCAACACACGAAATTTAATGGTCAAATTGAAATTCAAGATAGATTCTTTGTTCTATATTGTTCTTTTGTGAAAATCACAAACCTCATTAGTGATTAACTGACTGGAGCACTGTAAACAAAGTGAATGATAGATGACATTTGTGTGAGTATGGAGGACAGTTGGCCAACTTAGTGACATAAAGAATTTTGACAATCTCTTAAAGCCGGTTTTTTAAATGATAAATTGCATCTATTTTCTTGAAATAATGTATAGTGAAATTGGAAAATTAAATCTTGAGTTTTTGTCTAACTTTCTCTAAATTCATGATATTTAATCTTTTCGCTTTTTAGGTCGTTGGGAAGAGGAGGAAGAAGATGAAACAGCAGTCAAGAAGCCGCGCCCATCTGGAGGTGTTGCAATAGCTCCGCCTCCAAGTTTACAAGAACCTGTAGAATCCGTACCAATTTTCCCTAACAAACCAATCAATATGATTCCTTCAGGAGGTGGATCTATAGCTGCTAAAATAATGGCAAAATATGGTTTCAAAGAAGGGCAGGGCCTGGGTAAACAGGAACAAGGCATGGTCAGCGCTTTACAGGTTGAAAAGACATCAAAAAGAGGAGGCAGAATCATACATGAAAAAGAATTACAAGCTCAAATGGAAATTGAGAAAGAGGAAGATGGCCTGAATATTACTGATATGATGAGGAATCCAAGCAAGGTAATACTTAGTTCTAGAAAACTAATTTTTGCATGCTGGTTCTATAGAAGAGAGTGCTATTGTTTCGCCGAAATGTCTGTGATTTTCGACTTTTGAGCCAAAAATGGTCTTGAATGACTAGGTTGAACTCACTAATGAAAATTTGAGGTTGAAATTAATTTTGTCCTACCGGTTCATCTATAAACACTCTTATCTTTCAAACGGATAGAGCTAGAGCCTTGAAACTTTCAGGGAAGGTTGAGGGTCTAAACATCAGCTAAGTTGTTTAATGGGTAAAATCTGTTTAATAGTTTCATGTTCGAAAATTTTTCATATTTTTCCTGATATTCCCGAAATTAGAAATTCGATCGATCTGTAATTGCGCATTTAGAAGTAGAATAATAGGGCGCATATGCGTGCGAAATTCCATGAGAATTGTATGATTAGAAGTTAAAAAAAAAAATTTATGAGCAGATCAACGTTGAGCTGTACTTTTGAACGAAAAGATATAAAGACTTAAACCTTGTGTATAGATATCGAGGCCCGAATATCTCGGTTGAGTTCGTTACTATGGGAAATCAGTTCAGTTCAGGGAAAGTTTGGGGTCTAAATACCGCGGCTTTGTTAATGCACTCTATCAGTTCCATAGTTTTGCAGTTATTCCCATTTGAAAAATTTTCATATTTTTTCCAATATTTTTGGACCATACATTCGATCGATCTGAATTTCGGCATTAAGAAGTAGAATAATAATGGCATGTTCATGCAAAATTTTGTGAAGATCTTATAATGAGAAGACCAAAAAAAATTGCTTTGTGAGGATCGTGGATGATGAACTAGCGCGCAAAAGCTGCTGACTTCACTTCTTTGCTTTTCACCTTTTTCTAGAGATTTCATCTATCAACTTAGGTTCAATTCTCAAACAAAAAAAATCAGCCTGCAAATATTATTTGTTTTTCTCAATAAAACTGCTGAACTTTGAAATTCAAATTAATTTCAATAAGCCATATTCTTTTACTAATAAAAATTAATTTTAATGATTTACTCAAATTACAGATTGTTCTTTTGAAAAATATGGTTGGTCCCGGTGAAGTAGATGATGATCTAGAACCAGAAGTTAAAGAAGAGTGCAATTCAAAATATGGTGAAGTCGGTAGTGTGGTAATTCACGAAATACAGCACGAAAATCCTGAAGAAGCAGTGAGAATATTCGTCGAATTTAGAAGAATTGAAAGTGCAATTAAAGCAGTTGTCGATCTTAATGGAAGGTTCTTCGGTGGCAGAATGGTGAAAGCTTCATTTTACGATACAGAAAAATTTGATAATTTAGAGTTGATATAGTATCAGTGGAATAAAATCACTGAATTTCAATATGTATTTATGTTTATAACAAATTCATGTATTTATTGTTGAATTATCAAAAAAGAGAAATGGATGTTAGGAAGGCTTAAATTTCTTTTTTCTTAATCTCTCATGAATTATTCACATTTCAATTAAAAAATTCGTTTGCAGTCTCAAAATTTTTTTAAAAGAATTATTGTATGTAGGACAACAATATGATTTGAAGAAATATATACCCACTGTATAAAATAAGTTATGTTTTTATTAACTGACTAGAAACAAATGTTTCTGTTTCTACCATGTATGAATAGAATTTTTTTCAAACATCTTGACCAGTATTTATAATTTTTGCAACAAAAGTTTCATAAATTAAGATTTTGACTACCAACATAAATTGTCAAAAATGTAATGGGAATCAGTCAGTGAAACACAAAATATGTGTATTTAATGGATTCGGTCTTTACTAAATTTCCGCAAATTTTTCCTATGAATAATTATTTCATCTCGTTGTGGCTTAATCACAACTGAACTGTTGTTGTGAGAACTGTTTAGTTGTGAGAACTTACATAGCATCTACGTGAAGAAGATAAAAGGAACATGAATATGATAATAAAAATGATTGGGGTTTACCGCTGGTAAGAAGATAAAAGTAAGTGAACATAGTGATAAACGTTATTAGGGTTTGTTCCTGATATTTCTGAATTACAGGAAGATATTTAGTAAAGGTGATCTGTTAACATCTGTTTCTTCATTTGAGAGAATCTTTAATATCTTTATTTTAAGTGATTATAAGAATTAAAACAAATTGTAGAAATTCCCATGTTTTACTACCAAAAAATATATATTACACATTTTCTTGTGACTCGAGTTTCGGGAAATGAACTATCCCATCATCAAACAACTCATTTCCCGAAACTCAAGTCACAAGAAAATGTGTAATATATATTTTTTGGTAGTAAAATATAGAAATTTCTACAATTTGTTTTAATTATGATCAACTACCAAATAGTAACGGCTGAAACAATTCTGTATCTGATTATAAGAATGTCGGTATAGATCCTTTGATCTCGTTATGTATAATTTCATAGAGAATTAACATCAATTAAATCTTTTACTAGACAACATTTGAATGAATTCCATCTCTTGTTGAAAACATCTCCTATATATTGCATTCTGTTGAAGACTATAGAACCAAATATAATTATTCTTTCTCTGATAGTGCTCTCTTACTTGTGTAAAGCCACATGCACGTTAAGGTGCATTAAGTCTGTAAATAAACAGTACTTCTGGAAAATAGCGGTTGAATTCCATGTTTTTTCAAATGAATTAATTCGTCTTATAATCCTTACCAAATATCATTAATAAGGAGTATGAGCTATGGTAATCGAAAGTTCTACAGATTGAGAGAGTGTAAAATGTATAACAATTCTATATAAGTGAGTGGCAGATTTGAAGATTGAAACCAACAAGTTTCGAAACATGCGCATGTCTGCTACTTATGTCTCAGCGATCAACAAAACCTTTGTTGAATTTGGAATTTTTTTAGAGATATATTGCACTATCTCGATTTAAAGAACTTTCTATTACTATAGCTCATACTCCTTATTAATGATATCCATGTTTTTTTATCTGGTTATTATTTAGTTCTGAAATGAATTGGGTATTACATTGAATATACAAATTTGTCCTTTGAACTCGATCAATATAATATTTGACATGGCAAATCTGTAATTTGGCCAATGCTTAGTGTAAATTATTCATAATTGGCAATATGAATGAAACGTTCCTATTTCGACAATAATTTATTGGTGCTCAAATATGTTTCTATCCACTATAGTGGACTTCAAGAAGATAAGCAGCTTAAATCATTGAATTTATAGCTTTCAGAAAAGAGATATATAGATGTTCTACTGATTGTTTTATGAATTTTTAAGTTTCTTCTTCGAAATCACATTCAAACTAATGCCTTAAAATACTGAAAAGAAAGAAGTAATAAGTTTTTTTCTTTGTTTAAAAGGTTATTGTTAATTTTATATTTACTAATGTCATATATTTTCCATAAATTTGATTTCAGACCTCTGTTTTCTATGTGTAAAACATCAATATTATTAAAGAAAAAATTTTTAGTTTTGTCTTATCATTACTCATTGCCTATAAATTACTCACTAGCTTTCCTTCTACTGAGGCAGAAGGAATTTAAAGTTATTGCTCTCATCATCACTGTGGGGTAATGTTCTCTATTACATACTCACATGCACAATGATAGCAAGCAAAAACAAATTATTTAAGTTTTTCATACTTAATCTTCATTCCACTGTATTCCTAATATTTAATCGATGACATATATATAAATAAAGAAACAATATAACTACATGGTTTATTTCCAACTCATCAATATTCACTATACACAATTCATTAAATTAATCCCACTGATGTAAATTTCCAGGCAATCTATTCCTTAACGGGACATTATCAGATTTTCCAATTTCCAAAACTTTATTGCCTGTGTTGGTAACTACAACATCAGGAGGTTGCACTTGTGATCTAGCATCTCTTGTACAATAATAATTATTCCCCAAACGATGAGAAGGTCCATCAGGGAGTTCTGGTTGTGGAGGATTACGAGTGGCTACTTCACCATCAAATCTAAGAGCTAAGGTGTGAGGTCTACCCAAAAGAAATTCCCTTACTTTTTGTAAGAATGGAGAAACCTCTCTGATTGGAACGCGAGATTTACTCATTTTTAAAAACCCTTATTTGCTCAAGTTTGGGTTTCGACTATTAAGTAACAATTTTTTTGATTTAGGTTACATAAACGTCAAGAGGAGAAAAACAATCCTATGGGTTAGGTTCCGAAAAAAGTTGATCTAAAGGAAAATACTGAACAAATCTATTATTTTTATTATTTTACCCATTAGAATGAAAAACTTCTATAATTTACGGATTGTTTCCTTTTTCGATAGGTCTTCTTCCTAATCCACATTTAGAAAAAGAATAATAATGGCAACTGTATGTTTGAACACGATCTATCTTAAGAAGACAGGTCATTTAACCTAAAAATAAAGTGATTTGTAAACAATGCAAAATATTGAAGAATTAGGTTCTGCATTTGTTTTTCAGCTTTTTTCATTATAATCATGTAAATTATTCAAATTTAATATTGTGAAATTAATTGAAAAAATTTCAACCATGCTCAGTATAAATAAATCTTTCATTTATGGAATATGTTTTGCTTCCTTTACATGGTTAATATCATTATATTTATACATAGAACTGAACAAATCTGTAAATAATAATGGTAATGTAACTAGTTTTCCATCTGATACTTCAAGTGAGGAATTTGTAAAGCATTCTGATGTAATAGGTATATAGCTGAAAATTAATCGAGTACTGCATAGATATAATATGATATGATTCATTTGCAGATTTAAGTGAATTGGGCATTATAAAATCAAAAGGAGATAAAAATATCAGAGATGAAGGATACAAAATCCATGCTTTCAATACTCTTATAAGTAATAGGCTGGGTTATCATAGGGAATTACCAGATACAAGGAATAAATTGTAAATAGAAATTACTTTCATTCAGTCAAATGAATGTTATTGTTGTTCATTATTATACCTCGGTGGAGGTTGTCCAGGAAAGTAGATTATTGTGAAGTAAAAATGAACTTATTTTCAGTCTTAAGTGTAAAGGGACATTGAAAAACCTATGTGGCCAATTGCATTTAGCAACGAGCTCATAAATATTTTGAATAGATTGATTGAATTCAATTTTTTTAAGATTTCTCAATACTTCATATTTTATTGGATTACTAACATTCATTTAAAAACTAATGCAAAAACAAATTTATTGAAATAAAAAATTAATGATTCTTTTAAACATAAATGGTTTTCAGATGTGACAGTATAACTTATCCAGCAGATTTACCAGTAGCTTCCGTAATAATTTGTTTCTATAACGAACATTACAACACTCTTCTTAGAACAGTGAACTCAATATTGGATAGAACTCCTTCCCAATATTTGAAGGAAATAATTTTAGTGGATGATTTTAGTGACCTCAATGAATTACAGAAAGATTTGAAAGAATATATTTCCATACACTTTGCGGATAAGGTGAAGTTATATAGAACTGAGAGGAGGGAAGGTTTGATAAGAGCTAGAATATATGGATCAAGAAGAGCTGAAGGAGAGGTATGGTTTACAGGTGTCCCATAATTAGACTGACAAGCTTCTAGTGAATGTTCTAAACATTGTTTTAGACACTTTCGACCCAAATCATATACGGCGTCATCTAAAGTGTTGAAATTTTACACATTGGCTAGTATCAAAAATATCAAAAATTGGTTTGAGTGCATTTTTTTCATGTAAAACATAAGTTTATCATTTTGGAGGGGCGAAGGGTATTTTTAGTAACAACTCTTTTACCTTTCATTATTCTACAAGTCATACATCAAATTCATAAACTCTGATATTTTTTCCTGAAAAAAAGTGCTCTTGATATCTCTCAGTTGCAGCTGTTTTCAGAAAAATTGATTTGAAATTTTCTCTCAGTTCTCTCCTCAATGGTCGTTATCTAAAGAATCATAATAAAATAAATAAAATATCAATTTATTTATTTTAAATAAAAAATTTAAAATTTCAATTATTTTATAAAAGCTTCACCTTATAAAACAATTAATACATTTTGGAGATATGTGACCAAAAGTGTTGCCTGGAGGTCATCTTCAAAGGGCTATGCGTTGCCTGACGTTTTGGATTTTCGTCATGAACCTACTTTTCATCGTCAATCACAATTTGATGCCCTTTCTTCTTTGAAAGAAAGTTGTTCACACTTGAGAAAACGACGTTCGACGTCTCTTGGCTTCAGTTTGTATTGCACCCAATTTCCTACCTTTCGGATTGTTCCCATTGCTTTCAAACGATGGCAAATGACTGGTTGAGTGACTCTAAGTGTTTTTGCGAGTTCCTCTTGTATTTGTGATAGATCTTCATCAAGCCTTGCCTCTAATTCTTCATCTTTAAACTTTGGTGACGCTCTGGGTCGTTCTCCGTCTTCCAAATCAAAATTGCCACTTTTAAATTGGGCAAACCACTTCTGACAGATTCGTTCAGCTAATACCATAATTACCATAAACATTCACTCAAATAAAATGACTTTTGGCAGCCTTTTTCTTCCTAGTGAAGTAATGAAGTAAAAATCTCCGCAAAAACACATTATTCGGTACAAAAGGTGACATTTTCGGAGCACACAAGAACTATGTTGTTTATACTTCAGCAAAATTAGCAAATTATTTTTATTCGTCACTTGAAACTCGATACATATTCCTTCTGGTCCACAGGATTCATTATTTTTCAGGATTATTACTGCTCTTTTTATAGTGTCAACATCAATTCTGTCTTTTTGTCTATGTCGTCCCTTCAAATAGGAGAAATATTTAGGTATTCTGTTCTGATCTCTTTAAGTAGATTATGATAGTGTTTTTACCACTATTCTGGACCTATTATATGAGCCGTATCTTTACTTTGAGTCTTTAAAGTTATATTTCTGAATATTTCCTTCCTCCAATGTAAGCTTTGATATCCTGCCATTTCTTGTTCTGTTGTTGTGTTTTTCAATTTTCTGTCTCTATTAGCTTTCTAAGCTGTGTTTTGGCTTCTTTGTAAGTCTGATGGTCTTCGTCTCTTTTCTTGCTCAGCAACTTTATGTATTTGTGCTTTTTCTGTTTAACCAACCTCTCAGTTTCTTCACCGTCATATTTTGTTACTGGTCTTCTTCTTTGGCATTCCAATTGCTCCTTTAGTAGCTAATTTTCGGAGGCACAGTCTTTTCTTCCTTGTAAATTCAAGAGGTACAAACTCATGTTGCACTATCCCCTTTCAATTTGAATAAAAAAAAGCATGTACTTCCTTAACTTGAGACTTAATCATGCAAACCTTCTTCTGGCATGGCAATGACACTGTGTGCCATTCCTGACTCTGGTTTTTTATCTCTAGATCATATTCAAAGTTCCATATCTCATACCTAGTGATCACATTGTCCAGGAAAAACTGTATGATAAGTTCAATTGTTTCGGACTTTATTTGATTGAAATTCATCTTGGTCTAGATTTAAAAATAAGTATTTAGGAATCTCATTTTGAGGTGTATATTACCATGCTCATTTTTTCTCAATTTTATTGAAAATTACAGTGTTTTACTTGAAATCTTGAACACATAATGTGTCGTATAGATTTTAATGTTTTAGACATATTTATGAACTAGTTAAAATCTTGCTTAAAAGGAACTTAAATAACTATTGATCTTTTAGGTATTGATATTTCTCGATAGCCATATAGAAGTCAACAAAAAATGGATAGAACCCCTTCTAGGGAGAATAAAAGAAAATAAGAAAAATGTAGCATTACCAGTCATTGATATAATAAATGCAGATACTTTTGCCTATACATCAAGCCCTCTTGTTAGAGGTGGATTTACTTGGGGACTACACTTCAAATGGGATAATCTACCAAAAGGTTAGTTTCAGAAAACTATTTCATAAGCAAATATTTTTTGCAATGTTTACTATTAAGTATTACTTTACCATGCTTTACATTTTTTTAATTTCCTTAAAAGCACGATTGTCAAAAGACCTACATATAGTCACAATATTTATTTATTTTGGTTTCGGATTTCCATTGCCTGAATTTTTGTACACAATATTCCTTAATGTGGACAAAACCTAACACAAAAAACTTCAACGAAAAATAAGGATTAGGAAAAAATTATGATTTGGGATATAAAATTGTTGTAAAAAATCGTGAAATATATCCTAAGACAGAAACAAATATTTTACGAGGGTAGAACAAATATAAATCGGACTTTTTTTAAGTCGCTGTATGAAGTGACGCTATGTTAAGTTAGAAGAAAGTGTCTAGGGGAGGAGAGGACAATGCTCCGGTTAATTTGCGCACTTTCAAATGACAGAAATATATCATTCATAATTTATTTAAGGTACCCTTGACAAAGAAGAAAATTTCATTAAACCAATAAAAAGTCCCACCATGGCTGGGGGTTTATTTGCAATGGATAAAGATTATTTTAGGGAATTGGGTGAATATGATGCTTATATGAATATATGGGGAGGTGAGAATATTGAAATATCTTTTAGAGTGAGTACTAGAAATTGTGAATTCATTAATTCCATGTAATAATATAAAATTGTAGATCTGGATGTGTGGAGGACATATGGATATACTTCCATGCAGTAAAATAGGGCATGTTTTTCGTAAGAGGCGACCATATGGTGATCCTGATGGACAGGACACTATGCTCTACAATTCTTTGAGAGTTGCTCATGTATGGATGGATGATTACAAGGTAAATTTTTGATGGTTGTTGTTGGTTTATATATTACATGTAATAATGATTCATAAAGAATTCACAATAAAATGAAGTAGTTCAGACTCAATTCAACTCTGTTGTGTTCCTCCTTTTTAAATGTATCAAAATATTCCTGGGAATGGAATAAGTTTCCAACTTTACGCTATTTCGTTTCTTTCTGTAGAAAGTGAAATCCATTTTTCTTTCCGTTTCAGAAATTTTTCATTCAATCTCGCAAGGGGGCAGAGTCAATGAAGTATGGAGATATATCCTCAAGATTAACATTAAGGAAAGAATTAAATTGTAATAACTTTGATTGGTATTTGAAAAATATTTATCCTGAACTAACTTTACCAACCGATGACAATGAAAGGTTAAAGAAGAAATGGGCAGCTGTGGAACAGGAAAAGTATCAACCATGGTATTCTAGGAAAAGGAATTATGTGGCACAATACCAAATTCGATTGTCTGGCACTCAACTTTGCATTCAAAGCGAGAAGGAATCACCAAAGAAGGAAGGAAAATTGATTTTAAATACTTGTTCTCAAAACAAGAATCAGGTAAATTCCCCATTTACTATTTACCTTCAATCAAGAAAGTAACGGACATAATTAAATAAAATTCATTTTAAGTTCCACCCTACAGTTCATGCATTAAATTTTGTTTTCTGATTTCAATGGAATCACGGAGTGGTAATTTGAGTTTGGGGACCAGGAAAAAGCCTTTTTAAGATTTCAACCATCTGCCAAATCATCTTGATAGTTACTCTTTGCAGCATGATTTTTTCATCGTGTGGATAGCATATTTTCCTGAAATATGTTTAAAATCACCTACTTGAATATTTCTTCAATATTACTTCTTAATAATTGACACTGTTCGAAAGAGAACATTTTTCGTCTTTTACTTAATTTTAGTGATTTCCAGATTTGGTTCGAAACTGACAAGCATGAATTAGTTCTATTGAAATTATTATGTCTGCAATCTGGAAAAGGAAGCCCTATGTTATATAAATGTCATGAAACAGGTGGTGATCAAGAATGGAAACATAAAGGAGAGGTAAGCCTATTATTCACAATAAATAAGTAAAATTCTTCTCTCAATCAATTATGAACTTTGTACTGAAATTTTCTTTATTTTACTAATATAAGCAACCCCATTGGTGGATTGACTCCTTTTTTAAGTGATTTTTCAAAAAAATTCTAATCTTAAGTTTAATTGTTTGAATGTGAGCTTAAGAATAACTTACTGGTTGCAATATTAGTTTTTTCACATTTGATAAAACTTCGCTGAAGGAAGTACCTCTTAAACTCAAGTAATTATCAATAGGTGATATTGCCAGAATTTTATAATTTTTCATTTCTGTTGCCTTTTTGAGGTTTTTATTATGGAGATTGTATTATTAAACGTCATCAGTTGTACATTCTGTCAAGAAAGTACCGGGAATTATCGATTTAAATCTGGCGGGGCAATGAGGCAGGTAAAAATTTTTTTTCCTAGGTTGGTATCACTGTCCTTAATTACTATGCCAAGCTTGAGCGGGATCTGTCAACTAGTGTGTTTTCCCGGTACTTTCTTGACAGAGTAGTATGTTGTAAAAGAAGTTGACCTTCACTGCTCATACAACATTAAGGAAAATCTTCATACATTTCCCTTTAGTTTACTCTAATAGCAAAAAATAAATTTCCGAATCCTAAATTAGTTCAATGGTTTAGAATATCATATAGAGTGAAGAGGATTAACATCTGCACTAATGAACTATTATTAAATCATATATCAGATCTCAATATAGAACTATAATAATAATAGGTTGGGGAAAAAATCCATTGTTTTTGCATGAACTTCAAGACTTTATGTAACCTGTTTCGAATGGTCCGATTTGGATTTGAGCTGTTTTACATCCAAAACAGTCTGGAGTGCCGCACGGCTTTAAACAGGCTCGGTATGTATAACGGAGTCACTCTGGTTTGGATACTGAGCCACTTAAACTATTTGGGTAACAAGGAGGCGGATCAGCTGGCATTTTCTGGAGCTGCGCTGCCTCTGATAGGACCGGAACCATTCCTGGGAATACCACATGACGTAGCTAACGAGGCGATAACAGGCAGAATGAACTCAAGGCTAGAGTCTTTCTGGCGGAGCCATTCTGGCCTGTAACACTCGAAGTTGTTCCTTGGAACAGCTTCGAACAAAAAGATGGCGAACCTAGCGCTAGGTCTGGATAGGGCCAAACTAAGAACACTTGTCGGAATTATGACAGGTCACTGCAGACTGAAAGCGCATTTGCACAAAATCGGTCTGGTTGAAGACAATGAATGCAGGCTGTATCTTGAGGACACTGAAACAGCCATGCACATAATCTCAGAGTGGCCAGCGGTGAGTCGCATCAGATTCGAGGTCTTTGGCCAGGCTTTCATAGCCCACAGTGAACTGAAAAAATTACCCCTGAACAAGATTATCGGTTTTATCCAAAAACTGGATCTCGTCGGGGAGATATAAATTAGGGGTGAACCACAATAGTCCGTGCGGACGCAGTGGTAGTAGGGTGGACAGACGCCCGCTCGCCATAAATAATAATAATAATAAAGGTAGCTTCATAATGCTTCTCTCATAGGAGTCTTGTTCCTTATTGATGAAAAACTCTAGTAATCGATTTTCACAATCTTCTCTTGATGTCAACTTCTTATCACTCAGGAAGTTTTGCATTGCGAGAAAAAGATGGTTACACAGATGGTAATCGGTCCGGACTATATAGTGGATGCTTTAAAACTTCCCAACTAAGCTCCTGAAGTTTCTGGGGAGTCTCAATAAGCGTGTGTAGCCTGAGGTTGTTCTGAAGGAACACAACACCTCTTCTGTTGGTCAATTCTGGCTGTTTCTGGTCAATCGCTGACTGCAAACGGTACAGTCGTTGACAGTAGAAATATAAATTTAATGTTTGACCACTATCGTTTTTGAACAATATTGTCCTATATAACTCATTTTCTACTCCCAGTCACCATCCGTTTGAGAAATAAGTCGATTTAATTCCGTTTGGTCAAGGCTCTGCAGATGGAAGTTCGATCCATCATCTTTTTTTGTGTTTATTGGTGTCACACCCTATAACTCACAACTGATTATAGACCAAACAAATATCAGCAAAAGAATTTTTTTAGTGTGAAATGTCACCTTGACAACAAGCATAAATCTGAAAATTGTTTGATCGATACTTCAACAGATATCAATCACTACAACCATCTACGGAAAAAATAATGGATTGCTTTTTCCTCAACCTGTTATTTGCGAGGCATTTGTGAAGAACAATTCCATTCATCAGATATAACTTTTATTTATTTATTAAGTATCTATCAATTTTTCATCTTATAACCATAGCTATGTTGGTGACAATCTCATTCATTCATAAAGGCATCAGGCCCACATGAAACAATATTCAACTTCAATGATTGTAATAATTTTCTAGGATGGAGTTCCTATTTTTAATTTGGCTGCTGGAACTTGCTTGGGAGTGGATAAAGCAAAAAGTGAAGCTCCAATAATGATGAAAATATGTGATAAAGGATCTTTCAATAAATGGGATATCATATTCTCAGATGCTGAAGTTTGAACTGAAAATATATTATAAACAAGTACATAATACTCCTAGAATCTCTTTATTCAAAAAAGTATTTTAATATATTAAAAACAAGTACATAATACTCCTAGAATCTCTTTATTCAAAAAAATATTTTATTTGGAACAAAATGTTTTCTTGATATTATTTTATACTTTTTGGGATATTTTATTGTATATAAATGTTATGTCTACAATTTTATACTGAAATGAAATTTATACTATAATTAGTATGTTAATAAATTAATTTTTTGATAATTATTGATTATTTCAAATAATTTTTAAATTTGATCGATGAAGCAAATGCTACGTGGCCCCTTTGAAGAACAAAATATGGCACCTTAAAATGAAAATGGAACTATCAATCAAGTTACACTGGTGGAAGCTGTTGATTTTCCAGAAATTTTTCATTGATTGTGCTAATAAAATTTCTGCTTCAACTTATTAGGAGTACAAATAAGTTTCCGCCGTTTTTTAACACAAATTAAATATGAATCATTCCTAATGATTTTAAACGATGTGAGACTGCTTGCTGAGTGACTTCTAATGTTAGAGCAAGTTCTTTTTGTGTTTGAGATGAATCTTCCAATTCTGCATCCTCGTAAATTTTTGGCCTTCCACTGCGATCTTTGTCTTCTACGTCGAAATCACCGTTTTTAAACTTTTGAAACCACTCTTGACACGTTCTCTCACTCAAAGCACCCTCGCCATATGCTTCTACGAGCAATTGATGCGCCTCAGCAGCAGATTTCTTTAAATTAAAGAAGTAAACTAATATTTCCCGCAAATGACGCTTACTTGGCTCAAATTTTGACATTTTCAACTTATAACAATTATATTTTACCAATATAAAATCAATGATATTAATAGGTTATGTTGTTCTTGAATGTCCAAACTATTTTTTAAGCCGGTTATCATCTGCGAAAGCTAACCGAAACTCCGTGCCGCGCCATCTACAATAAAACGGCGGAAACTTATTTGTCCTCCTAATATTTTTCAGCGAATCAAGTTCTGTAATATTGACAACTCAAGGACTGTTAGAGCTAAGTAAGAAATAGGTACTTGTTCATTTATAGAGTATGACTATTATTTATCATGCAAAAAAGTATCTCGAAGCAAAAGGTTGAAGATCAGTATTGAACCTGCCTGCAAATGCGAAATTCACAAAATCTAATCATGTTTAGTAATTCATAGTAATATCCCTTATCATGCATTAGATAACATTAAAGGTTTTTCATACCTTTATCTAATACAGATTAGAAGTACAAACATGGTAACCAATTTACTGTATTTTATAATTGAATTTTGCTTAGATTCAAAATGTTTATAAGTGTTTTTCAGCCAATAAAAACCTATTATATATATAGTTTCTCGAATTATTACTGCCTTCAGTTCAGTTCTCTTGTTCTTCCCTATAATCATAGATTAACAATAATATAGTCTTGTTGATCTATGCGTATAATCCTTATTTGTTCTTTAATAATGAATATTCTTTAGTCAAAGGTTCGAGAACAAAGAAGAAGAATAATATGATCTGGTCATAAAATGGAAGTACAAAACATAACCTAAAATCCTAAACTAGTAATTTGTCAAAGAAACATATCGTGTAACAAAGTAAAGTACACATTTGAAGCTGTTTCACAATATTATAATATTTTAAGTAAATTAGTTGAAGAAACTAAATCTGTGGTAGAGAAGCCATATTATTCTAGAATTTTTAAATTATTTATAATGGACAGGAACATGGATATAGACCAGAATGATGATAATTTTGAACTTCCAGAAGATCTTCAAGATGTAGAAATAATCTATTCAGACGGTGAAGAAGATGAGGACAATTCTCTTCCAGAACTGGAAGATGTCTCCAAATTCACATTTACGAAACACGAAAAAAGTGTTTTTGCGGTGGATATCAGTCCAGATGAAAAATATGTGGTTAGTGGAGGTGAAGACGATATGGCTTTTGTTTGGGACATCAATACCAAAGAAGTTATAATAAATTGTACAGGACATACAGATTCTGTGACGCAAGTAGGTTTTAACCATGATGGGAAATATGTGGTAACTGCTGATATGAGTGGATTGATACAAGTATGGAATATCAAAGAGAAAAAATTAGTATGGTCTGAATTAATGGGCGACTTAGAATGGCTTCAGTGGCATCCTGCTGCTAATGTGCTGATCGCCGGGTTCAATAGTGGTGTTATTTATATTTGGCAGTTACCAAGTGGTAATTGCAAAGCGCTTGCTACTCATGGACTGCCTACAACATGTGGCAAAATATTATCTGATGGTTTACGGTTGGTTGCAGGTGAGAATGAAAATTTTTTTTGCAAATAATACAAAACTCATTTTTGGAAATAAGTGAACTATGATTTCAAAATCTGAAAATTTAGAGTATTGCTACGTAGTAGCAGTAGAAGTATGAAACAGAAAATTTTTTATAAACATTATTATGTCTGTTGCTTGAAAATGATAAAAAGAGATTGTATTAGAAATAATCTGCATAGCAGTAGTCCCAGGATTGAGTTTAAATGGATTTTAGATCTAAAATAACAAGAAGGCTTATACAAAATTTTGTGAAGATTGTATAATTAAAATAACAAAAAAAACTATTTTGTGAGAATCATGGGTGATAAAAACTTGCACCCAAAAGTTCTTGACTTCACATGAGTGCTTTTCACCATTTTAATTTACATTTCTTTTTAGGATATGAAGATGGTGAAGTGATACTATGGGATATGAAAACAACAAAATCTGTATGGAAGAAATCTTGCACAATGGGTATAACAGCTCTTGACGTAAATTCAGAAGGGACTTTACTTGGAATTGCTCCAACTTCTCAACTTGCCTTAATTTCTGATGGTCGCAATGCTGGAAATCTCCATTCTAATGATAAAAATGATACAGAAGTTATTTTGATAAGCTCTGAACTTGGAGTTATTATAACTGGGTCAATTTCTGGAGAAGTATGTATATGGAATCTTTCCAAACATGTCTTAAGACATACTCTGAATGTTGGTGCTGCAGTTACAGTTATCAAACTAGGAAAAGATGGTAAAATATTCGTTGGAGCTGCAGGAGGAGTGATATACGGCTGTAATATAATGAATGGTACTGTAGATACAGTACTAAGTGGACATGCTGATGATATTTTAGATATAGTCATATCCAAGTCAGGAAATTTTTTAGTATCATCATCAGATGATGGTACTGTGAAAATTTTTTAAATATAAATTTGTATTTGAATAATATTTTTATTATTTCAAAGAAATTGACTTTGCAGCACCAATACTTAAACTAATAATTTAAATGAAATAACATCCTAAAATTGATATATGGTTTTTACAGGGTGACAAGAAAAATCTAGGACAAACTTTTTGCATTTAAGTTTATTAAACAAAAGAAATCAAATAAAACAACAATGAATAATAATAATAATAAAAACATTTGGTAATAATATATTTAAGTGGTTTCGAAGTGGCTTCCTTTGGAGAGGATACATAGCTTTAGCCGCTTCTTAAAATTTTTGGCAATATAAAACTGAAAAACAAGAAAGTGTAGAGAATCTAATAGAATAAAAATTATTTGGCTGCACTTAAATACTTTTATTCCAGACGACATAGAAATTTATCAGAAGTTTTTCTTGTCACCCTGTATTTAATTAGCAGATTTTTCCATATTTCTGAATGTTTTATAATGTGATATACATTTTATTTCATTTGGAAAGTTATTGAAAGCTCTAATACCTATTTAGGAAGGACTATTTCAGTTAGTGTCAGCCTTCAAGTTGGAAAATTTATGTTGAAAGTTCTGGTATTATAGTTATTCAAGTTTTTCTTGGTGAATTTGTGCTTATTTCTATGTAATTATATCGAACATTCGGATAAGTAGAAACCATATACTGTTAAATAATTCCTAATTCTAATTTTCCCCTTCATGTTTTCCTAATAATCAATTTGTAAATTTGTAAATAAAAAACATTTTTGAATTCCGCTGGGATTTATTGTTTTCACATCAATTGGTCATATCATGACATCATCAGGCGAGTATTTATACTGTATATACTGTAGAGATATTCTCAAGTACTAAACCCAGTTCACAAAAAATATAGAGGGCCGAAGAAAATATATACACCACATAAAAGTTTCCTTTCATGGTAATATTTAGCTGCACTTTATATTTTATTTAATATTTATTTTGTATAAAAAAAAACACTTTATTTTTACTTGTTGCTTGTGATATGAATTATGAAATTGGGATAAATTCTCGTTGAATAAAGTTATTATATTACAATTATCAGGGGAATTTCAAAATGTTATTTGAAAATACGAAAACCTGATTTCTTGTTTTTTGGAATCAAGTCTTTGTTGCTTTTTATAAAGCCCAGAGTGGAATTAAACAATGAATAAAAAATACCTAACATACGCAACTCTCAAGTGACTATTTGATTGAATACTGTACAATATCTTGATATCTTAACTTCTGTCTGGCTACTTGTAGTTTAATGAATATAGTTCTAACAAAGAATGTTTCTCACTCTTAAAACGGCTTTCAGTATTTAACAAAAACCGCCATTCTATCTGGGGTTATGTTTATACCGCGTAGGTCTACGAAGCGACTATAAACTACTTCTCTTAGCATCAACAATGACAGAAGTAAGGATGAATTCCCCATGTGATTTATTTCGCTCAATTTTCTATTACTAAAATATATGGGTCTCTTTAATGTCCTAGTGCCCTCCAAACTCTTATAAGGTAATCAAAACTCACGAGACCGCGTCTCATCTGCAAAAGACATACTCCAATTTAAATGCTCTCGCACCTATTGTTAACGAGTTGAATTGCTGACGAGGAGGCAGGGGAATTCTAAGGGGTCTTCTAGAACGCAATCCCGATAATATTATCTGTCTACTACTCCAAATAAAATAATGAATCCTTTAGTAATGAGACCTAAGAACAGGAGCAAAAACAAATCGATTTCTTCTGGTTGATGAAACAATATACCGATCTTGTCATGGCGTAATAACACGATGATTAACTACTTATTCAGGCTTTTCATATCGTCTAATATGTAGTCCTAATGACTTTACTTGGAATAAAATTAAACTTATTGGCTATCTGTTGCGATAGCCCCTCATACTACAGAGAAACTTTTCTAGCCCTGTCTAAATCAGATAACTCATTTCTCGGTATTTTTACCTATCCACACCAAATCCCATTCAATAATATCACTATATGATCTATGATTGTTTCGGTCTTTACTTGACGGAAATTCATCTTGAAATTATGAATAAAAACACAATATTCTATTTTCGCTAATATTTTATTTTTTATTATGAGTTGAAGTGTATCGTCATCCGGGGTGGAATGCCTTGCACGATACGATATACGACGTTTCTTCAAGAATTATTTGAATCGTAAAGGGATAAAAATAACAAAATTCCGGAATAATATGCCGGAAGAAGTTTGGTTCTATAGATTCTTAGGAAGAAACGACCGTTGAGTGACTGGCTCAGAACATTTAACGTGCCAAAGCAGCGAAAGGTGGCGTAAGGACACAGTAACAAAGCCTAATCAGCGCGGCTCACAGATACTTTGCATTGTAACTCCAAGTTTTTTTTCAAAAATTTGATGTTTCTTAGCGGATGCATTGGCAAATGCCAAAACTTGTCTCATCGTGCCCGAGGTGTTGCTCAAAGAAATAACTTTAGATGACGTAGCTAATGTATTATTAAGAACGTGATTGCTGCACGGGTAACGTTTGGCATATACAGCTTTTTTTGACAACTCCTGTACAGCATGATACTCTTGGATGTGATGAAGTGGATAACAATAAGGACGTTACAGAGCCTCGATTGACAGGTGTAGCACTGGCGAAAATCGTTGAAAATCTCTGTCTCAAATTTAATATAGATTTAACATGGTGTGTAGGTGTTGGGACTGACAGCTCGGTTATGACCTCAGATACAAGGTCTGAGGTCATAACCGAGCAGCTGTGTGTAGGTGTTGGGACTGACAGCTCGGTTATGACCTCAGATACAAGGTCTGAGGTCATAACCGAGCAGCTGTCAGTCCCAACACCTACACACCATGTTAAATCTATATTAAATTTGAGACAGAGATTTTCAACGATTTTCGCCAGTGCTACACCTGTCAATCGAGGCTCTGTAACGTCTTTATTGTTATCCACTTCATCACATCTAAGAGTATCGTATGTATCACAGAAAGTCACAAAATCTTCCTTTATGATACCATTGTGAAGATATCTGAATGATAGGCTCAGTTGTGTCACCAGATTCTATACGGAATTTCAAAAGGGCTCTGAAATTTCCTTCATCAGCTACCCTGCTGCCATTAGCTGATTCTTTGGCCAACAATATACCATCGTCGCGATGGCCACGTAGTGATATATTTTGATGACCACCTGATGAAGTAAAGTGTAATTGACGAAACAATTGTTGTGTAAACATAAAATATTAGCGGATATAAAATGGTTTATTCTGAATCATATTAGTTTTAAACATGCTAGCCTAACTCAATAACGACATTACCTATGATAATTTATTATCTTATATATTATAATATATTATTATTACTTACCATCTCCTGCAAGGCAATTTGCAACAACTTTCAAGAACTCTGCTTCTGACTGATAGAATTTTAGGTATTTGAGCTAAGCAAGCAAGCGATGTGGTACGACTGGCGCACTGGGGGTAAGGGACAGAGAACTACACGAACTGAAGAACTACACAAGGATCGTCCCTGGCTAGTGTGGAGGCACAGAATAGAGCAGAAATACTTCTCTATTCTGCTTAGCGTGTGGTTTTCCACATATGTGTTTAATCAATAAGAATAGAAAAATTATCACTAGTCAACCTAGACCCAGCCCAGGGGGAGTCATGACCCCCTTAATCCCCCCTGGATCCGCGCTTGGTCTTAAACAGATCGATATTGAAATCTCCACCAAGTTGGAGTTTGCCGGAATAAGAGGATCAGCTCTAAACTTATTTGTATTCTATCTGAAAGATCGTAGTCAGATAGTAGAGTTGGAAGGTAAGAGATTTTCTAGAATACCCATTACGTCAGTAACCCCCAGGGATCAGTGCTCGGATCAATTTTATTTCTCATATATGTTGACGATCTGGTATGTAATGTTACTACAGATGATAAACCCTGTTTACTGATAATACTTGATTTTTGAACAGATCAAAGAATAGAACTACACTGCTAGATAAAGCTCCGGAAACATAAAGGAAGCTTTCAAATGGTTTAAAATGACATGACATGAAAGCAAACTAAAAGTTACAAGAAGTTACAATGTAACGAAACGAGTCATCAGTTACTCAATAAAAGTGTAAATTAAACAATTATTGTTTTCATTTCATTTGATATGGATTTACACCAAGTAAAAGCCACTAACATTAAATTTTTGATGGAAGCTGATACCAGCTTTTTGGCTTTTGGTATTTTAAGCTTTTGCTTAAAACTGCCAAACTCAATCAGAATATCTGGTTCCTAACAGAATGTGCGAAGAATAATGTGATCCCGAAATACATAAATTTGAAGACCAACAATTTAAGCAAAGCAGGAAGAAAAGGAGCCGAAATGGGGATGAAAAAATAGATGAAAGAAGATACCAAAATACAATATAACAAGAGGGATATTTGCAACGTTTATTAAGGTTATTCATACTGAATTGTTGTTCAGACTCCATCCAGTGGAATTCGATACATACGATTTTAATACAAGATCCAAAATTAACGGTATTATTCACAAAAAATTTATAATACAATTACGTAAGTTGAAATTCCTAGTAGACAATAAATCTAAAGCCAACATTCAACAAATAAAAATTTCAGACCATATATTTTTTATCGATTTATTAATTCAACAAATACTCAATTTTCCAATAAAGAATTAGAATTATTGAAGAAAGGATTTAAATATAATATTGAAACTACAGTGTCTTGTAATAACTTAGAACAAATTGGAATAGATACGGAAATTATTCTTTCCAATTCAAATTATAATTATTGTGAATATATACCAAAAGTTTAAGAAGAATACCTCACTCTATGTATAATATGTTTTTTCTATAATGAAAAGTTGAGGTTTATGAACGACTCAGTAAACATAAAATAGAAAGGCTTTTTACTTGATAGAAGAAATATAACAAAATTTGAATATTAAAACAAATTGATATATGTTTATCTTCCACAATTTTAATTTCAAAAAAATTTTTATTCAAAAAACTTTTAGAATTAAATTAATGTCTAAAACAAGCACCGCTTACATTTAATAGACGTATATAATCAAAACTCAATATATAATGTCAAATGGAAATAAATAAACCAACAGATATACGAAAGTTATTAAAATTAATAAATAAATATTTAAAGGAGACATCTTAAAGATAAGACCAGAAACAAAATTTTGTCTCCTTTAAATATTTATTTATTAATTTTAATAACTTTCGTATATCTGTTGGTTTATTTATTTCCATTTGACATTATATATTGAGTTTTGATTATATACGTCTATTAAATGTAAGCGGTGCTTGTTTTAGACATTAATTTAATTCTAAAAGTTTTTTGAATAAAAATTTTTTTGAAATTAAAATTGTAGAAGATAAACATATATCAATTTGTTTTAATATTCAAATTTTGACTCAGTAAACTCTGTCTCTTTTAGTTCGGTCTGTGTAACAAGCAGGTTGTAAGTATCTTTTCTATTATACAGTTCATCGTTAAACCAAGTGTTGTTTTATTACAAACAGAGTGTTAGTTGTTGCAATTAAACTGCCAACGATATTAATCTACAACAGGTTATGGGCCCAGGTCGCATACACAGTGAAATAACTTATTAAAATACTCAGTTGTTTGTGATAATAGTGGTGTAACTCGTTTTCTCACAAAAAGCAAGATGGCCGCCAGTTACCTAATGAGCGTACCGAAGCTTTTAGGACGTGAGAACTATGACGAATGGGCTTTCGCAGTCGAGAATGTGTTTGCGATTGAAGGCTTGGACAAATGCATCGATGGTAGCGAGAAAGATACCAATGCAAAAGCAAAATTGATTCTTACAATCGACCCATCATTGTTTCCACATGTGAAAGATTCCAGGATAGCCGAAGAAGTATGGACTCGCCTGAGGAAACTATATGATGACAGCGGAGCGAGCGTTCATTTGACATCTAATAAACAATGGATCATTTACTCCAGGAATCCCGATTTGAAGGAAAGTAGCAAATAATGCCAAAATTGCAGTTGAATGTGCTGGAGATGTGGAAATTCAAACAAAGACAGATAAGTAACATAACATATTGTTGAAGGGAGTACAGTATGTCCCCAGTTTGACTACAAATCTCTTATCTGTGTCCCAATTGATCAAGAATAGAAATGAAGTGCAATTTGACGAGAATGGTTGTAGAATTTATAACCGTCATAAAATTCTTGTTGCGACAGCCAGTATCAAAAATAACGTATATAAATTGAATACTTGGGATACTCATTCTGTTTGTTTTCAGGCAGCAAGCTTTGAAACTTGGCATAGAAGACTAGGCCACATTAATAATAATTATCTTCAGATGACAGCCAAAATAGCAAATGGAGTCGACTACAGAAGTCACAGTAGGATCGACAACTGTGAAGTGTGTTGCAAAGGGAAACAGACTAGGTTACCTTTTTCAAAAGAAGGAACTCGAGCTAGACATGTCCTAGAAATTGTTCACAGTGATGTATGCGGTCCCATGGAAAACACTTCATTAGGAGGAGCAAAGTATTTCGTCAGCTTCATTGACGATTATACTAGGATGTGCTTCGTTTACTTTTTGAAGACTAGGAGTAAAGTATTCGATAAATTCAAAACCTTCAAAAACCTGGTAGAAAATCAACAGAACGCGAGAATCAAGGTGCTAAGAAGTGATAACCGAACAGAATATTGTAATAACGAATTTAGTAGTTATTTGAGAAATAATGGCATCATCCATCAAATTTCAAATAGTCACCTGAGCTGAATGGAATGGCAGAAAGGTTCAACAGGACTCTTGTTGAAAAGGCCAGATGTCTTTTATTCGATAATGATTTAAGTAAGTCATTATGGGCCGAAGCCTGCAATACCGCCTGTTACCTGAAGAATCGCTCAGCTTGTGCGAAGATAACGAAAACACCCTACGAGATGTAGACAGGAAGAAAACCAAACTTTAGCCATTTGAGGTTGTATGGAAGCATAACCATGGTTCATGTCCCTAAAGTAAATAGGAAGAAATGGGACCAAAAGTCAGTGAAGCATTTATTGGTGGGTACGATGAGACAACTAAGGGTTATAGATGTTTCAATCCAATCAATAGAAAGATTATCATCAGCCGAGATGTTACTATTATCGAATTAAATCAGAAGATCACAGAGGAACCCCAGGAGGAAGACATTCCAGAAGATAATACTGCTTCAGTGGGGGAGGAACCTGAATACTTTTCCTCTGAACCAGATGTTACATTACTATGTGATCTAGATTCATCTGATTCTGACTACGTTCCTGGTGGACCACCAGATCCTCAAGTAGAAGTGGGGCTAAGAAGATATAAACGAGAACCGAAGAAAAAAGAGTTTGAAGATTTCGTAACCTATTTCAATGGTGTTCAATGATGCTTCAGATGCTTCAGATTTAGTAGGATTCCCACAGAAGGTGAATGAAGCACTCTCGGGACCAAATAGAAACCAATGGGTAGAGGCGATGAAGGAAGAGATCCAGTCTTTCAACGAGAACGACATGAACATGGGAGCTAGTGAATCCTCCAGATGGCAGTACAGTAGTGAAGTGCAAGTGGGTGTTCAAAGTGAAAACTGATAGTGAAAATAAAGACAAGTACAGAGCAATGCTTGTAGCCAAAGGCTATACCCAGAAAAAGGGCATTGACTATATTGAAACCTTTGCGCCAGTTGTGAGACACACAACATTCAGACTTTTACTACGATTAGCAGTTAGATTAAACTTAAACATTGTACATTTAGATGTGAAAACAGCCTTTTTAAATGGTTTCCTCAAACAAAATGTTTTTATGGAACAGCCTGAAGGTTTTGTATCAAAACAAAACCCTAATATGGTTTTCAAACTGAAGAAAGCTCTATATGGTTTAAAACAAGCTAGTCGGGCGTGGAATGAGAGAGTAGACAAAGTTTTATTAGAGATGGGTTATAGAAAGTCGACCAGAAAGAAATTGATTTTATCAATGAAAAACTTAATACCCAATGTAAAGTAAAAAATCTAGGTGAAGCAAAGCAATGCTTAGGAATTAGAATTAATAGAACAAATAATTGTATAGTTATTGATCAGGAAGAGTACATTGATAATTTATTGAAAAGATTCGGAATGTCAGACTGTAAAGCTGTTTGTACTCCTCTAGACAGTAATATAGTATCTCTATGTGATTTGGATAATGAGACATGTGACCCAAAAATTCCATATCAAGAATTGATTGGGAGTTTGATGTATTTAACTGTTATGACTCGACCAGATATCTCACATGCTATTAGTCTTTTAAGTCAATATAATTCATGTTACACTAAACTTCACTGGCAATGTGCTAAGCGTGTTCTGAGATATCTAAAAGGAACTAAACATGTGTATATGAAATTCCAGAAAGATCAATATGATTTAGTTGGATTTGCAGATGCTGACTGGGGTTCGGACAAAGGAGATCGTAAATCATTTTCCGGATGTCTTCAAGTTTTCAGGAGCATCCATTTCTTGGAAGAGCTGCAAGCAGAAGACTGTTGCATTATCCTCAACAGAAGCTGAGTACATGGCCCTATGTGAAGCAGCAAAAGAATCCATTTATTTGAATGTCTTATGTGAGCTGACAGGAACACTGAATTGTATAAGCATATACAACGACAATCAGAGTGCCCAGAAATTAGCGACGAATCCAGTTTTCCATGATAGAACGAAACATATAGACATTCGGTACCATTTTTTAAGAGATGCAGTACATGAAAACAAAATCGATTTGAGCTATATGCCTACCGATGAGATGGTTGCGGATATATTAACAAAGCCATTGCAAAATGTGAAGAATTCGAAGTTTTTGAAATATTTAGGTCTCTGCGAAGACTAATTTATTGTTTTTATGTAAACTTTTGTTAAGTGGGGGTATTGTGAATATATACCAAAAGTTTGAGAAGAATACCTCACTCTATGTATAATATGTTTTTTCTATGATCAAGAGTTAAGGTCTATGAACAACTCAATAAACTCTGTCTTTTTTAGTTCGGTCTGTGTAACAAGCAGGTTGTAAGTATCTTTTCTATTATACAGTGTATCGTTAAACCAAGTGTTGTTTTATTACAACAAGAGTGTTAGTTGTTGCAATTAAACTGCCAACGATATTAATCTACAATAGATACATATACTCATTAGTACTCCATTATCAAATGAAAACTTTGAGAGAGAACTTAATATCATTAAACAAATCGCAATTAACAACGGCTAAACCGTAGTTAATAATGAAATTGTTAAATAAAAAACAATTAGATAAAGTAACTGATTTAATTTTTCCAAAAACAAAAGAAAATAATGGAAAATACAATAGCCTAACATATTTTGGTAAAATGAGCCATAATATGAAAAATTTACTACAGAAGCAACAATTTAATATTTCATGGAGGACACACAATAATTTAGCAAAATTCATCAGAAAAAATAAAACAAAAATAAAAAGAGAAAATAAATCGGGTGTTTATCAATTGAATTGCGGTAATTGTGATAAGGTATATACATTCTGTCAAGAAAGTACCGGGAATTATCGATTTAAATGTGGCGGGGCAATGAGGCAGGTAAAATTTTTTTTTCCTAGGTAATTCCGATTCTACATTCATGGAACGCATTATAACTGGTGATGAGACCTGGGTCTACGAGTGCGATATGCAAACAAGCCAGCAAACATCGGAATGGGTGGCAAAAAATGAGCCGAAACCGAAAAAACCACGCCAAAGCCGCTCGAAAATGAAGGTGATGCTCATTGTTTTCTTCGATATCCGTGACGTGATGCACTACGAATTCGTTCCAGAGGGTCAGACGGTAAACAAGGAGTATTACCTAGGCGTTATGAAACGTTTGCGTGAGCGTATCCGTAAGAAGCGACCAAATTTGTGGGCGAACAACTCATGGATTTTGCATGACGATAACGCGCCTTCTCACCGAGGTACGATTGTGACTGACTTTCTCGCCAAAAACTCAACAAACGTGCTTCAGCAACCACCGTATTCGCCGGATTTGGCTCCCTGCGACTTTTTCCTCTTCCCAAAACTAAAATTGCCCCTTCGTGGCACCCGTTTTGAGTCGATTGAAACCATAAAACAAAATTCGGCGCGAGAGCTAAAGTCCATCCCGGAAAGCGCCTATAAAAAATGTTTCGATAATTGGAAGTGCCGTTGGCATAGATGTATTGGAGCAAATGGAGCCTATTTTGAAGGCGACCCAATAAATTTTGACGATTAAATGTAAAAATGTTGTTTTAATTGAAAATTCCCTGTACTTTCTTGACAGAGTAGTATATATAGGTAGAACTAGCAGATGTTTCACTACAAGAATTCAAGAACAATGAATTAGTTTCTTGCACAATAAGAATAATTCAAACTATGCTAATCATTTATTATCCGAAAATCATATGTTCGATCAGGATTTTAAGATAATACATGAAGTAGATAAAAGTTTACAATTAAATTATTGGGAAACGGTAGAAATTAATAGAGAAGCATAAAGGAGTTTTATTGAATGATCAATTAGATCTAAATAATTCGCCTTTACTCAATCTGTTTAAGTAATCGATTTCTTGGTAATTTTATGTTAATTATTTTATTGGGCATTAGTGTAACACTGAGAATTTCAACATTCAGGATTTTGCTCATATCTTAAGTGGGGTATAATGGTATCTTAATTACTTTAGTTGGTAATCGATGAGATAAGAAACATCTTATAATAAGTTATCGATTACATTTGAATTATAAAGTAACAGTTTTGTAATTTCAAAAATTCTCCCCGTTTTGTTGAAATACTAGATAATAAGTTGATGAATATATTTAAAGGCAAGACAGTTTGTTTAGAAATCAGTAGTTTAAATGATCTGAAGAAATTACAATGTAACGAAACGCGTCATCAGTTACTCAATAAAAGTGTAAATTAAACAATTATTGTTTTCATTTCATTTGATATGAATTTACACCAAGTAAAATCCACCAACATTCAAAAACACAAGAATTAACTATTAGCAGTTATAAACAAAGTAATAAAGAATGTGTCTCAATGCTTGGGGTATCAATCAGTGGCGACTTAACTTAAAGGATACAAACCAATAAATTGTGTCAAAAGCTCTGTTCGCAATACGTTGAATAAAAAGCTTATTGGGCGTTTCTTACATATCACTCTCAGTTTCACGTTAGGATGATATTCAGCATGAGGTGCATCTCCAGAGACAGAAAGAGCGTTCCTGAAACAAAAAAGGGTTTTGAGGAGGCTGGCGGGGGTTAACCAGATCAGTAGTTGTAGACCTATATTCAAAGAATATGGAATACTTACCTTCATATGCTGCTATACTCTAGAGGGTCTTGTTTATTTTCACAAAAACAGGAACACTCCTGCTACACTCAGCAGTACACTGTTAAGAAACCAGATTCAGACATAAATTTATAGCCCCAAGGCAAAGGCTGACGAGGACACAAAATACACACATTTTCAATGAAATGAAAATGTACAACAAACTTCCACTGCACTCAACGTCCCTGCAGAGCAAGGTTTGTGAACGTAGGCTCAAATCGATTCTGAAGAAGTGTGCATTTTATTCGATGTATGATTTTATGGAGTACCGCTTCGAGTCGCTTCTAGTCTCTGTAGAAATTTGTTATTTAAATATTTTTAATTTATATAATTATTTATTATGAATTTATGTAAATATCATAATATGCTATTCCTGTGACCTTCTCTGTAAATTTTCTAAGGTAAATAAATCATTATTGCTATTGTAGAAGTGATTGAATATTTGCTCTTTTCAGTTACTGTTCTTAGACATACCATATTGTATTCATGACAAAACGACATTATTAAAAGTTCGAAAGAGGATAATTCCATAGGACTATCTTATTATAGGATCTATCGTCATTTGAATAATACAACAAAAAAAGTAGGTTAAAAGCTGCTCTCTTGAAATATTGATTTCATCCGTCATATCCAAAGCTTTCAAACATCTTGAAGAGATGGAGAATGTTCATTTTTTCCCTTCCTTCATCGCCCTATTGTGATCAGAACATCTCACCACGAATTGCTTTTAATTGATTTCCAATAAAAGTATAAAAGGTTTCCGCGTTTAACATAATAGCGGTAAAGTGTCTACATCGTCTCATGGTGTGAAAATCGACACGTGTCAGCTGGGGGTAGGGCTAAGAGAGCATCTTCATCCGAACTCTCCAAATACTAACTCTATCTGGCATCCATGGCCTGGGGATGAGAGTGATGTGGTTACGACAGTTTCGAACTGATTGAGAGGGGTCGGTCGATAACAAAGTAAATTATTTGAACAGATTTTTTATCATCTGGTTATGATGGCATTAGAAGGAATAGCTCAAGATAACACAGAGGAAAGAAGAATAACGATGATCAATTTGATTTTAACTTTTCGCACTCTATAATTAAACATGAAACCAATAAAAACAGGATCTGTCTAATGAAGTGAGCGACTTTGTATTGTAGTAGTGGGTGGTATACATTCAGCCAAAAAAGTACGACGAATTGATCGTTTCAAATGACTACATAAAAGGATTTTCGAAAAGTGTGTGTCTTCTATACACACACGGAGTTTTAGCGTCATCTGTCATTTAGTTTGTTTACAGAACTCAATGTCAGTTCACCTGTGTTTTGCGATTTTTACTGAAGATAAAAATATCGAACATTTTTAATTGCAAATCTGTGCTGAAGTGTTGAAAATGTTACGATGTATCGAATTTATCGAAAATTCGATAAAGGACCTTAATGTAGATTGTGGGGTAAACACTCAGTGGACTATATAGCTTTAGAGGTGGTCGATCAACACAGACTGCTGCACTCAATTTCATAGAATCCATTTACGAATGTGTGAACCACAACTTACATGTTGCTGGCCTGTTTTTCATTCATCTTGTGCCTTCGACGCACTTTCATTTGAGTTCATTTTAAATAAATGCTACAGCTTACATAGGATTCAGGGGAATATTACTTGATTGGTTGCGTAATCATCTTAACCAGAGAATTATGGGTGTAAAGATTGAATCCACTTATTCGGCTCAATTTTATATCAATTATGGGGTACCCCGAAGCTCTGTTCTGGGACTACTATTATTTTTACTACTCATAAATGATTTACTACTTGACACTCTTTCTGCTTGCAGTTTTGCTGATGACAACTCGCTTGTGGTCAAGGCTTGAAGTTGCGAGGAACGCAAGGCAATTATAAGCCAGTTCGTGGGTTAGTGCCAGTTGAAGGGAGTAGTGATAAATGTCAATAAAACGGTCTACATTTACTTAGGTTTCAAAAATAATCTTGGAATTACGATATTTAGACTTTTCAATAATCAATTGCTGACAATAGTACATTTTTAGGTATATATGTTGATAGCAATTTCAATTGGTCCATGCATATTTATATGCTCAATAGTTGATTTTTTGCCATCAATAGAGTAGAATAGAGTAGGGACATTCTACCCTTCAGTTCATTAATTCGGTCCTATTATAACCTTGGTTATATTAACCTATCCTACAACATCCTTCTTTAGAGTAACTATGTTGAATAAAGTTTTTATCGGTCAGAAGCGTATAATTTGCCGAATTTTCAATTTAGTATCTAGCACATCTTGTAGACCAATTTTCAAAGCAAATGATTTGTTGTCATTGTCTTGTATTTACATACATAAATGTTTGCTATATGCTAAAGAAAATAAAAGAAATAGACCAGGTTGAGTAACACCATGAATAAAAATTTTAAATATCATACAGATTTATTCTGTTAACCTACAAATTTTAATTTCAAAAAAAATTTTTATTCGAAAACTTTCAGAATTAAATTAAATAAATGTCTAAGAACACACTGTGTCAATTAAGTAGACATATAGAATTAAACACTTATCACATGGTACTAAAGGGAATAAAAGAATTCAAAGAAATATAAATTATCAATTGAAACTACTAAATAAATACTTGAAGGGAGTCCATAAAATACCTTGCAAACTTTAGGTAATTTCTGTGGCGAACCTAAAATACGTAAGTTTTTTAAAAGTTCACTTCATTCTAGTGTTTGTTCAGATATCTGCATTCAGTTTATAGGGTAAGATATATTTTGTTAATTATTTTCATTTTTTAAACGTGAAGTAGGGCTGATGATTTTCCGTTGTAATAATTCTAAATTGCTTTTTAAAGATATTCTGCGTGTTTTAGGAATTTTTTGAAGGAACTTATTTTGAGCAAGTTATTTTTGAAGAAGTTCTTGAGATTGTATTGTGCATTTTTGGAAAGGAGTTTGGTTTTAATAAAACAAGGAACGAAACAAAATTCTGTACTTTTTAAGTATTTACTACTCTGTCAAGAAAGTACCGGGAATTTTCAATTAAAACAACATTTTTACATTTAATCGTCAAAATTTATTGGGTCGCCTTCAAAATAGGCTCCATTTGCTCCAATACATCTATGCCAACGGCACTTCCAATTATCGAACATTTATTATAGGCGCTTTCCGGGATGGACTTTAGCTCTCGCGCCGAATTTTGTTTTATGGCTTCAGTCGACTCAAAACGGGTGCCACGAAGGGGCAATTTTAGTTTTGGGAAGAGGAAAAAGTCGCAGGGAGCCAAATCCGGCGAATACGGTGGTTGCTGAAGCACGTTTGTTGAGTTTTTGGCGAGAAAGTCAGTCACAATCGTAGCTCGGTGAGAAGGTGCGTTATCGTCATGCAAAATCCATGAGTTGTTCGCCCACAGATTTGGCCGCTTCTTACGGATACGCTCACGCAAACGTTTCATAACGCCTAGGTAATACTCCTTGTTTACCGTCTGACCCTCTGGAACGAATTCGTAGTGCACCACGCCACGGATATCGAAGAAAACAATGAGCATCACCTTCATTTTCGAGCGGCTTTGGCGTCGTTTTTTCGGTTTCGGCTCATTTTTTGCCACCCATTCCGATAATTGCTGGCTTGTTGGCATATCGTACTCGTAGACCCAGGTCTCATGACCAGTTATAATGCGTTCCATGAATGTAGAATCGGAATTACAGCGATCCAGCATGTCTGACGCAACCTGTTCGCGATGACGTTTTTGAAGAAAATTCAGGTCTTTCGGTACGAGTCGTGCGGCCACCTTTCTCATGCCCAAAATATCAATCAAAATCGTACGTGCGGACTCGTGGGATATCTTAAGATCATGTGCTATCTCTCTCAAGCTGGTACGACGGTTTTCCAGCACCCTTTCCTTAATTTTATCGACGTTATCTTCGATCGAAGCCGTCGATGGGCGACCACTTCACGACCGTCCTTGAAGGCTCTGTACCACTGATATGCACGAGTTTTCGATAGAGCATTATCACCAAAGGCCTTTTGCAACATTTTCAATGCATCGGCACACGAAAATTCATTTGCAACACAAAACTTTAAACAAATTCTTTGCTCAACGTAATCACCCATAGTAAAAATCGGCACGCACTCTGACATAGACTGACTTAATCAGCTGTTGCAAACACACTAGTTGACAGATCCCGCTCAAGCTTGGCATAGTAATTAAGGACAGTGGTACCAACCTAGGAAAAAAAAATTTTACCTGCCTCATTGCCCCGCCAGATTTAAATCGATAATTCCCGGTACTTTCTTGACAGAATGTATTTAGTAAATTTAATTGCTAATACATATTTCTTTGAATTCTTTTATTCCCTTTGGTAATATGTGATAAGTGTTTAAATCTATATGTCTACCTAATTGACACAGTGTATTCTCAGAAATTCATTTCATTTAATTCTGAAAGTTTTTGAATAAAAATTATTTTAAATTAAAATTTGTAGGAGGTTGACAGAATAAATCTGTATTTTATTTAAAATTCCTTATTTTCTTTACGCAAAATCTTGAAACGCTCATCAAAATCATGTTTCTGTTATGAGTTGTTATGCATACGTAGAATCTAACTTATTAAGAGGAACGATCGCCTATCTTCCTTTATTCTTTTATTAAAGAACCTCCCGGTTTGTACGAACGTATCAAGAGCATCTACCGAATTAAATTTGAAACATTTTAAACGGCATTTTGAAACTTTGATGCTGTCTGTGCTTTGCACCATTTTTTAAACAGTTCATTTAAATTCATTTACATATGAGTTAAAGAGAAAAAAGATATTTATTGCACTAGCAATTGACTAACGACTTGCGTCTTTATGCCATTATAAAATGCATTTTTTATACAGTTTTTATTGAAAAGGCAGTACATAATTATAGAAAAAGAAATTTCTTTTGTTTTGTTCTTGATTAGGATCTTATAGAACAACGGGCTAAAGGATTTGGAGGTTGTGTGGTGTGATTACAAATTTTTTTCTTAGTGTTTGAAGTCTGCTCAGAATCGGGTCTATCTTCATTTTTTCATAGAGAAGATCATTTGGTTGATTATGGATGGCGTATCTGACTTCTAGTCCTCAAACTACTGCATTCTGCTACTTTGGTGAGTTTTTTACAGTTGTTATATATTAGATATTCATATTCTAATATCGGTCTGCATATATTTTGGTAGATTCTGGAAGCTGTTGTGTGGTATATGCCGCGGTTTTTGTAGGTGGGGGATCGAAAGTGTTTTGATCTAGCAGTTACTTCCCTTTCTTTATTATAGGAATTGTATTTTAAAATTGATCCAATTATACATTGTGATTTCTATGAATTTAGCGTCTTTGACTGGTTCTATATTATATTGCAGCATTCTGACGGTTGATGGTCTTATAATTTGTGGCCAAATATAATTAACTAAGATTTATCAGGGTTTGGTAGGATTCTCCATTTTTTCATCCATGTCATGATTTTGTTACATAAATGTATAAGGATGTTCGGAAAGTATTTTCGTTTTTTTCCGACAGAGGATTTAATTGTATTTTTTCGAACTCAACTTCACACCTAAGGCGTTTAATCATTATGTTTTGAGAGCTGATATAGCAAGGTTTGTGTGTGCAAAAATTCAATTAATTCTACGCAGTAGTTTTTGTTTGGTGCCCTTTTGAATATGGAGAGCAATAAGTAGCATTTTCGTTATGTATATTTTACTTTTTTACTATAGAAAAGGTAAAAATGCTGTTCAAGCCAGAAAGAAATTAACCGATGTGTATGGAGAAGATATGTTGACAGTAGGCCAGTGCCAGAACGGGTTTGCGAAATTTCGATCCACCAATTTTGATATCGAAGATGCACCACGTTCCGGAAGATCGGTTGAAGTTGATAAAGACATTAGTTGATGCAAATCGACGAATAACAACACGGGAGATCGGTGAGAGGTCAAATTAATCGAATTCAACTGTTTATGACCACTTGAAAGGCCTAGGTTTAACCTCGAAGCTCGATATATGGGTTCTTCATGTTCCCACGGAGAGAAATTTGTGTCGTCGCGTTGACGTCTGTGATTCACTTCTCAAACGTCACGAAAATGATCAATTTTTGGAGCGCATCATTACTGGGGACTAAGAATGGGTTATATATAACAATGTCAAACACAAGAGATCATGGAGCAAAAAAGATGAACCGGCTCAAAGCATTTCGAAACCCAAAATCCATTAAAAAGAAGCGATGCTGTCTGTTTAGTGGGATTTTAAAAGAATCGTTTTTTTTTTGAGCTTTCATATCGAATAACTCAACAAGTTTACTGTCATCAGATGAACAAACTGAATGATGAATTTCAACAGAAAAGGCAAGACTTAATCAACAGAAAAGATGTAGTGTTCTACCAAGATAATGCAAGACCTCATACAAGTTTGATCACTCATCAAAAGCTTTTACAGCTTGAATGGAATATACTGCCACACCCACCACATTCTCCACATCTGGCGCCTTCGGCTTATTATTTGTTTCGGTTATTGCAAAAGTTTTTTGACGGTAAAACCTTCACTTCAAATGAAGAGATCAAAAATCACCTGGCTCAATTTTTTGGCAGCAAAGACCAAAAACTTTATGAGCGTGGCATCATGCTTCTACCAGAAAGATGGCAAAGGGTGTTGGACCAGAATGGCCAATATATAATTGAATAAAACATTAATTCATTATATGAAAATTGTCTTTCATTTTCCAAAAAAAAACTAAATTATTTTCCGAAACACCCAATAGTTCATTTTGCCTTTCAGATTCTTCCTGTGTGTTATGAGCGCTATGTCATCAGCGTATTAGATGATGTAACTTTTCAGTTCTTCTTTTGCTTTGTAGATATCGTGTACGTAAATATTATATAGGAGTTGTGACAATAGAGAGCCTTGTGGTACACCTTGTTGAGGAGAAAACAATACGGAGAAACGTTTGTTGATTTTAACCCTGATGCTTCTGTCCCATGAAAAGTTTCCTATAATATTTTGTTAGGTAAACTGGAGCGTCCAATTGCTGGAGTTTGTGCAGAAGACCACTTTGCCATACACTATCAAATGCTTTCTTGATGTCCTTGAACTTGAATTTTCACACATGCGTGTGCCAGTTTTCAGATATTGAGTTTATGATCTTATCTTCTTTTCAACATTTTTCTGTGGAAGAGCCTAGTTTTATAAATGGTGCTCACTTAGCTGAACACGTTTATTTGAATTCACTTGAAAATAGGATATCTGGTGAATGAGAGTGTGTATCGGGTGTTTTTTTAGAGTGATAGAACTTTCGATAGGGATAACTGGGATTTGACAGAAGGTAGAAGCCATGTTGTTTCGACATTTCTGTTCAGTAAGCATTGACAAATTAGCATGGAAAGACTCATGCCGCAACAACGTTTACAAATTGTTGAAATTTATTTTCTAAATCAGTGTTCTATTCGACAAACTTATAGAGCACTTCGTGAAATTTATGATTTACATAATCGTCCATCAGAGCAGCTTATTCGTCGAACTATCGCTAGATTTCGGACAAAATTTTCTCTACTCGATGCAACAATAACAAGACAAAGAACTGTACGTACAGAAAAAAATATCGCTGCTGTAAGTCATAGTATTAATGATGATCCAGATTTGTCTATTCGTCGACGTTCACCACAAGTTGCACTCTCCACCACATGGAAAATTTGCGTAAAGATCTTGGTCTACACCCATACAAAATCCAACTGATTCAAGAACTAAAGCCACTTGACCATAATAAGCGTAATTTTTTTGCTGATTGGGCCCTATAACAACTTGAAGTTGATCCACTTTTTTAACGTAAAATTGTGTTTAGTGATGAAGCTCATTTCTGGTTGAACGGCTATGTAAACAAGCAAAATTTCCATATATGGAGTGAAAACAATCCTTAAGAAGTTCTGCAGGTTTTATTGCATTCTGAAGAATGCACTGTATGGTGTGCTTTACATGCTGGAGGCATCATCGGTCCATATTTCTTTAAAAACGATGCTAGAGCTAATGTTACAGTGAATAGTGCTCGTTACAGATCGATGATCAATGATTATTTGTTTCAAAATTTGAATGGTATCAACCCAGAAGTATTTTGGTTCCAACAAGATGGTGTTACACCTCATGCTACTACCGTAACAATTGATTTATTGAAAGAAAGATTTGGCGATAACATTATTTCGAGAAATAGTCCAATTAATTGGCTCCAAGATCATGCGACATAACTCCACTAGATCATTTTCTTTGGGGTTTTGTCAAGTCATTGGTTTATGCTGATAAACCAGAAACAATAGATGCTTTGGAAGCTAACATAACTAGTGTTATTGATGAAATAAGGCCTGAATTACTCGAAAAAGTGGTCCAAAATTGGTCTGGTCGAATGCGGTTCCTCAGAGCTAATCGTAGTGGACATATGTGAGAAATTATTTTTCAAAACATTATTGCCCTAAAATCATCTTTCAAATAAAAAAAAAATTGGCTTCAATCTTAGTTTAAATGTGTTTTATTTCAATTTAAAGTTGTATCACCCAAAAAAAGCACCCGATAGTTAAATTTTTTATTGATTGTTTTCATTTAGTACCCTAATAACGACTGATGAGAATATGAGTAAGAATTTCAGGAGAATGTGCTATATATTTTTTAAAAAAGGAAATGAAAAAGACCTTTTAAAAATTTATGTGAAGCATTTTTTGGTAATGAAATTTGTAAATTCTGAATATCCAATCGGAACAGGCTCTTGAATGACGTTTGCTGGCTGAACACGGACAAAATTTTAGATTTTCTTTTGATTCATTATAAGTTAACTCATATATGTGTTGATAATTCTAAATGTCTATGAAGTGAAGCAGTGTTTTTAAGAAATTTTATTCAATTTAATTCTAAAAATTTCAAGAAAATTTTCAGATTAAATTCGTAGAGGTTTCGTAGAATTGATCCCGTTTTTATCTGAAAAGAAAATGATCTTATTCGACTTCTGACATAATTAAACACCATAATACCCCAATCGCTTATCGAAACTCCAATTGCCTCAAAAATCCAATTCCGTTCGTCACCAGCTCATTTAGAATAACATCGTAACCGCCAAACACCCCTTGATCGACCAATGACGCGGGGTCGCTCATTTGCCCCCGTCCAATCCCTGGCTGTTGTCCTGATCGACCGCAGCAGATCGCCGTCCTTTTACCCCATTCAACCCTTATATGGGCGGGATGCGAACAAGTAGCGCCCTGCTCTCGCATGCCGTTTTCAATGAACGATAAATATCCGTACTTGTGGTGTGTATTGGTGGTGAAGCTGGTGCTTCCGTGAATGATCAGGGTAAAGGAAGAAAAAGAAAAGGTGAGTGTCAATCGGTGTTCATTCTGTAGTAATTATGAATTTCAAATGTGTGGAAAAATTACTTCCTTGAAGATATAAGAGGTGGGCCATTTTAAATTTGCATATTTGATCGGCCATAAATGAAAAACTAATAATAATAATATTAGAAAGGTTGAACCTTGACATTTACGAATGAAAAACAATATCATTCGAATGATCCCACCACTGGCTACAGTATCCCATCCGATCAAACCAATTTTTCAGTACATTGTCGATTGTTTGCGGTTCAATCTCATGAATGGCACCTTCGATTTCGTTATTCAAGGCATCAATCGTTTCTGGACGGTAAGCGTAACATTTATCGTTAACAGATCCCCACAAAAATAGTTCTTGTAGGTGAAAATAAGCTTCATCGCTAAAGATGATTTTTCTGGAAAAATGCTCATCTTCGGCCATGTGATCATGCCCATCGAGCGAAGTAGAAACGCACTGAATAATCACGAGGCTTCACTTCTTGTACTAGTTGAACTGCATGAGTCTTTATACCGAAGCCTTTATGCAAAAATATCCTCAGAGAAGTGTAAGAAATGTTCAGTTCTTGAGCACAATGACGAGTTGATGTTGATGGATATTCAGCCACATTCTGGGCTACAGCAGCAACGTTTTCAGGTGTGCTCATTGAACGAGAACGCGAACAGGTGGTTTTATCAAATAATGCTCCAGTTTTCACCAACAAATTGATCCACAGATTGCCGTTACGGTATTTTATTTCCATTGAATTTTCCCATTCCGTTAATGTCAAATATCAAACTAATTTTTCGTTAAAACACGAATGACAGAAATGTTTCAGACTCGAAATAATCACAACCTCAAAATGTAAACTCTAGATGGCCTACCCTTCATGTTAATGACATTTTCATGTCCATCCAAAGAAAAAATAGTGAAAAGCACACCGGTTAGTTTTGAGCTTGTTCATCTGTTTTATTTTCGATATTTATTTCTTGAGATTTTTCGAATACTCAAGAATTTTTTTACTTTCGAAGCCACTACGAATTCTTAAGAATTTGATTGAGAGTACAGAACGAACTAGAAATTTTATTTGATCATTATACGAAAAAAAAATTACAAAAAGCACCGAGATGAAGCCGGAAGCTTTAGCGTGCTCGTTCAACTGTCCCCTGATATTTTAAAATTTGTTATTTCTTAAGGAAGCTACAAATGATGAATAAATCACAGAATTCTGTGTTCTATCATCCGAAAGTCGTCACAGAAATTACTCAAAGTTTGTGAAGTATTTTTAAGGACCCAAAAACTTTTTAAATAAATGTCTCAGAAAACACAGTTTCGATTTAGTAGACATATAGAAATAACACTCATTACACAGCACCAAAAAGAATGAAAGAATACGAAGAAAATATTAATTAGTAAGTAAAAATATTAAATAATACTTGAAGAATACAAAATTTTGTTTCTTATCAATGTATTATGAAAACCAAATTCCCTTTCAAAAATGCACAACGGAACCTCAAGAATTTCTTCAAAATTATGTCTCTTTAAAAACGTTCCTTCAAAAAACTCCAATAAAAAGGAAGCACATGTGGGAGATGTGGGAGGTACTGGAGTAATTACCTCTCCAAGGATACCAAAATATAAAATTTAAAAATTCCAGCCAAGACGAAACCGAAAAATCCAAAATGAGTCATGAAAGATTGGCAGATTTGGCCTTATTGTACGTCCATGGGGAATTTGAAATATCGGGTGTTATTTTTAGAGTGATAGAAATTTAAATTGAAATAAAACACATTTAAACTAAGATTGAAGCCAATTTTTTTTTATTTGAAAGATAATTTTATGACATTTATGTTTTGAAAATGATTTCCGGCATATGTCCACCACGACTAGCTCTAAGGTACCGCATTCGACCAGACCAATTTTGGACCACTTTTTCGAGTAATTCTGGCCTTATTTCATCAATAACACGAGTTATGTTAGCCTTCAAAGCGTTTATTGTTTCTGGTTCATCAGCATAAACAAATGACCCCATAGAAAATAATCCAGTGGAGTTATGTCGCATGATCTTGGAGGCCAATTAATTGGGCCATTTCTCGAAATAATGTTATCGCCAAATCTTTCTTTCAATAAATCAATTGTTACGGTAGCAACATGAGGTGTAACACCATCTTGTTGGAACAAAAACAGTTCTGGGTCGGTACCATTCAAATTTGGAAACAAATAATCATTGATAATCGATCTGTAACGAGCACCATTCACTGTAATATTAGCTCCAGCATCGTTTTTAAAGAAACATGGACCGATGATGCCTCCAGCGTGTAAAGCACACCATACAGTGCATTTTTCAGGATGCAATGGAACCTGCAGAACTTCTTGAGGATTATTTTCACTCCATATACGGCAATTTTGCTTGTTCACGTAGCCGTTCAACCAGAAATGAGTTTAATCACTTAACACAATTTTACGATAAAAAAGTGGATCAACTTCAAGCTGTTCTAAGGCCCAATCAACAAACAAACGACGCTTATTATGGTCAAGTGGCTTTAGTTCTAGAACCAGTTGGATCTTGTATGGCTGTAGACCAAGATCTTTAGGCAAAATTTTCCATGTTTTGGATGCAACTTGTTGTGAACGTCAACGAATAGACAAATTTGGATCATCATAAATACTATGACTTACAGCAGCGATATTTTTTTCTGTACGTACAGTTCTTTGTCTTGTTGTTGTTGTTACATCGAATAGAGAAAATGCTGTCGGAAATCTATCGATAGTTCGACGAATAAGCTGCTCTGATGGACGATTATGTAAACCACAAATTTCACGAAGTGCTCTATAAGTTTGGCGAATAGAACACTGATTCTGAAAATAAATTTCAACAATTTGTAAACGTTAGTGCGACGTGAGTCTTTCCATGATAATTTGTCAATGCTTCCTGAACAAAAATGTCAAAACAACATGGCTTCTACCTTTTGTCAAATCGCAGTGATCCCTATCGAAAGTTCTATCACTTTAAAAAAACACCCGATAGATATTGATTCTGTGATAGACAGGTTTGCGAATATGAAGAGGAGATTCTTGGAATTGGTGTTATAGAAAACAAGAAAAAGACAATATATAACTAGTAAATGATTTCATTTTCATTTCATAACAATTGCTTTTGAGTCATTAGTTTGTAGGTACATATGTTATATTTATGACTATATTATTTCTGTTTGTTTCGATTAAAAATTTATTTTCTTACAAAAAACATATTTGTTGTTTTGGAAAGTGAATGCTTCTTGTTATCTATGTGTATTTTGTTTTATTAGTATTTATTTGGGATAAAATAATACATGTATACCTGACTTTTTTTTTACGATTACTCCCCCAAGAAAAAAATTATCTGCGCCCTTGTTTGGAAATACCACATTGATAACTCGTCAGTGCAACTTCGCATCCAAAAAATTTAAATTAAAATTTGTATGATATTTAAGATAAAAAACTTTAATACTCTATACATTTTATCGAAATTGGATAAGAAATAAATTTGAAATTCTTGTGATTCAGCTTCAGACAATTATGCATAGGCTATAGTATCATTATTACACATATTAATACTGAACTTGAACTCTTTCGAACAATAATTTGAAAATTAGCTTCATCGCTAAAGATGATTTTTCTGGGAAAATGCTCAACTTCGGCCATGTGATCATTAGCCTATTCACCGAAGTGGAAACGCATCGGATGGTTTCGAGGCTTCACTTCTTGCACTAGTTGAACTTTGTGAGCTTTCATGCCGAGGTCTTCACGCAAAATTCTCATCAGAGAACGTGAAAGGCTCGTTTCATCAGTTTTCATGAATAAATTTATCCACAAATTGCAATGAGGGCTTCTCATTTCTATTGAATTCTCTACGAAAATTTTTAAAACTTTGGGGAGAAGATTCACCATTTTAAAATTGAATTTTTGATATTTCCCAGTTTTGTTCAAGCGTAAATCGACCCGTTTTGTTAATGTCAAATATTAAACTAACTTCCTGTCATAACACGAATGACAGAACTGTTTCCAGACTCGAAATAAACACTACCTCAAAATGGAAATCTCTAGATGGCTCAGTCTTTATACAGGATGTCCCAACGAAAATTTGATCTCCCTCAGAACTCAGAAACGAATAATTTTCGAAGATTAAAAAAAAACAGGTCAACTTCATTATTCACGAAATAATGTAATATTGAGCTTACTGTCAAAAGATGATTTGAACATACAGTTGAACCACCCAAACTCAAAAACCTAAGAGTTTTGAAGAATCCAAAAATAATTTTCAAGTCTGTATTAGAGAGAGAGAATTTCTATGACGGCATTGTTCCGAAAAAACCACCTGAGGATGGCAACAACCCCCAGTTTTTTTTGTGGGAACATTTGAAGTCCAAAGTCTATGCAACTCCTCCTGAAAATCTTGCAGAACTGCAACCAAGAATCATCACGGAGTGCCAACTACTGACACCAGACATTTTCCAAAATGTTAGAGAAGGATTTGAAAGTAGACTATATCATTGTATGGAGGTTGGTGGGGGTCATTTTTAACAATACATACGTTAGTTCTTTAAAAACTTTTCATTTTTTCTGGATGTTCCCTATCATTACTTACCGATCTGGTGTAATTTGAACGTATTGGGTTTCTGTTTGAGTTACTCTTCTGATAATGTTCAATATCAAATTGCTGATGTTTAGGATGTTTAGAGAATAAAAAAAGCTTTTTAATTAAATCACATCCGCCATCTCCTTCCTATTAAAAAAGAAATGGGGGTTGTTGCCACCCTCAAGTGTTTTTTTTTTTTTTGAACAATGTCATCATCTGAATTCTTTGTCTCTAATACAAAACTTGAAAATTATTTTGGATTCTTCAAAACTCTTAGGTTCTTGAGTTTGGGTGGTTTAACTGTCTGTTCAACATCATCTTTTGATGGTAAGTTCAATATTATATTATTTCGTGAATAGTGAACCGATTTTAAAATTTTAACTGAGTTGTGCACAAAACATAAATAACATTAAAACTAACCAACAATCGACATCTCTTCCCTATTCAAAAAATGTTGGAGGTTGATGCCTTCATAGGGATGGTTTGTCCGGAACAAACTCATGATGAAAATTCGTCCCCTCAAAACAGAAGTTGACCTGTTTTTTAAAATCTTCGAAAATTTTTCGTTTCTCAGTTCTGGGGGTTAAATTTTCATTGAGAAAGCCTGTATAAAGCTTCTGAGGGATATTCACAGAAAATCAAGGAGAATTAGGATAATATCAACAATGGAAAAAAGTTTTTGTGATGAAAATCAAAAGTATTACGTTGGTTGATATATTTTACAATCTCATAATGAAGTCGTTAACATTTCTATCCTTTTAGAAAGCTAATGAGACAAGGAGGTTATATATCTTGTTTGTATAATACTCAACAATTTTATGGAAATTAAAAAAAAATTATTGCCACTTAAGACCAGTTATTTCTTAGATTATGTCAGTTCTCGGAAAACATTTTCTTTATAAAGTGATCCCTCATTTTTCTGATTTCAAAAAGGTGTCATTTGGGTTTTTTTTACATAATGAATTGTTCTTGGTAACAAGGCAAAAAATTTCTAAAAAGTATCCTAGCAGATTTGAATTTTCTTTTTTCAACAGAGTTATTTTCTTCGAAAATAACTCGGAGGTTTATGTAGGCATTTTTGGAAAAGAAATTTGGTTTTCATAATATATCGTTAACAAACAAAGTTTGTATCCTTCAAGTATTTATTTAATATTTTTATTTTTACTGTATTCCTTCTGGTGCTGTGTAATGAGTGTTAATAATATGTCTACTAAATTAAAACAGTGTTTTATAAAATAAACTTTATTCAATTTCAAAAACTTTCTGAGAAAAATTTTTCTATAAAATTAAAATTTGTAGTAAGCTTAGCAGAATTAATCTGTTTGATATTTAAGACAGACTTAAATTGCTGCAAATGATTTTTAAAAAATCAATTTTAATGTGAGTCAATACTTGATAGAAGTAAAATTTAAATGACTTCAAATTCAGAATTATATATTCTAACTTCTACATTATATATTGAAACTATATACAAAAACTATCAAATTGATATCCTTATATATAACCAATATAAAATATTTTTCAATGTCTCGGAAAAAACCTTTTTACATCCCGACTTGAAATGTATTAATACAAATGTATTAACAAAAACTATATAAGTATGTACATTCTGTCAAGAAAGTACCGGGAATTATCGATTTAAATCTGGCGGGGCAATGAGGCAGGTAAAATTTTTTTTTCCTAGGTTCGTACCACTGTCTTTAATTACTATGCCAAGCTTGAGCGGGATCTGTAAACTAGTGTGTTTGCAACAGCTGATTAAGTCAGTCGATGTCAGAGTGCGTGCCGATTTTTACTATGGGTGATTACGTTGAGCAAAGAATTTGTTTAAAGTTTTGTGTTGCAAATGAATTTTCGTGTGCCGATGCATTGAAAATGTTGCAAAAGGCCTTTGGTGATAATGCTCTATCGAAAACTCGTGCATATCAGTGGTACAGAGCCTTCAAGGACGGTCGTGAAGTGGTCGCCCATCGACGGCTTCGATCGAAGATAACGTCGATAAAATTAAGGAAAGGGTGCTGGAAAACCGTCGTACCAGCTTGAGAGAGATAGCACATGATCTTAAGATATCCCACGAGTCCGCACGTACGATTTTGATTGATATTTTGGGCATGAGAAAGGTGGCCGCACGGCTCGTACCGAAAGACCTGAATTTTCTTCAAAAACGTCATCGCGAACAGGTTACTTCAGACATGCTGGATCGCTGTAATTCCGATTCTACATTCATGGAACGCATTATAACTGGTGATGAGACCTGGGTCTACGAGTACGATATGCAAACAAGCCAGCAATCATCGGAATGGGTGGCAAAAAATGAGCCGAAACCGAAAAAACCACGCCAAAGCCGCTCGAAAATGAAGGTGATGCTCATTGTTTTCTTCGATATCCGTGGCGTGGTGCACTACGAATTCGTTCCAGAGGGTCAGACGGTAAACAAGGAGTATTACCTAGGCGTTATGAAACGTTTGCGTGAGCGTATCCGTAAGAAGAGGCCAAATTTGTGGGCGAACAACTCATGGATTTTGCATGACGATAACGCGCCTTCTCACCGAGCTACGATTGTGACTGACTTTCTCGCCAAAAACTCAACAAACGTGCTTCAGCAACCACCGTATTCGCCGGATTTGGCTCCCTGCGACTTTTTCCTCTTCCCAAAACTAAAATTGCCCCTTCGTGGCACCCGTTTTGAGTCGATTGAAACCATAAAACAAAATTCGGCGCGAGAGCTAAAGTCCATCCCGGAAAGCGCCTATAAAAAATGTTTCGATAATTGGAAGTGCCGTTGGCATAGATGTATTGGAGCAAATGGAACCTATTTTGAAGGCGACCCAATAAATTTTGACGATTAAATGTAAAAATGTTGTTTTAATTGAAAATTCCCGGTACTTTCTTGACAGAGTAGTATATTAACATACAAATACAAGAAAATCCACTATTCCAAAATTATCTGAAATTATCAAAATAAAGGATCAAATAAAAATAATTGAACGAGAACTCGAACATTTGATAGCTATTTCGGCCTATATGACCTCATCAGAAATGTATTGAATTCAGATTCAAATATATAACAAGATCAAAATTCAACTTACCAAAATAAGATAAAACATGGAACGAATAAACTTGAAGTAAGCTTTAAAGTATCCAAAATTGATCATTTCTGTTTTATTTTGGATACTTTAAAGCTTACTTCAAGTTCATTCGTTCCATGTTTTATCTTATTTTGGTAAGTTGAATTTTGATCTCGTTATATATAGTTTTTGTTAATACATTTGTATTAATACATTTCAAGTCGGGATGTAAAAAGGTTTTTTCCGAGACATTGAAAAATATTTTATATTGATTATATATAAGGATATCAATTTGATAGTTTTTGTATATAGGTTCAATATATAATGTAGAAGTTAGAATATATAATTCTGAATTTAAAGTTATTTAAATGATTTTTAGTATCAACCTTTTGAAGCATCACATCGAAACTCCAATGACTCTGAATGCAAACAAGTATTTATTAGGCACATGAGACAATTTTGATTGCAATTGTGTAATTTTACATATTAAAAAACTACACGTTTAATTCAAACTCTTGAGACTAACAGATATGATAAAAAATAAAATTTGATAAATGGTCTAACAGGATTGAACACATCCTTTCTACTCAATTTTTTTAGGAATTCCCAAATATCTCTAGTTCCTCAATTTTTTGTACGTAACAAACAACTCTAAAATTTTATTATATAATAATAGTAGCATTGTATTACCAAATAGTGGTTGTAAAATCATTCAAATAACAAAAATATTTTTTTTTAAAATAGAAAGGCTTTTTACTTGATAGAAGAAATATAACAAAATTTGAATATTAAAACAAATTGAAGTATGTTTATCTTCTACAATTTTAATTTCAAAAAAATTTTTATTCAAAAAACTTTTAGAAATAAATTTATGTCTAACAAGCACCGCTTACATTTAATAGACGTATATAATCAAAACTCAATATATAATGTCAAATGAAATAAGTAACCCAACAGATATACGAAAGTAATTAAAATTAATAAATAAATATTCAAAGGAGACAAAATTTTGTTTCTGGTTTTACCTTCAAGAAAATACTACTTGCCTTATAAAAACATGAACACACTTAAAGGACTTCTCAAAGAATATAATTTATTTGAAAATGATTATATACGTCTATTAAATGTAAGCTTGTTAGACATAAATTTATTTCTAAAAGTGTTTTGAATAAAAATTTTTTTGAAATTAAAATTGTAGAAGATAAACATATTTCAATTTGTTTTAATATTCAAATTTTGATATTTTTTTTTGTTAATTTTCAAAGCGAAGATGAATTTTCGCTTAGTAGACAACGAGGCAATCAAAAACCAAGTTACCAGGAGTTGTTTTTTTATTTCTATCACCAATTTTCGATTAATTATCCTTTAGCAATATAGAATATTTGCACTTTAATGAATTTGACTTTACTACTTCGGGATAAATGTTTTGGATGGATTTTTTAATTCCATTTCTAAATTCCTGTATATCGACACATAAAACTAGGGTTTTTTTTGGCTTCATGATCTCAAAACTTGATTATCTGAACAAATAGTAATTAAAACCATGGAGGGTTGCGTTTAGTTCTATTTGGGATGCGGATCAATCAATGTTTTGCATTGGGAATTGATAACTATACATTTTTATTCAATCTTAAAAGTTCAGTACTAAAAATAATAAACTATTTAACAATATTACTAGTTGAATAACAAACTGACTTTCGTTTCGAACACCAAAAAATGAAGAATTTACCTGAAATATTATCAGAGAAAATACACGCCCAAAACCAATTTTAATGAACTGCATTCTTTGCAGTCAACCGTCGATGATTACAATACTATTGACTACAACAGATGTGGCAAAAGTTCGCAAAAGTGACAAGCATTTTTTTCTAACCCCCGATCAGTCGAGAAAATATTATAAATTCAAATTATCTAGCCTCCGTCATTTTTTATGAATAGAATCCATCAAACGTGTAACACTTTGCGGTGACAAGTTTTCGAAGTAATTATCGGAGAGTGACTTACAACTTTATGGGTTGGAAAATTTTCTGTATTTGCATATTGGATAAGATGAATTCAAATGTACTCACCTATTATGATAGGGCAACTTTCAATTGAATATGATTTGTATATTCTGTGATTTCAATTAGAAGAAATGTTCTACTTATCTAAATTTGAATATTAAAACAAATTGAAATATGTTTATCTTCTACAATTTTAATTTCAAAAAAATTTTTTATTCAAAAAACTTTTAGAAATAAATTTATGTCTAACAAGCACCGCTTACATTTAATAGACGTATATAATCAAAACTCAATATATAATGTCAAATGAAATAAATAACCCAACAGATAAACGAAAGTAATTAAAATTAATAAATAAATATTCAAAGGAGACAAAATTTTGTTTCTGGTTTTACCTTTAAAAAATACCACTTGCCTTATAAAAACATGAACACACTTAAAGGACTTCTCAAAGAATATAATTTATTTGAAATATTTAATATATTTAAATATTCGAACAAATTATTTCAAAAATCTCTAAAAAATGTGCACTATATCTTCAAAAAACAAATATAATTCTAGATAATCCCGTCTTCAGCCCTTTTTCAACATTCCAAATATCGAAATCAAAAACATAACCTACATCACTCACGTGTTAAAAGACTTAAGCTTCGAACTACAGATCAACTATATAATTCAAGATTGATCTATGTTCTAACAAAATCAAAGAACAGTGTGAGTTATTTTAAGGTTTATTTGAATTCATTGACATTCTATAATGAGATTTATTGAAGCCAAAATATAATTATATATTATATATAAAATAAAATAGAAAGGCCTTTTACTTGATAGAAGAAATCTAACAAAATTTGAATATTAAAACAAATTGAAATATGTTTATCTTCTACAATTTTAATTTCAAAAAAATTTTTTTGGTAACATATTTCAATTTGTTTTAATATTCAAATTTTGTTATATTTCTTCTATCAAGTAAAAGGCCTTTCTATTTTATTCTACTTATCTATTTCATTCCATTAATGATGACATTATTTTTTAATTCACCAATTTTATCGGTTGGTTTGGGGGTTATTTGTGCGTTTCATGTCCAATATTTATTTCTTGGGATTTCCCAAATACTCCAGAATTTTTTTACTTTCGCAGAAGCCGTAGCTAAGATTGTTAATAATTCGATTGAAAATACGGTATAAATTCGAAATATTCTTCCATTATTCGAAAAAAATAATAAAAAACATTGACTTGAAGGAATCTTTTACGCGCTCGTTCAACAGTCTATTTCCGCCGAAAATTTCAAATAATCACAATAATAATAATGACATTATATCCAAAATTTCGTTTTTACAGTAAACTCAAATAATATCTTAATTTTTTCACTGTGAAAAAAGGGAGAGATCAATAATGCTCCTAGTGCATATTCTGTTCAGCATAACTTTAACAAAAAAAAGATCGGAAGAAAAACCCCTCTTTTTGAAACTGACATAATCTTTAAAATTTTTTGCTCTCTTTACATGAAATAAATCCGCAATTAAACACTTCAATAATTATTATTCTGTTTATGCTGATAATTTCCAAATGTTCCAGACTTAAATATTCTCAAGTTTAAGGATTTTAATTTTACTTAAAAAAATTCACACAGTTTTTACGTTTTGCAGTTTCTTCAGAATCCTGACACGTGGTTCGGTCTTTCGACCATTTTTAAAGAAATACAAAAAGGAACTAAAATTAAAATTGAATAGGTCCTTTCAATACACTAAGGACATCTGTGTATTTTTTGGCGCATGGAAATAACAGCTTCCAATATAGGGGTGTTCCCAAAGAGTATTTGGGAATTTGTTAAATTCTCCTTTTTCTCACTGGCTTTTCTGATTGAAAGAATCTCCAAATAAAATTTGAATATCAAAACAGATTTAATCTGTCAGTCTTCTACAATTTTAATTTCAAAAATATTTTTATTCAAAAAACTCTTAGAATTAAATTAATGTCTACGTAAGCACCGCTCATATTTAATAGACGTATAAATAAATATTTGAAGGAGACAAAATTTTGTTTCTGATCTTACCATTATGAACACCAATTCCTTTTCAAAAACATAAAACACAACTTAAGGACTTCTCAAAAATATAATTTATTTGAAATATTCAATATATTCAAATATTCAAATAAGTTAATTCAAAAATCTCTCAAAACATGCACCATATCTTTAAAAAACAATTAGACTTCCGGTAATCACATCATCATCGTCCCTAAATCATATTTAAAAAATCAAAATCAACTAACAATCAGTATATCTTACCTCAGAGTGGTAACCGGATTCTATATTTATTTATTAATTTCAAATGACTTTTTATATTTGTTGGTTTATTTTTTCCATTTGACATTGTATATTGAGTTTTGATTATATACGTCTATTAAATATGAGCGCTGCTTGCTTATGTAGACATTAATTTAATTCTAAAAGTTTTTTGAATAAAAATTTTTTTGAAATTAAAATTGTAGAAGACTGACATATAAAATCTGTTTTGATATTCAAATTTTGTTATATTTCTTCTATCAAGTAAAAAGCTTTTTTATATTTTATTTTAATCTCCAAATAGTCCATCAATTTACCCTTATCAACATTATATAGTAAAATGATATCTATCTCATTGAGAAAATGATTATTTTCTAAACAATGTTCTGCAAAACTAATTGATTTCTGGTTTTTCAAAATATACATCCTATGTTCTTTGTATCTATGTTGTGAACATCGGCCTGTATGTCCTATACTACTCTGTCAAGAAAGTACCGGGAATTTTCAATTAAAACAACATTTTTACATTTAATGGTCAAAATTTATTGGGTCGCCTTCAAAATAGGCTCCATTTGCTCCAATACATCTATGCCAACGGCACTTCCAATTATCGAAACATTTTTTATAGGCGCTTTCCGGGATGGACTTTAGCTCTCGCGCCGAATTTTGTTTTATGGCTTCAATCGACTCAAAACGGGTGCCACGAAGGGGCACTTTTAGTTTTGGGAAGAGGAAAAAGTCGCAGGGAGCCAAATCCGGCGAATACGGTGGTTGCTGAAGCACGTTTGTTGAGTTTTTGGCGAGAAAGTCAGTCACAATCGTATCTCGGTGAGAAGGCGCGTTATCGTCATGCAAAAGCCATGAGTGGTTCGACCACAAATTTGGCCGCTTCTTACGGATGCGCTCATGCAAACGTTTCATAACGCCTAGGTAATACTCCTTGTTTACCGTCTGACCCTCTGGAACGAATTCGTAGTGCACCACGCCACGGATATCGAAGAAAACAATGAGCATTACTTTCATTTTCGAGCGGCTTTGGCGTGGTTTTTTCGGTTTCGGCTCATTTTTTGCCACCCATTCCGATGATTGCTGGCTTGTTTGCATATCGTACTCGTAGACCCAGGTCTCATCACCAGTTATAATGTGTTCCATGAATGTAGAATCGGAATTACAGCGATCCAGCATGTCTGAAGCAACCTGTTCGCGATGACGTTTTTGAAGAAAATTCAGGTCTTTCGGTACGAGTCGTGCGGCCACCTTTCTCATGCCCAAAATATCAATCAAAATCGTACGTGCGGACTCGTGGGATATCTTAAGATCATGTGCTATCTCTCTCAAGCTGGTACGACGGTTTTCCAGCACCCTTTCCTTAATTTTATCGACGTTATCTTCGATCGAAGCCGTCGATGGGCGACCACTTCACGACCGTCCCTGAAGGCTCTGTACCACTGATATGCACGAGTTTTCGATAGAGCATTATCACCAAAGGCCTTTTGCAACATTTTCAATGCATCGGCACTTCATTTGCAACACAAAACTTTAAACAAATTCTTCGCTCAACGTAATCACCCATAGTAAAAATCGGCACGCACTCTGACATCGACTGACTTAATCAGCTGTTGCAAACACACTAGTTGACAGATCCCGCTCAAGCTTGGCATAGTAATTAAGGACAGTGGTACCAACCTAGGAAAAAAATTTGTTACCTGCCTCATTGCCCCGCCAGATTTAAATCGATAATTCCCGGTACTTTCTTGACAGAATGTATATGTTGCATTACAATCATCACATTTAATTTGATAAATCCCCGATTCTGAAAAGTTGGGGTTCCTTTCTTTATTGTTCACCAACATCTTAGATAAACTATTTCTATTCACTGCTTAAGAATTAATACCCATTTAATGGAGACCATTAGAGATCTTACTGCTGAAACCTTCTAAATAAGCCATTGAAAACCATATTTTCTTTTCTTCATAAGGATGATTTATATTGATATTATATTTATATTAATTTTGGTATCAGTAGTGGTAGGTTTTCTGAAAATGTCGAATTCGAACTTATTATTACTATGACTTATATTAAGATCTAAGAAGTTGATTGATCAACTTCTTCTAAAAATACCAAATTCGAACTTATTATTATGATCTATATTAAGATCTAAGAAGTTGATAAACTTCTCAGATAATAAGATCGAATTCAACATTTTTAGAAAATCTACCACTATTGATACCATAATCCATTCAAAATCCAACCAGTCATGGCAAATTAAAATGTCAACATTCCATAGTTTCATCCATGAACTTTTGAGCATTCCGTTAAACGAAGTCAATGTCCGAAAAGAAGTCAATATAATTGAAATTATAGCGGTGAACAATGGCTATAGAACTGAAATCGTTGACAAAATGATCAAAAAGAAAACTTACCATAACATTTAAAAAAAAATGATCCTTATGACGAAAAGAAAATATGATTTTCAATGGCTCATATAAATTATATATATCTACATTCTGTCAAGCAAGTACCGGGAATTATCGATTTAAATCTGGGGGGCAATGAGGCAGGTAAAAATTTTTGCCTAGGTTGGTACCACTGTCCTTAATTACTATGCCAAGCTTGAGCGGGATCTGTCAACTAGTGTGTTTGCAACAGCTGATTAAGTCAGTCGATGTCAGAGTGCGTGCCGATTTTTACTATGGGTGATTACGTTGAGCAAAGAATTTGTTTAAAGTTTTGTGTTGTAAATGAATTTTCGTGTGCCGATGCATTGAAAATGTTGCAAAAGGCCTTTGGTGATAATGCTCTATCGAAAATTCGTGCATATCAGTGGTACAGAGCCTTCAAGGACGGTCGTGAAGTGGTCGCCCATCGACGGCTTCGATCGAAGATAACGTCGATAAAATTAAGGAAAGGGTGCTGGAAAACCGTCGTACCAGCTTGAGAGAGATAACACATGATCTTAAGATATCCCACGAGTCCGCACGAACGATTTTGATTGATATTTTGGGCATGAGAAAGGTGGCCGCACGACTCGTACCGAAAGACCTGAATTTTCTTCAAAAACGTCATCGCGAACAGGTTGCTTCAGACATGCTGGATCGCTGTAATTCCGATTCTACATTCATGGAACGCATTATAACTGGTGATGAGACCTGGGTCTACGAGTACGATATGCAAACAAGCCAGCAATCATCGGAATGGGTGGCAAAAAATGAGCCGAAACCGAAAAAACCACGCCAAAGCTGCTCGAAAATGAAGGTGATGCTCATTGTTTTCTTCGATATCCGTGGCGTGGTGCACTACGAATTCGTTCCAGAGGGTCAGACGGTAAACAAGGAGTATTACCTAGGCGTTATGAAACGTTTGCGTGAGCGTATCCGTAAGAAGCGGCCAAATTTGTGGGCGAACAACTCATGGATTTTGCATGACGATAACGCGCCTTCTCACCGAGCTACGATTGTGACTGACTTTCTCGCCAAAAACTCAACAAACGTGCTTCAGCAACCACCGTATTCGCCGGATTTGGCTCCCTGCGACTTTTTCCTCTTCCCAAAACTAAAATTGCCCCTTCGTGGCACCCGTTTTGAGTCGATTGAAGCCATAAAACAAAATTCAGCGCGAGAGCTAAAGTCCATCCCGGAAAGCGCCTATAAAAAATGTTTCGATAATTGGAAGTGCCGTTGGCATAGATGTATTGGAGCAAATGGAGCCTATTTTGAAGGCGACCCAATAAATTTTGACGATTAAATGTAAAAATGTTGTTTTAATTGAAAATTCCCGGTACTTTCTTGACAGAGTAGTATATATATATATATATATATATATATATATATATATATATATATATATATATATATATGTATATATATATATATATATATAACTTCTTGATTTCAACTTGATAAGTCTCAATTTTTTAAGGTAACGAAAGCACAAATTTTTTTTTCATTAATTTCCGACTCATGAAGGTTCCTATCTGAAAAAGTTTGAGTCTCTAAGTTATTCTTCTTCAATTTTATTGATGAATGAATAAAAATTCAAAAACGATCAAAATTCACTTTTGAAATGTTTGAGACAATTTTCGATTCAAAATTCGCAGACATTCAGACAAATGCGCTCTACTCCAAACGCGCAAAAATAGATTTGTTTTGACAGAGGGTTTATTTAGTAGTGAACTCTTTTAAAAGCCAAAGGAAAAAGCAGGAAGCTAACACCTGCCAAAGTTCACTGGAGGAGTCCCCTATCGTTCTTTCGTAATTACAGGTAAACGCAGGTACAAATTACGCAATATGTTACGATTTTGATATCACTGGACTGTCACTAAACGAAGTCAGTCACCCTCGAAATGACCGAGAGGGTCCAAATAAGGGGTTGAATGCAGAACCGGGTCAGCAATATTTTTTTAACCCTACAGAACTTGAAGTGAACAGGACAACCAACAATCACGAATCTTCTTTATGTTGCAACTTAAAATGGAAATTTCGTTTGTCTAGAACTTTTATTTAGCGCAGCCTTCTCAAACACAAGCTGTGTACAAAAAAAAGCACCGCCTATATGTTTATTCGATACAGAGTCCCTATGTTAGCGTACCTATTAAAAATAATCGTTTCAGAACACACGAAATATTTGGAAAAGAGTAATTCTTCTGGGGAAAATAATGAATTGATATTGATTTTTGCATTTATATTCAGACGCAAACAGGGATTAATAAGCATATGTCGCAGGAAATATTACATGTCATAGTTTCGACTGAAAATTGAACTTATGTTTTGTTTTGAATGATAATAAAAGGTTAAAAAAGATTACCACAACACTCAGGAAGTACAACTTCGAAGCGTAACGTTTTGTGAGTAAATCGCCAGTAGGCCTATTTTCCCAAAAACAAGTGATTCTCAACTATGAATAAAAGTAACAGAGCATAAACTCTGTAGTTAATAAATATAAATACTCTGTTTCAAATGCACATTTCATACATTTGCAAACGCACTAAAAATTTGCGAATGGGTCTTTTTGGCTTCAAGATTTGGGTTGGTTATTCATTTAAAATGCAATTGGCAATTCAAAAGGAAGAATCCATTTTAAATCATTGAAATCCAAATTGTTTTTATCCAGAAAAACTTGGACAACCATATTTTCAGTTAGTCAAATTAGAGCTTTGAATACTACTGATTCTTGATAAAAATATATTTTATTTTTTGTTGTATATATTATGCAATTAGTAATTTTTAATTTATTACAATAATCATTCGAAAGTTGATTGAAATTTTGAACAATGGCTGAAGTCTTTTTCTGTCAAAAAAATCGGACATTCTCAATTTTGCTGAATTTTCGTGAATTAAAGACAATAATTAGATAAGCCCTCTCGTCGTAAATATAGTACCGGTTCATATGATCTACGCGCTCATTGGACTACCCGAAATTTTTTTATCGATCGATTGTTTTGATCAATCGGCTACACTAATAAGGATTAGAAATAACCACGTTTTTTTGCTTAATTGGCAACACTAATTAGACATTTCTTTCAGAAACCAGTAAAGAAGCCTATTGAATGTAAGGACAGGGGATTATAGGAAGTTCTCTTCATATATTTGCTAGTCTCTCAATTGTTCAATCGCAAATATGTCATTCTTTATTCATCGGTTTTTCACCCGGTTGCTGAACCTTTCAGTTCTATTCTATTAAAATGGTGTTTATTATAGGAGCTTGCCTGATAATTAATCTGGGTTTCTATAATATTTTTTGTACGGTCCTGGATATATTTGGCTCGTGCTGCGGTTGTACAATGCGCTGTGAGTAAAAACAACGTATAAGCCCTTATGGGCATCCATTGCACGCTATGATTTAATTATGGGGTGTGAATTGGAATCACGTGCGTTTTTTAAGCACAAGTGTTTTTGTATGTGGTTATCTCATGAAATCACTCGAATGTAATAATATACATTCATTTTAAATAATTACGTATATAACATTTTCAAGAGTTCATCACATTGAAAATTTCAAGTGGAGATTTTATGAATGTTGTTTTTACTAATAAATTCAGCCTGTGTTTTTATTTTCAATATGTAAAACTTTGTGATTGCTACTAATTATTGAATTTTGTTTGTTCATAATACCTATAACTTTCTTGGTGTTTCTTCATTCTTGTCAAAAAACCTTGGAAATTATATAATCGGAGTGCTCTGTGTAGTACAGTGAAAAATAATAGAAACCCTGTAAGTTATGCACAATTTCTATTGAGAAATCTCAACTTTCATCTATTCTTCATTTTCTTCAATGATTTTTCACTATTTCACGTCCATTTTCCTCATGAGTCAAGAATTACTGACCTCAGAATATTAGGTTTGAGAATATTGAATCTTGTGTGAAAAAACTAACATACAAACCTATATTCAATATGAAAATGTTGGTAAGACATAAATAATATTTTTTTTTAAATCAAATTTTTAATTTTTAGCCCCTGTAATGAATCAATCTGGCTGAAATGCTCAGACATATCTCTAACATATGAAATTTTTACTAAACTATGGAAATGTGCTATTTTTATACCCTTGCCTAAGGTCCTCTAAGTAGGATCCTATAAAGAATTTCGTTCTATTTGTCTGTTAACCATTTTCTCCAAGATTCTTGAAAAGATTGTCGCATTTCAACTTGAGGAGTAGCTGGAATAACGCAAAATTCTACCTGAAATACAATCAGGATATATAGTAGATCCTACTATTCACCAAATACAGCACTTCTGAACGTAGTGAATGATATAGATATCTTGCTGGATAATGCGCATTTGATACTTCTCTTGGGTACTATTGGATCTGAGCAATGCTTTTCATTCGGAAGACGCCAGACTGCTTGTATCTGAATTAGGTTATCTTGGATTTGAAGCAAATACTTTGGTGTTACATGGACAATAGAACACAAAATTGTAAATTTTTTTTCGCCCATGCTGACATCATACTGCGGAGTACCGCAGGGTATTGTTTTGGGACCAAAATAATTCAAACTCTATACATTTAACGCACCCAAGAGCCTAATACTTTCACAGGTTCATCAATATACCGACGATCCTCAAATTGAACTTTCTTTTGAGTCCGAGAAAAATTTCTGCGCAAGCCTTAGAACAGTGTGTGTGAACAGTGGCATCGAGAGATTTCCAGAATGGTGTAAAACCAGTGGGTTGTGTTTCAATGCTAGCAAATCTAAAGCATTGTTTATAGGCAATAAGGCACTCAAAAGATCTGTGAACTCATGTCAAAATTTTGTATCTCTGGATGGTGTCTCCTAGAAACGGGAAGAATCGGTCAAAACTTTAGGTGTGTGGTTAGATGAGGATTGGTCCTTTTCGAGGCATGTAATGTTTATAGAGGTAATAGACGTGTTAAATTGATTGGCAGTCTATTACTTAACACAAGAACCTTATTGATCACACCGTGCTGGGCGATGCTTGGCGAGATAGATGTAGATCAGAAATAGATAATTCTTCTCAGTGTTTTTATTCAAACTGTTAATAAATAGGTTCTCCTCATACTTTTTCAACAGACTGACCAGGAGAACATCTATTCATGATGTCAATGTGCGGAGTAAATTCACGTATTGCCTATCCAAACATAGTTTTGAGTGTAGTTTCAATTATGTTGCTTCATATTTCGTTAATAATAAGTAACATTCAACTTTTCAATCGGTGTTAATCTGTTGGTGTCTTCGAAAATGATATCTATGAACAAATTAAGTCATAGAATGTGCGTTAGAAATTTATATCTGTTTCCGATGTTTTGATGTAGATCGGTATTCTATTTATTATTATTATTGTAAGATGTATTTTTTCTTGATTTTTTTAGACTCAAAATTATATATTCTTTTCTATATTTAATTACCTAGAGTAAATAATAATTTTCATACTTAATATTGTCTTATAAATGTTTACTTTGTTAGAGTGGAAGAATGGCCCTGAGTTAAACTCTCACTATGGGTATGACATCTCATGCAATCAGTATTATTATTATTCTTGAGCCACGTTTCATTAATTTCAATTTTTGAATATTCACAAGAAAATCACAGTGGATGAACGACACTTTTGAATTTTTTCTAATCCATTTATTTATTGAATTGTTTCAACCGTTACTATTTAGTCGTTGATCATAATTGAAACAAATTGTAGAGATTACTATGTTTCACTACTAAAAAAGATATATTACACATTTTCTTGTGACTCGAGTTTCGGCAAATGCCCAAAATATATTAAATATTTATTATATATTAAATTATACTACTCTGTCAAGAAAGTACCGGGAATTTTCAATTAAAACAACATTTTTACATTTAATCGTCAAAATTTATTGGGTCGCCTTCAAAATAGGCTCCATTTGCTCCAATACATCTATGTCAACGGCACTTCCAATTATCGAAACATTTTTTATAGGCGCTTTCCGGGATGGACTTTAGCTCTCGCGCCGAATTTTGTTTTATGGCTTCAATCGACTCAAAACGGGTGCCACGAAGGGGCAGTTTTAGTTTTGGGAAGAGGAAAAAGTCGCAGGGAGCCAAATCCGGCGAATACGGTGGTTGCTGAAGCACGTTTGTTGAGTTTTTGGCGAGAAAGTCAGTCACAATCGTAGCTCGGTGAGAAGGCGCGTTATCGTCATGCAAAAGCCATGAGTGGTTCGACCACAAATTTGGCCGCTTCTTACGGATGCGCTCATGCAAACGTTTCATAACGCCTAGGTAATACTCCTTGTTTACCGTCTGACCCTCTGGAACGAATTCGTAGTGCACCACGCCACGGATATCGAAGAAAACAATGAGCATCACCTTCATTTTCGAGCGGCTTTGGCGTGGTTTTTTCGGTTTCGGCTCATTTTTTGCCACCCATTCCGATGATTGCTGGCTTGTTTGCATATCGTACTCGTAGACCCAGGTCTCATCACCAGTTATAATGCGTTCCATGAATGTAGAATCGGAATTACAGCGATCCAGCATGTCTGAAGCAACCTGTTCGCGATGACGTTTTTGAAGAAAATTCAGGTCTTTCGGTACGAGTCGTGCGGCCACCTTTCTCATGCCCAAAATATCAATCAAAATCGTACGTGCGGACTCGTGGGATATCTTAAAATCATGTGCTATCTCTCTCAAGCTGGTACGACGGTTTTCCAGCACCCTTTCCTTAATTTTATCGACGTTATCTTCGATCGAAGCCGTCGATGGGCGACCACTTCACGACCGTCCTTGAAGGCTCTGTACCACTGATATGCACGAGTTTTTGATAGAGCATTATCACCAAAGGCCTTTTGCAACATTTTCAATGCATCGGCACACGAAAATTCATTTGCAACACAAAACTTTAAACAAATTCTTTGATCAACGTAATCACCCATAGTAAAAATCGGCAAGCACTCTGACATCGACTGACTTAATCAGCTGTTGCAAACACAGAATGTTCTGTCAAGAAAGTACCGGGAATTATCGATTTAAATCTGGCGGGGCAATGAGGCTGCTAAAAAAATTTTTTCCTAGGTTGGTACCACTGTCCTTAATTACTATGCCAAGCTTGAGCGGGATCTGTCAACTAGTGTGTTTGCAACAGCTGATTAAGTCAGTCGATGTCAGAGTGCTTGCCGATTTTTACTATGGGTGATTACGTTGATCAAAGAATTTTTTTAAAGTTTTGTGTTGCAAATGAATTTTCGTGTGCCGATGCATTGAAAATGTTGCAAAAGGCCTTTGGTGATAATGCTCTATCGAAAACTCGTGCATATCAGTGGTACAGAGCCTTCAAGGACGGTCGTGAAGTGGTCGCCCATCGACGGCTTCGATCGAAGATAACGTCGATAAAATTAAGGAAAGGGTGCTGGAAAACCGTCGTACCAGCTTGAGAGAGATAGCACATGATTTTAAGATATCCCACGAGTCCGCACGTACGATTTTGATTGATATTTTGGGCATGAGAAAGGTGGCCGCACGACTCGTACTGAAAGACCTGAATTTTCTTCAAAAACGTCATCGCGAACAGGTTGCTTCAGACATGCTGGATCGCTGTAATTCCGATTCTACATTCATGGAACGCATTATAACTGGTGATGAGACCTGGGTCTACGAGTACGATATGCAAACAAGCCAGCAATCATCGGAATGGGTGGCAAAAAATGAGCCGAAACCGAAAAAACCACGCCAAAGCCGCTCGAAAATGAAGGTGATGCTCATTGTTTTCTTCGATATCCGTGGCGTGGTGCACTACGAATTCGTTCCAGAGGGTCAGACGGTAAACAAGGAGTATTACCTAGGCGTTATGAAACGTTTGCATGAGCGCATCCGTAAGAAGCGGCCAAATTTGTGGTCGAACCACTCATGGCTTTTGCATGACGATAACGCGCCTTCTCACCGAGCTACGATTGTGACTGACTTTCCCGCCAAAAACTCAACAAACGTGCTTCAGCAACCACCGTATTTGCCGGATTTGGCTCCCTGCGACTTTTTCCTCTTCCCAAAACTAAAATTGCCCCTTCGTGGCACCCGTTTTGAGTCGATTGAAGCCATAAAACAAAATTCGGCGCGAGAGCTAAAGTCCATCCCGGAAAGCGCCTATAAAAAATGTTTCGATAATTGGAAGTGCCGTTGGCATAGATGTATTGGAGCAAATGTAGCCTATTTTGAAGGCGACCCAATAAATTTTGTCGATTAAATGTAAAAATGTTGTTTTAATTGAAAATTCCCGGTACTTTCTTGATTGAGTAGTATACCTTCTAGAGTCTGATTCAAAATTGATCGAATAGATTAATTTCAAACGAAGATATCTTATCTTGTTTGTAGATGCTACCAGGCTTTACTTCTCCTCAAATAATGAAAAAATTTGAAAATCTAACTCCGTATTTCGATGTTAATATGTCTCTGCTCTTCGGTCTGGGTACGAAATTTGGTGTAAAGAACTTTCTACTAATATTATGATTCCTAGAACCGAGGTCGTAAAAGTTTTGGAAATTTGTAACGAAACCTACTGTCCTATAATTAAACACCTTTTAACCGTATTAGCCACAAAATTTGAATATCAAAACAGATTTAATCTGTTAGTCTTCTACAATTTTAATTTCAAAAAAAATTTTTTATTCAAAAAACTTTTAGAATTAAATTAATATCTACGAAAGCACCGCTCATATTCAATAGACGTATATAATCAAAACTCAATATATAATGTCAAATCGAATAAATAAACCAACAGATATAAAAAAGTCATTAAAATAAATAAATAAATATTTAAAGGAGACAAAATTTTGTTTCTGATCTTACCTTTGAGAACACCAATTGCCTTTTAAAAACATGAACACAACTTAAGGACTTCTCAAAAAATATAATTTATTTGAAATATTTAATATATTCAAATATTCGAATAAGTTGATTCAGAAATCTCTCAAAACATGCACTATATCTTCAAAAAACAAATATAATTCTAGGTAATCCCTTCATCGGTCCAAAATAATATTCCAAATATCAAAATCAAATAACTATTACTATATCTCAACTCACACGTGTTGACAGGATGATTGCTTCAAACAGACTAACTTTAAAATTCAAGATGGTCTATGTTCTAACAAAATCACAGAAAAGTGTAAGTTTTTTTAAATTAAAATTGTAGAAGACGAACAGATTAAATCTGTTCTGATATTCAAATTTTGTTATATTTCTTCTATCAAGTAAAAAGCATTTTTCTATTTTATCGTATTAGCCACGTTGCTAGTAAAAACGGCCAGTGTAGAACGATAATTTTCTACAATGAAAAGAGTAAAAACTTTATGTTGTAGCGTAAAATGAAAGACTAAGTTCATTGGCCATGATTTCAATCAACTGGGAAATTACTGTGAATCCAGATAAAGTAATCGACATCATGGCTGTTAAAAAGTCTAAAAGATTGTTATTGTAACGAATATACAGTTTATATAGTAAAAACGTTATTATTTTTTGATAGTTTTTATTTTGACTAAGCTTCCTCTTTAAAACAAATGTTGTTTTACTTATAATATCAATATTTGAATTTTAAAAACATACTGGGAAAAATTTTGCAATGTTTCTTATTGACAGCTTCTCCCAAAAAAAAAACCTGACTACGTACCTGTCACAAATCAGATAATAACTGAACCGTAATCAACCGGACACAAAAAATATTTCTCTTTTCGTGGAGAAAAATCTTCAATATTGGGAAAATCTTCCCGAAATCCACTTTGGATCTGAAGATGACTGCGAGATTTGACAACTTTCTCATATATGCGCCATATGTTCATCCCTCATGTGAATGATTTATCGAATATATTTTTAGTTACCACTGATTACAATTTGATATCCTCAACAATCTTCTATTCAGGAACCCCTTCTACAATTCAGAAAATTTTATTTCAGTTTTTCTGTTGAATAAGAACTTTTTTATTTTCATTATAAAATAAAACACTTTTTAACATTTTCTACTTTATTTTTGGTATTGACGTACGTTTCGTCTTTGCTTGAAAGACTTCATCAGAATACCTTTATTCTGATGAAGTCTTTCAAGCAAAGACGAAACGTACGTCAATACCAAAAATAAAGTAGAAAATGTAAACAAGTGTTTTATTTTATAATGACAATTACAACTGATTTCTACCAAGCAACGGCCCAATCTATCATAAGTTTTTTATTTATTATAAATCGATATAGCAAATTATTTCAATAAAATTTTATATATATATATATATTGATTTTTTTCAACAGTATTAATGATACTTATGTTGAGTTAATTATTAGCTGAAGTTTGGTTGACTGGACATCTGGTATGGAAAAGCAAATAGTACATAATATGATAACGAGTGTGAGCATGGTAAAGAGAAAATTTTTCGAATCAGGACAGTGCAACATACATCTGTGTTACAGTTCAAAACTCAAATATAGGCAAATAGGTTTTGTTGATCGTGAGGCATAAGCAGTAATCATGAATGTTTCATAGCTTTTTAGATATTCTTCAGTGCAATGCTCTAATGTTGACGAATGCAACCTATATTCCCTGTATAGAGACACTACTGTTTTGCCAAAGAACAGCGCCATCTAATGCACGCGAATACACATGCGCAGCATATGACCTAATATCCTGAAACATAATTAATATGCAAACATGCTGTAAATACAGCAGTAAATTGCGTGAATGCACAAATAACTTCGCAACAGGAACATGTAACACAATTTTCGAGGTAGTTCAACTTTCGTTGGGAATCGCCATTCACACACCCACTATCTAATTAGCTTATTATAATCTGCACGCATAATATCGTTGGTAAGAACGTCTTGTTGTGACATATACTCTGCTTCACATTGCTGTAGAGCTGATTTAACTACCTATTCCGTATAATATTTATATCTAATAATATCGTTGTTCAGGAATTTCTTGTTTGACATTCTGAAGACACAGGGTTGTTGCGTCAGTTATTCAATTCTTGATCTATATTTCATTCATTCTAAAGATATCAATTCTCAAACAAAATTCCATTGCTAACCACCTCTGGAGTCAAATAAATGAAATGAAAATAAAAAGCGCTTTTATGTATAAAATATTTTAATGGTGAAAACAGAGTAAAGTAGACAAGGCGCCTCCAACTGGACCATCAATAGAGTAAAATTCAACAGAGAATAAATAAATTATGCATATAAGCTCACGTTGACATAAGGTGATTTAATACACTATAATAACTTTATAAATTAGAACATCTCAGTCGACTTTTCTTTGTGTCAACCTTTAGTTTTACGATGTATTTTCATCTTATGGAAAATAACGAAATTTTACTTTAATCTAATTTCAGATGGAAGAATCCACTCCTAGTTCGAACACTGAAAGTTTGTGTAAAGTTTGCGGGGATAAGGCATCGGGAAAACACTACGGGGTGGCTAGTTGTGACGGTTGTAGGGGTTTCTTCAAACGCAGTATCCGAAGGTGAGTAATTGATCAAATTTGGGATATATTTTCATCAAAAATCAATTTTGTAACGCCAAACTGTTACGTTTGATCGCTGAGTCTCTCTTATGCGTGATCTTTATTTTCTTTAGAAATTTGGAATATATATGTAAGGAAAATGGTTGTTGTGTGGTTGATGTCACTAGGAGGAATCAATGTCAAGCGTGCCGCTTCAAGAAATGCCTTCAAGTAAATATGAAACGTGATGGTAAGTAAAAATTATTCTTTATCACATTTTTGATATACACAATTCCTTCTAACGGTTTGGATCCTTCTTCTATAATACCAAGAATTTATATGGTTAATAATGATGCCTATCTGGTTAAATACTACCACTAAAGCAGAAAATACAAATAATAAGGATCAATCGCTTAAATGATTATTGTACATTGTTACAAAACAGTTATGGAATGTTAGGGGTCGTAGGACGTATCCCTGGTGACATTGGAACGTTCCCTAGAGGGATCACCTAAAGCTGAAGAATTAATTCCCTTTTTTGAAACCTTTTATATAAGCCATTGAAAACCATATTTTCTTTTCTCCATAATGATCCATTGAAGAAAAGAAAAACAGGTTTTCAATGGCTTATATAAAAAGTTACAGCAGTAGGATGGTCTTAATAAAATGGGAATTAATTCTTTAGCAGTAAAGAGAAATAATTTAGCTAATGTTGGTGAAAAGTAATGAAAGGAACCCCAATTTTTTCGATTCGGTGATTTATCAAATAAAATGCGATGATTGTAATGCTACATACTACTCTGTCAAGAAAGTACCGGGAATTTTCAATTAAAACAACATTTTTACATTTAATCGTCAAAATTTATTGGGTCGCCTTCAAAATAGGCTCCATTTGCTCCAATACATCTATGCCAACGGCACTTCCAATTATCGAAACATTTTTTATAGGCGCTTTCCGGGATGGACTTTAGCTCTCGCGCCGAATTTTGTTTTATGGCTTCAATCGACTCAAAACGGGTGCCACGAAGGGGCAATTTTAGTTTTGGGAAGAGGAAAAAGTCGCAGGGAGCCAAATCCGGCGAATACGGTGGTTGCTGAAGCACGTTTGTTGAGTTTTTGGCGAGAAAGTCAGTCACAATCGTAGCTCGGTGAGAAGGCGCGTTATCGTCATGCAAAATCCATGAGTTGTTCGCCCACAAATTTGGCTGCTTCTTACGGATACGCTCACGCAAACGTTTCATAACGCCTAGGTAATACTCCTTGTTTACCGTCTGACCCTCTGGAACGAATTCGTAGTGCACCACGCCACGGATATCGAAGAAAACAATGAGCATCACCTTTATTTTCGAGCGGCTTTGGCGTGGTTTTTTCGGTTTCGGCTCATTTTTTGCCACCCATTCCGATGATTGCTGGCTTGTTTGCATATCGTACTCGTAGACCCAGGTCTCATCACCAGTTATAATGCGTTCCATGAATGTAGAATCGAAATTACAGCGATCCAGCATGTCTGAAGCAACCTGTTCGCGATGACGTTTTTGAAGAAAATTCAGGTCTTTCGGTACGAGTCGTGCGGCCACCTTTCTCATGCCCAAAATATCAATCAAAATCGTACGTGCGGACTCGTTGGATGTCTTAAGATCATGTGCTATCTCTCTCAAGCTGGTACGACGGTTTTCCAGCACCCTTTCCTTAATTTTATCGACGTTATCTTCGATCGAAGCCGTCGATGGGCGACCACTTCACGACCGTCCTTGAAGGCTCTGTACCACTGATATGCACGAGTTTTCGATAGAGCATTATCACCAAAGGCCTTTTGCAACATTTTCAATGCATCGGCACACGAAAATTCATTTGCAGCACAAAACTTTAAACAAATTCTTTGCTCAACGTAATCACCCATAGTAAAAATCGGCACGCACTCTGACATCGACTGACTTAATCAGCTGCTGCAAACACACTAGTTGACAGATCCCGCTCAAGCTTGGCATAGTAATTAAGGACAGTGGTACCAACCTAGGAAAAAAAATTTAAATCGATAATTCCCGGTACTTTCTTGACAGAATGTATATACGTCAGATAGGCCGATATTCACAACATATAATCAGAGAACATAGAATGTCTATTTTGATTAACCAGAAATCAACGGGTTTTACAGAACATTGTATGGAAAATGATCATTTTTTCAATGAGAAAGATGTTACTCTATTATATAATGTTAAAAAGGGTAATTTGATGGACTATTTGGAGATTCTTTCAATCAAAAAAGCCATTGGGAAAAAGGAGAATTTAACAAATTCCCAAATACTCTTTGGGAACACCCCTATATTGGACTCTGTTATTTCCATGCGCCATAAAAATACACAGATGTTCTAATTGTAATAAAAGAACCTCTTTTCAATTCAAAGTTTAGTTACTTTTTGTACTCCTTTGAAGATGGTCGAAAGACCGAAACACGTGTCAGGATTATGAATAAACTGCGAAACATGAAAACTGTGTGAATTTTTTCAAATAAAATTGTGGAATTCTTGTATGTTGTATGACCTGGGACGAGTTTCTCAGTCTGCTATTATAGTTTGAATAATCAAGCGTATGTTCGCAAGGATCGTGTAATAAAAAAATTTACAGAAAAAAATTGTAAGCGGATCAGCGTTGAGCGTTATCTTAAACACTATAAATTTCGAACTGAAATATTTGAAGACTTTAAACTTTCGGGATAGGTTTGAAGCCTAAACATCTCGGTTGAAATATAATGAAAAGGGGAAATAAAATCACTTGACTATACGTATCACAATATATAAAAATTACATTAGTTGACATGTAAAACTGATTTTTTAAATGGGATTAAACACGATACATGCATATCAACTAATGCTATTTTTATACATTGTGAAACGTATACTCTTTTATTGAATTTTAAATTATATTTCACCGATTGATTAGCGAGGAATCAATTTCGATCTCGGTTGAGCTCGTTATTGGGCAAAAACAATCAATGTCTCGAAGTTACTAGAATTTGATATTTATAAAAATTTTTATCAATATTTTTCAAACCATAGATCGTATTGTATTGATCTGAAGTTTAGGGTTCTAGAAGGATAATGATAAAGCACATGTCCCTGCAAAATTTCATGAGGATCGTGTGATTAGCAGATTTAAAACAAAGACAAAATTTTTTCAAGCGGAGCAGCGTTGAGCATCAGAGAAACCATAGCAACAGTCCCATGATCGAGTTTAAATTAAGGGTTTAGATGTAAAAAAAAACTATAAGGAAGCTAATACAAAATTTTGTGAGGATCGTGAACAAGCGCGCATAAGCTTCTGACTCCACGTCAATGCTTTTCACCGTTTTTTGTTTACGCTCTTGTACCCGATCTTCTATCATTTAGTCTAAATATTCGTTTTTAGAGAATTTGGGGCCGAATTATATTGATATACTGATACATAGTCTAGAAAGTATCCGAAAAAAAACAAGGCTCAAATATAATTATTTTGTATATATTTCTAATTTTTGAATTAAAAAATTAAAACAAAGTATTCATTTTATTTACTTATACAACCTCCATTTAATTGTAAACACTTGACTAACCGTCGAGATACACCCGAAACTAGATCACCCCCATAGTTTTCGGTGAATGCAGTTCAGGACTGTAAAACTGACTGAATCAAATCATCTTTATTTCGTGGTGCTGCCCGTTCAATTTCAATCTTCATTAGTCCCCATATATCTTCAATGGGACTAAGATCTGCTGGAGATACTGGCCATGAAACGGTTGTCACTAGGTGTTTTTGCATCCAAGCTGAAGTATGGCATCTTGCATCATCCTGCTGAAAACGCCACCCCTCTGGATATTAATCATGCGCCGTTTCAAGGAGAAAATCGTTTAGAATGCCACCATACTTTTCACCATCAACTATACAGAGAGGCGTAGCTCCCCAAACCATTATTTTGGTGGGAAATTTGGAAATTTGAACGGTAGCTGGTTGTTTTGACAGAATTTTTAAGTGATTTCCACCAAGTTGGAAGCATCTTTCATAAGATATAAAGGCATTGCAGTGCAGAAAATTCGTAACAGTTGTGGTATTGGGTCTATGCTGGGGCATGCTGCTACTTGGCCAAGAATAATTGGAAAAATCAAGCATCACAAACTAAAAAACCTGAGAAATTAATTCTAACTTCTCTTCAAGTTGACAAACGCCAAACAACAGCTGCAGGAGTCACTTCTTCCTAAAGAGGAACACACTCTATAGTACTACATTGTAATGTCGCTTGAAGTTGCAGCTGACATTAACAAGGAATTCAGCCTAAGACAACTATATGAGGAAATTATTAAGAACAGGAGGGAAGTCAAGAGTTCGATCGCGGCCACGGAAGCTAGACTCGTATTAGAAATTCACTCATTGAAAAATAGAATTGATCAATTGGAAAGAGAAAACCTCAGTCTCACAGAGAAAATCGAATTCATAGACCGACGAAATAGAAGGAACAATATAATCGTTTTTGGATTGGAAGCATCAGTTAAAGAAGACATACCAAAGAAAATAAGTGGTGAACTACATCGCCTGTTAGGGGTGGAGTTGAAAGAAGGGGACATCAACGATTGCTATAAGCTTGGGAAAACTGAAACTTCTCCTATCAAGGTAGAGTTGATTTCGAATATCAAGAAGAGAGCTATATTTTCCAAGGTCAAACAGTTGAAGGGGACGCCAATTAGCATAACAAACGATTTAACTGAAGTTCAACGAAAAGAATTCGAGATACTGAGATCCAATCTTCGTCAGGCAAGAAGTAATACTTCTCGTAAATCATTTATACGAGGAAACCGTCTTATTATTGGCAATAAGGAATATAGCGTGAAAGACCTGATGAACGTACATCTAGAAAAGAAGCCTCACAGCGCACCATCAACACCTTCAATTTCTGAAAAGCCAAGAAATACTGGGGAAACCGAAGAAAGTGGAGACGAAATCGGTTGGGAAACCGTGGAGGTATTTGCAGAGGGAAGTAGCTCAACAACTAAGGCTGCAGGTCCAAAATATTTAAATCCTGAGGAATCGCCGAAACTTCCAAAATCACAAAAACTACCTAAGAAAAAATCACCTAACAGAAAGGACTCCAAATTGGGAATGAAACTTAGAACTGGATCGACGAGGTAGAAATAGTATGTAGTTCATTTGTTTTGTGTTTTGATTGTTTTTCTTTCATTTTGTTTGTTCATTTATGGGATCATGGATCCATTTCTCAGGGAGTATCGGGAGGGAAGTTATCAGACAAAGATAGTGGAGGATGTCAGTACATTTGGGAAAAATAATATGCATGAAGAACTTAAAATATTTCATATGAATATTAGAAGTATCTCAAAAAATTTTGATGAACTATTGGTCCTGTTGGAAAGAATTTCTATGAAATTTGATATAATTGTTTTGTCAGAAACTTTTCAAATAGATAATTTAGAAATTTTCAACATTAATGGATACCGAACTATTTATAGTGGAGGATCATTGAATAAAAACGATGGCGTCTTAGTTTACCTGAAAGAAAATATGGGGTATAATCACAGAATATTAACTTTGGGTGAGAGTAAGTCTGTAGAAATTGATATCGTCGGAGAAAATAGCCTCAAATTGACAGCTATTTATAGATCGCCCCAAACATGTGTGGGGTCCTTTAGTAAGGATCTTTACACTTATCTGGAAAATATGTACCAGCATAAAAATCACGTGTTGATAGGAGATATGAATATTAATTTACTATCAAATGACGAGTATGTTGATGAATATAAAAATATCTTATATTCTTTTGGATTCATATCTATAATAAATGAGTGCACAAGACCAGGAGGAAATAGTTGCATAGATCATATATTTTTGAAAAGAGAACACCTTGTGAAGTCATTAGAACGTGTAAAGGGTTACATTTTACAATACCTAATAACCGATCATTTTCCGACCGTGTTGACTATAGACTCAGTCAATAAAAATTTCGTACGTGGGGACGGGAGAAAGAAAATGAAGGATTATATTGACTACTCAAGATTGATAGAGGATCTTAAGAGGGAGCCGTGGTCACGAATGTATGGGGAAAACGATATAAACATTATTACTAACATCTTTATTGAAACTTTAAAACAACATATAGCAAATAACACACAATCAGTTAAACTAAAAAAAAATAAAGTCATTCGTAAAAAATGGATCACCCCTTCTATATTGAAAGCAATTAATAAAAAGAATGAACTCTATAGACGGTCAAAAAATAGTCCAAATGACGAAATATTGAAATCACAATATACTAAATATAGAGATGAAGTCAAAATATTAATAAAAAATTCAAGGAAAGATTACGTACAAAAAATTGTCGATACTAATCAATATAACTCGAAAGGTGTATGGGGATGCATGAGAAATATATGTGGAAATTCCAACAACTCTAAGTCAGAGATAAAACATATAAATCATGAAGGAATTCACATACAGGATGAAACGGAAATGGCGAATGTATTTAATAAGCATTATAGCAACATAGGTAATATTTACGCTGATAGAATCGAATGTCCACAAGATTTTAAAGTTCATGATGTTACACAATGTAATTCCTTCTATTTGATTCCTGTTCAGCCTCAAGAATTGGAAAACATCATAGCAGGACTCAAATCTGGAAAAGCAGAAGTTCCTGATTCTCTCAGATCTGAAACTTTGAAAGAGATCAAACATGAGATATCGGTACCGTTAGCTTATTTAATTAATAAATGTTTTGAAGACGGATATTTTCCTGATAAATTAAAAATGGGGATTATCAAACCACTTTTTAAGAGCGGGGACCGTTCGCAGGTTACAAGCTACAGGCCTATCTCTCTGGTATCGACCTTGGCGAAGGTTTTTGAGAAAGCAGTGAAAATACGTATGATGAATTATCTGATGAAATATAGGTTAATTGACAAAAAACAATATGGATTCCTTGAAGGAAAATCCACAGAAGATGCTATAAGAGAATTAACAGGTAGATTGTACGATTGCCTCGATAAAAAAACTCCTTCTGTGTGTATATTTGTTGATTTATGTAAGGCATTCGATACTGTGTGCCATGTTGGTTTGTTAAAGAAGTTGAAAACATACGGATTCAGAGGACCCATTTATAGGTTGCTAAAGAGCTATCTGTCGAATAGACGTCAAGTTGTAAAAATCGGGGAGTCCAGTAGCTCAGAGGAGATCATAACGTATGGAGTACCGCAAGGCACTGTATTAGGACCTATACTATTTCTAATTTACATAAATAGTTTACTAAAAATGAAGGAATGTGAGGAAGCTATTTGTTTTGCCGATGACACTGTTGTTCAGTTCAAAGGAAGTACTTGGGAAGAATTGAAAAAAAAAGCAGAAACTGGATTCATTGAAATAAATAAATGGCTCAAAAGTAATAAGCTCACCTTAAACATTGATAAAACAAGGTATATGGTTTTCAGCTCTCATACTACAGATCTGCCAAATTGGGGAAAACTTGAAATTGACAGCGGAACAGCTATAGTGGAATCAAATGCTATTAAATATCTGGGAATTACAGTTGACCAACAATTAAAATGGGATAAACACGTAAAAAATTTGGTGAATAAAATAAGAAGTCTGCTTTTCAAATTCAAATACTTGCGTAAATATCTGACCAATATGAAATATTTAAAAATATTCTACCTAGCTTTGATACAGTCACAAATCAACTATGGCATAGTGGGATGGGGTGGTACTTATCGAAACCATATAAAACCTCTAGAGGAAATTCAGAGATGGGTCTTAAAAATAATTCATAAAAAAAAGCCTACGTTTTCAAGCAAAGAGTTATTCAAGATAGCAGAAGTACATGATATAAGGCAGTTATACGCTATTAACGTTCTTTCAAGCATTATTTCAAAGAAAATATCGGTGAACACACTTAAACATGATTACACAACCAGGAAAAGAGATCTCACTTACCAACCACCTAGATGCTACAAAAGTATAGGCCAACGAAGTTACAACTATCTTGCACCAAAAATTTTTAATATAATTCCTGAAGACTTGAGAAATATAAAAACTACTAAAACATTTAAAAAGAGAATAAAATGCTGGATGAATAGTGACACAAGAATTTTAATAAATAACGTAGTAAATAATAGCTAAAACATCAATATTTTGATCTCTAAAATAATAAATAAATAAATACCGGATAAGACAAAACTTCTATACAGGATTGTAAAATCTCAGAATATATATATTGGAAAATTGTATATATTGTCTATATCTATATATCTATCTAAATAGTGACTGATACCTACCTGATTAGACATAATTTACTTGCCAAATTATTAAATTTCATTATTTTCATCGAAAGACAGAAAAATGAGATTATATATGTATATTTTTTTTCTGCTACCTAGAGTTCTTCACTTACCTGTATTATTGTTAATTTTCTTCTTAATGAACAATTTTAGAATAATTATTAATTTAATGTCACGCACTGGTTGTAATATCTATCTTTATAAACCTCAGTGATGTAATTTGTTTATTTTAACAGAAATAAACTATATTATTATTATTATATATTATTAAAATTATCTTCTTGAAAACGTTGACTATATTCTATACTTCGTTCTTTTTGTAGAGGTGTCATTATAGGGATTTATTTGGTTTCCTTGATATGTAGCCTTGTCTTTTCAGTGACGGTTTCTGGACATACTTTTATATTTCGTTGATTTCCAAATCCGTTAGCCAATTTGCGAAACCCCTGGCGCGGATTGTCGTGCTAAGGCCAATAAAGCGTTTAAATTGTTTTCTTTAATCTTACCCGGTCTTCCTGAAACTGGTCTATGTCTCACATACATGCCATTTTTTTATCCTCTTTATTGTCTCATATGTAGCGCTTTTTCCCAGTTCAGTTAATTGCACTAATTTTTAACGTTTCGAAACCCTTTTCTATGTAAATATTCTACCTGTTTTTTTTCTAGTGGCGATTTTAGTTCATAAATTGTATACAATACATATATTGTTGACAATCAACAATATTTGACAAATAGTGTTGCCATACAACTTTGGCCATATCCGACTATCTGCAAAACGTATTTTATACAGTACTTTTGTCTTAGAATGTTAACAAAAAGAAGTATATTAAAATTATGAAAAATAATAAATTCCGGATACTTTCTAGACGGACGATATATTATATCAGTCTGGTGCTGTCTATTTCATGTAATCATGAGGTTAAACCCAAAAGTATTGTATAAAATTAAACAAATGAGTGAATCATTCAACAAAATTCGTATTTATAAAATTACTATATATCATGAAGTCATATTTTTTCTTAAGTATAAGAATTAAATATGAATTTTTCTCAGCAGTTTGTTGAAAAATATAATGTCTTGAATTATTCTCTACTACTAAAATGTTGAAATATATTATAATATAGCTATTCGTAATTGACGCAAAGAATTATATTGAAAAATATTCAATATATTCGACCCCTTGCTTCGCTTCCCTTGATATCAAATTTTATATGAAACGATTGATCTGCGAACCGAAGCATGTGAAGTAAATATCATCCCTCTCTTGTTTATTTTGTTTTTCCCTCGAAAACACTTCGACATATCAAATAGTGATGCGGTTGACATTTGACACTTTCATCCCCTTTTAAATGAGTAGTTATATTGACGAGACTTCAGCCACACAAGTGTAATTGAGGTACTCAAATACAGTTAACACAATTTTCGTGAAAAAACAACTGATGTTATTGTATGAGTACTATTGAAAACTGGAAAAAGTTGACTGAAAACATTTCGAACTTTAGGAATTTAATTTTAATGTTTGTCTCGTGTTCCATTGTAGGGGACGTAATATAAGAAATCGCATAAAACTTGACATACTTCTTGTGCACAAAAAATTACCCAATTTCTTGAATATCAAACAAAGTAATTCTGTTACACCTCGCTACAAATTTCCATTTTAGAAAATTTCTCAATTTTTTTTAATCAAATGAAATAAATGTTTTAAAAACACTGTTTCTCTTAAGTAGACATATATAGGGTGTTCCAGCACTACGTGGCTCTTTTTCAGGTGTGAATAAAATATTTAAAGACGAGTCAGGAATTTTTTCTTTCAACGTCCCTCTGCGAAGATATGTGCCTCCAAATGATACTCCACTAATTCAGTTTTTTTGTGATAACTTCCGAACGACTCAACATGTTCTGGTAATTTTTTTTATTTGAGTCAATACGAATATCAGTAATGATTTGTTTTCAACACCTTCGTCATAATTCTTCAAGACCCCCAGGGACGAACTGACCCTAGCACATATGGTCAGAAACTTTTTTCGGTTGAAGATATCGGCAAAATTTCTCCATTTATATATTGTATCATTGATTCTGCAAAAAAAGGTATAACCTCGAAAAAATGCACCGTTTTCGAGTTACAAGCATTTTTTGATTGAATATCGAAATATTATTTCATTGATATTGCAACCTGTTTATTGTTGCTATAGTTACTAAGACTCATTTTTCTGTAATTGCCCGTTTTTCTGGAACTTCCATTGACAAATGCATTTAATATACAGGTTTGCATTTTGTTATACTGTAAGGACAAAGTTTTACGCGGAACACCTATGAAACAGAAATTTGTCAAGTAAAAATACCATTAATGGGGAGTGTGAGCTATAGAATAGAAAGTTCTACAAATCGAGATAGTGTAACATTCATCTGCATAACAATTCCATACTCAAACAAACTCGATAAGGTTTTGTTGATCATCTGGGTAAATTGTAGACATGCGCGCGTTTCAAGCTGGTTGGTTTTAATCAGTACAATGGATGCCAGGGACTTCAAAACTGTCAAGTATCTGTATTCACTATACACTGAGACACTTAGATATTAATCATACACTAGCGCCATCTAGAGTATGCAAATATACATACAAGACATACATTTGCGAGTTGATTCAAGTAAAGAAATGTATTCCCGATATTTTCGCGTTACAAACGCAGAAAAAACTTTCCTCATGCTCAAGTCAGACCATAATATACCGTAAGGCTCATAATTAAGATATTTATATTCAAATAAATTAATTCGGCTGATCTGTACCAAATGTCATTAATAAAGAGTGTGAGCTATGCCATTAGGGCATATTATGGTCTGATTTGAGCATGAGGAAGGTCTATACAGGGTGTCCCAACGAAAATTTGACCTCTCCCAGAACTCAGAAAGAAGATTTTAAAAAAACAGGTCAACTTCTGTTTTGAGAGGAAGAATTCAAAAACAATTTTCAAGTTCTGTATTAGGGAGAAAGAATTCCTATGACGACCTGAGGATGGCAACAACCCCCAACATTTTTTGAATAGGAAGGAGATGTTGGATTATAAGAACTTTAGCACGAGCATCCAATCTTCCGAAATCTAGCGTTCATCGAAATGTGAAAGCTCATGAATATCATCTTTACAAGATAAGGCTGGTGTAACAGTTGAATGAAGATGGCTCGGATCGTCGGACTCAGTTTTGCGAACAATTTAGTGAGTTACTGAATGATAACCCACTCAGATTATACAATACAATCTTTTCTGACGGATGTACCTTTATGTTGAATCGGAAAGTCAATAGACATAATAATAGACATAATTGTCGGTACTGGAGTGATAGTAATCCTCATTTATTCATGAACAAATTCCCCAAAAATTGAATGTTTGGGTAGGAATATTAGGGAACCATATTGTTGGACCAGTTTTTATCGATGGGAATCTTGACGGAACAACTTATTTGAATTTATTAGACGACATTATTGATCCGAGAATTACTGACATTCTGGAAAACGACGACAACCTCTTAGAAAACGAACTCACATTTCAGCAAGATGGTTCACCTTCACATTTCGATATCCGTGCTCGACAATTTTTGAACGAACGTTATCCATGACGTTGGATTAGAAGGACGGGTCCTATAGAGGGGCCAGCCGATCTACCGCCATTAGGCTTTTTTGTGGGGACATTTGAAGTCCAACTCCACCTGAAAATCTTGCAGAACTGCAACAAAGAATCATCACGGAATACTGACACCAGAAATCTTCTAAAATATTAGAGAAGGATTTGAAAGTAGACTATATCATTGTATGGAGGTTGGTGGTGGTCATTTTGAACAATACATACGTTAGTTCTTTAAACAGCTTACATTTTTTCTGGATGTTTCCTACCATTACTTACAGATCTGGTGTATTTAAGTGTATTGGGTTTCTGTTTGAGTCACCCTTCTGATAATGTTCAAATGCTCAAAAAAAATCACCGAATTCGAAATCTCTTTCCTATTAAAAAGATAATAATTGGGGATTTTTGCCACCTTCAGGGGGTTTTTTCGGAACAATGTCGTCATAGGAATTTCTTCTCCCTAATACAGAACTTGACAATTATTTTTGGATTTTTCAAAACTCTTAAGTTCTTGAGTTTGGGCGGTTCAATGTTCCTTCAACAACACCTTTTGACGCTAAGTTTAATATTGCATTATTTCGTGAATGGTGAACCGATTTTGAAAATTTTAACTGAGTTGTGCAAAAAACATAAATAACTTTCAAACTAACCAACACTCGGCATCTCTTCCCTATTCAAAAAATGTTGGGGGTTGATGCCACCTTCATAGGGGTGGTTTTTTCGAAACAAACCCATGATGGAAATTCGTCCCCTTGAAAACAGAAGTTGACCTTTTCTTTTAAAATCTTCGAAAATTCTTCGTTTCTGAGTTCCGAGGGGGTCAAATTTTCGTTGGACCATCCTGTATATCAATTATTTATTATTTAAGAGTTGAAAACATGACGCATTCTGTTACATTGCAACTTCTTCAAATGCTTTTGAATAACTGGTCTAAAATTTGGTACCATATTGTATTTAAATTGTTTGTGTTTTAGAATAAGGGTACAACAATGTTTTTTATTTTTGATAGAGGAAATCACCGGGTCCCTAAAAGAATAGATCGATTAAATCCCCGAATTCCTTAATCAGTTTTTTTCTAAACTTTTTAGCAGGTTCAGATTCAGACACTTATTTTATTTAATTAAAATCGTGAGACGCTCATCAAATCTGTTTAATTAGATAATAATAATAATATTTATTTTCCAACAATTTACAGAATGTAATAGAAAAAAAAATAGAATTAGAATACTAATATAAACATGATAAATCACTGAAGCTTTGAGCTTGTGTGTGATAATACTACTCTGTCAAGAAAGTACCGGGAATTTTCAATTAAAACAACATTTTTACATTTAATCGTCAAAATTTATTGGGTCGCCTTCAAAATAGGCTCCATTTGCTCCAATACATCTATGCCAATGGCACTTCCAATTATCGGAACATTTTTTATAGGCGCTTTCCGGGATGGACTTTAGCTCTCGCGCCTAAAAAATATGGCTTCAATCGACTCAAAACGGGTGCCACGAAGGGGCAATTTTAGTTTTGGGAAGAGGAAAAAGTCGCAGGGAGCCAAATCCGGCGAATACGGTGGTTGCTGAAGCACGTTTGTTGAGTTTTTGGCGAGAAAGTCAGTCACAATCGTAGCTCGGTGAGAAGGCGCGTTATCGTCATGCAAAATCCATGAGTTGTTCGCCCACAAATTTGGCCGCTTCTTACGGATACGCTCACGCAAACGTTTCATAACGCCTAGGTAATACTCCTCGTTTACCGTCTGACCCTCTGGAACGAATTCGTAGTGCACCACGCCACGGATATCGAAGAAAACAATGAGCATCACCTGCATTTTCGAGCGGCTTTGGCGTGGTTTTTTCGGTTTCGGCTAATTTTTTGCGACCCATTCCGATGCTTGTTTGCATATCGTACTCGTAGACCCAGGTCTCATCACCAGTTATAATGCGTTCCATGAATGTAGAATCGGAATTACAGCGATCCAGCAAGTCTGAAGCAACCTGTTCGCGATGACGTTTTTGAAGAAAATTCAGGTCTTTCGGTACGAGTCGTGCGGCCACCTTTCTCATGCCCAAAATATCAATCAAAATCGTACGTGCGGACTCGTGGGATATCTTAAGATCATGTGCTATCTCTCTCAAGCTGGTACGACGGTTTTCCAGCACCCTTTCCTTAATTTTATCGACGTTATCTTCGATCGAAGCCGTCGATGGGCGACCACTTCACGACCGTCCTTGAAGGCTCTGTACCACTGATATGCACGAGTTTTCGATAGAGCATTATCACCAAAGGCCTTTTGCAACATTTTCAATGCATCGGCACACGAAAATTCATTTGCAACACAAAACTTTAAACAAATTCTTTGCTCAACGTAATCACCCATAGTAAAAATCCGCACGCACTCTGACATCGACTGACTTAATCAGCTGTTGCAAACACACTAGTTGACAGATCCCGCTCAAGCTTGGCATAGTAATTAAGGACAGTGGTACCAACCTAGGAAAAAAATTTTTTACCTGCCTCATTGCCCCGCCAGATTTAAATCGATAATTCCCGGTACTTTCTTGACAGAATGTACCTCAATAATAATAAACTAATACCTATACAATAATTGTCATAAATAGACTCATATGCAAACATAATAATTTACTTATGTAAATGCGCTTAGGAGAGGTCCTTTTTGTTATATTGGTCTAGTCCGGTTTAGTTTGACTTATTCGAGTAGTTCATGTTAGGGTTTTGTCGTAATTCGGGAAAGAAGAAATGTATAATCTTTTATTTGGACAATAACATTCGTGTAATATGGTTCTTTACAAAAACTTCAAGTCGATGAGATGTGGTTGTTATCCACACTTTAACATGATACTTGAACGTCTTATAATTTTTCATATTCTTGATAATTTCCGGTAGCAAACTCATATGCAAACATAATAATTTACTTATGTAAATGCGCTTAGGAGAGGTCCTTTTTGTTTTATTGGTCTAGTCCGGTTTAGTTTGACTTATTCGAGTAGTTCATGTTAGGGTTTTGTCGTAATTCGGGAAAGAAGAAATGTATAATCTTTTATTTGGACAATAACATTCGTGTAATATGGTTCTTTACAAAAACTTCAAGTCGATGAGATGTGGTTGTTATCCACACTTTAACATGATACTTGAACGTCTTATAATTTTTCATATTCTTGATAATTTCCGGTAGCAAACTGTATACCTTAGGTGCCAGAAATTCAACGGATCGTTGACAGATAGTTTTTCCTCGGTTTGGCACAACCGTAGAATGCTCTTTTGTTCGGGTGTCGTATTGATGTACAATGGGTTGTAATTTTATTTTATTTTTATGGATATTTGTCAATATTCGGTGACAGAACAATTGCCTTATATCAAAAATAGAGTTCTCTGAGTATACCAAGTCACTGGAATATCTTATGTTTCTTTTAAAAATTATTCGCAGAATCCATTTTTGTACAATACTCAAGTTATAATGATGTTCCGTCCAACTTATTATTGAGGAAAGAGCGTCGTTGTTTCTTTATTCTAGTGTCACGGGACCTTCCTGTTTGTTTAATATAAGTTTTTGGGCAAGCTATGGGAAGGAGCTGGCTAAATGTAACCTCCATATTTTGTTCCCATCTTTCGGTCACGCTGCAGGCAGATTCATATCGCTATCATTCGGAATTTTTTCGAAATTATTCAAAATGAAAGGGTGAAAATTTGAGCAGATATTTGAAAAAAAAATTTCTCTCGAGACCAGAGACGCTCATATTTTTTAATATCCAAACCTTTGAATTGTTTGCCATCATCACGTCAATTTTATAACTACTATGAGCATAATGTTAAATTAATGTTTCATACGTTATAATGAGAATATCAATGAACATTTCTTTACAAGACACCGCAAAATCACCGATAACATCAGACACTGGCTGACGTTTTGTCAGGTCACTTATGAATATTTGAGCGGGAACGACATTGGGATATTTATTGATAATTAGAGGGTACCAGAAGCCAGCGACCAACCAATCGCATTTGCTGTTAGAAGTCACTTATGAAAAATTCATCGGGTGCCTGTGTAATCATCATTAGAGTCGCTCGTTTACCGAGCTGTACACTCCATGAACCAGGTGGTAAGTGGTGAAAAATTTCCCATGCAAGTCACAGGGTGGAAATAAAGAATGAATAAAGGACGTAGGGGGGTGAATTGTGGCCAATGGATAAACAATGTGAAAATTGTATCAATCTTGAAAAAATCCACTATATTCTCGAGCCAATCTCACAAGAAGTTCAATTATTTTCTTATTATTTTATCCTTCATCCTTGCCATTCATTCCACTTTTTCTCAACCGATTTCTCATCAGTCGAAAGCCACTGATCAAAAACATGGCAGTAAAAATTTCTATTCGGCCTTTTAAAACTGATATACATACACACATCAAAATAATCTAAGGAACAACAGTGAAATATGCTGTAACCTTTTTGAGACCCTTTTATTACCGTGAAATTTTCTGTTGATATTTCTGCTGTTTATTTCTTTAAAATAAAAAGCATTCTAATCGTAACAAGTGATAAAATTTTGATTAAAATTATTGCACTAACATTGTTGAAAGTATTGTGTTCATTTGTTTACTTGTACAAAGTTTAAAATGTTTTTCAGTATTCCAATTATTGTTAAGTTGGTGCTGCAAAATAAACAGATGAATTTATACCATAAAGAATAAGGGAGAGCAGCTAAGATGGCTACCATAAAGTGGGTCAAAACCACAGACATATAGCGGAAGTCCTCAATACAATCAACCAGTGTGATTTGTCGAATAATTACCAGATACTGTGGATTGAAAAGGTTAGAGAACATGTAGTAAGAGAGCAATAAATCCAATATACGACCGTTTCATTTGGTTATGGGCTGAATCTGAGAGTGTGCTTCTAAGTCACCAAGCAATTGTCCTCTCCCGCATTGATTATGAATGAATAGTGTATGCATCAGTTCTAAAATCAGTGCAGAGAAAATTGGACCAAATCAATCATTCAAGACTAAGGTACGGCGTAAGGGCATTACCAACAAGTCCCAGCTACAGTCTCTATGTTGAATCCGGATCTATACTACTGAGAATCAGAAGAGAAATCCACTTCAAATGACCAATTTCATTTAAAATAATTCACACAGTTTTTATGTTTCACAATTTATTCAGAATCCTGACACGTGTTTCGGTCTTTCAACCATTTTCAAAGGAGTACAAAAAGGAACCAAACTTAAAATTTAAAAAGGTTCTTTTATTATATTTAGGACATCTGTGTATTTTTATGGCGCATGGAAATAACAGCATCCAATACAGGGGTATTGCCGAATAGTATTTGGGAATTTTTTAAATTCCCCTTTTTCTAAATGGCTTTTTTGGTTGAAATAATCTCCCAATAGTCCATCAATCTACCCTTATTAACATTATATAGTAAAGTGACATCTTTCTCATTAAAAAAATGATTATTTTCTATACAATATTCTGCAGAACCGATTGATTTCTGGTTTGTCAAAAAAGACATTCTATGTTCTTTGATTCTATGTTGTAAACATCGGCCCATCTGTCCTATATATGTAGCATTACAATCATCACAATTACTTTGATAAATCCCCGATTCAGAAAAGTTGGGGTTCTTTTTTTTATTGTTCACCAAAATCTTAGCTATATTATTTCTATTTACTGCTTAAGAATTAATTCTCATTTTAAGAAGACCATGAGAGGTCTTACTGCTGAAACCATTTATATAAGATATTGAAAACCATATTTTTTTCTCTTCATAAGAATCATTCATAATGATATGAATTTTTTTTTAAATATTGTGGTTATTATTAATTTTTTTTCTTATTAATCATTTTGTCAATGATTTCAGTTCTCTAGCCATTGTTTACCGCTATAGTTTTAATTATATTGACTTCTTTTCGGAAATTGACTTCGTTCAACGGGATGCTCAAAAGTCTATGAATGAAACTATGGAATGTTCAATTTTCCATGACTGAATTTTGAATAGATTATGGTATCAGTAGTGGTAGGTTTTCTAAAAATGTCGAATGCGAATTTCTTATTACTATGAATTATATTAAGATCTAAGAAGTTGATTAAATTTTTTTTTCCATTTCTATTGTGAATTTGATATTTTCATTTATGCTATTCAGATAATTCAAAAATTAGCAGCCTGTCAGTTCCAGTCCAAATGCAAAATACGTCATCTAAATATCTAGCCCAAAAGTGAACGAGTTTTATCAACGTATCATTTGTAGTGTTCGCGAATAATAATTTTTCAAGATAATACATAAATAATTCAGCTAAAAGTGAACTTTTTGAACATCCCATTGGTAAGTCATTGATTTGGTTAAAGTATTTATTGTTGAATTCAAAATAATTCTATTCTAAACACATTTCTAAAAAGATTTTCCTCATTATTTTGTGATAGATGAGCTTTATTGATCGAAGTTTTTAACTTCATCAGTTGGAATAGAAGTGAATATGCTCATCACGTCGAATGATATTAATTTACATTTATTTGGTAAGGTAGTATGTTCTAATTTCTTAATTAATTCTCAAGAATAGTATACGGAAAAGTACTATTTATTATTAACGGAAGATTTGTAGCCAAATCTTTACATAAATAATAAGCTGGTGCACTTATATATGAAACAACAGGTATCATAGGAATGTGTTCTTTATGTAATTTTGGCAAGAACAGGTGCTGTAGGATTCATGACATATTTTTTAGAAAACTATGTATAATTATAACAGTGCTTTATCAACTAAGTTATTACAATTATATGCTTGAAAAAAAATGTATTCTAGTTACATGCCTTACACTATTATCATTTTTCTTGGATTTGTAGAAAACTTGTTTAAAACTCTAGTTGCAATCCAGTCCTGATTTTCCTTAAAAAATTTACGATGGATGCTCATCAAACTCAACCCAGTCAATCTATCCTCTCCCATTGTACTTCTCAGCCAGGTATTTACCCTTCGAAGGGTACTGAAAGATCGTTCAACAGTAGCCGTAGTGGCTGGGAAAGCACTTAAAATGAGGAGTGCATGCCTTGTTGCAGGGAAAAATATATCAGCCTCCTCCAAAAGTGCAACCACTTCAATATCCTTTAATTTGTCCCCTGCTGAATCTTTCTTTTGCCACAGATTATGCCACAAATCTAATTCTGCAGAGATATCACCCAATTCAAAAAATTCCATGAATGATTTTGCATTTTTTTCCAAATATTTCGAAGTACTTTTAGCATCTATGAAGGATGAAGATGGGATAAGGCAAAAGAAGGTGTATTCTCGTGTGAGAATCTAAAATTCAATGATAAAGTTAAAGAGTCAAGATATGGGATAATCAACGATCGTCTCCAGTATTCAATCGCAGTCTCAGATTGCGGATTACTTCTGTGTATTTGCTTTTTAACAATTCGTGGAACTGTTAACTCAAGGCCGATTTTCTCCGTGTAATCGTGTGATATTTTGAGTACTTCCTCAGAAACATGTTCAATTTCTTGTCGATCCTTCTTGATGACATCAAGGATTTCACCAATGTGTTTCCTCACCTTGTAGAACGTTCACAACGGGTTCCAAAATCGCAGAGTACTTTGCAATCATTACTAAACCTATAATGAAAATTGGTTTAGTTACTGCACAGTGCAGAGATGTTCTAGCGCATTGACGATTTCATGAAAGCTCTCAGAAAACTTTTTGATTGTCTTGTATTTCTCAGACTATCTGGTCTCACAGAGCTTTGATAAATTAAGAGCCGAAGTCCTGCAGATTGGCGACTCACCAAGAAGGATATTGTATCCTTAACAGATGAATCCAAGTTTCTTATTTCCATTAGTTTGCTAGCATCATTTACCACAAGATTTAGTTTGTGGCTTGAGCAGTGAAACAATAAAGATTTATTGTACTTTTTCCTCTAAATTGCATGTACACCACCTTCTCTTCCAGCCATCGTAGAACATCCGTCAAATCCAAATCCAACACAATTTTCTGCTGACAGAGTTTGATCAACTAAAAACTCTGAATTGTGCTAGCGATTGTAGGAACATCTTGAGATTTCACCTCAATAAAGCCTACAGATTCCTCTCTGATTTTTTGTTGATTCTCATCATAAAACGGCAATCCGATTGAAAGCTGTTCTTTTCCAGCGATATCTGCTGTTTCATCGGCCATTACGTTAGCTTTTGCTTGTTTACAGTCATAAATAATTGTTCCTTTGACAACTTTCATTCTGAATTTTTGGTGAAGTGTAGACTGCATATTTTTGGACATCTATCCAAGTGATGCTTTAGCTTCAGATCACCAAAGTCAATTCTCAAATTTAAAAGGTCAAAAAAAATTCTTTAAGCAAATCAATGGCTTACCAATGGGAAGTCCAATAACTCCTTTTTTAGCTGAATTATTTATGCCTTACTTGAAAAATTATTATTCGTTAACACTACAAATGATAAGTTGGTGAAAATCGTTCACTTTTGGGCTAGATATGTAGATGACTCATTTTGCATTTGAACAGGCTGCTATCATAATTTTTGAATTATCTGAATAGCATGAATGAAAATATCAAACTCATAATAGAAATGGAAAAAAATTCTTCAATCAACTTTTCAGATCTTAATATAAGTCATAGTAATAATAAATTCGAATTCGATATTTTTTATCATTCAGTCAAATTAAAATGTCAACATTTCATAGTTTCATAGACTTTTGAGCATTCCGTTGAACAAAGTCAATTTCCGAAAAGAAGTCAATATAATTAAAACTACGGCAATGGACAATGGCTATAAAACTGAAATCATTGACAAAATAATTAATAAGAAAACTTACCACAATATTAAGAAAAATTTATGTCAATATAAATGATTATGATGATTATGAAGAAAAGAAAATATGGTTTTCAATGGCTTATATAAAAGGTTTCAGCAGTAGGATCTCTAATGGTCTTCATAAAATAGGAATTAATTATTTAGCAGTAAATAGATGATGTGATGATTGCAATGCTACATATATAAGGCAGACTGGCCGATGTTTACAACATAGAATCAAAGAACATAGGATGTCTATTTTGAAAAACCAGAAATCTACCGGTTCTGCAGAACATTGTGTAGAAAATAATCATTCTTTCAATCAAGACAGCCATTGAGAAAAAGGAGAATTTAACAAATTTCTAAATAGTATTCGGCAACACCCCTATATTGGATGCTGTTATTCCCATACGCCATAAAAATACACAGATGCCCAAGTGTAATAAAATAACCATTTTCAATTTCAAGTTTAATTCTTTTACTCCTTTTAAGTTGGTGGAAAGACCGAAACGTGTCAGGATTCTGAATTAATTATGGAACATAAAAACTGTGCGAATTATTTTAAATAAAATTGTTATAATGTTTCACCTAGAGCCAACTGCATACTCCATTCATGTTACCGAATAACCAAGCCCAGAAGATTTTTCAGGGAAAGATAACAATGGCTGTATATAGTAGAATAACCCGTCCAGCTATAAATTGCTTTATTGACTATGCAGAAATTACCACAAATCCTCCCTGATGACATACAGGAGATTCCTCCCTGGCTTATTCGGGGGGCTGAGATCAAAATTGATAAGGACAAATTCAACAAAAAATATTTGTCATGAAGCTATAAGGCAATCATTTAACTATCTGAAGCCTGATACGATACCGCCTTTTTATCGATAAAAGTGCATTCTGCATAAACAACGAAACTCACGCCTGACCATTTCATCCAATGTTGTCAGCTTACTTTGCGCATCAATATGAAATTTATTGTACTTTTCTATTGAGAGAAGCCCAACACAGGTAGTAATTGTACCGATTCACGAAGTATACTAGAGGCAATGGAAACACTATTCAATAAGGATTCAATGAATAGGGATGTTAGATTATTAATTCACTAGCTTCAGGAGCAGAACTTCGACATAAGATTCATCTGGATATCAAGCCGAGTAGGAATAAATGGTAATGAGACCGTGGACAAAACTGCACGGCAAGTAGTCAACGCATCTGTTTAGGAATTAAACTTTCTCAAGAGAACAGATGCTTCAACTTTCATCGACCAAAAATGCAACGAAGAAAGACAAGAGATATGGTTCATCAAAAATCTTTAACTAGGATTAATTCATTTAATTATCTGAGCTGCGATACCCAACCATGATTAACAGCTTCCAGGGAGGATAAAACTTGGATTACTCGACTAAGAAGGTCACACAAATAGATAATTACTGAGGAATGAGCAACAACCAACTTGTGCATACTAAAGAAAACCATTATCAGTGATTCACTTTATACACGAATATATGTATGTTTACTTCCAATCAATAACCATACTAAGCTAATATCCGTTTCAGCTGTACAACATGAAAGAGCTCCAAGGTCTATACAAACTGGTCTTCATTATCCTCTCAGTTTTGGAGGCAGATTGAGGGGTATGCATGGTTCACCAGTTTTTGGTACAATGCCTCTTCATCTTCAAGTTCCTACTATATCTGATCATTTTCCACCTCTCTTCACAACAAACCCGTCAGGACCTTATTTTCATCAGAGTTTTCTCCATCCAAACTTTATCAACTCTTTTTCAAAACCAACAACGATTCTTACTGGAAATTTGAGTGAGTTCGTACTTACCATTTAAAGATTATTTGGATTATACTTCTTGTACTTATAGGTATGTCACCGCCATATTCCATGAAGCAATCCAGTATTTTGAATGGACTCAATCGAATAGTGATGAAGGAAGATGAAGTTAGCAGTTCGGAGGAAGGACACTTGGAAAAAAATACTGATGGTAGGAATGGTCAACTTGAATGTTTAAGACCATTTTATAATATCTAAAAGTATTTAGATTTGTATCATGAAGTTTCGTGTTTGTCTTCAAAAATTAAGTTACGAATTTTTGAAACTGAAAAAAAAATTAAGGCATTCAGAACTTTTATTCGAAACTAATGAATAGCGATTCATGAAATCTAATCAAATATAAAGTATTGTATTTAAAAAAAAAATATTACTCAGAATACTATCAAAGATTTTTCAAGAATTTCTGAGAATTAGTTATTTCCTGAAATAAATTTTTCAAAGATTATCTTGATGTTGTGAAAGTATTAGGAGTATGTTGGATCCCAAAATTCAATAAAAATATGTCCATCTGCCGTGAGATAATCATAATTTCTCTCTAAACAGAAGTACTCGATATAAACCTCAGACAATGTTCGGTGTTGAACCTGAAATTTGTACATCTAAAATTTTTTTCTTCTGATCTGACTTAATGCTAAGCGGTAGAAATTGAAAATTCCGAAAAAACTTCAGAACTGGAGAAAAGATGGGAACCATTAGTCTCATGAGCCACCTTGTAAAATTGTTTCTCAAGGTCATCCATAAGAGAATATAGCGCAAGCGCGAGAAGCAGAATCCCCAACTCAGGCTTTTGATCGAGTTCGACACCAGAAGATGATGCAGATACTGAAGGATATTGGATGGAAAAAACATTCGAGTGATAGCTGATCTGTACTGGAATCAATCTGCTTAAGTCGGTAATGAGACAACAGAAGAGGCGAATATACTGACAGGTGTAAGACAGGCTTGAATTGTCTACTCATTATTGTTCAATCTTCATAAGAATTTAAATTCAGAGAAGCATTAGAAGACTCAGAGCTCGGTATTCTTCTTAATGGAGAGAGAATCAATAATATCCGATACGCTGACGATATGGTCATTTTCATAGACGGTTTAGAGATACTACAACAACTTATAGATAAGCTTTCAGCTTCTAGCCAACTTTATGGCCTCGATATTAACATGAACAAAACAAAACTAATGATTATCAGTAAGAAAAACAAAATACTTGTCAGCTTAACATCATCCAGCAACCTACAGAAGGAAGGAGTAAGAGCTACATTTACCTCGGAATTAATGTGAATGAACAATGGGATAATTCACGGGAAATACGCAGCTGAATTGAGAAAGCCTGATCGGCATTCGACAGGATAAGAAATTTGTTTAAAAGCCGACACATATTCTTCTTATTATTTATTATTTTATAGTGAGCGGGCGTCTGTTCACCCTACAACTGTGTCCGCACGAACTATTGTGGTTCACCCCTAATTTATATTTCCCCGACGAAACACAGTTTTTGGATAAAACCGATAATCTCGTTCGGGGGTAATTTTTTCAGTTAGCAGTGGGCTATGAAAGCCTGACCAAAGACCTCCAATCTGATGCGACTCACCGCTGGGCACTCTGGGACGATGTGCATGGCCTTTTCAATGTCCTCAAGGCACAGCCTGCATTCATCGTCTTCAGCCAGATCGATTTTGTGCAAATGCGCTTTCATTCTGCAGGACCTGACATAATTTCGATAAATTTCCTAAGTTTGGCCTTGTCTAGACCTAGCGCTAGGTCTACCATCTTTTGGTTCGAAACCGTTCCAAGAAACGCCTTCGAATGTTCCAGGCCAGAATGGCTCAGCCAGAAAGACTCTAGTCTTGAGTTCATTCTGCCTGTTATCATCCGCTTAGCCAAGTCATGTGGTATTCCCAGGAATGGTTCCGGGCCTAACAGAGTTGGCGTGCCTGCAGGAAACGCCAGCCGATCTGCCTCTTCGTTACCCAAATAGTTCGAGTAGCTCGGTATTCAAACAAGAGTTATTTTGTTATGCATACCGAGCCTGTTAAGAGCCGTGCTGCAACTACAGACTGATTCCGATACACAACGGCTCGATTTTAGAGCTTTTAGTAGTGACTGACTATCGCTAAATATTTTGATATTTCCGTGGTAGAGACGATGTTTCAGTGTCCTCAAGACACAGCCTGCATTCATCATCTTCAGCCAGACCGATTTTGTGCAAATTCGCTTTCAGCCTGCAGTAACATAATTCCGACAAGAGTTCTTAGTTTAGCCCTATCCAGGCATAGCGCTAGTTCCACCATATTTTTGTTCGAAGCTGTTCCAAGGAACACCTTCGATTGTTTCAGGCCAGAAAGACCAGTCTTGAGTTCATTCTGCCTGTTATCGACCGCTTAGCTACCTCATGTGGTATCCTCACGGGCAGTGCAGCTCCAGCAAAAGCCAACCGATATGCCTCTTCGTTACCCAAATAGTTTGAGTGGCTCAGTGACAAGAGTGATTCTGTTATACATACCGAGCCTGTTTAGAGCCGTGCGGCAACTCCAGACTGTTTTCGATGTACAACAGCTTGATTCCAGAGCTTTTAGTACTGACTTATTATCAGTAAATATTTTGATTTGCCGTTTTATCAGCAGATCTGCCGAAGTCTCAATGGCAAATAGTTCTGCATGGAATATGGTTGCATTTTGACCGAGATTCAACGAGATGTTGATTCTCGGTTTGTTTCCATAGACTCCCGCTCACGTTCCGTTCGTCGTTCGCGAGCCGTCTGTGAATAAGCCAAGGTCGGTCCTCAATAGAACCTCAGCATGCTGGGTCCATTCGTCCTGACTGGAGACGATAACATGCCATCACATAACACTGAACACCAAAATACAACCCCTGCGTTGTTATGTATTCTCCGTTTTGTTCTACCGTGTAGAATCGTGTACACTTACTCAAGCCACAACAAAAAAAACTTGAAGCCTTCGAGGTGTGGTTGTACCAGAGGATCTTGAAAATATCGTGGATCTAACACATAACAAAGAATGAAGTTCTCAAAAGATTAGGTGAGAACAAAGAAGTGGTGGAAACTGTGAAAATTGGGAAACTCCAATACCTTCGATACATTGAAAGCAGATTTCAGTTGTTGAAGACCATATTGCAGGGAAAAGTTAGAAGGAGACGAATTTCATGGTTGAAAAATCTTAGAACCTGATAAGATATGAACATTACTGAGCTATTTCGAGCTGCAGACAACTAAGTAAAGCCAGCATGTATGGTAGCCAACATCCGGAACGAACAGGAATTGGAAGTGGTGTCGGATACGCTGATAAAATATTAGTAAAAATATGAAAAAAAATCGTAAATAAATTGAAGGTATTGGAGTACAGAAGATTCAAGAGTGAGGTTAAGCCCATGCTTTTACCGAAAGGAGCAATATTTCAATTGGGTAGCGAATTAGCGTGCAGATGTTTTCTGCTCTCTGTACCTCTCCTGTATTTTATTTTATTTGGTGAATTTAATTGTTTGGTTGTTGAATTTTCTAGCACTATTATTTTGCCTGAAAGGATGAATAAAATTATTATTATTATTATTATTATCATTAAACGATCCTCACGAAATTTAGCCTTTGTGTCATTAGATTACATCTAAATGCTAAATTTAAACTCCATCGTAGGACTGTTGCTATAGTTTCTTCAGAGCTCAACGACTCTGCTCACCAAAATCTTTGTTTTGTTTTGAATCTTCTAATCATACGACCCTCATGAGTTTTTGCAGGAACATGTGCGTTATCATTATTCTTCTAAACCTCAAATTTCAGAACTATAGGATTCTTATAATTAAAACAAGTTGTTTTAATTATGATCAACTATCAAATAATAACGGCTGAAACATTTCAGGATTCTTCGTTTGGAAAATATTGATAAAAATGAGGGGAAATTTCAAATGTGAATAACTTCGGAAACACTGAACTGATTTTACCCAATGATTAGTTGAGCTTTGCCTTCATACCGAGGTCCTTATGCAAATATCTTCTCAGAGAAGTGCGAGAATGTTCAATTCTTGAGCACGATGACAAGTTGATGTTGAATGATGTTCAGTCACATTCTGGGCTACAACAGCAATATTTTCAGGTGTGCTCACTGGACGAGAACTTGAAAGCGTCGTTATATGAAATAACTCGAACTCGCTTCACAAATTGGTCCACAACTTGCCGTAGGAGCATTTTATTTCTATCGAATTTTCACGTAAATTTCTAACAGTTGAGATAGGAGATTCATCACTTTGGAAATAAGTTTTTAATATTTTCCAGTTTTGTTGAGAATGCAAACTCTAGATGACCCACCCTTCACATTTGCATTGTCTTCCAAATTTTCTGAAGTTAATCTAATTTAGCAAGCTATTGATACTCACGACTAGAAAACCTTCAGCAGCTTAGAAGTCTTTTGCCCTTATATTCTTAATAACTTGACGAACATCATGCATAAAATAAGAAGTTAGTTATTCTCGTGATGGTGTCACATAACTTTGAAGATTATAATATACATGAAGATGAATCGATATCGCTTATAATTAACCAGTGTAAATTTGAAGCTTTTTTCTTCCACAGAAAATCTGCAATTCCGAAGTCGACTAGAAATACCCATTCTGAATGATATGAACAGAAATACAACCAGATTATCAGAAACACCAAATATCACGCTTTTTCCTGCCGAAAATATTTATGAATCTGCTGCAAAACTATTATTCCTCGCAATCAAATGGGCTAGGACAATCCCCTCATTTCTTCAGCTGTCCTATAGAGACCAGACGATACTTTTGGAAGAATGTTGGAGTGAACTTTTTGTACTAACTGCTTCACAGTGGGCTCTTCCTTTGGACGAAAGTAAGTTTCATGCTAGATATTAGTGCAGTAGTTTTTTTTTTTGGAAACACGGTTAAAAAATTTGGCTCATTGTTAGAAAAAAGTTTTGGGAAATTCTTACTACCAAAAAGCGGATAGGATTACATTTATGTATGAATTAAGATAGTTGTTGTTACTACAGCTTCGAAATAATAATTCTTCTTTGGATAACTGCAAACTGACAGGACACCAATATATGTAGATTTGGGTATAAAAATTAATCGCTCTTCAATAAATTTAGATGTCAGACTATTTTGAGACATTCTTCATTTCAATTTCAGACTTCAGAGTGAAATCAGCAAACAGGAAAGTTCAGAAGTGATTTTTTCAATACATGATAAAATGGAATTCAAATCTATTTTCACTCACATATCTAACTCCTCAGTTCCATGATAAAAAACACAGAAAATTTTAGCTTGAATAATTATTTTTGGGCTCAATTGAAACAATTTTCCTTTACAGCGGTGCTAATTAGTAACGCCGTAGCTCCCTCATCAAGACACTCAGCTCTGGAAGAAGATGCACGAAAACTTCGAGAAGTGATCAATAGGCTGACAGTTCTAAGGCTTGATCACACTGAGCATGCATGTTTGAAAGCCCTCGTTCTATTCAAAGCAGGTAAGGATTAGAATCAGGATTATAAAATAAAAGGACTACGTGAATCTATACATGAGAAATAATTCTATGATAGACTAACTCCAAACCCACTCGACTACAGAGACAGGCTTGCATTGCACTTACAGGTGCGTTTCGCACCACACCCGCAATAGCTATGGAGGTTCTACTGAATCTACTACCCCTGCACCCGTTTGTGCAGAGGAAGGGGGAACGCACAACATACGAACTACATCAAGTGGCGATCGACAGGCTAGAGGCAAAAGTGATGGGAGACTCAGGACTGCTGAACGAGCTTTTAACGAACAGCACCCTATCTTTGCCCTCGGATCTAATGTCAAAAGTCACGAGCTAAGAACGGCAATTCAATGTAATCGTCCCCAGCCGGGACGAATGGACCCATCATGCTGAAGTTCTACTGAGGACCGACATTGGCTTGTTCACACACAACTCGCGAATGTCGAACGGAGCAAGAGCGGGAGTCTATGGGACTAAACCCAGAATCAACATCTCATTAAGTCTCGGTCAATACGCAACCATATTCCAGGCATAACTATTTGCCATTGAGACCGCAGCGGATTTGCTGATAAAACGGCAAATCCACCATGGCAAAATCAAAATATTTAGCGATAGCCAGTGAGTACTAAAAGCTCTAAAATCCAGCCTGGAGTTGGAGCACGGCTCTAAATAGGCTCGGTATGCATAAAAAAATCACTCTTGTTTGGATACCGAGCCACTCAAACTATTTGGGTAACAAAGAGAAAGACCGGCTGGCGTTTGCTGTAGCCACGGTGCCTCTGGTTGGCCCGGAAGCATTCCTGGGAATACCACATGACGTGGCTAAGCGCAAGATAACAGTCTGAATTAACTCAATACTAGAGTCCTTCTGGCTGAGCCATCCTAGCCTGAAACATTCGAAGGCGTTCCTTGAAACGGCTTCGAACCAAAAGATGGCAGACCTAGCGCTCGGTCTGGACAAGGCCAAACTCAGAATACTTGGCCGAATTATGACAGGTCACCGAGGGCTGAAAGCGCATTTGCACAAAATCGGTCTGCCTGAAGACGATTAATGCAGACTGTGCCTTGAGGACACTGAAACAGCCACTAACATCATCTGAGTGCCTAACGCATCAGATACGAAGTCTTTGATCAGGCTATTATAGCCCACTGCGATATGAAAAAGTTACCCCCGAACAAGATTATCGGTTTTATCCAAAAATTGGATCTCGTCTTGGAAATATAAATCAGGGATGAACCACAATAGTCCGCGTGGACGCAGTAATAGGGTGGACAGACGCCCGCTCACTATAAATAATAAAAATAATAATAATAAATACTCCAAACCGATGAACATATTACTTCTATACAAGCTTTGTCTGCTCAATTCTCTGTTTCCAAATGTTGAGCTCTGAAAATTAGCAATGGGTTTCGCTAACAATTCCTCATGACCTTCCCATTAAAGTTGAGTCAGTTTGATGAAAAAGCGGGATTTTGGCGAAAATTTCTCAGATTCACTCATTATAACTGAAAATACAGTAACTCGAGATTCGTAGTGTTTATTACATTTTCAAACTGAATTAAACTTGTATTTCAAAGGTTTCATATATTCATTGAAAGCATCGGCTTGTGCAAAACTTCGAGAAGTACAGTGTGCCAAAAATCCCTCTACTCGTTTAATAATGTTCTTTCCGAAACGTGCTTATTCTAGAATATTTTCATCCATTCCACGATGTCTAGTTTTTTCTTTCGCACCCAGATGAAGTATGTCAAGATTGTTCTGGGAAGACATGATTTGTTTCGAAAAAATGTTTCGCAAAATTAAAATTATCTTTACGCTTTTTGAATGATAATTGATGTTCATTGAACTTTTTTTTAAAGATCTCCCGGTTTTTCCCACATAAACGCATTGATAATAACCTAATTTATAAATTCCTGAATCATTAAGCCGGTTGTTTTTATCTTCAGCATAAAAAAAGGAGTTGAAAATTTTATGTGTGTTATTTTTTGAAATTATTTGAGGTATGTTTTGAAAGATAGGTCAAGAATATGTCAGTTTTACAAATGTTTCAATATTATTTTCTGTTTTGGAAGTGGGGTTCATTTGTTTCAGAATGAATAGAATGATATCAGAGATGATAAGCAAACAAACTAATGCCCTTTTATATTCAGTTATATAAAACCCGGATCATAAATCAATAACCTTAAGTTATTTAGGACATTTATCCATCCTTAATCCTTAATTATTTCAAAAATTTCAACTTAAAAACGGCCTTCTCAGGTTGTGCTAATTAAGGAAATGTTTAATTCGACGCAAAACAAAAACAAAATTATCTACAAGGTTCGGGAGTCTTAGAGAATCAATTGTAAATGATATTATAACAACTTACGGGACTCAAAAAAGTGAAACTTAGAAATAAGACTGAAGGAGCATCTGTTTAGAGAGATTAGAGTACTCAGATATAAACAAATACCATAAAGATCCTGACCTTCAAACACAAAACAACCAATTATGAATTAATCATTTCTCTCCCCTCAGCATGTACTCCCACTCCCATGCCCCGCTCCCACCATAATATGACAGCCTATATGCAATCTGTAATACTACACACTTGACGATGATGTTATGATTGAAATGCGTCGTGTATCATATTCTAAGTGAATACATCGTTAAAAATTTATGAAATAGGGTGTTAAATTTACCAATATACATTGGATAAAATAAATAAGTTAAGTTAATTATATATTAGATATTCTATTTCCCAGATTGATTTGGCTATCCTTTGTTCTTGCAGATTGCCGAGGACTTTGTGAACCAAGTCACATAGAACTGCTTCAAGACCAAACCCACATTATGTTGCACGAATATTGCAGCCAAAGACACAACGTGAACAAAGGTAGATTCGGTAAACTGCTTCTAACCCTTCCAGCGGTTCAATCAGTGCCCAAGAGAGGATTGGAGGAGTTACTCTTCAGACAAACAGTTGGGGATATTGCAATAGATAGACTGCTAGCAGATCTGGCTAAAAATACTCAGGCTCACTAAATTATAATAGAATGTATATGATTTGTAAATATATTCATTTAATCGCAATAAGAGAAGTTGTGAATGTGTAAAATTATAATATAAAGATTGGTAAAATTATGAAAAGATCGTCTGTATGTACTTTTACTTTTTACATTCCTTTCATATAACTATAAGGAAGAGATATATATGGAAAATAACTTTCTCCTTGAAAATTAAAGGAAAATTTATTTCGTATGTTTAAAATTACTTCTCATTATATACGAATACACACATTATTGTCCAAGGTGAGAAATGAACAGTAATAATCTTCAAATGAAATTAATTATGTGAATTCTATTGACAGAGTTTTCAATAAATTCATAATAATTAATACTAACCGGAAAAGTTCAAATATTTGTACTTTTTTGTGAAAGCAGTTACAAAGTATCAGTTCATCTTCAGACAAGTAAAAACCAAAACAAAAGGTAGAGATTATTTGAGTAGGTTTTGGTAGAAAAGAATGACCAGAATACAAACAAGTGTTATAAAAATGTTGGCATAGTAGAGAGAATTAGTTAACAGATGGCATTTGAATATTCAGGATGTCTCAGACTATGGATAACAGATTGATAGGAAGATACTAATATCAAAATAAGGACAAAATTTCTGCAAACATGGGTCCTAACTCTCTCTATTAAAGAATAGCTAATTTTTTGCAACAATTCCGAAATGGCTAAAAATACTTCGATGCGACTCGAAACAGTTCCACTGCTTTTTGAAAGTTAACTTTCAATGTTTCTTGCATGTTTCAAACTTTTTCAGTGGCTTAGATAAAAAGGTTACTCGATATTACAACGTCCGCGACTTGAACGCCACTGACATTTTCGCAAATTTTCTGACGGAATTGAAATTCAAAAATGGTACTCTCGGTCGAAAGCTTTAAACCTCACCGTTTTCGAAAAAATCAGCCTCGAACCTTTTAAGATTTGATTTTTCATGAAAAAATAATTCTTGGACATATTCCAACATTATTTTGAATCTGTCGACATTCTATTCGAATGTGTTCAAGAATATGTTCACGTTTTTCAATAGTTACCGAGTAAACAAAGTCTTTCTCCATACGAAAAGTTCCAACAGATTCAAGTCCACGAACGGAAGTGGCCAAGATACTGGATCTCTTTGTCCTAGTCAACCATGGCCGTAAGTATCATTCACTGTCTAGTATTTACTCCATCTTGTAAAAACAATAAATTTTCGCACTGATATAAAGGCATGCCATTGAGTCTGTCAAAGAAGTCTTCTTCTTCTTTCAGTGTCCTAATAAGCATAATGCCTGTTCTTCATCGCAACTCGCTTCATGTAGGTAGATTATCCATCCACTGTTTTCGAGGTCTTCCTGGACTTCGTTTTACCAATGGTGACCTATCCCTAGCGATCTTCACAATTCGATCTTCTGCCATTCGTGTGATATGATCATTCCACCGAACTTTCTTATTCATTGCCCAATCATTAATGTTGTCAATATGGCACGTTCTTCTGAGGGCCTCGCTTCTCTGCCTATTCCATAAAAATTTTTCGGTTTTCTACAGACTGTTTTCATTTCCGCTGCCTCCATTATCTGGCGTGTTCGATGTTTCAGGTCTTGTTTCTGCCGCATATGTTAGGGTGGGTCTTATAGTGCTCTTGTAAATATGGCTTTTTGTGTCAGTTTTCAGATGTTTGTTGCGAAATATGTTGTCGAGCTGTGAGGCTGGTCTTGTTACCTTAATCCCTTGTGTTCTTGCATCTGGTTCGATGTCATCAAATATGGAGATTTCTAGCCCCAAGTAATTGAACTTCAGAGGTGTTTTGGACGTGATCATGCACATAGTCTTGGATATAGATATTATCATACCAAGAGATTGAGCAACTGTATTGAACACGTGTAAAAGCCTCTGCAAATCATCTTCATTTTCTGCTACGAGCACTGCGTCATCTGCATAGCATATAATTTTCATTTCCTTATTTCTCATCTTACAGCCTTTTCGTCTACAGACTTTTTTATAATTTCATATATAACAATATTGAATAGCAAAGGAATGAAAGAATCGCCTTGTCTTATGCCTCTTCCCAATATTATTTCGGTTAAATCGTTATCTATCTTTGCCTGTATATGGTTGTTACGATAAATATCTTCTCTAGTCTTTTTAATGTTGCTAGGGACTTGTCTATCATAGAGGAGATGGACTACCTCACTTAATCGAATTCTGTTAAACGCCTTTTCTAAGCCTATGAAACAGAAGAATGCTGGTTTATTATTATACTCTATAGATTTTTCAGTTACCTGTCAAACAACGAACGCCGCATCTGTGCATTATCGTCCAGGTCTGAATCCTTGTTGTTCGTCTTCTAGTGTGATTCGTTGGCTGATGAAGTTTGTTATTACTTTGGTGTGTGGCAAATGTATTTCTCTACAGTTCTCAGGTTGTTTTTCATTTCCCCCCTTAAAGAATAAAATCATTGTACTTGTCTCCATCCATCGAGAATTTGTTGGTGTTCCAGGTTTTTTTTTGTAATCAGCGTTAATTCCTGAATTAGTCTCAATCTTTGAACCTTTCCTTTTGTTTTCATTGGGAGTGCAGCAGTGTCTATTTTTTGATTTTAAAGTTCTCGCAGAACTTCCTGTTCTTTATTATTGAAGGACTTAACATTCCAAGAGGCTATTCTGGTGATGATTTTCTTTTTCCAACCCATTTTTCATTTTCGTGCATGTGTCGTCCTCAGTATATCAGTCCTATCCCGAGGTCAGTTATCGGTTCTCTGAGCCTGTGTTTGTTTTACAACAGGTAGGTAGCTTAACTAACCTGACAACCCTCCTGCTTCATCAGGGCTTGGGACCGGCAACATGACCATTGAGCTACTCAATCCACCCTTCGATCATGTAGCAAAGGCGTACCCAGGGTCAAATCTAGGGGGGGCAGACCATGGTCGGGAACATTTTATCACGGAATATTTTTTTCGAAGGTGAATGAAACCAAAATTTTCAGAAAAATATGTATAATTATAACAGTGCTTTATCAACTAAGTTATTACAATTATTTGCTTGAAAAAAATGTATTCTAGTTATATGCCTTATACTATTATCATTTTTCTTGGATTTGTAGAAAACTTGTTCAAAACTCTAGTTTCAATCCAGTCCTGATTTTCCTTAAAAAATTTACGATGGACGCTCATCAAACTCAACCCAGTCAATCTATCCTCTCCCATTGTACTTCTCAGCCAGGTCTTTACCCTTCGAAAGATACTGAAAGATCGTTCAACAGTAGCCGTAGTGGATGGGAAAGCCCTTAAAATGGAGAGTGCACGCCTTGTTGCAGGGTAAAAATATTAGTCTCCTCCAAAAGTGCAGCCACTTCAATATCCTTAAATTTTCCCCTGCTAAATCTTTTTTTTCCACAGATTATACCACAAATTTAATCCTGCAAAGATATCACCCAACTCAAAAAATTCCATGAAAGATTTGGCGTTTTTTCCAAATCTTTTGAAGTACTTCTAAGCATGTATGAATGATTAAGATGGGATAAGGCAAAAGCAGGTTTATTCTCGTGTGGAATTCTAACATCAATGATAAGGTTAAAGAGTCAAGATAAGAGATAATAAACGATCGTCTCCAGTATTCAATCGCAGTCTCAGATGGCGGATTACTTCTGTGTATTTGCTTTTTAACAATTCTTGGAACTGTTAACTCAAGGCCGATTTTCTCCGCGATATCATGTGACTTTTTAAGTATTTCCTCAGAAACATGTTCAATTTCTTGTCGATTCTTCTTGATGACATCAAGGATTTCACCAATGTATTTCCTCACCATAATCAAATCCATATTTTTACCTTGTAGAACGTTCACAACGGGTTCCAAAACCGCAAAGTACTTTGCAATCATGACTAAACCTATAATTAGTTTAGTTACTGCACATTGAAATTGATAGGCAAATTTTCTTGTAGAATAGTTTACTTCGATGGAGAGATGTTCTAGCGCATTAACGATTTCATGAAAGCTGTTTGAGAACTTTCTGATGCTCTTGTATTTCTCAGACCATCAGGTCTCACAGAGCCTTGATAAATGAGGAGCTTGATTGCATCCTTAACAATTGCAATCAAGTTTCTTATTTCCGGTAGTTTGCTAGCATCATTGGCCACAAGATTTAGTTTGTGACTTAAGCAATGAAAAAATAAAGATTTATTGTACTTTTTCCTCAAAATGGCCGGTACACCACCTTGTTATCTAGCCATCGTAGAACATCCGTAAAATCCAAATCCAACACAATTTTCTGCTGACAGAGTTTGATCAACTAAAAACTCTGAATTGTGCTAGTGATTGTAGGGGCATCTGAGATTTCAGCTCAACAAAGCCTACAAATTCCTCTCTGATTTTTTTTTCATTCACATCATAAAACCGCAATCCGATAGAAAGCTATTCCTTTCCAGCGATATCTGCTATTTCATCCGCCATTACAGCGTGAGCTTTTGCTTGTTTACACTCATCAATAATTCTTTCTTTGACAACTTCACGACCTAATCCTATAATTTCATTCTGAATTTTTGGTGAAGTGTAGACTGCATTTTTCGACATCTATCCAAGTGATGCTTTAGCTTTAGATCACCACAGTCAATTCTCAAATGTAAAAGGTCAAATAAAATCCCCACATCTCCTTCCTTTTCTCTAAGTGGCAAATTATGAGTTCCACAAAATATGATACAAGAAATAATTGATGACAATATTTGTTTGTTTTCTTCAATCATCTTTTGGTGACCACCTTGCAACTGTACATCAACTGGAACATGTTCAAGGAATTCTTTTGCAGCAGCTGTTGAAGTTTTGTGGTAGTGACTGCCGACGTGTTTTCTACAATCTTCATGTATATTTTTAAACTTCGTGCATGACCTTACCATAAATGACCCCAAAACTCCTTTAACTGTAGTAATACTAGGAGGAAAAAGAACACAGTGCATACATAAAGCACCTTTCAAAAGACTTGAGTAGGCCAACCAAAAAGTATATTGATCTAACCAGCGGCGGTTAAATTTTCTTTTCAAATGGATGGCGCTGGCATCAGAACCAAAATCGTAATTTGATGGTGGGATCTGTGGATTTGTAAGCAAATCCTTTCTTTTTCTGATGTTAATTTTGGGGTATCGAAATTGAAAATATCGACGATATTTATTGATTATTTTCTGAAAAAATATCGTTAATTCGATATACATTCTGTCAAGAAAGTACCGGGAATTATCGATTTAAATCTGGCGGGGCAATGAGGCAGGTAAAAATTTTTTTTCCTAGGTTGGTACCACTGTCCTTAATTACTATGCCAAGCTTGAGCGGGATCTGTCAACTAGTGTGTTTGCAACAGCTGATTAAGTCAGTCGATGTCAGAGTGCGTGCCGATTTTTACTATGGGTGATTACGTTGAGCAAAGAATTTGTTTAAAGTTTTGTGTTGCAAATGAATTTTCGTGTGCCGATGCATTGAAAATGTTGCAAAAGGCCTTTGGTGATAATGCTCTATCGAAAACTCGTGCATATCAGTGGTACAGAGCCTTCAAGGACGGTCGTGAAGTGGTCGCCCATCGACGGCTTCGATCGAAGATAACGTCGATAAAATTAAGGAAAGGGTGCTGGAAAACCGTCGTACCAGCTTGAGAAAGATAGCACATGATCTTAAGATATCCCACGAGTCCGCACGTACGATTTTGATTGATATTTTGGGCATGAGAAAGGTGGCCGCACGACTCGTACCGAAAGACCTGAATTTTCTTCAAAAACGTCATCGCGAACAGGTTGCTTCAGACATGCTGGATCGCTGCAATTCCGATTCTACATTCATGGAACGCATTATAACTGGTGATGAGACCTGGGTCTACGAGTACGATATGCAAACAAGCCAGCAATCATCGGAATGGGTGGCAAAAAATGAGCCGAAACCGAAAAAACCACGCCAAAGCCGCTCGAAAATGAAGGTGATGCTTATTGTTTTCTTCGATATCCGTGGCGTGGTGCACTACGAATTCGTTCCAGAGGGTCAGACGGTAAACAAGGAGTATTACCTAGGCGTTATGAAACGTTTGCGTAAGCGTATCCGTAAGAAGCGGCCAAATTTGTGGGCGAACAACTCATGGATTTTGCATGACGATAACGCGCCTTCTCACCGAGCTACGATTGTGACTGACTTTCTCGCCAAAAACTCAACAAACGTGCTTCAGCAACCACCGTATTCGCCGGATTTGGCTCCCTGCGACTTTTTCCTCTTCCCAAAACTAAAATTGCCCCTTCGTGGCACCCGTTTTGAGTCGATTGAAGCCATAAAACAAAATTCGGCGCGAGAGCTAAAGTCCATCCCGGAAAGCGCCTATAAAAAATGTTTCGATAATTGGAAGTGCCGTTGGCATAGATGTATTAGAGCAAATGGAGCCTATTTTGAAGGCGACCCAATAAATTTTGACGATTAAATGTAAAAATGTTGTTTTAATTGAAAATTCCCGGTACTTTCTTGACAGAGTAGTATAAGTAATATTATTTTTCTGTTTTACTATAGAAAATAACTAAGCGTGCGTTCCACTAGACGACCACAACGCTCACGCATGCGTTCACGGTCTTTCCCGTTCCACTAGGTTTTGACAAGCCCGCAAATGTTTTTGACATTTTTGTTGGCATTGCAAATGGAACGGGTATCGTCAGCTAATAGCAATGACAGATTAATGACAATTCGTAGGTTATGGTGTATTTCAAAAACAAATGGATAAAACGGGAAATAATAAAAAATTATATATATATATATATATATATATATATATATATATATATATATATATATTTCAAAATAAGGATTAATTTTTCTGATTCCATAGGGGGCAGGTGCACCCCCCTCTCGTTGGGTACGACCTGTCATGTAGGCAGAGCTTGTCACAGAAGTTACTCTAACACTGTAATTCACTACATAAATAGTGAAGAGATCCGTATTCTCTAAGGATCATACGAGTGACAGAATCTCTCATAGATTATATAAATTACATCACTATATCACGGTATTTACCTGCTCATTTCTTCTTCTTCTTTATCCTTTACTATGTGCTGGGTATCTATGACCATCTACACAGGAGTTTTCTTGTTTGTAAAGTTAAATCTTTGTATAGATATTGCATTTTGTGGAGAGTATACTTCACTAACGTGCTTTGTTAGGATTGTGGGAAGGAACATTGGGTGGACATTGATAAAGAAATTAGACATCACACTAGGATGTTAGTACACCACATATACATCGTCGTCACATACACTTTCCTACGGGCTACGGGACAAACCACACATTCTCATTTGAATAATTATCAAAGTCAATTTGAATTACTTCTCAGAGTTTAATTCCTGAAACAGATAGAAAATTTACTATGATTTTGATCACTTGAATTTCACTCATAAACAGGACTTCCGAAAAATTTATTGGGAATGACAACCTATTTGCCAATAAACGGGTCAGGTCGGTGTGTAAATTAGCAATATTTTGTTCATTGTTGATACAATCATGGAATATATGAAAAATATCTCCCTTCTCTCCACAGTTACATAAGGGTGACTGATACACTCCTATCATATGAAGATGAGCGGGGCTACTGCAATGAGAAGATCGCAATCTGATAATAGTAGACATATATATTCTAGGTAAAGAGATTGTGTTGAACCATGGACTGATAGGTAATTTCCTATTAAGGAATTCTACATATATTTTTCCCTTTTGAAGACCCATTCTCAACCACTGATCTTTCCATCTTTCCCAAATTACTCTTCGGAATTTAGGCCAAAATTCCCTCACGTCACCCTTGATATGTTTTTGATTGCGCAATTTTATGGCCTTTCTAGCTAATGAATCCGCCTTATCGTTTCCGTAGATTTGGGTGTGACTTGGAACCCAGGCCAATGAAATACAGAAACCTTTCTGTTTCAACTGATATAGATTTTTCCGAATATTCAAAGTTGCCATATCATTTGAACCGTGAATCCGCCAATTAGTGATCTTTTGAAGAGCACTCTTTGAATCTGAAATTATCACAGCTTTATGGATTCTTTTTGTTTGAATAAGGGTGATGGCTCTTTGGATAGCTGTGAGCTCCGCGGCGCATATGGAGAAAAAACCCGGCAGACGTTCCTTGTAGTCAATTGTTCTCAGACTATACACTCCTAAACCGACTCTATTATTATCCCTGGAAGCATCGGTAAAAACTCTAACTTCTTCTGGGAAAAGTTCACTACATCTGTCTAAGAATAATTGGGAATTATCTGGGTTATCCTTTCTTAAGCCGAATGAGTGATACTTAAATCTAGTGTAGTGAACTTCCAGGTCTAGAAGGAAACAAGGAAGAAGGAAGTTAGATTGTATATCGTCCGGATTTTCTAACAAATTGAGTGCTTCCATGAGAGGGGGCGGACAATTAACTGTCCAGAAGAATTGCAGTGAGTGTAATTGTTTCAAAATGGATAATACCGGATTATTCCTAACCTTGAACTGTTTCGACAGATACTTCAAGGCTAGCCAGATTCTTCTGAGACCAAGAGGAAGTTCGCATTATTCCGCCAAAATTATGTTGGTTGGAGTTGATCTCATCACCCCCAACACAGATCTTAAAGCCGAGAATTGAGTGGTATCAAGTTTTTTTAATACTTTCTTAGAGCATCTCCCCAGAAAAATACCGCCGAAATCTAGATGAGAACGTACAATGGAATTGTATAGAATCATCAAGGTTGATGGATGAGAGCCCCACCAAGTTCTGCACAATGATCTTATTATGTTGATCCCCTGAAAGGCTTTAGTACACATATTGTCGATGTGTTCTGTCCATTTCAAGTTTCGCTGTACAGTAACACCCAAGTACCTGACCGAATCTACCCATCGAATGTCATTATTAAAAAGTTTTAATGAAGGGAGATTAGTCCACTGTTTAGACCTGTGGCAGCACATTGCCTTGGATTTTTCTGAGGATATCTGCAGTCCCTTTTTCTGAGACCATAGTTCTAGCTGAGTTAACGCGGAGGACATCAGGTTGAAGGCTGTTATAAAATTGGGAGCTGATACTAACAATGTCATGTCATCTGCATATTTGAGTACTTTAACTCCATTACCTCTTATGAATGAACCGATATCTTTTACATATATGTTAAATAATACTGGACTGTAAGGAGATCCCTGTTCCAGCCCAAGACTTGCCTGGCTTGGACCTAAGAGTACTCTAGTAAGGGGGTCAATTATGAAGATTGATCTATTTAACGTTAGAGACTCCAATATTTGTATAATTCCCTCGGGAATTCCCTCCCTTACTAACAGTTCCCTCAATATGTGGAAATTGACCGAATCATATGCGTGTTTAATGTCCAGGAACACAGCTAAGGTTACCTCTTTTTTGGCAAAGGATGTGTAAATGAATGATGTTAGATAAGTGATTGCGTCCTCTACTGACTTACCCTTTCTAAAGCCAAATTGAAGTTCCTCTTTTGAGGAGTTTTTTTCATAAATTCTCTCGAGTCTAGTGGACAGAATAGAACCTAAGATTTTAATCAGACAGGAGCTCAAGGCAATTGGTCTGTAACTTCGAGAGTCATTGGGGGGTTTGCCCGGTTTACATATTGGAACTATAACCGTTTCTTTGAGGGAAGGGGGAATGTTCGGAGAGTGGATATTTGAATTAACTATATCAAGTAAGATAATTTTTGCGTTCAGGGGTAGATTCTTTAGCATTATTATTATTATTATCCTGATACTCCTAGATCTTCTGTGAAGATCCCTCAGAAGCTTTTTCAGCTTGTACGAGTTAGGAGTTCAGTTGTGTTCTGTGTAGGCTTTGTTACTGCGATCTTGCGCCACTTTAGGTCACAGCACTGTTAATTTTTGACCCAACAGTGAAATGGTGGCAGATACCCGTCCAACTAGAAAATTTCTTTTCTACCTGAATAGGATTCGAACCCTGGACCTCCCGGTCACGAGTCCGATGCTCTCCCGCTGAGCTATCCACACTCATCTTTAGCATACTATAGGTGATTCCGTCTTTACCCGGAGCTGAGTCTCTTTTCTGTTCAAGCACACAAAGGAGTTCATCCAATGATATGTCAGGAAAGGAGGACGTCTCTACTGAAACTTGGGGTAAGGCAGTGGGAGCTGGCAAGGGAGAACAAAGCCGATTCAAAATTTCTCTTCCGCATGTTACTGATGGGAACTGAGAGGAGCTAGAACTGACACCGAATTTAAATCTCTTAATGTCTTTCCACAATTGCGCACCATTCTTATGTGGGAGGTTTTCACAGAAGGTCCTGAAAGATGACTTTTTGGCTTGTTTAATTTTGCGTTTGGCACTCGATTGAGACCTCTTCGCGAGCAGAAAAGATTCTATTGATGGGTTGGACAAATAATTCGCGAATGCCGCCGATCTTTCCTTTACCGCTTGGGTTAGAGTATCATCCCACCAACATATTGAGTACTTTGATCCCAAACCAGTAGTTTTGATCTTTTTTCGAGGAATTGATTCATCTGCCGCGGATATTACCATCTGTTGGAATGACTCGAAATTAGGGGGAGAATGGCTTGTAATTGAGCCTTCAATCTTATCTTGAAATGATTCCCAGTTCGCTTTTTTGATATTGTATTTGAATGAAAAGTATCGATTCGAATTGGGAGATGAGCAGGGTATGTTGATGTTTTCTATGATTATTGGATAATGATCACTATTACCTGGGTCTGTTTTGACTGACCACGTAAGAGCAAGTTTGATATCTTTTGAGCAGATAGAAAGATCGGGAGCACTCACACCATCCACACATGAAGAAACTCTAGTGCCTGAGCCATCGTTTAACAAACATATATCATTCTCCAGGAGAACCTTTTGAAGGGTCAATCCATTTGAATTTGACGTAGTGGATCCCCAGATGGGATTCTGGGCGTTTAGATCGCCACAAATTAGAAAGGGAGGAAGGAGGTTCAGCAATATACCGTCCCATATTTTTTTGGTGAGACGTGTTTGCGGGGGACAGTAAATATTTACTATAGAGTATTTGGCAATTCTTACCGCTTGGATTTGTAGTTCTTCGGGGATGGTTAGGTTGGAAAAGGACAGCGGATAGTGCTTAATGCCATTTCTTATGAGCGTTGCTATTCCACCTCCCCTTGAGGGTCGGTCGTCACGGATAATTGAAAAACCTGACAGACGAAAAGAGCTGTCTGGGGTTAGCCATGTTTCCGAAAGAAGGACAACAGATGGATTGTCCTCGTCTATTCTTATTTTTAAATTTTCAATATTGGATCTGAGGGATCTTATATTCCATTGTAGAATACTGTTCATTAATTGGGGAGAATGATTACTGAGACTAAGAAAAATAAAGTAAAATTTGGAATTTAGGTTTTGGAATAGACGAAGTACGACAAATAGTATAAGAATTAGTTAATGTGAATTAGAATCTGCTATAGTAGAATTGGTTTTATGTAGTATAGAATTTATTGAGGTTATAACCTCATTTAGATTTTTAATTAATTCAATATAGTTGCCTGACGAAAGACTCTGAACTATCATTTTCTGTATCTGTTCCGCTTGTGGGAGTTCTGGAGAAAGGGGTAAATAATTTAATGAAGGGGGTGAAGAATTTCTGATGATGCGGAGCTTCGGATCCGAGCTGTAGGAGATAAGCTGTTGTTGATGAGCAATTCTATCATAACCAGGAGGTGATGGGAGTCTCCTCTTTTTAGTAATTTCTGAATATTGGGTTTTGTTTTTTGGATCATCAAGGAGGGATCTCCGATTATGAACTGATATTATGTTCGCCTGCTTTGGTGAATTTAAAGGAGGAGAGGATTGCAGATGGGGAAATTCCTGTGGGGATCTTGAAGGGCTGGGAGTTGATGTTGAGTTAAGGGAGGTTGAGGGGCCGTAGGTTTTGGGCATTAATTTTACTGCGTCAAAGTAGGAAATGTTTTCGCAGGCTATTATATTATTTATTTGTTTTTGTCTTGAGAATTCTGAACAGTTGCGATCAGTTGATGCGTGTTTTCCCTCACAAAAAACACATTTATTAAGTTCTGGAGATTGATTAGAACACTCCTCTTCGTTGTGCTCTTCGCCGCAATTTCTGCACCTTTTCTTTCCGTTACAATTAGATAATGTGTGACCGTATCTTAAGCAGTTTTAACATTGGATGACTGGTCCAACATAAAGTGATATACGCCTAATACATCCCCAGATGGAAATGAATTCAGGGAGATTTTTTTCTTCAAATGTTAGAACCCATGTATTAGAGGGAACATATTTAATGCCCTCGTCGGTTTTTGTTCTTCTATTGAGTTTTTTGGCGGAAATTATTTTAATTCGGGAGTCAGCGTAATTTAATACATCTTCAACTGTTATTTCATCACCTATATTTTTTATAACTCCTCTACAAGTTACCATTCTTGATGGTATGTAGACGTCTATGTTCTGATCAGTTGAGAATGGGTTGTTGGTTAAGAAAGAATTTGCGCTGGGAGCACTAGAGAATTCTAGGCTGATTCTGTTTTTACCTTTTTTTGAAATATTCTTTATTCCGGATGTACCTTCTTTTACTAACTTTTTTCCCAGATTCATTGGATGAATATTTCCAATATGATTATTAAATTTTGATTCGATAATAATAATATAGGGACCTACTGAAGAGATTGGATATTTAAATTTAGTTTTAGTAGCCTGAGGCCTGTGTGAGATTTGTGATAATTTAGATTTTTCTTGTACATCAATTAATTTTTGAGATAAGGAATTTGCCTCATTTATTATTTCAATATCTTCACTAAATTGTGCTTTTATTAATTCTATTTCTCTGGAGAGAAGAGATATATTTGCAGGTGAATATTGAGATTCATCATCGTCAGATCTGTTTTGAATTTTGGAGAAAATTCGTTTACAAGTTGGAGTTAAATGGTTGTAGATAGAGATATCTGAGTGAATGGACGAGGAACCATCAGGTTCCTCGTCAATTTGCCAGTCCATCCCTCTACTGATAACAGTAGGGGAGGAGACTGCCCTTCTTCAATGTAACTATAAAAGGATTTCCAAATAGACTTGACTGTACAACGAATAACTTACCCCTAACAGTCACTAGTACATACCCTAGTTAGTTAGAAAAAAGGAACGAACTAAATATTAATTATTATAATAATAACAAAAATAAAAATAAACTTCTAATCCTGGATACACGAAACCTCCGTTAGATCAAGGAAATATAAGAAATTCAAGGAAAATCGGAAAGACGTATAGCACGTGAAACGGTTAACCTCTTTTTCACCTGCTCATTTATGTATCAAATATTCTGTGGCACTGTAACTTGACGCATGTGCTCGGTGACAATAACAAAGACGTGTCCTTATGGCCTTCCCATAAGTATGCATTTTGAAACGGCAGAGAGGAAGGTTCTTGGAAATAAGTGTAAGTTGAAGACCATTTGGAGCTGTGGAAATCCTTCATATCACTAACAAAAAGCAACAAACTCGTCCTAGTTTGGGTACCAGGGCATTAAAGGAAATAAGAAAGCAGTCTCTAGGGACAATACTCAATTAACTCTATCGCTGAGGTTGCTGACTAGGCTTCCTACTAACCACTGGGTCAGTAAAGAAAACTCTGGTATCTGTATGTTATATGAATTGGTAATAGAAACCACCGAATACATACTCTGGCAATACAAAGCGCTGGTGCAAATCAGATTTACTCTACTGAATTACCTTCACGTCAACTGATATATCCAGGAAAGTCATCAACTTTGCTAAGGAGATAACCTTCCTGGAAAAACTTAATAGAATGGTAAAAGACATTATTGAGGCAAAAAATCACATCTAATCTAATCTACTGCTTATCTTGACAAGGTTCAAATCATGACATTTATTTGGGTTGCTCGAAGTCCAGATTTAAATCTGATAGAACATGATTGGAACGAAATCGAAAGACTTTTATGGAGACATGTGCTTAGTCCTAGACTATACTGCGACATACTGGTGTAAGAATGGGATAATATTCAGCAGAACGTGATCCAAAGTATGTCTCGTCGTATGCAACCTGTTACACTACTAGAGAAGGAAATACTTGCTACTAAACCCGACCTAAAAGCATATCGAATTACACTTTTAGTTTTTATCATTTTCAAGAACTTTTTATTCGAGCCATAACAACAAAATCATCGTATAAAGTTAGTAAACTATGTAACAACTGAGAAAATGCGAAAAAATTAAATATTTGAATAAATGTAAATAACGAGATGCCCCCAGTTTTATGCTCGCTAGTGTAGATTGAGAAATTCTTGAAAACGGTTTAATCAGTTATTTTGAATTTCACGATTGCATTTAAAATAAATGATGAATATGATTCCAAATATTGATTATTTGAGATAATAGTGAAATATATTAACGATGAGAAGAAAGCACAGACTTATACTAATTATAATACGTCTATGGAAGAAAGTGAAACGCCACTGAAATATCTATGAAGGTATGCAACACTACTTACAGTATCTACGTTGAATGTGTTGACAAGAATTTTACAAAAAAGAAAGGTCAAGTTGAAATAATTTCTAGGTTTGGGATTCTCCTTTCTGTTATATAACATCAGATAATTGAAATACTCAATCGCCAGAATTATTTCTATTCGAAGATAGTCAAAATTGTTGTATTTGTGTCATGCCAGTAGGATGAAATATTTAATCTTATCCAATATTGAACCTGTAAATAACGATATTTTAATTATAATTGGTTTTGCAATTTGACAAAATTAAGTTAGTACGGGAGAAAAGTGAAAAATACAGTCAAGAAAAGACGACTTTGAAAAACGTGTGGAATTTAGTAAAATTTTCTAGTCAGAAAACCAAGCAATAATACTTAACATTTAACAATCAAGTAACTGAATTGATTAAAATGGTAAGTACGTAGTACTAGGTATATATAAGACACATAACCTACTAAACTAGTTATATAACAACAGATTGTGTGGATCATATTCTTACAGTAAAGCTTCTTTTATTGACCTTGTAACTTAGTGGCACAGTAGTGCGTATTGCTATTAAATAAATATTAAATTTTCTCCTGAAATGAGATGAATGGTTAATTATTCTCATGATTCTTTCGAGATAATAGATATTTAGCATATGAAATCTCCTTTCTTGAATTAATTCGTCGTTTAACGTTAGACATTTGAGTGTAGTATTTTGTAAATGAAATAGTTATGAAACAAAACATCATTTAAATGTCCACCACGGATACGCTGGCAGGAATGAAGTCTTTGAACCCAAATTTCGACTCTCTCACAAAAATCAGGTCGTATGCATTTACTGGAGTTACATCGCAGGAACGAGGCGGATAATTTATCAGTCCATCATTTCCGATTTTTTTCTAAGCACCAATTACTGAATACAAGACGCTTTAAATGATCTGTTGGTTTGAGTTCTTGGGTTAAAACAATTTTATATGGATGTAAACCAATTCCTTTTCCTAAAATTCGCCACAAAGACGTCTGGAGATGTCTAGTTCTTGTGAGCGTCGAGAAATCGATAAATTTTGATCTTCACGAACAGTTTCACGTACGGCAGCAATATTATCTTCACTTCTTGCATTTCTTTGTCTCTCTGGCACTGTAAAATCATGAAGTGTAAAATTTGTTTTAAACTTCTTCACTAAACATTCAACTGTTCTTTTATCCGGGCGATTATAACGACCAAAAATCGGAGTTAAAGCACTTAAAGTTAGAGTAACAGATCGCGATTTTTCATAATAATTTTGGATTATTTGTAAACGTTGTTGGACTGTATATCTTTTCATGATCAAATGGTAAACATTGACAGATGCAACTGTCAATGTCACAAATAAACAATGGCTGCCATGCGTGAGTGATTTCAATTTCTGTTCGCTTGTGGAGCATAACACATCGGCTGATAAGTTCCCATTTTCATTAAGAAAATACAATTTTTTTTCAACAAATGTTACATAATAGAACATGGTCTGCCTCAAGAAAGATAGAATCATTCCCTAGCGCTTCTCCAAACTTTCGATACGATTTATCTTTGGTCCCAAAAAAGGCTTTTGTTTCGCCTCCTCATTCGAGCCAAATCTCTTTGTGACCTTTGTGTTCCTGACCTATCGCGTTTGCACGAGTCCAGCACAGTAGTCACGAGGGGGAAATTAAAGCGTTTTAATGTATAAGAACATTGAACTTTTACTATTACTTCTTACTGAACATTTAATGAAAAATCTCAAAAGCCATTTTCAAATGCGCCAATGAGGATCTGAATGAAGTATTAGTATCTTAAAATTATCTGTGTGTTTTATTCCAGTTTTAAGTTCTTTGCCTCTGATTCGACCCACGATTGATTTACCATGGGGGGTTTGGATTAATTTTGGCTTTAATTCTTTAAATATTTTATTATTTAAGATATATTCTGTTAACCTTCTACGTATTTAATTTCAAAAAATTATATTAAATATTATTATATAACTTCAGGAATTAAATTAATGACATATAAGTACCACTTATATCAAACGACATATAAAATAAACATTGATTATAAGACATCCAAATGATATAACAAAATCCAATAAATATAAATTGTTAACAAAAATCCTATATATTAAGTATTTTGAGTAGAAAAAATTTTGTTTCTACTCATCCCTCTTATGAAAACAAATATATATATATCTTATGAAAAAAATGTTTAACATAATATTAAGAATTTCATCATAAAACTATCTTATTTAGAATATTCAATATTATTGGATATCTAAGTTACTTTTTAGAAAATCCCAAGATATGTGAAAACAAGTTTTAAGAGAGACTTTGCTTCGTCAGTACTCAATTGTATTCAATAAAATATAACATCAATCAGCAAAAAGTATTTACTGACGAAGCAAAGTCTCTCTTAAAACTTGTTTTTTAGTAGTGTTTTTACATATCTTGAGATTTTTTTAAAAGTAACCTAGTTAGATATCCAATAATACTGAATATTCGAAGTAAGATAGTATGATGAAATTCTTAAGATTATGTTAAACATTTTTGAAAGATATTTGTTTTCATAAGAGAGATGAGCATAAACAAAACTTTGTCTACTCAAAATACTTAATTTATAAGATTTGTTTTTAACAATTTATATTTATTGGATTTTGTTATATCATTTGGATGACCTATAATGAATGTTTATTTTATATGTCGTTTGATATACTACTCTGTCAAGAAAGTACCGGGAATTTTCAATTAAAACAACATTTTTACATTTAATCGTCAAAATTTATTGGGTCGCCTTCAAAATAGGCTCCATTTGCTCCAATACATCTATGCCAACGGCACTTCCAATTATCGAAACATTTTTTATAGGTGCTTTCCGGGATGGACTTTAGCTCTCGCGCCGAATTTTGTTTTATGGCTTCAATCGACTCAAAACGGGTGCCACGAAGGGGCAATTTTAGTTTTGGGAAGAGGAAAAAGTCGCAGGGAGCCAAATCCGGCGAATACGGTGGTTGCTGAAGCACGTTTGTTGAGTTTTTGGCGAGAAAGTCAGTCACAATCGTAGCTCGGTGAGAAGGCGCGTTATCGTCATGCAAAATCCATGAGTTGTTCGCCCACAAATTTGGCCGCTTCTTACGGATACGCTCACGCAAACGTTTCATAACGCCTAGGTAATACTCCTTGTTTACCGTCTGACCCTCTGGAACGAATTCGTAGTGCACCACGCCACGGATATCGAAGAAAACAATGAGCATCACCTTCATTTTCGAGCGGCTTTGGCGTGGTTTTTTCGGTTTCGGCTCATTTTTTGCCGCCCATTCCGATTATTGCTGGCTTGTTTGCATATCGTACTCGTAGACCCAGGTCTCATCACCAGTTATAATGCGTTCCATGAATGTAGAATCGGAATTACAGCGATCCAGCATGTCGACCGTCCTTGAAGGCTCTGTACCACTGATATGCACGAGTTTTCGATAGAGCATTATCACCAAAGGCCTTTTGCAACATTTTCAATGCATCGGCACACGAAAATTCATTTGCAACACAAAACTTTAAACAAATTCTTTGCTCAACGTAATCACCCATAGTAAAAATCGGCACGCACTCTGACATCGACTGACTTAATCAGCTGTTGCAAACACACTAGTTGACAGATCCCACTCAAGCTTGGCATAGTAATTAAGGACAGTGGTACCAACCTAGGAAAAAAAAATTTACCTGCCTCATTGCCCCGCCAGATTTAAATCGATAATTCCCGGTACTTTCTTGACAGAATGTAAGTGGTACTTATATGACATTAATTTAATTCCTGAAGTTATAATATTAAATATAATTTTTTGAAATGAAATATGTAGAAGGCTGACAGAATATATCTGTAAATATTAAAATATTTAAATAATTTTATATACCTTCTATCAAGTATAAACCTCCATTCATTTTATTAATTCTTGTTTTTTGTAGAGAGTTAAATGGATTTTAAATCGTTGTTATCTGGTGTGACTCCAATTTTAGTGTACTGTATAATTTGATGAACGTTTTTTTATCTACTTATATACCAAATATATTAAAGGAACAGGTTTAAAGTTTAAACTAAAATCTGATTTTAGCAATTTTTGTACAAAATTCGTTACATGTTAAATAATGATTATCATTTGACCTTTGTAAGACAACTAATTGAAAGACCTGGTTCAATAAGGTTTTTACCACCCGAGATTTTTTATGCACTCATTAATGATAAGGTTGTCGTGTAGTATCTTATTTCAGTCTACACTAACTTCATGAGAAAGATTGCTTGAATCTGTGGAGGGTCCTGCAACATCCAAAGTATGCGATCTTTAAGTCCCAGATATGTTCAATCGGGGACAGATCTTGTAATCTTTGTCAGTATATGAAATCTATCTCTGGTAATTTATGTTGTGGCAATATCTTGTTGAAGCGTAGCCTTTTGGATGGTGTGAAAGTATGGAATAACATGTAGTGCCTGGCTGGCATGTTGTCCCCAAAGAAAACTAGCGGTGACCTACCACCATATTTATTAGAATCCTTGCACCCCAGACAGAAGCAAGATTCGTCACTAAAAATCATCTGATCCCATTGAATTATCTCCCTACGCCATAGCTCATTGAGTTATGTCTATGTTCAGCTGTGAGAAGTGGCATCCAGTGTGAACAATGAGAAAAAAACAGAAAGGTATACAAATCATCTTACCATGCTCTTCAAAACACTGATTTGCAATGGCGCAGGTGCTTCGGAATCTGTCATTAATAGCCATAAGTCTCAGTCGCGATCATGTCGCTGTGTGGTTACTCTAGAACATCTATAGCAACTTCTGAGAGTATTCTCGACCTTCTTGCCTCCGCATTCGTTCATAAGGTATAGTGCGTCAGGATCAACTGGCTCTTCTGGAAATTTCTCTTATTCGATTCCTCTCAAAGTCACTAAGCTGGGAACCTGGTGACTTTCACGCATCCAGATGTTTTGATGAATTCAAATGAGGCTAGACGACAAGCTATTCACAGAGTGCAATTAAAATGTGACCGTACATTCTAAACAGCTGAATAGTTTTTTTTATCATTTAACAATCTTGCAGCCAGATTAAACGTAACAGATAAAACTAAAAATTTAATCATTTGTTGTTCGTGATAAGATTCCTAGACATGTAAAAAATTATTAAAATCAAGTAAACATAGATGGGTGTTTACCTGATTTTTGCCATTAAGTGTATTCAAACAAATACTATTAAGGTAATCTTATAGAATTTTTACAGGGTAAAATGTTTATTTCAACTGTAATTTATGAATTTCTCCGCATAAATTTTTTTTTGTATTTGAATAGTTTTTTGCGTTAGTAAGAGAATACTCCTGAAAAAGTATTTTTTTACAGCTCAGGAAGAATCTCATATTTGTAGTACCTTTCTTCTTGACCTTCGTAACTGTAGTACAAGGTGCCAATATTTTGGCTGTTCTACCGTTGGTCCAGAAAAGTCATTATATTATGTTTAAAAAATTACTAGATGAATTAGTCACCAGAGGACATACTGTTGATGTTCTAGGAGGAATTCCATCATTATCTGGAGGAAACAAGACTGGGTAAATATGAAATAATATTTTTTAATTGAATTCTCCACTGAATTCGCATATTGATCATATTAATCAGGCATTTGACATATGCTGAAAGCATTTGGTTTGCCATGCTTTATACACTGCTCTAAAATTTAAGTGGATAATTTGCGTATATATAATATTATAATATATGAAGGCAAATTAAGAAGCGATTTTGTATATGTATTGATGTATTGAGTTAGGTGTCTACACGGTAAGCAAGACTGCTTTAGAGTGACATAGTGAAGAAATAAACAAAATAACGATTCTGACCTGGTGGAGTCTGTAGGGTTAAAATAAGATTCCTCTTAAAATTACGGTTGTCAATGATGTATCAATGAAAGCTTGAGGAATGTTTTTCCAAATGTCCGTCAAAGACGTGGCGAGCTATTGTAATGTTTTAGGTAGGTTATATAAGCGGTGTATTGCAGACAATACAATTTTGGTCTGGAGAGGCAGCGGGCCAATCCATCGGTTAATACCATGCATTTCTATGCAATTGTTGATAATTATTGCTCGGTGTGGCCAACCATTATCGTCGATTAACATAAAATTGTATCCATTGGCTGCCGTCAAAAAAAAATTGGTTCTATAATATAATGAAATCACGATACCTTACCGCTGCATGGTTGCGTTAATGAGGATAATAAGATCTGTGTGACCATTCAAACAAATACCTTCCCTAACGAACAGAGTTGCCACCGAAAAGAGTTGTTGGCGTCATGAAATGTTCATTATAGCGTTGACCCCGTTCTCGCCACATCAACATTCGCTCATCAGACTGACAAACTAAATCTAGACTCATCCGTGAACAGGCAGGATCTCCATCTATGCTCGTTCCAGTTCTCATGTTCAAGAGCCCAACGATATCTTACAGTCCGGTGCTCCCTATTCAATCACGATTGCCTGGAGGATCTTCTTACCCTTGAATTGAAGCTGTGCAACCTATTTCGGATTGTTTGACCAGAAACTATCCTACCGGTAGCTTGCCGGAATGAGCTATTCATGAAGGATGCTGTGAAAAAGATATTTCGTCGTGCAGATGTCCGTATTAGCCGATATTGGTTCTATCTCTTGCTCTTCCACTCCCATGAGTATATGCAGCACTTCTAATAATACGGTAGCGATTCCATGCTCTACTAACTATACTTTGCGAAATCCGAAGACGGTTAGCAATTTCTTGTTGAGTTTAACCTTCCTTCAACAAACACACTAATTGTTCAAGTTAGACGGCTTCTAAACGCATGTTAAACTCGTGACAATCCACAACTGATACTACACAACACCAAATCAATTGGAATAGTACATTATCGCAAATACGGACCACAAAAAGGATCATATACCAACAAGAAATTACTTTTTTGTAATTAAGCCGTTAACTGTCATGAGGACCATATTTTGTGTGTGTAATACGCAAATATACTCCTCTCCACATGGTATCTACAGCAATTCTGAAAATTTGATTCAACTGCAAAAAGTCAGTTTTCTCTCGAATATCCACTCTTTTACTTCAGATTGTAAAGAAATAATTCCTCTGTTAAAACCTCTGAATTCAAACAAATGAAATAAATACCAATATATATCTTGAATAACAGACTCCCAAGTGCACGAAATATGTTAAATGCTTCATCTTAGTACAAAATGGAATATGATTGTATATCTAGGTTATGCATCAAGTATTACAATTGCTATATAATATAAGGTACAATCCCAGTTTACTCAACAATCAGCAACGCCCTTCTGCCTCTAAGAAGATATCGTTTCTAAATATTTTTCTGCAACTTTCTCCACCTAAAGCAGAGTGTTCTCATCCAAAATAACAACTTCATGTGTATCCTTGAAGCTCTTATGGAATGAAAGATCTTATGAGGGAGCTCCGACCTCTTAATTAGGGAGACGGCGTTTCGTGCCGAGCATGCGCACCTGAACTCTTCGGACAGGCGTGGTGTACATCTCTGCCTGTGATGCCAGTGACCCCGTTCCTCGATGGAACGTTAGTCATTAAACGCTTGTACTCTGCCCTACTTAACCCCGGTGAGGATGGATGTTTAAGGTATTGTCTGCCCTTATATGCTACATCGGAAGCTGCTGCAGAGCAGAGTAGAATTCTTCGAGAGGAGCGGCACGCCACATCCTTATACTTCGGCCATTTTTCTCGTAATGCACGGTTCAGACGAAGTAATTGCAGTCTGTACCGATCATCCGTAATGGAATCACCAGGTTATAGCAGGCTGTAGTACACAACGCCTCTTGGTCCCACCATATACACAGAAACACTTTCGAACCATAAATGTTCTGCTTTGGTGTTGATATTAAGATCGATTGCAACGATTGGCCGGGCAAAACTTAGTTTTTTTTTTGGAATTATCGTATAAGATCCACTTTTCGACAGCAATCACTACCTGGTCTCCCTTTTTGCCTTTGAATCAGCTGCTCACAAGAAAATAATCGTCTTTCCAGATCTCTTGGTTTCAATTCATAAGGAAACCAATTGCCTTGATTTTGAATCAGGCCCATAGATTACAAACGTACACACACTTCTTTTTGAGTCACCCCCAACGTAAGTGCAAACTCTTCTTACATTAAAATCGAATCTTTATCGTCTGAATTCAACGTTTCGAATTTTTTTGGCGTTCAGAGCAAAACTATTTTCAACGCTGAAACCACATTTTTCGTCGAAACCATTCTCTACATGACTTGTCAATTAGACCATTGTCACCATAAACTTCCACAAGCTGAGCTTCAGATGTACTTTAGTTCCAATTAAAACAAAAATTGAAACTTTCCGCAAATGTTGCTTAGTTATCAAAAAAATTAAAAATCTGACAGTTTCAACACCCTAACAAAAAACGTTTTGTATGAATCTAAAAACAATTCAAACTGGATGTTATCGGCATATTTCCAATCTGTCTAAAACCATGGCAATCAGCTGTTACTATTTCAAGTAGGTAGTTCTCCAGTTCTCCAATACTATTTGATTTAGCTCCCGCAGAATCACTATAAATATAAATAATTTATTGAAGTTGCAATTGATTTAGCTCCCGCAAAATCACTATAAATATAAATAATTCATTGAAGTTGCAAAATTGAATTGGAAATATAGAGATGGGTGGAACAGATAAAGTTTTTGGAAAATTTTACGCATTATTAAAAGCACAAACTATAATGCAACGGTTGATGGATAGAAGTCTGCTAGAGTGGCGGCAGAGATGTCGTCCACGATGTCGGAAGTTGTGGTTTCGAGTCTCTCCATTACCTATCGGTGACTTATGTCTATTCTATAGCGACAAACTGTTATCGGTATGAATGCATGAATGAATTGAAGAGTTAGTTGGTTAGGAATCTGAGCAGTCATGATGTAAGTTGCCAAGAAGATCGTGAATTGTACCGGTTAGATTACTAGCATGTGAGCGTGGCTCTTTCACCAGGTGACTACTCAGTAGTCCCCACAATCTGCCCAGGAAGCAGATAGTGTGATAAGGATTACGCTTTATCAACGCGCATTAGCGAGAAACATTCCGAAAAGTTGAACCCACCAAGCTTCCAGTTTTGGCCTCAGTGCGAAAATCTACACCGTGACTGGTAGCAGCAAAGCACTGTCCAACCTCTACTGGCTCTGCAGTGTCAGTACCCAAGTTGTTTTGTCACGCATTTCACTCGCCGAAGGGGCTTCTTATCCACCGTCCCAAATACAGTCCCATAAACCAAGATAGTCTCAAGATTTAATGCCTCAATTTATCCTAGTACGAGCGCTGTCAATTCTACCTGTACGTCAAGATCCACGAACCCTTGTGAAGTCTTTCAATTGATCCTGACTTCAAGTACCAACGGTCTAAGTCGTATCGTCGAGATCCAGAAACCCCAGACACGTCTCGCAATCGATCCTGGTTCAGGACGAGGCCGGTCGAATCGTCAAATCCCGCTAAATCCTGAAACATTTCTCAAGATATCCTGAACATGAGTTTCTGCGATAGATGGAATACCCTTCTAGTCCAGCAAGCGGACTCTCAACCATGGCCCGCTCGAGTTCAACACTAATTGGGTGGCCAGGTCGTACGAATACTTCCCGAGGGCTTTCACCCCCCCCCCGAGGTAACGCAGTATGCTACATAACGCACTGGACAGAAAAATCCTGGAGATTTACTGCAATAGGGTAGAGTACGTTAGTTTTAAGGGTGAAGCCCTGTGCTGCGACAAACACCATTGTCACTGAGTTGGACAACGCGGCTCAGCCCTCCATTTCACCTTTACGGTGAAACTAGGGCCCCATTCGGTTGAACTTCCACCACACGGGTCCAGTGACTGGCGCGAGTGACATTGCTTTAGGCATCAAGACTTAATCCTCCATTTCACCGGAATTAAACTAGGATCTTAGTCAATACAAGCGCCCCCAGCGCGTCAAGCTAGTGTTATGGGGGCAGTTGCCAATAAGATAAAAAAAAAGTTAATAGTTCGTTGCGAGTGCACAGGCAATGAAAAAATTTCTCTCTCTCAAACTCACATTTACCAGAATGGTTCGCTTGACCTCTTGATTGATTTAAATTTATCTACTACTATAAGTCAGTCAAATATATCCAACTATAACTAGCATAAAGCATCTAACTTCTCGTTATTGAAGACCTCAAGAAGCAGTTGCTTAATCAAGAATAAGATACGTCAAGAAATTATATATTGACAACATTCTTTCACCTTAGACAAACTATGTCTTTATATCAAAATACCATTGTAATTCAGTACTTCAAAATATAGGCAACATCGGTTCTTTTGAATTTTATTTATTTTTCAGTTTGAACTTCATCGATTATCCGGAACCTACGTCAGTTTCTGTTCCACACTTCCGTATAAAAGAGTTGAGAGAATTCACTGTTAGTGTGGCCGTAAATTTCATGTTCGAAATTCATGCTTTACCGATTTGTAAAGAGAGTTTCGAACTGGATGTTATGAAGAATTTGAGGGATTCCAAGAAGAAATACGATCTTCTGCTGATAGAAATTTTCATTTGCGAATGTTTCTATGGATTTGCCCATACCTTTAAAACCCCAGTTGTATCACTGATTACCAGTACAGACTTGCCATGGGGCGGTTATAGAATTGGAAATCCAGATAATCCCTCGTACCTTCCAGTTTATTTTCAGGGATTTAGTCCGGACAAATCGTTGTACGATAGATTTTGGAACACTGTTTCATATGTCCAAGCAAAAGCTGGGTGAGTACGTTATTTATACTATAGAACTATCTGTTCCGGAATGTAAATTCTGTTAGGATTTTCTGTTATGTCAATGATACCAGTTTTATTAATTGATCAAGATCACACGAAGAACCCCACAAGAAATCGATTAGGTCCTAGAGATGCACATTCGTGGCTCTCAGCTAATGGTTTAGTCTTAAATAGGAACAGATAAACTCAGAAATAGGTTTTTACGAATGAAGAATTAAATGAAGACTTTACTCTATATGGAATTGTGATTTTAATCTTTCCTTAACTGGAGCATCCATATCGATGCACTTTCTGAAAAATTATCAACTACAATATTTGTGATACGCCGTACGAAAGAAATAGTGGACTACCAAACAACAGCTAAACATACTACTCTGCATTCCTTAGTTTGACCGTCTGGTCTACTCTGGGGGCTGAGTAGAAATGCAAAAAGGGCTCCCCTGAAACTAAAACAGCCTGACCACCTTATTCGATATGCGAAGTACAAAAGGTTACAGAAAAGTATTCAAAAGGGAAGGCATACTCACCATTACTTCTGTTTTCGTACTAGCTTGGATATATTATGGCTAACCTAACAGAGAGAGAAGTACACAAAGCACTAGCATTATTATTCTATAATACTCGAGAGAAAAATGAATACGCTCATCCCAAATTTAGAATAAAGAGGTTCAAATTTCTTAGGTCTAAGATCTCACAACAATTTACCGAATGAAGAGAAGAGCTTAAGAAAGATGAGTTTCAGGGAGGAGTAAAGAAATTATATGAGATGCAGTCCATTATCTGCTCAGATCGAATATATTTTCAAGTATTCAACCATCGAAGTTCTGCAAAATTTATGCCAAACCAAAACGGTCTGTTATTTCTTGTAAAAATCTCGAATGTATTTTACATAAAACCAGCTGTGATGGATTTCTTGATGGAAAGATAATTCTGTTTTAGTCATTGGTGGTATACAAGAGAACAAGATAGGATATCCAGAAATTTCTTTGGTCAAGACATGCCTCATCTCGATGACATAATAGCGAATACGAGTGTCCTCCTTTTGAACAGCCATTTCTCAATAAATTCTGCAAGACCAGCAGTTCCTAATTTCATAGAAGTTGGAGGTTTACACATTGCTACTACTCTCAAACCTTTAGATAAGGTAAAATTTTTCAATGGACTTATTGAACCCGGTCAAACCGCCAAGCATTCAGAATGTGTTTTTTAGGAAAAAATCTGATTTCTTATTCCCTTAAATATGTATTTATCTTAACATGCTTCGTTTTTAAAATACAGAGTAGCAATAAGGGCTTTGTTAATACCATAAGAATAATTTCATTAATTAGAATAAATCATTATACACCTTTTTTATTTGCGCGTTGGGAACAGCGTGCTATTGTTCAGCAAAAATGTCTATAATTTTGAGCCGAAAATGGTCTCCAACGACTAGGTTGGACACGCCGATGAAGAATTCGAGTTCAAAAGTAACTCTGTTCGGTCGGTCGCTCCGGCAGTCATTAAACACTATTTTTTGAACAGAAAGAGTTAAGGACTTGACAACTTTAGAATAGGTCAGGGGGCTTAAGTTAGTTAATGGTCAAAATCAGTTTAATGGTTCCTCAGTTATTCATATTTGAAACTTTTTCTTATTTTTCCAATAGTTCCGAAACTGCCGATCCAATAGATGCCAAATTTTATATTTAGGTGTATAATAATGATGAGAATTTTCATGCCAAACTTCATAAATGAACGACTTAAAGTGTAGGTTTGAAGTTTGAATATATCAGCCACATTCAAAGATGGCCAGAATTGAAGCAATGGTTCCTGAGTTATTCCCATTCAAAATGTTAGTTTTCAAATATTTTCGAGAGTAAAAATCGAATTAAAATTTATTATTCAGATGTGAAATAACGGCACGAGGGAAAAATTTCCTGAAGGTAAATTATGAGAAATTTTCGATTTCGGCAAAAAATATAAAAAGTATATGAAGTTTTATTCAATATATTTTTTTCCACTCTTTCTTGCCAATATGTAACGATGCAGTTCAATGGTGTAACATGCATTATTTTATTATATCTACATTCAACTCATCTTTTGAAAACAAAACGTCATAAATTATTACAGACTCCTCCAAAAGGTGAGATTTGCTCAAAGGCGTAATCGATGACAATTAAATAAATGTTTTACGATGAACTGGTGAAGAAAAATCCAAAGGAATTGAATAATTAAAAAAAGAATAGACACGGGAAGTAGTTCAGTGATGATGTGTGTTTATGAAAATTAATATTCGAAATGGAAATCAACATAAGATTTCTATATCATTATATTTTTATAGTAGAATCTAATCTAGATTTTTTTCTAAAAATAATATCGAAAAGGAATCTAGAAAAGGAAGCATGTTGGGATGATTAAAGGAATAAAAATCTTATTTTTCCTCCTTAAGCTTGGCTCACCCCATAAATTTGCAACTCTATTTCTAAGGAATATGGTGGAAAAACAGAATTCCAATATTTTTTTCCATTTTCAGAGAATAACAAACTTCATTGGCAACGACAAATTTATCTATTTTTCCCTTGGTACTATTGCCACATCTGAAAGTTTCGAACCGGAAATTTTGAAAGCTTTTATGGATTCTTTCGCTGAATTAGATTATAAAATATTATGGAAAGCAAACGGTACTGAAATCAAAAGGAATATAAAGGTGCCTCCAAATGTACTTGTGCAGAATTGGATGCCTCAATTAGAAATTTTAAGTAAGTATTATTTTAGATACATTTCATTATAATGAATAATGTAAATAAATTAACTATTCATATAAAAATAAGAAATAAAATACGATTCTCATAAACTTGAAATTCGTAGAAAAACATTTTGAAAAATTCAAACAGAAAATGTCCAATTTTTACATGTACAGAATTGGATGCCTCAATTAAAAATTTTAAGTAAGTTTTATTTTAGATACCTTTCATTCGAATGAATAATGTAAATAAATTAACTATTCATATAAAAATGAGAAATAGAATACGATTCTCATAAACTTGAAATTCGTAGAAAATCATTTCAAAAAATTCAAACAGAAAATATCCAATTTGTACTTGTACAGAATTGGATGCCTCAATTAGAAATTTTAAGTAAGTATTATTTTAGATACCTTTCGAATGAATAATGTAAATAAATTAAGTATTCATATAAAAATAAGAAATATAATATGATTCTCATAAACCTGAAATACGTATGTAACATTAAAAAAATTCAAACAGAAAATGTCCAATTTTGGATCCAAAAAACTTAAAGAAGGGTTAACCTACATTCCTTATAATTTTGTACAAGACAGTTTTCTAATCATATAACTGATAGCCACATACAAAAATGGGTTATCGATAAAGTAGATTTAAAATAAAATAATTTTCCATAATTTCAATGAGTGGATATACTACTCTGTCAAGAAAGTACCGGGAATTTTCAATGAAAACAACATTTTTACATTTAATCGTCAAAATTTATTGGGTCGCCTTCAAAATAGGCTCCATTTGCTCCAATACATCTATGCCAACGGAACTTCCAATTATCGAAACATTTTTATAGGCGCTTTCCGGGATGGACTTTAGCTCTCGCGCCGAATTTTGTTTTATGGCTTCAATCGACTCAAAACGAGTGCCACGAAGGGGCAATTTTAGTTTTGGGAAGAGGAAAAAGTCGCAGGGAGCCAAATCTGGCGAATACGGTGGTTGCTGAAGCATGTTTGTTGAGTTTTTGGCGAGAAAGTCAGTCACAATCGTAGCTCGGTGAGAAGGCGTGTTATCGTCATGCAAAATCCATGAGTTGTTCGCCCACAAATTTGGCCGCTTCTTACGGATACGCTCACGCAAACGTTTCATAACGCCTAGGTAATACTCCTTGTTTACCGTCTGACCCTCTGGAACGAATTCGTAGTGCACCACGCCACGGATATCAAAGAAAAAAATGAGCATCACCTTCATTTTCGAGCGGCTTTGGCGTGGTTTTTTCGGTTTCGGCTCATTTTTTGCCACCCATTCCGATGATTGCTGGCTTGTTTGCATATCGTACTCGTAGACCCAGGTCTCATCACCAGTTATAATGCATTCCATGAATGTAGAATCGGAATTACAGCGATCCAGCATGTCTGAAGCAACCTGTTCGCGATGACGTTTTTGAAGAAAATTCAGGTCTTTCGGTACGAGTCGTGCGGCCACCTTTCTCATGCCCAAAATATCAATCAAAATCGTACGTGCTGACTCGTGGGATATCTTAAGATCATGTGCTATCTCTCTCAAGCTGGTACGACGGTTTTCCAGCACCCTTTCCTTAATTTTATCGGCGTTATCTTCGATCGAAGCCGTCGATGGGCGTCTGGAACGAGGCAAGTCTTCGACCACTTCACGACCGTCGTTGAAGGCTCTGTACTACTGATATGCACGAGTTTTCGATAGAGCATTATCACCAAAGGCCTTTTGCAACATTTTCAATGCATCGGCACACGAAAATTCATTTGCAACACAAAACTTTAAACAAATTCTTTGCTCAACGTAATCACCCATAGTAAAAATCGGCACGCACTCTGACATCGACTGACTTAATCAGCTGTTGCAAACACACTAGTTGACAGATCCCGCTCAAGCTTGGCATAGTAATTAAGGACAGTGGTACCAACCTAGGAAAAAAAATTTTTACCTGCCTCATTGCCCCGCCAGATTCAAATCGATAATTCCCGGTACTTTCTTGACAGAATGTATACTGATATTTATATTGGAGAATAAAACTCTATATTTTACCAAAAATCGACATATTACCCAGAATGTGACACCTGAAATGAACCATATTGAGAATTCTTCTCTTCTTCCCGACATTTGTAAAATTATCTACAGTTAAATTCACCGAACAAGAATTCGCCTTCGGAGCAAGGGAACAAAATTGGCTCCTAGGACAATAATAGAGAATTCCACAGAATCCGAAATTATCAATAATTAATAATATAAAAAACCTAAAATTTATTTCATTTGGTGTAGAATACATGTTCCCAGCATTCCAACAAATGACTGCATATCTGTAATAAAAAATAAATACAGTAAATTACATTCATTCACTAATAGCTTCAGAGGCAGAATGAACTCAAGACTAAAGTCTTTCTGGCTGAGCCATTCTGGTCTGAAACATTCGAAGACGTTTCTTGGAACGGCTTCAGAAGTCTAAAACTTATTCGAGATTTGCCTCACGCAAACACGAACTCGATTCGTCCTAAAATCAAATTGACATTTGAAATGGAAACAAAAAATAAATCCCATAGACCAAACAATTTCTAGAAGCAATAACGTATTAAATTTTAACATCTTCAAAAAACGGACATTCACAGATGTAATCATTTCTGGAGATTCTTTTAGTCTTGATAATCATAAATTTACCGCTCTCAAACTCATGATCCATAGTGCATTCACAATACTTTTATCTCAATAACACATTTCTCTATAATAAATCATAAAGTTTCGGGAGTCTACAGAATCAATTTTAATAAGACGGAAAACAACTTATGTGGATCGAACAGGTAGGAACTTCGAAACAAGACTAAAGAAGCATCTGACTACAGACAAAAGGTCGCCTATCTGAACATATTGAAGCTATCAATTATTATATTGATAGTTAAAACTCAATATCCTCCATAGATGGCAAAAAGTATTAAAAATAAATTTATTAGAGAGCTTGGAAATAAAGAGACTTCATAAAGGTCCAGATGCTCAAGGACTGATCAACCAATTACAAAGTAATCATTCCCCACTCTTCCCAATCCATAAACCAGGACCCTCGCTCTGAATAATATGATACCCTATATATCCCAATGCATCCCACAATCCTGCATACTTGGAGATAAACCTATGATCGATTAGCGTTGTATATCATATTCTTAGTGGATAAATTGCGAAAATTTTGATGAAATATATAGTTTCCAATATACTTGGATTTTTATAAAATAAATAAGTCGTCAATATTTTCTATCGTTAATTTTATACTTTTAAACTTTCCATTCGTAATTTTCAGGTCATCCAAATATTCTTTTTTTCATCACCCATAGTGGTCTATTGGGGACCCAAGAAGCAATACATTGTGGTGTTCCAATGTTATGTTTGCCAGTTTTTGCTGATCAATACCTTAACTGCCGCGGCATGGTAGATAAGGGAGTTGCTAAAACACTAAACATTGAAACTTTAACCAAAGATGAATTGAGTGATATATTTAGAGAATTAATAGATAATCCAAGGTAATATACTTATTTGAAGTTTTTAACCTGAAAATCAATATCTTAAAATTGAATTATATGCGTACTGCTTATATACTACTTTTTCGTGAGGCTCTAGTCAGAACAGTGTTGTCTTAGCTTGTACCCCAAAGGTGCTCCATCTTTAGATCACTTCTTCCACCATAATATCAAAACTTCAACACTTTTATATCATTCACAAATCATATCAGAACATTTTGTTAACGATTCGCCGTATTTTATTCCAAACATATTTAATTGTCAATCCAAAAATATCGAAAATTTCAAATTTCACTCCTTAGGGTGATTATGCCAACAGATATGAAATTAGTCACCTGATAGCTCATAGGAGCTTTCGTTATAATGAAAATCGACACAATTCAATATTAATTTAATTTATATTTACATTCTGTCAAGAAAGTACCGGGAATTATCGATTTAAATCTGGCGGGGGCAATGAGGCAGGTAAATTTTTTTTTTCCTAGGTTGGTACCACTGTCCTTAATTACTATGCCAAGCTTGAGCATGATCTGTCAACTAGTGTGTTTGCAACAGCTGATTAAGTCAGTCGATGTCAGAGTGCGTGCCGATTTTTACTATGGGTGATTACGTTGAGCAAAGAATTTGTTTAAAGTTTTGTGTTGCAAATGAATTTTCGTGTGCCGATGCATTGAAAATGTTGCAAAGGCCTTTGGTGATAATGCTCTATCGAAAACTCGTGCATATCAGTGGTACAGAGCCTTCAAGGACGGTCGTGAAGTGGTCGAAGACTTGCCTAAAATTAAGGAAAGGGTGCTGGAAAACCGTCGTACCAGCTTGAGAGAGATAGCACATGATCTTAAGATATCCCACGAGTCCGCACGTACGATTTTGATTGATATTTTGGGCATGAGAAAGGTGGCCGCACGACTCGTACCGAAAGACCTGAATTTTCTTCAAAAACGTCATCGCGAACAGATTGCTTCAGACATGCTGGATCGCTGTAATTCCGATTCTACATTCATGGAACGCATTATAACTGGTGATGAGACCTGGGTCTACGAGTACGATATGCAAACAAGCCAGCAATCATCGGAATGGGTGGCAAAAAATGAGCCGAAACCGAAAAAACCACGCCAAAGCCGCTCAAAAATGAAGGTGATGCTCATTGTTTTCTTCGATATCCGTGGCGTGGTGCACTACGAATTCGTTCCAGAGGGTCAGAGGGTAAACAAGGAGTATTACCTAGGCGTTATGAAACGTTTGCGTGAGCGTATCCCTAAGAAGCGGCCAAATTTGTGGGCGGACAACTCATGGATTTTGCATGACGATAACGCGCCTTCTCACCGAGCTACGATTGTGACTGACTTTCTCGCCAAAAACTCAACAAACGTGCCTCAGCAACCACCGTATTCGCCGGATTTGGCTCCCTGCGACTTTTTCCTCTTCCCAAAACTAAAATTGCCCCTTCGTGGCACCCGTTTTGAGTCGATTGAAGCCATAAAACAAAATTCGGTGCGAGAGCTTAAGTCCATCCCGGAAAGCGCCTATAAAAAATGTTTCGATAATTGGAAGTGCCGTTGGCATAGATGTATTGGAGCAAATGGAGCCTATTTTGGAGGCGATCCAATAAATTTTGACGATTAAATGTAAAAATGTTGTTTTAATTGAAAATTCCCGATACTTTCTTGACAGAGTAGTAATATACAAACTATTGCGGTAAACTAACCGTGGTACGTAACAACATCTAAATTTAGTCCAAAATCTAAGGGTTGGGCCATTCAAAATTTGCATTAGCCCTAGAACAGTTTGAAATTGATACATTTTTTAACGTAAAATTGTCTTTAGTGATGAAGCTCATTTCTGGTTGAACGGCTATGTAAACAAGCAGAATTGCCGTATATGGAGTGAAAATAATACTCCAGAAGTTCTGCAGGTCCCATTGCACCCTGAAAATGCACTGTATGGTGTGCTTTACACGCTGGAGGCATCATTAGACTATATTTCTTTAAATTGAAAATTCCCGGTACTTTCTTGACAGAGTAGTATACATCCAAACTTTTGTAGTAAGTAATAAATATTGAGACCGTCGGACTCAATGAAGATCATCAGAAAGTCATGTATTTGCAAATATCATCATGAATTTGAACAAAAAAGGATTCGAAAGTACTCGAAATTAAATACGCCATAAACTTCGACATAATCGTGAATATGTTGGAGTGAAAGAATCTAAGGATATCAAAAATTTTTTATTCAATGAATATTTCACTCAAAATGTACGAAGTATTTTCGTACGAGTTTTCGAACATCTCTGTACAGCTTTTTATTTATTTATTGTCAAGGAAATTATTCTGAAACAGAATAGGTTGAAAATATTTAAAACAAACTCAAATCGTATAAAAAACCAGTTCGAATGAGGTTTAAAGCTTCAAACAATACATATCGGAAAGGTTATTTAAGGGAACTATTAACTTATATTTCAGATATTCCCAAAATGCAAAAACTCTATCCAAACAATTCAGAGATAGACCATCACCACCCATGGATACAGCGATGTATTGGATAAATTATGTAATAGAACACAAAGGTGCTCCTCATCTGAAAAGTCCATCAATTCATTTGAAATGGTATCAGTATTATCTAATAGATGTTATCAGTGTTATGATATTGGTGATATTGTCAAGTTTATTATGTATTTACGTTTTATTGAAATATTCATTAAGAAAATTGAAAAATAATCTTGAGAAGCAAAAGTCTCAATAATTAGACTAGAATGAAACTTCTAATATTCGTTTTATTCACCAAATCCTCAATATATTAAGTTCACTCTACTTTCACTCGCTGATCATTATTATCGTCATCACAACAACATGTAGTCTAGTCAACAAGTGCCTTTTGGGTCAACTTTTTTCAGCAGTCTCCGAAAATTATGATCAAGGTGTCATTCGATTTGGAATGGCATCTAGATGATTTTTGAAAAAAATGAAGTTCCGTTTGCAAAAATTGCTAAAGTTATTAACAATTAACTAAAAAAAAAGAGGGTTTAGTTTTTTGCAAATATCTCAAAAACTAATAAAGATTTTTGAAATAAAAAAAAAGATTCAAAAAGAGGAGGAAATTTCCTAAAAAAAGTGTCGACTCCCGGAATTGTAGTCCCAATATTAATAATTTTCCCAGAGGGATGAAAATACGGCCGAAAACGGATACTCTGGCTTTCGTAAGCCACGCCTACTTTGGACACTATTAATAAAAATTATTTTAACAGATTAAATATGAAATTTAATAAATGAAAAAATTCAGGGGCATACTGGATAGATGAATGAACAATAATCCGGCAAAAAAAAAATTTATCACAATTTTTCAATTAGTTATGCAATAGTTAATTAATAATTTTTTTCTGCTTCGACATGAACATTGCAAGTGTGATAATTGTTAAACCATTAACTTGAGATTTTTTTCCTCCCTTGGAGCAATTTTTGAAAGACTTCAGAATAGATCTCCGTTGGAAAAATTTAAAAATGTTTATTTTTCAGTTTTTTATTAACAATTTGCAAAATTAAAAACTTAGATTAATTATCGAAAAAAAAATTTTTTTTCAAAATATTATTAATGGTCCGTTTTTATGTTGTGGGAAGCTACATAGAAACATTTTTTTAAATTTTTATCCCTTATTGTTTTGAAAATTGTTAAAAACAAATGCGTTGTTTATAAAATAATTGAAAATTTTTTTGAGGAATATCAATCTATGATGCATATAATGCAAATGCAAATTTTTATTGCTTAAAAACGCATTTGTTGATTAACAATCGTTTTCTCCCACTTCTAACTAATATTAAGGAACCATTTTTTCTTTAAAAATCATGATTTACTTTTCTTTTCCATATAAAAAAAATTTCGTTTTGTTTAATTTTTCATTGTTTATACAATAAACAATTTGTTATGAACAAATATATTTTTACTTTATATTTTTTCCCTATTCTTCTTACTGTCACAAATACAGACATGATTTTTTTTTATTAATTTTTTTATTATTTCTTTTTCTATTTTTAAATTAAAATTTTTTAAATTTGAAAAAAAATCATGCCTGTATTTGTGGCAGTAAGAAGAAAAGGGAAAAAAATATAAAGTAAAAATTTATTTGTTTATAACAAATTGTTTATTATATAAACAATGAAAAATTAAACAAAACAAAATTTTTTTTTATATGGAAAAGAAAAGTAAATCATGATTTTCAAAGAAAAAATGGTTCCTTGATATTAGTTAGAATTGGGAGAAAACGATTGTTAATTAACAAATGCGTTTTCAACCAATCAAAAAAATATTTGAAGGAAAAAATTTTTTTCTAAATCATTATTTGCATCAAAGATTGATATTCCTTAAAAAAATTTTCAATTATTTCATAAACAACGCATTTGTTTATAACAATTTTTTAAACAATAAGAGATAAAAAATTTTTAAAAATATTTCTATGTAGCTTCCTACAACATAAAAACGGACCATTAATAATATTTTGAAAAAAAAATTTTTTCGATAATTAATTTAAGTTTTTAATTTTGCAACAACGAAAATTGTTAATAAAAAACTAAAAAATAAACATTTTTAAATTTTTCCAACGGGGATCTAATCTGAAGTCTTCCAAAAATTGCTCCAAGAGAGGAAAAAAATCTCAAGTTAATGGTTTAACAATTATCACACTTGCAATGTTCATGTCGAAGCAGAAAAAAATTATTAATTAACTATTGCATAACTAATTGAAAAATTGTGATAAAATTTTTTTTTGGCGGATTATTGTTCATTCATGTACACTTTTTTTAGGAAATTTCCTCCTCTTTTTGAATCTTTTTTTTTTATTTCAAAAATCTTTATTAGTTTTTGAGATATTTACAAAAAACTAAACCTTCTTTTTTTTTAGTTAATTGTTAATAACTTTTGCAATTGTTGCAAGCGGAACTTCATTTTTTTCAAAAATCATCTAGATGCCATTCCAAATCGAATGACACCTTGATCATAATTTTCGGAGACTGCTGAAAAAAGTTGACCCAAAAGGCACTTTTTGACTAGACTAATGACTCACAGAACAGTTACCATTCAATGATCCAATGAACCAAGAAATTCACATTTCCGAAGTGATAAAATTGAATGAAAAAACCTCAATAATGACTAAATCCAATATTGATAAATAAGTTGGGGATGAAAAAAATCATAGAATAGCATTGAATAGGATATACCCCTAATATACTCCAAATGAGAAATGTAAGTATATTTCATTGAAATATGTATATAGAAGATATAATAAAATAATAAAAAGAGGTTTTTTCTTGATAGAAGGATTACTACAAAATTTTTAATATCATACAGATTTATTCTGTTGACCTCCTATAAATAAATCTGTATGATATTAAAAATTTTATAAAGAAGATATTTTTGAGAAGGTTGCAACATATCTTAAAAATAAATATAAATCAAAAGCCTAATTCAAAACAAAATTAAACTTCATTGAATTCCTTGAAAACAATAGAGATATATCAAAAGACGATAAATCTGGAGTTAATAAGTTAGGTTTTTGTGATTGCCAAAAAGTTTACTTGGACATACTAGTAGAATTTTCCAAAAGAGTATTCAAGAAGATGCATAAAATTTTCTCAATGAAAAGAATAATTCCATTTATTCAAACCATTTATCAGAAGCTGGACATGACTCTAAACAGAATTTCGAAATTTTGCATGTTTTTTAAACGAAAATTTTACCCTTCACTTTGTTAGAAGCACTAGAAATAAAAAATAATAAAATCGAATTGTTACTCAATGAACACACATATGTGAGCAGTTCTCCACTTCTGAATATTTTATGTTGAACATAATTCCTAGTTAAAATGGGGTTTTTTTTTGGAGTGATAAAACTTTCGATAGGGATAACTGTGATTTGACAGAAGGTAGAAGCCATGTTGTTTTGACATTTCTATTCAGTAAGCATTGACAAATTATCATGCAAAGACTCACGCCGCAACAACGTTTATAAATTGTTGAAATGTATTTTCAAAATCAGTGTTCTATTCACCAAACTTATAGAGCACTTCGTGAAATTTATGATTTACATAATCGTCCATCAGAGCGGCTTATTCGTCAAACTATCGTTAGATTTTGGACAACATTTTCTCTACTCGATGCAACAACACCAACAAGACAAAGAACTGTACGTACAGAAGAAAATATCGCTGCTGTAAGTCATAGTTTTAATGATGATCCAGATTTGTCTATTCGTCGACGTTCACAACAAGTTGGACTCTGTGCATCCACCACATGGCAAATTTTGCATACAAGATCCAACTGGTTCAAGAACTAAAGACACTTGACCATAGTAAGCGTCGTTTGTTTGCTGATTGGGCCCTAGAACAGCTTGAGGTTGATCCACTTTTTTATGGTAAAATTGTGTTTAGTGATGGAGCTAATTTCTGGTTGAACGGCTATATAAACAAGCAAAATTGCCATATATGGAGTAGAAACAATCCTCCAGAAGTTCTGCAGGTTCCATTGCATCCTGAAAAATGCACTGTATGGTGTGTTTTACACGCTGGAGGCATCATCGGTCCATATTTCTTTAAAAACGAAGCTGGAGCTAATGTTATAATGAATGGTGCTGGTTACAGATCGATGATCAATGATTATTTGTTTCAAAATTTGAATGGTATCGACCCAGAAGTGTTTTGGTTCCAACAAGATGGTGCTACACCTCATGGTGCTCGTAACAATTGATTTATTGATAGAAAGATTTGGCGGTAACGTTATTTCTAGAAATGGTCCAATTAATTGGTCTCCAAGATCATGCGACAAAACTCTACTGGATTATATGCTTTGGGGTTATATCAAGACATTGGTTTATGCTGATAAACCAGAAACAATAGACGCTTTGGAAGCCAACATAACTCGTGTTATTGATGAAATAAGGTCTGAATTACTCCAAAAAGTCCAAAATTGGTGTGGTTGAATGCGGTTCCTCAGAGCTAGTCGTGGTAGACATATGCCGGAAATTATTTTTAAAACATAAATTTCATAAAATTATCTTTCAAATAAAAAAAATCTGATGATGCTACTGTGACGAAACAATTGTTATATTTATAATAAATATGTGGAAATCAGAATAATATTTTTTCAAATATTATAACATTTCACTTTTTTCGTGTTTCATTGTACTTTTTGACACTGTAGTATGTATATTTATTCCTTCATGTCATTAAATGAAAAGTGTCCTTCCTAGACATAATAGTACTCCCAACATCAATAATTCAGGAGAGTTCCTCGGGATATTCTGATTTTCATTTCATCTAAAAAAATTAAATTCAATTGATGTATGAAAAAACATACTTTTTTGATTGTCTCGGTCTTTACTTGGCGGAAATTCATCTTCAATATAAGAAAAACAAATGTTAACTTCCGCTATTTTATTGATTTACACGACAATTGTTTAAATACTCACCTGATGAAATCATGGTATGACGAAACAATTGTCGTGTAAATCAATAAAATAGCGGAAGTTAACATTTGTTTTTCTTATATTGAAAAAACATACTTTATCAATAGTCACCATTTCATGTCATTATTGGTTGATTAATAAGGTATATCAAAGTGAAGGCATTTATTTCCTGGATTATGATTGCTAACAAACTGATGTAATAATTTCCTGATTAGTACAATGAAATGTAGATTTCTATCAGTATGATATTCTACCTATTCCTCGAACAATTGTTCCAACGAAACAAATTTTGATAATAAATACAGAAACTATTAAATGCAGTTTATCTTGGTAAAATTATTGAGAACGTAAATAAAATAGCAGTATAATTTGTTGCTGAAAGTTTCACTTCATTACTGCATTTTTACCAAAGCAATTTGAAAAATTGGAGATATATCTGGTAAGTGTATAGGTACTCATGCTTATGAACAATTTATATCTTTGATTGAAAATCTGGCTTACAGATCGTTCGAAGAGAATTGTTGTGAATCATCCTTACCCTACAATCAGAATATATATTAAAATAATTAATTAAAAGTTGATACCTCGAATTGCATTCAATATCCGCTTTGGGTGTATTCGTCGATTATCTCTCAATATTAAGCTGTTGCAGGACGAATCCGTTCGAACCAATTGTTCAATATTATTCGAATTGTGTTCCTGTACTTTACATATATTTTGATTTCTATTTATTTTTAGAGTTGCTTACATTGCGCGTTTCGGTACATAGTAACTTCTTCAAATGCTTGTAAACAACTGGTCGAAATTTTGGTAAAGTACAATATTTAAATAATTTTTGTTTTGAATTTAGGATATAGTGAAGTTCTTTTCATAAAACAACCTGGTCCATATGAAGCTAAACCTAATAAAGATGAACGAGGTAACCCAGTCTAATCATTCTATAAATTACCAGAGTTTCTGTATCGGATTGACCATGAATAGTTTGGAAAAACTATACGTACAGCTCTCCATTCACAGTCAGATGTCACGGTTGGGAGAATGAATAGAACTGTGGACAAATATCTGACTAAGGTAGTCTCTGAACACCAACGGGACTGGGACAAATACCTCCATCTGTTCACAAGAGCTTACAGCTTACAGATCATCACTACAGGGATCGACAGGAAAAACTCCAGCATGTATAATGTTCGGCCGGGAAATACGATTGCCATCCAATTTCGAGTTTGGATCCAAACCAGTGAGAAGATAGCTCACTGAAGATTACGTTATATTCACGAAAGAGGCAGAATCTCCAGATGGTGAATGATCGCATGAAGACCCGTTACGTTAGTTAGTATGGTTGTCTAACCCCCAGAGAAAGCGAGGACTGTCACTCAAGTTGCAAGGAGATTGGGAAGGCCCATATAAGGTGGTCAAGACAATAAATGATGTTATGTATCGTATTCAGAAACTTCCCAGAGATAAAAGGAAGGTAGTCCATTTAAACCTTTTGGCGATATACGAAGCTGAATACGATATCCAAGACGGTACCCGAATAAGAAGTGCGACTAGTGAATAACTGAACCACAAAAACATAAGTTTCGGTACCTTTACGTCTAACTATGGTAGTACTCGCAAAGGAAGTTTAGGATTACTGTTGAGGAGTAGCAAAACCTTTTTTAATGCTAGAAGATTATTCATTAGCTCAGAGTTAACAGTGGATCAATGTATGACCATAGGGATAGCCATCGTCTTCAGGAAAAAGTTTGGTCGTGTGAAGTGTTAGTCAGATAGCAACCAACGTCGGGAAGACGTTGAAGCTAGTCGATCATCAACGATATCTATTCTATCTGATAAAAAAGAAACTTTCCCATGATGAGCCGAGCTATCAAGACCTATGGACAGCTTTGTTGAATTCGAGGAAAGAGTTAATGAAGTACTAAGTCAAGAAATTGGTTATACCAAAGTTGGGTTGTACGTTGGATCAACTCAACTGGAGAATTGTCCGTAATATGCTTGAAGTTATTTTCCAGGGAACCAGGCTGCAGATACTAGTATGCAGTTATAATCCAGGAAAAGTCCCAAACCGAAAAATGACTGTAGGGTGCTATTTCCATCAGTGAGAAACGGAGAATCCTGTAGATTTAGTCACCGTAACAAATATACTCAGGCTTGAACATCCTAGAAAAAGGATAGTATAACGATCAAGCTCTCTACACCACTGCTTGTTACCCGACACTCGTTTCAGAACGCTCAGGATATTATCGATATTCGCGAAACGTACATGTATACAAGCGGACGGAGGAACACGATGGGAAGCAGTAATAGATGAGTCACCTTGCACCATCGTACCAAGTAGTGCAGTAGAGATAAATTCTGTGTAGGAATAAAATCTGTGTAAATAATGCAACCCTGTAAATACATTCTGTCAAGAAAGTACCGGGAATTATCGATTTAAATCTGGCGGGGCAATGAGGCAGGTAAAAATTTTTTTTCCTAGGTTGGTACCACTGTCCTTAATTACTATGCCAAGCTTGAGCGGGATCTGTCAACTAGTGTGTTTGCAACAGCTGATTAAGTAAGTCGATGTCAGAGTGCGTGCCGATTTTTACTATGGGTGATTACGTTGAGCAAAGAATTTGTTTAAAGTTTTGTGTTGCAAATGAATTTTCGTGTGCCGATGCATTGAAAATGTTGCAAAAGGCCTTTGGTGATAATGCTCTATCGAAAACTCGTGCATATCAGTGGTACAGAGCCTTCAAGGACGGTCGTGAAGTGGTCGCCCATCGACGGCTTCGATCGAAGATAACGTCGATAAAATTAAGGAAAGGGTGCTGGAAAACCGTCGTACCAGCTTGAGAGAGATAGCACATGATCTTAAGATATCCCACGAGTCCGTACGTACGATTTTGATTGATATTTTGGGCATGAGAAAGGTGGCCGCACGACTCGTACCGAAAGACCTGAATTTTCTTCAAAAACGTCATCGCGAACAGGTTGCTTCACACATGCTGGATCGCTGTAATTCCGATTCTACATTCATGGAACGCATTATAACTGGTGATGAGACCTGGGTCTACGAGTACGATATGCAAACAAGCCAGCAATCATCGGAATGGGTGGCAAAAAATGATCCGAAACCGAAAAAACCACGCCAAAGCCGCTCGAAAATGAAGGTGATGCTCATTGTTTTCTTCGATATCCGTGGCGTGGTGCACTACGAATTCGTTTCAGAGGGTCAGACGGTAAACAAGGAGTATTACCTAGGCGTTATGAAACGTTTGCGTGAGCGTATCCCTAAGAAGCGGCCAAATTTGTGGGCGAACAACTCATGGATTTTGCATGACGATAACGCGCCTTCTCACCGAGCTACGATTGTGACTGACTTTCTCGCCAAAAACTCAACAAACGTGCTTCAGCAACCACCGTATTCGCCGGATTTGGCTCCCTGCGACTTTTTCCTCTTCCCAAAACTAAAATTGCCCCTTCGTGGCACCCGTTTTGAGTCGATTGAAGCCATAAAACAAAATTCGGCGCGAGAGCTAAAGTCCATCCCGGAAAGCGCCTATAAAAAATGTTTCGATAATTGGAAGTGCCGTTGGCATAGATGTTTTGGAGCAAATGGAGCCTATTTTGAAGGCGACCCAATAAATTTTGACGATTAAATGTAAAAATGTTGTTTTAATTGAAAATTCCCGGTACTTTCTTGACAGAGTAGTATATCTGTTTTATAGTGAGAAATAAATTAGTATAGTGGAAATTAGACTACTACTCTTGTTAAGGGCATATTATGACAGATATGGAGACAAAAGGAACTACTGAAACCGGAAATTCTGAATACATTAATGTAATGCTTTAATTGGTTACAGATTTATAGTACCCATAAAAATGGCATTTTTCTGAGCAACCGCTCATAAACGTCAAACCTCAATCTGACATCGACAATCATCGGAAAACAAATAATGTTCAGGATCAAAATTAGCGGATAGTGAGAAGATGATAACGGATTATGAAACATTGCCATTTTTCCCGAAATACGAAACAGATTTTCTCTACGATGACAAATTGAGAGTCACGTGGTTCGAGTCGAAATTCTCACAATCATTCTACAACTACCAGAATTCTGCGAATGGAAGTAATGCATGTACATTAATTTGCATCATCTTAGCCGCAAGGTGCTACAGGAATAGGGAGAAACTTCCGGTAAGTGGTCTTATAAGGTATTATGTTTGTCCATTGTGTAATTTTCAAACATTTGAACTTACGTATATGTGATTTTGTATATGTACTGATATAAAATAATTAGCTTTTTTTGTAATTAAGCCATTCAGTGTCATGAAGACCATATTTTGTATGTGTGTGAGTGTGTGTGTAATGCGCAAACATACGCCTCTCCGCATGGTATGTACAAGAATCCTGAAAATTTGATTGAAGTGCAAAAAGTCAGTTTTCTATCAAATATTCACTTCAATTTTTGAGCAGTGTATTCTCACAAGAACATGATAACTATTGATATATACTATATCCTAAATGTATAAGGAATTGATCATTTAAAAAGTTCATTTGAAGAGATTGTCAAAATTCTTTTTATCGCTAAGCTGGCACAACTGTCCTGTATACTTAAACGGAGTTTGAGTGTCATCTGCCATTTTGTTTGTTCCCAGTGCACCATTTTGTCAGTTCACCTCAAGTGTATTTTGCGATTTTCACAATGACGTTTCTAGACCTTGAGAAATATGGAAGCTGCTCCAGCTTTTTCCGATTATTCAAATACTATGTGAATATACCTTAATTCATTAAACTATTGAAAGAATTATATCATATCATAATAAATAATGAGAACACATGAGTATATATTTTATTGACGATTAATTTACACATTTTCGTTGGCCCCACGTTGGGCGCCAAGTTATTATAGAATTTATTTTTATGAATTTTTGCTCATACTTTTTTATTGAGTGTGAATACAAGTATGAATTTCAAAAATTTCCAGAATTTCGGTTTTTCTTAAAATTTTATACTTTTTGAAATATTGTAATTTTGTTGTTGTGAATACATCATTTCTTCGAAATCTTATTATTATAACCTGAAGCACTCTACATATACATATTTCAATAGGAAATTGAATTTTTCTAAAGAGAAAACTCAAATTAATTCAATATCCAACTTTTGACGAACAGATTATGTTTGATGTGTTATGGTAGGGTACACACACGCTTCAGAATTAATTTCCTACACACAAAATAAGTAAATGACTGTATTTAATGTTAACAATTACAAACGTAAAAGTCACCAGTAGACATCTGACACAATCAAGCCATTTGACTCGAATTCAAAATGCACATTTTTCAATCAAACCTTATTTTGTCCAGAAAGAAGATACTTTTTGAAAATAAAAGATATATCCGCAAATTATACAATAGTTTTCGTAAATCAATCATCATGTCTTTTATCGGAATGTTCGTGCACTTTATTTTCAAAATTTCTTCTTAAAACATAGCTTTTTGTATGGCGATAAAAGGGCTCAATTATAATCGTAACTATTGATATATACCAACTCACAATTTGGTATCTCATACCAACTAACGTTCAATTAAATATAATTCTTAAGATTCTCTTTTTAGATTTGTTGCAATAAGGATGTTTCTTCCAAGTTAATATCTGTTTTTGCCAAGAGTATGTTGGATGGTAATAGTATTCACGATACATTGAAAAAAAAAGGCATACTTAAAAATATCAATCTCACTGTTCCTGAAGCGCTTTCTTATGCTGATAAGATGGTTCAAGGCCTCGTAGAATGGGTAAATATTAAGAATATTATTTTCTTGCAAAAAAATTTTTTTTAAATGATTCATAAAAAATTTCAAGAATTGGAGCGTCAAAAATTGGAAGAAAATTGATTTTTGCGCAATATCGGCAATACACGCTCTAGCATATCTTTTGCCTTATCTTCACCACACTCTTACACGTCTGTCTGAGCTCATAAGACAGAATTGCAACAATACGTGACTCCAGTCTCTATTGTTCAAGCGAAGTGTTCTACCGGAGAATTTTCCTTGCAAACCGATGTTAACGTGAAAGCGGTGAAAGCGGCTCTAGTTCGAGAAGATAATCCAGTATGAAGTCACCTCTTAACCGTTCACTCACTTACGTTTACATTTGTCACTTCTTGCGTATGATTTCGAAGGGAAACTGTCTTGACCATTCGGTTTCTCAGAGCACTAGAAACAAGAAAGTGGTCGTCTTTAGCTGTTATAGTCCTTCCTAGTCCTGAAACAGGACTTCTGGAGAACAAACTAGTCTCTTGCTAACATTGAAATACCCGTTACAAACTAGAAAGTCTTACACCATAGTTTCTCGCAATTAAACTCTGACCGCTGTCATTTTCTATAGCCGTCACAATTCGTACCACAACAATGGCAACATGGCGTATATAGCCATTTCAACAATAACAATGGCAATACAACTCATTTAAATAATTTGCAATGGATAGATAAAGACCATTGAAACTAAACATACTCCAAAATTAGTTTTTAGGAATCTAGGTACAGGACGCTTTTTGGTCAAACATTTATCGAAATAACAACTTTTTTTTATTCAAGCAATCACAATAAAATCACCGCATACAGATAGTAAATTATGTTACAATAGAAAAAATAAAAGCGCATGTCATGACTAGGCTTCTAGTTTCATGTAGGTGAAATGGAGGACTACGTCGTGGTGTTTAAAGCGGAGGCATGGGTGGTTCTTGCAGCACATGGCCTTCACCCTGAAAAACTAGCGTGGCTCTACCCAAGGAAGGAAGGAACAGTCTTAACGTGACGCACCTACCCTAAGGCTTGATAGTCACGACCCCCATGGACGAGGGATTTGTATACGCCAAATCAGCGCACCAAACACCGAGGCGTTTGGCTTCCAATACGGCTTTGGTTTCTAAGACCTCCACCCTCACTAGCGGAAGGAGGCACTATCCTACCTCTTTTAGCTATGCAGGCTACTTCCCGAGTTGAAGACGCAACTCACACGCCGAGGAGGGTCAGAACCCCTCTAGCCCAGCATGCCGGCTTTCAACTACTGTCCCCACGAAACTTGGTAGTGGTTTCGCTAGATAGTAGGTAGGGATAGGGCTCTACCTAAGTACAGATTTATCTGTTCAACGGGCGAGTGGGTTAGTAATTTACTGTGGAAAGGTGGATGTCCACAGCAGTATTGGTACTTTTGGCCATCCAGTTGGTGTTGAACTCGAGAGGTCAGTGGTTCAAAGGCAGCATGCTAGTTTAGAAAGTAGTATTTCATTCATCTAATCGTGTGTAATTCTCGTCTCAAGATTGCTCGAAGTGCCTCAGGAGTTAAGTGGGTCTTGACGATACGATCGGTCGCAGGCTCTAGCCAGGATCGATTGTGATATTTTTTTAGGTTTTTGGGTCCTGACGATACAGTTCAATACCATTGACGCTCGAACCAGGATCGATGGAGAGATTTCACAGGGGTTCGTGGGTCTTGATGATTAGATCGGTTGTAAGTGCTGGAAACAGCATCAATTGCGGGCATCTATTCTTAGCAATTTCTGGGTCTTGAATTTGTGTGAGTTGTTTTCCAAATTCGGATACTTAAGCCATCTAATGCACACGAATACACATACGCAGCGTACCACATCAAACTAAGTCAAGAATTGAACCGTATTCCTGATTACTGCAAGCGTCAGAGACGAACAAACTAAACTGAATGTCATATGCTGCGTATGTGTATTTGCGCTCTTGTTTGGGAAAACATTATTGTCCCTATGCAGGGCGAATATGGGTGCGTGGCTGTGTTGCATTCGTCGCCATTACAGCATTGCGCTGAAGATAAGCCAAAAAGCTTTGAAACATACAGGTCTGCTACTTATGCCCGGCAATCAACAAAACCTATTCAGCAGTGTCTGAGTTTTGAACTGTAACAGATGCAAGTCGTACTGTCCCGATTCGAAAAACTTCCTATTTACCATAGCTCATACTCATTCATTCAGATATATATCAAATAGATCCTTTTCTAAAGTTATTCGTCAATATTTAAGTTTTGTATTTTTGACTCTTGTTGAAGGAATCTTATATAGTATATTATAATAAGTTAACTGAAATTCCATATTTTTCAGAAATGCATGCTATATTTGGAACCTCTGTATTCATCCTTGTTTCAAAATTTGAAAGCCAACTGGCTGGACTGGATCGATGGACATTCCCATGATGATCTCTATGTAATCCTTATAACAGACTCTAGAAGCGTATTATTCTATTTCCACGATGAATCGGACAATGTAAGTTAGTAAGTTATCATCAGATAAAAAATAATTCTAGGAATTCGTACAAATTAGATAGAAACCATTTCGTCCGAATAGGCGAGTTAAGTATAAAATTTATATCGGAAAAGTACGAAATAAGAAACATGACTTCGTTTATTATCACCTCTGTAGTGAAAAGATATACAGTGACGTGATTTTCGTAGCATTACGACATTTCAAAACTGATCTAGAAATATTCGAATTAATTTGTTCACTATCAATTTTGGCAAATGTCTTCATAACGGTGTTGCAGAAAGTTTGGTTTTATACGAACCTCATAAATCTCCTAAACATAAATCTGAAATGAATACGGGGAGCTTTGTGTTAGTTTGGAAGTTATGGACCTCCAAAGTTTAAGAATGCTTCACTTCGCACTCATTTAGTTGACAAATAATCTTTGGATCTTTCTCTCGACGTTTTTCGTTCTCTCCTTTCAAAATAACTCATTTTCAATGCAATAAATCGAAATTATCGGACAACCAAAAGCTGATTTTTACGAAATTTCACCCATTTTCAAAGTGAACTTTGGCAATAGCGCCAAATTCATCGTTTTATGCGCGATCTATATATGACGGGAGATACGAAATGAACCAACTGATAGTTTAAAAAGTCTCTTATGCTTGTACGAGGGCTGCTAAGTTTGAAAATGGACAAATAGAAACAACTATTAATAATCGAAAACGTTTGTTTTATCCTCGTATTAAACAATTCATGTCTTCTGCATGGCAGTCAGAGCTAGTCTTTTCGACTAAGTATGAATATTTTCCAAAGGATTAATCAGATTGTTGGTTATTCAGAAGGTTTAGAGACTGTAGCTGATACATAAATTTTTTTAAGTGAAAAATGAAAATGTAGCAGGAAATGTTTGAAACGACATAATTATTTTTTTTTCAAATCAGTCGCATGGTCCAAATATCTGTTCTACTTGTAGAGAAAATCAAATTTTACTGAGAATCGAATATGATTCAAATAACTCAGTTGGTTGGATAATTAAACTTTATATTCCTGTTTTACGAATTTACATTTTCTTTGAAAAGCTTTTTCTTATAATTTCATCATTGAAACTCTGTCGCTAATAATCGACCTAAGGAGGTAGTAGTAAGCAGTAGTCAGCAATGTTCACCCCTCATTTCAAATAAAGTACTGAGTCAATCTCTCCCATCAGCATTTCAGAAGACATGAGACTGTGGAATCGCCTGAGATTTAAAACATTAACATTGATGCAAAAGTTACTTAATTAATTACTTTCAAAATTCAAATATTAAATGTTTGAAACTTATAAATAAAAACAAGTTAACTTCCGTTAAATTTTATTTTTTTTCAACAATTGCTTCATTACAAAACTACTTCATTATTCATCAGGTGAACTAAGTATACCTTATAGAAATGTTCTTAAGTACAAAACTCTGTACATAGAAAATATAGAAGTGTGAGTAAAAAATAGAGAGGTGAGAAAAATAGTTCACAATCTTCAAGGAAATTTCGAAATATTATTCAAAAATATTAAAAAATGGGTCTAGTTGATCATTCAATTGACTTGGTTTATTATTGCTTCTATTTCAATTTATCAACGATCAAATAGACCTAAACAAATGCCCACTGCATAACATTTGTAAATAACACTCGAAATTTCCCTGAGGATTGTAAACTATTTGCTTCACCTCTCTATTTTTTGTGAACAGAAATTAATACTTAAGAACATTTCTACAATGTGCACTCAGTTTAAATACTTTCCTGATATGACGAAACAGTTGTTGTGCGAACAATTGAATTTAGCGATTTGTGTTTTACTTATAAATTTCAAGATGAATTTCAGTCAAGTAAAAAACCGAAACAATCAAAGATTTAATGCCTTGTGTAACATTTGAATATATTATATATTCTTACAGATTGTTTTGTTCGATTCACATCAACACTCCGCAGATAAAGGGGCTTGCATGGCAGTTGTGAAAAGACAAAGATTGAAAACCCTTTGTAAATGGTTCGCAGAAACCCTTAGTGTTTGCTATAAGTGTAATCCCCGTCTCTATGAATTATCTTTCCTGTATTTTGAGCGTTAAACAGAAAAATCAACATAAATTAAAAACATATTTTGATAAAAATATATTTGTGAGAATTATTAAATTCACAGGTAAATGTAGTATTTTATATTAAATTCTTTATGATCTAAATAGATTTGTCACAGTCTAGGTATTAAGTGTATAAACCCCAAAATTGTCTTGAGTTATTGACAGTCTCGATTTATGCTAAACTATAATAAATGTTTATTTAATGAATACAAAGATAACTTGATAACAAAAATTAATGTACCTGTAACAAAAATCGAGAATTAAAGTCAATTATTAATCTCTCTCGCTGAACTATTGAAATTTCACAATTATGACGTTGAAAGCTGTCATAATAAAAGACAAGATTTTAACGTAATTTCGTGAGAGTTTACGTAGACTGCATTACATCCCTCCCCCAATCCAGGACTAAGATGCTCGCAAGATCAGAAAGCTCTTCATCAGCAGGTATGTATGGATGCACCTTACTAATATGAAAAATATTACATTCTGCTTGTGGCCGCAATTGTTTCTTCATCGAGAAATTTTAGGAAATGGTCCATGTGACTTTAATAGTAAGACTCATTTCACTTTAATATTGACTATCAAAGTTTTGTTCGTCATTAATATCAGAAGGCTCTGCTTATTATTCATGAATCTTTAGGAAACCACTGGTATTTTTTCTTCAGTCTTTTTTTTCCTTTATTTATCTCCTAATAATTGAAATATCCGGTGTATTTCTGATAAAGGCAGATCATCTTCGCATGAAACATCCTCATTATTATACTCTCTTTGAAATCTGATTTTGGCTGATGTTTGTAACTGGGATGAAGCTAAATTATCAATCAAAAACTTATCTCCATCCCTAGAATCTACATCTGTTATATAAGTCTTAGCATTTTTCGGTGGCATTATAATTATTTCATCTATATTTTCAAGATGATCCTCCAACATAGCCAGAGCTTCATAGACTGAAAATCCTTTGTAATGAAAGTGCATCGATAGTTTTTTTTTTTATATTTTATCCTGATACTCCTGGATCATCTGTGAAGACTCCTCAGAAGCTGTAACTTTTGCAAGCTAGGAAATCAGTTGTGTTCTGGTTATCATTATTATTATTACATACTATATTTAGCCATTTGTTAAAATACATCAACTTTGAATACTTCTAACTCACGAATCTAACCAACATCTATATCTTAACGACACTACTATCATACTGAAGGAATAAACACTGTATTAGAAAATATAAGTAGAGCACCATCTGCAAGTTGAGGCTTGTAAGAGGTGTACTTTTACTTTACTTTTCAATCACAATTAAAATATTGATTTTTACGACATAAATAATAGAATTTAGTTATTATCTAAATCTTAATTATTATTTTTTGATATATGTAGTACATTAGGTATATCTGGGTTAAATCGAAAGGGGCACATTAGGATCGCAATAATATAAACACAAAATTTGGAAACAAATTTAATTGCAATAAAAGCTTAATTTCGTATTTACACAAGAATATTTAAGGACTTAAATCTATTTACAGGTTTCTTCATTTCACTTAATTATTCCGTTTGTAAAGAAAATACCATGATTCAATTTTGACCACCCTGAAACCAATTTCTTTTTCAATTAAATAAAAATAAATTTGAGATTTTCAACTACATTACCTAATAAATTTCAAATTTGTTTAATAACGCTATCAAAAATACCCAATGGAAAACTTAATTCAATATAATCAATTATTGTTGAATTTTAGAACACAAAGCACCTGTGCCTTCTTTTCTTTGTAACCACCTAAAATTGATTAATATCGCGTAGTTTTTGTTCAGAATTTTCGTTAAAGGATGACAGTTTACTATGTACAGTAAAAAATTAAATCTGATGAAATTTTTTCATGAAGACATGAATCTGATGAGACCAAGGAACAATTCTTAATATATGCACTTTATAAATTATACTCTCAATATTTTTGGAGATACAGAATTCAGTGTCTCCATATCATATTTTGTAGAAAACACATAACTCACATACTTTGCTGTCTAGACCCATCTTTTATATTTTTTATCAAGTGCATCTTATATAAAAACATATATATTTAACTTCAACCTCTTGCCACATAAATTTTTAAGGTGGATTACCTTCCTGAAAGATTGGCACTTCAAACAAAATATAAGGGTGGTCCTAAAAGAGTCCTCAAATTGAGTGTTATTCAACCTGACTAGTACTATGTGGTTCCCTTTCTTTACTAGTTGCCCATTCTACAAAGTCATCTATGAGTACTGGCCATGCTCCTTCCTCATCATAGTTTGACATATCGTCAGATATCTGTTGGGCAAAATCCAGAAGAAGGTTCCAAGTATCTTTTGGAATTGATCGTTTATGATTCTCCTACAACAAAATATGAGGTAATGCCTTAAAAAAAAACAAAACTAACAATATTTACAATAATCTCAAAGTGATAAGAATGCAAGATTGAAATTTCTGAAGCAAATTATTGGAATATTAGTCGGTTTAGAACGATACTATTTGGAATTATGTATAGAACAACACATCTAGTAGATGACTGCCCCAGCCTTGGTGGTAAATGTGATTTATCGTAAGTATGGCTGCATTTCGATGATATTTTTCAATTATTGCATGCCTAACTTTTCAAATATTTGAAATATCCTCAAAAAAAATATTCAAATTGCTCAATACACAATTATAATTACTACGACAAAAATTATACACCCAAGGTTCAATGATACCACTCTTCCACGTAATAATCAGATGGTAATCGGATCATTTTGTTAGAACCATGTCTATCATCACTAATTCACTATCTGGATATCATGTCCTATTACCATTCATCATATACAGCACATTTCAAGGAAAAATGATCTAATGATTATTGTAATGCTATATGTATGCTATTCTCTGAAATAAATGTTTGACTAAGAGAATTTCTTGATTTTGGTTTGAATAGAATGATTGATCATGAGACTTGCCCCTCTAACAAATTCATTATTATTACTATTATACAGATAACCCTAGATCTCCTGCATCAAAAGCAGTTGTGTGACTTGTGCAAGTTAGGAAATGAGTTATATTCTGGTTAGGGTTCCTTACTGTGTCCATACGCCAACCATTTCGTGTACATCATATATATTACCATTTAAACATAAAATTTCTGTGAAATAGCTTCGTTTTATATAATCCCAATGAAAGTTTCATTTAGTGGTTTAATCAATCCAAGAAACATAAGTACATTATGGGCAAATGCAGAATATAGTTGTGTTGTGAACAAAATCTAACAATCATTAATAAGGAGTGTGAACTATGGTAATAGAAAGTTCTACAAATTGAAACATACATCTGTATAACAATCCTAAACTCAAACAAACCCGATAATGTTTTGTTGATCACGAAATGTGGGCATGCCTGCAATTTGCTCCTGTGTTCAACAAAACCTTATCAAGTTTGTTTGAGTATAGAATTTTTAATACAGATGTGTTACATTATCTGGATTTTTAGAACTTTCTATTACCATAGCTCAAACTGCTTATTAATGATATTTGGAACAGATCAGCTGAATTAATTTATTTAAATCTAACAAATAAGCAAATTATACCAAGTGGTCAAAATAAGAACAACCAGAAATAATTTGAATATTTTGATCATTTTCAGTATACATACAATACGTGAAACTGAGGTTTTGTCTGTTAAGGACCAGTGAAACAATTGTTGTATTGTAAACATTTGTGTGGAAATTAAAATACTGTCTCTTATATATTTTTTGATTAAAATGAGTTTCCACCAAGTAAAGACCGAATCAATCAAACATTCATCCACAGCATATACTACACCCCCAGAGCATGTACAGGAGAGCATGGCACAATTAGTTCATTCTGCTTCCAGCTAATTAGTACCTATCCATTAAGATGGCTTTCTCTGATCTTAATAAAATATGAAATTTGTTTTGCAATTCGTTATATAATCATATATATTAACAAGATTTTTTTCTGGATGAAATGTCTGCCAACATATAAACTTGTGGTTTAGAGCTCTCATTATGAGGAATGTAATTTTATTATGAGATATGATGGCTGGTTAACTACTATGGGAGTAAAGGCAACATATCTAGTCCTTGGAATGTTTACTGTGAGCTTGTTGATATTCAACTAGGAATGTATTTTTTGTAAATCAGACTTTGAAATATTTTTAACATCTTCCCAGTTTTTCACAATGAATATTAGAGCTGTCATCAGCATAATAAATGAGGTGTATCCTTCAGCCATGCATTATAATAAGGTTGTTCATATAGACCAGGAATAGCAATAGGCCCAAAACTGTCCCCTGTGGTACGCCGATTCTCACTGAATCTGAACTCTCATCACCAACTCTCTCTGTTTGGATTCTGTTCTTCAAATAATACACCATGATATCAAGTGCCACACCAACTTGTGCACCTTGTAAAGAAAACTTTCATGTGATACTGTGTCAAAGGCCCTGGCAAGATTTAGAAAAAGTGCGAAGATTCATCAAATGTTCCAACAATGAGCTCCAGAAAGCCATTATTGCGCCATTAGTGTTTTAACCTTGAACAAAACTATATTGACACTCAGTCACACTATTTTTTTCATATTTTATCCTGACACTTCTAGATCTTCTGTGAAGATCCATCAGAAACTGTAGCTTGTGTGAGTAATGGGATCAGTTGTATTCTGGTTAGGCTTTGTTACTGTGTTGGCATTACTCCACTTTAGGCACAGCACTGTTAATTTTTAATCCAAAGTGAAATGGTAGCTGGCCATTATGAGTGTAAAAAAGTCATTTAACCATTTGTTCAAAAACTTTGGCGAAGTTATTAATTAGTGAACTATTTCAGTAACCATTGGTCTCACTATGGTCACCTGACTTGTGAATGGGGTTGACAACTGATTCCTTCCATTGATATTGTAAATATCTACTGGACAAACATAAATTGATGTGAACTAGAGAAAGGACCATATGTTCATGCATATCTTTGATTGTTCTCGCTCCTATTCCATATGAACCCAGGGAAAATTTAGTTTCAAGGTTGGATATAAACATAATAATTTGATTTTTGGTTACTGCCTCAAAGAAAATGTTAAAGTTAATCTTATCTTATTTTGAAAAATTTTGCTGTGCCTTAACCTCTGGTATTAAATTCGACAGTGCTAACTAAATTCATCAAATCATTAAAAGTATCTACTTTCCTTCGATATATGATATGAGATTGTTTGAGGAACTACTAATTTCTAATTCTCTGCTTGTTCTATATCATTTATAATATTCCAATTTTTTCACATTTGTTCCCTGCAACGGAAATTTTATTTTGGTGATATACATTTCTTGTTTGCTTAATAAGACCATTCAATTTGTTTCTGCACTGCTAGTATTCTTCCTCAGTTTCAAATGTATATTTTTTATTCAATTTTTTCTTTAGATGATCTCTATTTGTAATGGATGTAATAAGACCGCAGCTGATCCATGACTTTAATTTCACTTGCCTCGGATGTATAGCTGTTAAATGTATCAAAGAAATTTTCATAGGATATCTGAGAACTATTCACATAGAACAAATCTCGTCATTTTTTATCCAGTAAAGTTTTTTTGGTTTTTTATAATTCACGTTTTGTTTTCATGAGATTTACTAAGACACTCATACCCTAGAAAAGATTTAAATACAGAGGGTGTAAAATGATCTGTTATGTTTGTTTGAAAAATTATTGAGTCAATATAAATTTTTTTACAACATTATTATTATTATTTTATAGTTAGCAGGCGTCTATCCATCCTACCACTGTGTTGGCACAGAGTATTGTGGTTCACCCCTAATTTATATATCCCCGACGAGATCCAGTTTTTGGATTAAACCAATAATCTTGTTCAGGGTAATTTTTTCAGTTCGCAGTGGCCTATAAAAGCCTGAAAAAAGACCTCGAATCTGATGCGACTCACCACATGATGTGCATGGCTGTTTCAATGTCCTCAAGACACATCCTGCATTCATCGTCTTCAGCCAGACCGATTTTGTGCAAATGCGCTTTCAGCCTGCGGTGACCTGTCATGATTACGACAAGTGCTCTATCCAGAACTAGCGCTAGGTCCGCCATCTTTTGGTTCGAAGGTGTTCCAAGGAACACCTTCAAATGTTTCAGACCAGGATACCTCAGTCAGAAAGACTCTAGTCTTGAGTTCATTCTACCTGTTATCATCCACTTAGCCACATCATGTGGTATTCCCACGAATGGTTCTGGGCCTACCAGAGGCAGTGCAGCTCCAGCAAACGCCAGCCGATCTGCCTCTTCGTTACCCAAATAGTTTAGTGACTCGGTATCCAAACTAGAATGACTCTTTTATACATACTGATCCGGTTTAACGCTGTGTGGCAACTCCAGACTGTTTTCAATGTATAACAGCTGGATTCCAGAGCTTTCAGTAGTGACTGACTATCAGTAAATATTTTGATTTTGCGGTGGTGGATTTGCCGTTTTAACAGCAGATCTGCCGTGGTCTCAATAGCAAATAGTTCTGCCTGGAATATGGTTGCGTTTTGACCGAGACTCAATGAGATGTTGGTTCTCGGTTTGTTCCCATAGACTACCGCTCCCATTCCATTCGTCGTTCACGAACGACTTTCGGTGAACAAGCTAAGGTCGGTCCTCAATAGAACCTCAGCATGCTGGGTCCATTTGTTCGGGCTGGGGATTTACAACATTACTTCTTGTTCTAATGAAAATATGGTCGACAGTTGCTTTGGTATGCTTTGTTTTCTGGTAGAGTTATTAATAAACCAAAAGAAACTACCTGAACCCAACATATTCAGGTCACTGTTTGCATCACTTGACTCTGATTTTGATAAATCAATATTTATATCCTCCACATATAGTTCAGTGTTTGCATTTTGAGATTATTTAGATATGTTTCTAGAACTTCAAAATATTTCTTCACATGTGAAGATGGAGATCTATAAGAAGCTGTTAGTCCAATTTTATTGTCGTTGTATAAATATTGAGTGCAAAAAGGCATTCTGAGAAAGCTGATATCTTCCACTTTTGAGGAAGACAATTTTAGAGAAACGATATTTTTAACATTCCTTACCACCATCACATTTATTATTATGGGATCTGTTATAATATATGTTAGAATATTAGAGTCCTCGATATTTTTTATTTTTCCTGTTTCTGATAGTATTATGATACCTAAAAGAGCTTTTGCTGAATCAACTTGTATCGAGAGCTTGTAAAAGTGTTTCTGCAAACTTCTAATATTCAAGTGAACAACTCCCAAACAATAGGTGTCACCACTACTTAACCTCTCCCGCACATAGCTCAAACTCCAATAAATGCTTATGTTTAGCTTAAAGAAGCACAAAGTTTCACTAATGTTAGTATTGAAATGCTAAATAAACTAATTCTTCAATTCTCACCTGCAAAAATGTACACCACAGATCAAGAAATTTAAACTTTCCTTTCAAAACAATATTCCAATATGCAATTGCCATATCTAGGTCCAATCCTTTTTGATTAGGATTTTTTGCATAATTGAAAGTAAAATGATAAAAGTCCTTGAATTTATAATTATCTTTCAATTCATTTTCCAGTGTAGAAAATTTTGATTTGAGTTTATCGATGGTATCACAACCTAGCTCTGACATTCCATTCATAAACTCTTCCTTTGAAAATTCACACTGTGTAGCTGCCTTAAACTTCCAAGCAATTATCAATACTAGTTTTGAATCTGCTGCAAGACATAAATCTTCAAGAAATTTCATTATTCCATCGACTGTAATTTTTTCAGGCTCGCTTGGATCTTTATATCTACTGTACAAAGATTCAAGTTTTTTCTTATCAACAATTCGAGGTTCTTTATAATATGCATCTGGATTTTGAAAATAGTTATCAGTGGCTATATCTAATTTCCAATCATTTTGACTAAGGCAATATATCGCTGTGGATTCTCCAGCATGAGTAAATGACATGAATTTCCTCACTTTCTCCCGTTGAGAAGTTTTGAGTTTATGCTAAAAACATATTCAATAGATTATCTTCTCTTGACATATATTATCAGTATAAAATATATTGAAAATAAATGAGAGTTTGGCCCACCATTTTCAATAGTAAAAAAATACACTTGGAATTTAAGCCCAGTATGTTATCATTTGGAAAGTTCCTTGATATTTATACTTTTGGGAAGGATATTTTCGTTTTAGCAATAATAATAACCTCAAATGTCAATAATTAATATGAAAAAACAAATGTTACCAACATTGCGACTCAAAACATTTATTTTAAATTTTCCATGTCATCAAACTGATAAGTTCAATGTAATTCTGCTTTATTCATTACTTTACTCCATCTTGTAAAATTAGAAAATGGAGTGATTAAAAGTAGTTTTGAAAGTAATTTTTTAATGCAAAGTTTTTTGCAGAATCTATAGTAGGCAGACCTGAAATTTGTCAAGGTCAAGGTAAGAATGATAACCAAGATAAGTGATTACTTTGTTGAAATAATATTGATAGATATTACACATTAACGGAATACGCCAACGTCTATATGTGTAAAAAAATTATTATTGTTCTGATGAAAAATTTCATTTATTTAATAATAGTTTGATTAAGGAACATTTCACATAAGAACTCATTATTTTCTCTTGGTCTTATCCCCAATTACAATATTTGCACATTTCACTTACGTTATTCAGGATAGTGTCCAAAAACAATACTAGATCTAAAAAATTAATCTAAATTTTGGCGTTTATTTAAACATAACAATCTTTTCGTTACACAGTTGCTTCTTCAGATATTCCATTCTAGCGAAGTGAGAGAAAGATATATTCGAGTATTAAATGAAATCTATTTCCATGAATTATTCTACGGGTATTTCTGAAAAAAATCGCTGCATTTTTTAAATTAACAAATTATAAACCTCATTTAAAAGTGATTCAAACCCTAGTAAATTCTCTAAAAGCATTATATCTGTGTGTTAAATCAGTAATTTCTAAATCAACGTAGGATGATTGGCAAGAAGTTAACATAAGACGAACAGGAAAATTCCAAAAACTAATAGAAGAATAACCTCGATTATCACCTTAATTCCACTTACTTAAATCGCTCATAATAATTTGTTATTACTATAGAACAGCTAGAAATTTAAAATTATGTCATATTGTCCCCCAAAATGTAGAAATCAATTCTATCCGATATTATAAAAATTGTTAGTGTAGTCTGAGAAAACATGTTCATTATAAGGGATGCGCCATTTAAATTTTGCATTTTTGATCGGCTGTAAATACAAAACTAATGAATGTTTTCAAAGTTACGAGTTTATTAGAAAGGTTGAAAATTGACATTTACGAATGGCAAACAATATCATTCAAATGACCGCCACAACTGGCTACAGTACCCCATCCGACGAACCTAATAATTCAATACATTGTCGATTGTTTGGGGCTCATGAAATAACTTCGATTTCGTATTTCAAGGCATCAATCGTTTCTGGATGGTTGGCGTTACACTTATCCTCAATAGATCTCCACACAAAAAAACGAGAAATATGAATGGGTTGTCTTATTAAATAACGATCCAGTTTTCACAAACAAATTGATCCACAAATTGCCTTGAGGTTATTTTATTCCTATTGAATTTACTAGGTAAAGTTTTAACACTATGGATGGAAAATTTATCACCTTGGAAATAACTTTATAATTTTCCCAAGCTCAAACGTAAATCTATCCATTTCGTTGATGTCAAATATGAAACTAAGTTTCTGTCTAAACACAAATGACAGACTTGAAATAACCACCACTTCAAAATGCACTCTCACCCTTTAGTTATATATGTCTGTTAATATTAGCAGAACGCTGAGGATAAATGAGGAAATATTATTCTTATAAAGTTCCATGAATTTAATTGCATTAGTTAAGTTAATAAATGTTCAATGTTGAAATATTGCCTCGGAAGATTGGACAAGAAATATTTTGTTTAAACTTGCATATTGAGGTGACAATAAGAAAATAATGAATTATCACAAGAACTTATCTCTATTGAAATCGAAATAAACACTAGTGACTATGTCAATAGAGAGAGGTACTATGTCAGATTCAAATTTCACATCATTTTCAAACTATTCAGCAATATGAACATAAAAAGATACTTTTGCATGCCTAGACACTATTTATTGGATGGGAGAATAGCTAACTAAACAAGTAAATTTTAATACAATATATATTTACCTTACAATACAATGAAACATTCATTTTCAAGTCTCAATCTCACATCATTAGTAATTGATAATGATTCAGTATTATCCATTAAATTTTTCAATTAAAAAAATTACATATTAAATATTACATAAAACCATGACAAAAAATTAGTATCATTTCTCAATCTTTTAGGTATCAGAACTTCCCAAATAGAATGAAAATAAAGTGAATCAATGATATCAATATCCCGTATATGTTCTTTAGAAGTATGTACATCAATTCTTGTAATTAATAATATATACATTAGCATTTAGCCTTTGATATCACAAACCTGAGATTGAGAAATGGCAAATCATTTATCTATAATATCCATTAGACCAGTTACAAACAGGGTACCACAATTTGCAAGTTGTTCGGCAGAAGAAAAAATTGTCTGACTCTTTGAAATAGAAGTCCTTTAATATATCGGTGCTGGTTGTTGAGTTTTTAACAAACCAAACCTTCTTTTTATTGTTATTCTATGTTTAGAGTATTGGTCTTCAGGTGAAAATCTCGCTGAAACGAAAAAAAGATTTGTAATATTTCAATGCATGTTGCTAGTAATCAACTGATTATTAAATTAACTACTTTATTGACTTACCAGGATGAGCAGAAAATGTCGGTTTTCCATCCAAAGGAGATATTTTCTGTAAACATTAAAATTATCACAAAACTATTTCAGGAACATTACTTAACTAATTAAATAAAATAATAAATAATATTTAAGGGTATCATGAAACTTACCGCCAAAGTATAAACTCTTTTACCATTTTGGTCCAAATAGTACATGAGATACATGATGATAACTTTGATAAAATAACCAACTAGAATTCTCACGTGTATCAGGAAATCAAATTATTTGAATGTTCTTATTGAAAAAAATGTTGCATTATGAGGGAATAAGGTTAAACCACAGAATCCTCTTCTTTATGAAGACTTCCCTATTTTTTGGCTACAGTAACATGATCCTGAAACTTATATTATCAATTTTATTTAAAATAATTCACATTATTCATCATTGAATGAAAGATTGATTGAAAGATTCAAAAACTTAGTGACTGGCAACATAAGTTGGGAGTTTAAGGCCAAATAAAGATGTTAACGTAAGCAAGACTTGCCCAGAGTGGCAGCAGGCTTCGTCATTGTGGCAACCTCGCGATCGGACAACTGTACACCTCATGCGCAGAGGGAACTGAACAAGTGGTTGTAAACTGTTGATAGTGGTACGTTCAGTTCTGTTTTAGACAAAGGACAGGTAGGTCAACGTTAAAGCTATCAACAGCATATTTATTACTAAGTTAGTTCTAGTTATTAGTGATAAAAACGCTATTGTTCTATTCGATTGTGAAACTGACTGTGAGACTGTACAAATATATGTTAAAACCAGGTGTTATCAGTTCAGATCCTTACAAAAGAGAATATGAATGAATGAATGTTCTGTCTTCTTACCCTTGTCTGACGTTTCTCAGGATTTTGCTATGGTATGAAAGGCCTAAAATGAAAAAAACTTGATCCCGCTCTTTAAACTTACTAGTAACTATATATTAAATTTTTAATTACAAAATCAACAGCGTAACCAGTGAAACCATAGATGTAATCATTAATCAAGGCCGTTTTAACAAGATATACTATAGAGCAATAATTACTAGTCAACTTATCAATACTATATTCATTGTTTTTATTAGTTTTTATCTTTGCTGTTTTTTATGCGATAGGTGAAATAAATATAAACAATAATCTGCAGTTTATAGATTAACTTGTAATAATTGCTCTATTCTATATATAGGTCAAACCGGTAGATCCTTTAAGAAGAGAATACATGAACACCAGAGATGTTAAACGTCAGACATCTGACCTTCAACATTGAAAGAATTTGGACATAATTTCAGCAATTATTTTCATAATGAAATTAAAAGTATTAGACTTACACTATTGGGAGAGGTCGAAATCAACAGGTATAAAACTCTTGAAATTCTTCTGAATGAACAAACAGATGTCGACAAATCTCTCTTGTTGAATATCTTTGCATGGTATTTCCGATAATTAGCCACAATATATTTTACTGTTAATAATATATATTGTATATATGTGTGATGTTACTTATTTTGAATTAGTTCAAAATGTAAACCTGACGAAGCCACAGCGTTGGCGAAACAATTGTAGTTTATTTAAGAAATTGTGTAAATACCAATTAATTTATTTTATTTTAAAAACGGTCGAGTTCAAATCTAGTATTTAGATGTGAAATAGTGACTCGAAGACTCATGCATAATTTCATCAAGATAAATTGCGAAAATTTGTTTAACTTTCAAATCATTTAAAATGAACGTTTCAAACCTACAAATATATATTGAAGAAACCGACAAATTCTAATATTACAGGTAGCCAGATGATCAACGGATCGTACTTTGAAAGCTCGAATCTAGGCGTAGTGTAATTTATTATACAAAAAAAAATTATGCAAATTTGGCATGAAAAGTATAAAGTTTTGATTAATATGGGTGGTCCTTAAATGTTTATTAACGATTTTGTTTTGATTTTTCTGGATTGTTTGGGATTAATTGTTAATGAACGTTATTATATATTCGTTTCCCACTGTTTTTTACCAATATGTAAAGATTCAGATCGAATAGAAAAGGATTGAGCCTTTTAACTATGTATTCTTCATTTTCAGGAAATTATCCATCTTTCCAGGAGAACAGTTCTAAAATTGCAAAAACTGACGTTTAAGTGACTTCGGATGATAGAACTAACACCACCTTGTTTAGGTGGCGTTGATAGAACACACAATATTCTGTGTTTTCATTTATCACATGTAACTTCTTCTTCTTCTTCTTCTTCTGTCCTTTAGCATGTGCTGGGCTGGACGCCATCTACACATTAAACATTCTGTATCTCCATACACTGGAAATTGTCTTGCTCGAAGAAATTGAACTGGGTGTGCAACCTTTGCTATCAAAATATCGTTTGGAGGTTTCGTCTGCACTTATAGGTGGGAAGGAACGGTTCCCTCGGGGTTAATAAACGTCACTGAAAGGAAGGAAAAGGTAGTCAAGGTAACACATAAAACACTCGACTCAAACAATCCCAACATCACAAATGAAACAACAACAAAACAACACCAAAGGTAAGGTCAAAGTTTGATTCCTGAACCCTGCAGGAAATTGTACATCAACTTGTATATAGTTATGTTGTTGGAAAATACCATATCTAGGATGCTTATAGGAAAAGACAAATCAGATCTAAGATTACTTAGATCATTATACAACCTAGAACAGTTTAGAGCATTATGCTGACATGCAAAAAATATGTGAGAAATATCGCCTCTATGCCCGCACTCGCACAAGTCTGTTTCTCTAACTTGAATTTTATGTAAATGGGCTGGGGAACAGCAGTGATTTGATCTCAGCCTGTTAATAGTGGTAATAATCCCCCTCGGCACATCGACACCCCAAAACCAAGGCTTGTCAGCCGGGGATCTGGGGAAGACATACCCAGATAAATCACGACCACTCATTTGAGTGTTCCACTCATTTTTCCATCTTTCCCAAATTTTACGTCTGAACCTTGGCTAAAAGTCTTTAATGTCCGTTTTTAAATTCAGAAAGGAAGAGTTTAATGACTCAATTTTGGCCAATTTATCAGCGCATTCATTACCAAATATATTGGTATGACTCGGAATCCAGGCTAGCTTCACTGAATAATCATTCTCCCGCAGGAATTGAATATTAGATCTAATGGAAAGGGTAATGTGATCATTTTTCGAGGATAACTTCGACTTACTAATTCTTTCCAGGGCACTTCTTGAATCTGATAAGATGACAGATTTCTTAATTCCCCTACGTTTAATCTCCCAAGTTGCTTCCAGTATGGCAACTGACTCAGCGGAACAAATTGAGAAGTAGTCAGGTAGATTGTAAGCTATAGATATATCCTGTGAGCAAAAAATCCCCACTCCTGCATGATCAGGACCCTTAGAAGCATCCGTGAACACTCTTGTATGATCCGGAAAGATACTAGAACACTCCGCCTGGAAGGCAATAGAATTATCAGCAGACTTTGCAAGGTTGAACGAATAAAAACCCATAAAGGAAGTGTGGACCTTCAGATCCTGAGAATAACATGGCAGTTGGGATGACGAATAAAAACCGTTTAAACCCGATAACATGGACAAAGCCTCGATGACAGGGGGAGAATTACCAAGCGCCGGCCAATGTCTGAGAGGAAGCCATCCCTGGAGAACAGGGTCATTAGAAACTCTATATAATTTAGATATAAACTTGATAGCAAGCCATAGCCGCCTATATTTCAGGGGAGATTCTTTACTTTCCATCAAAATTATGGGAATCGGTGTGGACCTCATGTAACCCAATGCAACCCGCAGCGCAGCATATTGAACTCGATCCAACCTATCTAGAACTGCTTTTGGGCATTTCCCATAAAACAAGCAACCATAATCAAGATAAGGACGAACTGTTGCTTTATATAATAAGAGTTGGGTTAATGGATGGCAACCCCACCAGGTTCTGCACAAGGACTTCATAATGTTTATTCCCTGGGAGGCTTTAGACGACATACTCGAGACATGATGGGACCAATTAAGATTCTGATGAATGACAACACCCAGGTAGGTAAAGGACTCAACCCATGGAATGTCTGAGTTGAAGAGTGTTAATACTCGAGAATTAGACAACTTTTTCACCTTGTGACAGCACATGGCAGACGATTTTTCGGGAGCAATCTGTAAATGCTTTTTAGTCGCCCATCTCTCTACAGCACTCAAGGCATCACTCATTCTCTCATATGCTACCGAAAAGGAAGGGCCCGTTGATATTAAAGTTGTATCATCTGCATATTTGAGGGTTGTTACTCCTGGAACATTGACGTACTCATGGATGTCACCCACAAAGCAATTAAAAAGAACAGGACTAACAGGGGATCCCTGAGCCAAACCGATTGAAGATGATTTTGGACCTATTAGTTTCTTGCTAAATGGATCGACAAGGAAAACATTCCTCCGTAGAATTAAGCTACGCAAGAGCAACACTAGGGACTTAGGGACATTAATAGATAACAGGCGCTCTTCAAGAAGATCAAATCGAACTGAGTCATATGCCTGTCTAATATCGAGAAAAACAACTATTGAGACTTCATTATGAGAGAAAGAGGAATAAAGTTTTGAAATCAGGATGGAAAGAGCGTCATTAACGGATTTTCCTCTTCGAAAGCCAAACTGCAGATCACGGGGATCAATACGCTAATGCACGTGTGTTTGAGCGCCGTATCGTCAAATCAATCGCCAATAAGGAACAGAATCTGCTACCAGATTCGTTATATTCACCGATCTAAGCTTCCACACAATACCATCACTCGTTGAAAAATTCGTATGCGTATAAAATTAACAATGATTTGGATGACTTGATCAACGATGTAAATTACGTGGATTTCTTCTAAAACAGCAACTTTTTAGCCAATGGAATCAACTGTCTGCCAAGCAAATATCACAAATTCTGCATTTGTAGGTTCAATCTTATAGTTTAAGACCATTTTCGACTCGCACATTTGGGTGAAATTATAAGCACTCTGATAAAAGTCCACAGATAGGTATAAAGTATTTTCGAGAATCTCATGACATTAATAATTACTTGACTAGGAATCAAACATATATTTCCCAAATTTTTCCGAATGTTCGGGAGTTTGTACTGTATTCTTTACTACCAGTGTTCTATGTTCTCAAATATGAAGGAAAATGGTGATTCATTGCGTGTTTGTAAATATTAGCATAAAATTCAATTGATGTAAGGTGAATTATTTTTAGATCTAACTTACAAAAATATTTTATACATAGTACTATTGACGATATTTTCCAAAATACTGTTACAAATAATTGAAATTTCATAACAATGACTCAAATATCAGGTAATTATAAAGCCCTACCATTGTTCTTGTTTTATTGTTATTTGGTATTGTTCGTGTTTCAGGCAACGACAGAAGTAATCTTGTATTCGAGATTATCTCAGCTAGAATATACGAGGAGGACAAAAAATATGTTATTTATAATTTGCAAGTGAGGCACATTTGCGGTTTTGATGATCTGAGTCCCTCACTAATCGAAAGGAGATATACACACTTTTTGACTTTGTATAATTCGTTGAAAACCGAATACCCTGAACTAATGGTATCGGTAGAATTTCCCAAAAAAGTATTACTAGGCAATTTTGATAATTCTCTAATTTCATCTAGAAGTACTGGTTTCGAAACATTATTAAAACATGTTTGTTCCAATACTAAATTAAGGAATTCAAAATCTCTTTTGGTATTTTTGCAAGAACCTGAATTGACGAAAGCTAAAGAATTACTGGAGAAGAAAGAATTTAATAATGCTTTTCCAATTTTAGAATCTATCTTCTTGTTACTGAATAAAGTGAGTTCTTTGTATCATTTTATTGTATACAAAATTTCAATAATCTATTCTAGGTTTTTACTGACAGATCATCGGCTGTACTTGTATCCTTATGCAGACTTTTAGGATGTGGAGTAGAGGCTGTTGGTATCAAGTGGAGAAAATGGGCCGAACTTGCACTCCATCGTTATGAAGGTGTGAGTGATAGCGATCTTTTACTTCTTTATGTGCCATTAATGCAACTATGCTTGAAATATGATTTAAATAAGGAAGACTTGGAAAGGAGATTATTGGATTTAAGTAAAACAGGATTTGTAATTAATGGAACAAATTCTTTATTGAATGAAGTAGATAGGGTAGAAAAGAAAATATTAAGTTTCACTTAAGGTTTCATCGATAAAATTCAGTACCATTTATATATATTTATTTACTCTTTATTATAAAAGTTTATGTGATAAATCCTCGAACTAATGGATATATGAATTCTATAGTATTTTACTGTAAATAATAACCATTTTACTAATAGGAAAATATATATTTATTTTAACATTGATTTGATTAATCCTAAGTGTACCAGAAATTCAAGAAACAGTAATCCAAGTACTGTTGAAAAGTTCCTCTGGCCTTTCCTATCAAACTTCCATGAATTACTACCCAACTAATCAAATTACAAAAATATGTGTTTTCTATTTCAGCTGAAGTCCTTAGAGTATATAAAGTGAATATACATTACTGAAATTACTATTTAATAGTGTTAAAAGCACTGATGATGGTTACCTCCGTTATTTTGGTAGGTGTTTGAATAATTAAATTTTGACAGCACCTGTGATCAGTCTGATAAAACCTAAGCTGTCTCTTTTATTTCCATATTTGTATCACTTTGTGCTTATTCAAATCTCTGAGTTTGATTCAGATCAATTAACTCATTAAAAGAAATATTTCTTTTGTATTGAATAAAAATTAATTATGCATATCCCTTACATATTTAATTTGTTTCTCATAATGGACCAATATAATTTTTCCAAACATTTTGAACACCATAATTTTATCAATGTAAATTATTTATGAAATATTTCTTTCAGATATGTTTGACAAACATAAAACTCCCAAAAACTGTGAACTGGCTTAAACAGTTTCCAATTTTATGAGGGCATTAAAGACTTGATCCTTTTGTAACATTATTGAAAGGGCCAACTCTTCATTAGGCTTGTCTAGCAACTGGAAAAATTTTAGTAGGAAATTCAAAATAGTTCAGTGCAGCTTATATTAAAATACATTTTTGATGTAGAAAAATTTTAAAAACTGTACCATACTTTGTTATTTTGATGAGCAAATAGGTATTTTCATCATCCCAAATATTGCATATGATATTTAATATGCTCTCCAATAAAAGAAGCTATGAAGAAATAACTATGATCATAATTTTTTCGTGTATTCACAGTTATCGGGTAATTTCCCCCTTTGCAAGCGTCCACCAAGTTTTCAGGTAAAAGTTGTTGATCTTTTAGAAATTTGTCTGATGATCCCTTTAAAAAATAAGAAATTTATATTATTCGTGAAAAGTATCCAGACATTACACTTAAAAGTATAAATTGAATTTATGATTTATACAGATTTTCTTAACACCAGTCCTTCAGTTGAATAAATTGTTTTAAATATAAAGTCTTGATTTAATAATGAAACATTTCTATTTCTACTTTATTTTAATGGCACTAATGTATGTTTTGTCAGTAATGTATGACTTTGTCAGTACAAGGTATACTGTTTTTCCTTGTGGAATTTATGGTTTTTTTAGGAAAGTGTACAAATGATATTTTTAGTGCTTTAGGACAGAAATGTATTCCACTCAAAATAACGTTGCAGATTAAAAATATTAAAAAGAAATATAATAAAAACCTGTCTGCTCGTTGTTATTTTTATGCTCATATATTTAGTATATTTCCTAAAAATTCAATTTCAGACCTTTGCTTTTAACCGGTAAATAATACAGGACTATGAGTAATATTTGTTTTATAGTTATTTAAATATTTTAATATTAGCCTTCTACATATTTAATTTCAAAAAATTATATTTAATAATTATAACTTCAGGAATTAAATCGAAATAATTATTATATATTATGTTATTTGTTTTATAGAATTATTGAATCAGTAATACCTCGCCAAGGCGTTCCACGTGAATAACGTAAATCCTCGCCCATCAAGTATATTCATACACATTCCCTCGACCCTTCGTTTTACATGATACTGTAACGAATCGGTGAATTCGAGATTATTTTTATAACATTCTCGCTAGGAATGAAGTTAGCAGTCGCAAATTTTTGAGGTATAAAACCACAAATACAGTAATATACAAATGTAACGTATATTTGATCTCATATGACCTTTCGACTACTAAGAGACGAAGAGGACCACAATCTCGCTGTTACGGGTGGCTCAAGATAGGAGACGTCATCAGAGAGATCTGTACACCAGTGCGATAAGTCACAATTGTGAATTTATTCTCAGAGATAAAACCGTGGACCTCAAATTGTTTGCAATAAGGGCACAAGTCCATAGCACTGAAATATATTAGATATATAATCGATACAACTCCGATTCGGTCCTACCCAAAGTTCATATCTCGATAATTCAAAATCAACGTTGATAAATATGCTTGGACGCAACAGATTCCCCGACAAGATCTAAATCAATCACTGCCAGGTAAGATTCGAATTTACCAGATATGCAGTAATGTAACTTGGTTGGTTATATTTAAATAAAGAACAATATACCGTGTGACAAGCTTTCGTAAGGATCGTGGATGATATGGACAAGTTGATTAAGTTGAAGATGATTTTCAGTGTGCAAATGTTATTCAAAAATTATCAAATAATTATCATTAGACAAAAAAAAATCCTACCTCAATGTAAGACAAATAAATAATGTTGAAAGTTATACTGTATGTACAAGGTGTGGAAAAAATGAAATATGACAATTAAACTCAACTTACCTCAGTTTGATGATTTTGGAGATACAGAGTACTATTGAAAGTCCAATTTGGTTTTAGTTTTCATGAATCATTTTTTGTAACAGTATTTTCATAATATTCTGTTAGGGGAGTTTTGTGGGGTGAAAATTTTAAATCTGCTATTATTTTAAAGTCCACCACCTGCTGTACTTTACATACATATAAAATGAAATAAAATTTTTTTAGTCATGCTGTATTTAATTTCTGAATAAAAATTCTAATTCTCTAATATCTTGTATCAAAAAGGGTAAAGTTGGCAAGAGTTGATTTGAGAAGTGGTTTTTGATATCTCGGAAATCATCCATTTTTGGACCAAGGAAGTTTAGTTAATCCTGCATTTCTAGTCATGTATTTGCATTTTTTCCCTACCTTTCCGAGACATCCTGTAATAAATATATACGCGAATATAAAAGAAAAATACTTCATTTCATTTGAATAATACCAATGATTCTCAATAATTTAGTTTTATAAAGGTGTGTAAATCTTACAAATTCCTCTCCGCATTTTTTTTCTTTAAGATATTAAAATGCTATCAAAAATTTCATAGTACCATTAAATATGAATATTCAATATACATGCAATTTACCTGATCGATTAAAATAGGAACAAACTTTCCTTTATAATTTTTCACAAGTTCAGATGCATCCCAATCAGACCAATTTGATGATTCCTGTGGTCCCAGATAACCACTGAATGCCTTTATACCCCATGAACATTTACTGGGATTACAAATGGGGGAGAAAGCAGACACTGATTTGTAGAGACCTGGATTTTTCAGTGCACATATTAAAGCTCCATGTCCACCCATACTGAAAATTCTGTATTGCAATTTTATCATCATTAAATTATATTTTAATCACCTGTGTCCCATAATTGATTGCTTGTCTTCAGCAACATTGAAATTACTCTTAATTATATCATTGAGTTCCTTAGTTACATAACTATACATGTTATAATTTTTACTCCACGGTTCTTGTGTGGCATCGAGATAAAAACCAGCACCTTCCCCAAAATCCCAGGCATCTTTATCTCCTGGAATATTCAGTCCTCTAGGAGATGTATCTGGATTTACAATGATAACACCATATTCTGACGCATACCTTAAAATAATTTTCTAAGTTTTTGAATACTGAATAAACAGAGTATTGTCTTTATTAACTAAAACCAACTGAGGAAATATTTTTTCCACAATTTGAGAATATGAAGATGAAAACAAACACTTATAAATAATGAAAACACTGTATCATAACAATTTCAATCACTGTATGTACGTTAATATACAATACAAAATTATTCAGAATCTTTAAATGCAGATCAAAATAAACGTGTTTGTTTCTTATGAAAATCATGTAGATATCATAAAAATATGTATTCCATTTTTATAAAGCTGTTTTGGTTAAGGTTGTGTTTCGGTTAAAAGAGCTTCTACTTGAAAAGTGTGTAAAAATTTTCACCACTAATTGTCAATTAGACAATATTTTTGAGGAATATTTACCTCTGTGCTCCAGCTTTTTGAATGAAATTAGCTTCACTACATGTGAGTCCAGATAGCCAATATATAACTGGTAATTTTTTCTCTTCTATTTGAGGTGGTAGGTAAACACCAAATTTCATAGTACATCCTAGCGTTTTTGATTCGTGTGAAAACACTATTTGTGATCCTTCGAAGGATTTATATCTAGAAACTTCAATCAGAGACATCTAAAAAAATTATCAAAATTTTAATCAATTCATTTAATACAATTTGATGTTCAAAACTTAAGAAACTACTGTTTCTGAAATAATAATACCCACGATGTTCCGAATGGAAAAATAGTTATTCAAATTAGTTCTCATAAAACAAATAACTGGTAACTGATTATCTGAAACTTTATATTATCATTTTTTAGGCTTCGGAATAATGACCTCTTATAGGTTAGATTAGAATGTAAGGAGTGAGATGAATTTACATTCACTCAATTTGAAATTCAAAGAAACAATTATAAATTCATTCTCGTTGATAGGCTTTAAACTCTACACAAAGATATATTATTCCCTATTTAAAATGTACCAATTCTCTCTCCATTTGTGTCTTTATTTACTGATTTTTTTTTAAATTAATCATATTTTGTCCCACAATTAACGAATCAGCAATTACACTCTAAATAAATTAAAGTAAGTGTTACAACAGTAATACTTATTTTCTTAATGTATTAATAATTTGAGAAGATAATAAACCATATTACCCTTCAATGAACTGAAAAGTGATAAATTTGAACTTCAACATTACGTTTTTTTCCCAGAAATTCTATTGAAATAATAATAATGTGTTACAAATAAATGTGTTTTGTCCTCAGAGTAATATAAACTCTATGTTTATTACTCTAAGGTTTTTCCAATATTTTCCATTTCCTTTATTTTATAGAAAAACATGCTGGAAATATTATTATTATTATTATTATTATTATTAATACACAAACAAAGGGAGGGGCGAACCCATAAACCCTAAAATTAACAAAATTTGTTGCCTCAGTAGTAAACATACCTCATTAAATGTCCAATAGAAAACCCGATAGCAAACTAAGCCAAAAAAAAAAAAAAACAAATTTTCATTGATGTCTCAGCCAAACCACCCGTCCAATCCACTCTTAAACACTCCAACCGAACTCGCACCGACAATTCCCGCAGGTAGGGAATTGTATTATCTGTAAATAGAATCGGAGTTTTTGAAACCGAACAAGACCTAAAGAGATCATTATCAATTTATTGATTAAATTTTTGAAAAGCTTATATAATATCCTATATTTGAGTTTAAATTTCTTCTTAATCTTTTATCAAGTATACATATACTGAATCAAATTATAGTTATTGAAGAGATCCGGATCCTCTAAGGATCATAAGAGTCCCTGATAGATTATATGAATTCCATCATTATGTCATTGTATTTACCCGCGTTATTTCTGTGTCAAAATACTCTGTGTTGCGGTAACTTGACAAGTAAGGATTAGTGAGAATAACAAAGGAGAAAAATGTCGTTATAGCGTCCCCATTGTATTTTAATTCATTCGAGAGGAAGGTTCTTGGAAAATAGACCTCCTGAGCAACTTAGTAACATATTCGAGATAATAGTAATTATAACGGTGTCCATTGGTAACTCTTAGTAAGTAAACTTCTTTTAAATGCTTCTGATTAATTGCATGCTTTACATTTTTGAATACCACCTTTGTGTTAATGTGAAATTAATGACTGCACTCTCGTTCATTGTACTTCGCTTTTCATTCTTGTATTTTTGCTTCGCCGTTATGTAATCCAGCCGGAATGTTTTAACTAAATTGCATTACCTTTGTACAGAACTAAAGCGACCCTCACAAGTTTTCTGTTTGTATTGTATACTTTCTCTCGGTGCCTGATTGCTTTTTGCTGTATTTGTAAATAGTGGTTCTTTATCTGCGTAATACTTGCTAATAGGGATTTTATATTATCTGTTCTTAATAATTGCGGTGCTTGATATGTAACTGATTTGTATGTACTCTTGTGTGATTCCCCGGATACCCATTTCTTTGTTCTTATTGTAACGTCTATTAACACGCCTGGGTGATGGGGTACTGTATTTATTTTATAATGTCCTAGTCAGTTCATGTTACATATTTGTCATATGCATGTGCCCGCTTACCTTGAAAGATTGTATTCCTTGTGAACCAGTGGCGTTCTTTAGGGTAAACCACAGAGTAGTCCTGGCAGGGGACGACATATCGTATAGAGACAGTAAATAGCTCCAGATATCCAACGTTATTGTAAGAATGTGTGAGTGATTGCTAGATATTTGTTCCGGGTACTGTGATATCTCCAGGGATTAGTTTGCTCAACCCTTCTGGTAGTGTTCGGTCCGTTCCTCAGTAAGAGTTAAGCCTTCCTGGGCCTTTGTCACCCCGAGGTGGCTAGATATAGTCCATTTTGATAGTAACTTTTCCGGTCGGCTTGAATTATGTTAGATCCCCTCTTCAAGGAGATCTCCTGGGCATACCACAGTTACCCTTACCTTATTGTCCGTTAAACTTACCCCCTGTAACGGGAGGTTCAGCACTGGTTACAGGAAGTGCAGTTGAAGGTGCAGGCTGGTTGTATCCCCTTTTCCTGCATAACTTTACCCTTTCCGCTGCATAAGAATGATATCTGATTTGAGCGAATACCGACCTAACAATATGTAGTAATGAGTCATTTAGACCCGGGGCGCTGTTGGTTTCACTGGGGCGCTTTGCGAACCACTGCGTAGAGTAGATTTAACCACAGGCTAATGAATGTGTTTCCATTTATTGAGGGTTGTTGCTTTGAACATTATTAATAAAAATATAATATTAATATATATTAATATTATTAATAAAAATATATATAATATATCTGGTATTATTGTGTTTCGAATATTTGAACCTCCGGTCACTGTTTCCTTGCTCTCGTTAGGTGTAATTTGGGTTGCTTACACAACGTAACGTCCTATTCGCCCGCCACTAGACGATCACGATAAAAAGGTTAGCGCTCTTTAGATTACTTCGTATAATTCTAGATCTTTAAGAGCACTGCGTAATCGTGATCGTCTAGTGGCGGGCGAATAGGACTTTACCAGAATAATAGATTTTTATTAATAATGTTCAAAAGCAACAACCCTCAATAAATGGAAACACATTCATCAGCCTGTGGTTAAATCTACTCTACGCAGTGGTTCGCAAAGCGCCCCAGTGAAACCAATAGCGCCCCGGGTCTAAATGCCTTATTACTACATATTGTTAGGTCGGTATTCGCTCAAATCAGATATCATTCTTATGCAGTGGAAAGGGTAAAATTATGCAGGAAATGGGGATACAGCCAGCCTGCACCTTCAACTGCACTTCCGGTAACCAGTGCTGAACCTCCCGTTACAGGGGGTAAGTTTAACGGACAGTAAGGTAAGAGTAACTGTGGTATGCTCAGGAGATCTCCTTGAAGAGGGGATCTAATATAATTCAAGTCGACCGGACAAGTTACTATCAAAATGATCTAGCCACCTCAGGGTGACAAAGGCCCAGGAAGGCTTAACTCTTACAGAGGAACGGACCGAACACTACCAGAAGGGTCACGCAAACTAATCCCTGGAGATATCACAGTACCCGGAACAAATATCTAGCAATCACTCACAGATTCTCACAATAACGTTGGATATCTGGAGCTATTTACTGTCTCTATACGATATGTTGTCCTCTACTAGGACTACCCAGCAATTTACCCCAAAGAACGCCACTGGTTCACATGGAATACAATCTCTCAAAGTAAGCGGACACATGCATATATTGCATATGACAAATATGTAACACAAACTGGGACATAATAACATAGATACAGTACCCCATCACCCAGGCGTGTTAATAGACGATACAATAAGAACAAAGAAATGGGTATCCGGGGGATCACACAAGAGTACATACAAATCAGTTACATATCAAGCACCGCAATTATTAAGAACAGATAATATAAAATCCCTATTAGCAAGTATTACGCAGATAAAGAACCACTATTTACAAATACAGCAAAAGCAAGCAGGCACTGAGAGAAAGTATACAATACAAACAGAAAACTTGTGAGGGTCACTTTAGTTATGTACAAAGCCAATGCAATTTAGATAAAACATTCCAGTCGGATTAAATAACAGTGAAGCAAAGATACAAGAATGAAAAGCGAAGTACAATGAACGAGGTGCAGTCATTAATTTCACATTAACACAAAGGTGGTATTTAAAAGTGTAAAGCATGCAATTAATCAGAAGCATTTAAAAGAAGTTTAATTACTAAGAGTTACCAAGGGACACTGTTATAAATACTATTATTTCGAGTAGACTACTAAGTTGCTCAGGAGGTTTATTTCCAAGAACCATGTTCTCGAATGAATTAAAATACAATGGGGACGCTATAAGGACATTGTTCTTTGTTATTGTCACTAATCACTTACTTGTCAAGTTACCGCAACACAGGGTATTTTGACACAGAAATAACGCGGGTAAATACAATGACATAATGATGGAATTTATATAATCTATGAGGGTCTCTGTGACTCGTATGATCCTTAGAGGATCCGGATCTCTTCAATATCATTATAATATTATAATTTTTTATTATTATTATCCTGATACTCCTAGATCTTCTGTCTTTTTCAGCTTGTGCGATTTTAAAATTTCATGAATTCCCGCTTCCCGCTAAAATTCTCCCTGTACCGGTCTGCTTGAGTAATCTAGTATAACAAACTTATATTTCTTCTGTATTTGGTAGGTTAATTTCGTGTAGAATTCTGTAACGGTATGGAATTATTGCAGATATAGGTTACCGATATACTTTTTACAAAGGAAGAATTACTAGAATTAATTCTAAAGTGCCTAATTTTCATTAATATATTACATTTTTATTATTTCAGTCAATCTCAGTTCTTTGAACGACTCTGTAGATTTTTGGCGGATAGTTAGCAGAATCCTTGAAAAAAAGGTGGTAACGCTGCCGACGTTCAGTCGCGGAGGATTACCATCAATATTCTTGAGAACAAAGGATCATCTCCCAGGGTATGTTTACATTTTCACCCACGCACAAGTCTACGAAGCGACCATAGACTCTTACTCATGGTATCGACAGTGACAAGTAGGCATAAAATTCCCTAGGTGGTTCTTTCCGCCTAATATTCCTTTATAAAAATATGTGGATTTCTTCAAAAGTAATAAAGATAATTTCCACAATTTATCAAGTTAACGACAATTGTTTCGCCAACACTATGTTTTCATTTTGAACTAGTTCAAAATGTAAACTTGACGAAGCCACATTGTTGGCGAAACAATTGTCGTTAACTAAATAAATTGTGGAAATAATATATATTATTTTATTTAATCAAGTATTCACCTTTGTTTGCATACTTACTATTAGTAGTAAAAATAAGTTCGTGCGGTTTTGATAACAGATGTCGAATTATTCCATTGTTTCATCTGGCAACACGTTCATTTTGAAGTGTCAGCATTAGACTGATAGGTATAACTAATTTTTCACAAAAAAGCTTTGGTTTTCAAAAAAACTACAGATAATGAACTAATGCGCTAAACCTCCACACAGTAAATGCTTTTATGCCTATACTAACTACTTCTAGAGAAATTAGTTCGTCTATGCTTTTATGAATTTTTGTTCCATAACAGGATAACAATTGATTCAAGCACAGATTAATCTATAATACAAGGTACATTTAATACATGGTCACAGATTGCAGATGATTGATTACCTTGAGTATTATTCCTAATCGGTGTACATGGTGAGCACATTGACTCTGTGGTCAACATGCAGTAACTGATATAAGAATAAATTGACTAGTTATCAACACATATTTTCTTAAAAATGAATTTGTATTTATGTTGGAGTATTTCTAGTATAGTTCCGGATATGAAATATTTTACAACTTTTTTAAGGGATCCATAAATCGAAAACATTGCATAACCTTAAAAATAATAACCTAATAGGAAAATTATGAGTACTTCATCTGATGGATTGGAAGTTAAGGTAACTAATTCTTCATATAGGGTGTCCATACAGAATGGCGGCTGGCGTGAATTTGCATGTGGCTGGGGGGCAGCTGTTATCAATGTGGGCTGCACATATCCTATCAATAAGATGATTTTTAGACAAGTAAGTAGCATTTCATTGTAGAATTTTTTCTCACCCTGTGTTTGGAGAACTTTAATTATTCTTACAGATGTTACATGGTATAAACATTTATCATGCATTTTTGGAACTCAAGAGTGAAGGAATGTACTTTTTGTACAGAGGAATGTTGCCCCCTTTGTGCCAGAAGACATTTTCAATGGCTATCATGTTTGGAGTATACGAAGAAGTCAAAAGGCCCTTGATTGATAGTGGCATGAATAAGTATTTGGCTAAAACAAGTGGAGCATTAATATCTGGAACATCAGAAGCAATTTTAATGCCATTTGAAAGAGTACAAACTCTGCTAAGTGATTCATGTTATCATAACCATTTTCGAAATACCTATCATGCATTTCGAGTTATAGGTAGTCAGTATGGTTTTAAAGAATATTATCGAGGTCTCACTCCTATTTTACTAAGGAATGGACCTTCAAATATTGGTTTTTTCATTATTAGAGAAGAATTTCAAGCTAGAATGCCAACATTTGAATCGAAGTTAAATAAGACTTTAGCAGAATTTTTATGTGGTGCATCTATAGGTTTATTATTATCTACAGCATTCTATCCTTTGAACGTTGTAAAAATAGCAATGCAGTCAAAAATTGGTGGTGATTTTGAAAATGTCTGGAAGGTTTTGATCCAGATATATCGTGAGAGAGGTGGAACAATAAGAGGTATTTATAAAGGAATCCATACAAATTGTTCTAGGGCATTTATAAGTTGGGGTGTTATGAATACTGCTTATGAACATTTAAAAAGTTTAATTTGCAATTAAATTGGAAATGAGTATAGTGAGATCATACTTCAATTAAGTTCCTTTTAACAAATAGTAGTTTTTTCAATTGATTTAAAAAAAAATATTAATGAGAAATTCTGCTTTAAATAGGATAATTTGTGTATTTATTTTTCAACTAAGTGGTTACTTCTTTGAAGCAGGTTTCTAAAGTGAAGGAATGTTGATTAGTTTATATATTGTAAATCCCACTTAGTTATATCTTATAATTGGTTCACTTTTTATCAACTTCACAATAATTTCACCAACAATAAATACATTCATAAATGCTCAGGGAAATAAAAATTATGGTATCAATTTAGTTCAATTCTATTGATTTAATGGACAACTGTAGTTAAGAGTAAATTTTTCCTCAAGTCTAAAACCACTTATTCATCATTTTTCAAGTCAATGTTTTATGACTTATATCTCAAACTATCAATTTTATTGTCTTTGATATCTATGTTTTTAGCATATTAGTAAAATTATCGATTTGAGAGATACACATATCTGTTTTTTGATGTATTATCTTTCGGTATTTCTCTAATTAGGATTTGGACATGTTATATACGTGTTATATATATGTATTAGAATGGATATTTTGAGTTTATGTGCAATTTCAAAGATTTCAATTGTGTGATCATGTTTCTCAATTTGTATTAGTTCAATTGATGCTTTTAATATAAGAATAAACATTGTTGTGATCTTTTGTGAAAAATGAAGTATAATCCTATATTTTTGTTACTCCCAGTAGATATCTGTTGTGTATAAATGTTTTAAGTAACCAGAAAATGGTTAGGTAAATGAATTGTTTCATTATCTACAACTATTATTAATTAGCCGTAAGGAGAATGTATTCCTACATAGATAAATAAACGCTAGGAATTTCAAAAAACGAACATGAACATTAAATTTTGAAGCATTGAGAAATTCTGTTACCTATGAACTTATTTATGGATTAATATTCACCCTTGTTATACCTATGTAGCTACTAGATACAACTTTGAAAGCCTGTATAAGGTCCAGGTTTAAGTACTCATTTTACAAAACCTGAATTTTATAACTCATATTTCATCTATGGGAAATACTTTACACATAAATTCTCTTCAAAAAATGCAACTTCAGACAATGTTTCAATAATGTGTCCAGGTTTCTACTTTCTTTTATGTGCCTTTTAACGACAAACAAAAAGGTTATTTAAGTTTTGGAAAGAGCAAAATGTTAGCTGGCGTAATATTAGGGAATTATGGTGGGTTTTCTATAAGACAATAAGGTTTATGGAGTTTTTGGCTCAAAATTTGTTCACAATGATAGATAGCCTGGTGAGGTCTTTTACCACTAGTTGAACGATAACAAGTTTCATGCCCAAACAATTGTTTAAAATTATATGAATTGATTCTTTTTACAAATTTTAGTGACCATCTCAGAATTAAACGACCGCTTTCGGTCACCATTTTCTTCACTTAAGCAATATTAAGTTTATGGCTGGCCAGAGTGAGGCAAATCTTACATTATATCTGGATCACTTTTGAATTCACTACCACTCATACGCACATGTTGTTAATGAAATTGATTCACTGTAAGCCTTATTGAACATTTTCAGTGCTTTTGCAACACATTTGCATTGCAAATTTTAAGACCAACTCTGTTCAATATTGTGATTCTTTGTGAAAATTATAAAACACTGACTTGATAAAATTTAAACTGAAACAAATTAAATAACAGATGATGCTCTAACTTCGCTTAGAGTACAGCCAAACTCATCAAGAAAAAGATTTATGACAATCCCTTTAAGTGAGCTTTTTTGAAATAATGTAAACCAAATCAATGAAAAAAGTAAATTCTGATTTTCGGAATAAAGTAAATTATATTTTTTCTACTTGTAATTATTACAAGACATGTGTCTGGGATGAATTCCACCTCACCTAAATCTAGGTTGCCATGACACATTGCTATGATGAAACTGGTGTGTTTTATTCATTCTTACAACATATTTGCTGGTGCGGATGTGAATGAGAATAAACTAAAACTGTGCACTTTGTTTTTTGTGTTTTTTTAATCCCAGTTCATCCTAGGCGTTAGTTTAGTAAAAGAGTAATTTCAGTTTCTGTGGTCTTGACCCTGTAGTTGCAGTCCATAATGTGAATCGAAAGGTGAATGGATGATTAGGTTTATATTAGTTAGGAAGTAAAATGAGCACATTTAACAAGACATTCATAATTATTCAACTTGGAAACCGACTATATTGGGATATAGTGATACTGATATGGAATCCAAAGAACTACAAAAAAAAACAATGGTTAAATTTTGTACTGTAGTAGCATTGCATCAAGAGATACAATACCTAATAAACTAGTTATAGTGATAACTATTTTATTATAAACTTTTTGTGGGCATGGTAATTTGATGTTCATCACGTGGCCAATTCTGCTTATGATAATAGTAATGTCAACAAACTTTTACTTCCATAGAACACAAGCAGTTAATGCAGTAAATGCCACATAATGGTTTTATTCTCAAAATAAATATCTCAATTTTTAAAATTTTTCACAGCTAAAAATAATATACTGATACATTATATTTATTAATATATATAAGGGTTTTCACATACTTAACATTCTCTAAACGATTGTACTGAAATAATTAACATCCGGATACTAATTTAAAATGAATCAAAACTATACAAATAAAACTAATTAAAAAAGATTAGTGAATACAAGATTTTTCAATCTTGCACATTACAGAATTCAAAGCTTAACAATCTTAATGATTTCGGTTTTTACTTGACGGAAATTCATCTTGAAATTTATGGGGTAAAAACAATTTTAACTTCGCTGTTTTATTGTTTTCACAACATTTCTTCCGCCATGCCATCACTTCATCAGGTGAGTATTTGAACTAAGTGTATAATGCGAAAAATGTTCTAAGTACTTAACTTCGTTCACAAAATTTAGAGGGGCGGAGAAATATAGTTTATAATCATTAGGGAATGCCAAAATACATATTATTCAAAGATGTGGGTATTTATTTATGTCTATTCGATTGTTCAATAGTATTTACTTTTTATTATAATATATCTATCGATTAATATGGTAATCAATAAATTGAGTCTATGAGGTCTGTTGGGTTTTGTTTTTTATTAATACAAATTTTTCATATTCCCTATTGTTTGAAGTAAACGTTTTTTTTGTCCAATATACACAATGTAGAATAATACATTCTACGTTGTCAACATTTTCACAATTTGTGTGTAAGGTTATAGAATGCACAGAAATATGTCTAGTGTATCGTATTAAAGGAGCGCGGGTTACATGTTGTGGGTTGGGAAGAGTGGGGGAATATGTTGTGGAGAGGGGAATGATTAATTTCTAATCGGTTCTTCAGTTTTTGAAGTTCGGGATCTTTATGGACTGTGATTATTTCAAGCACCCGAATAAATTAATTTTTAACCTTTTTCGGCGTCCATGTTGTTATTATCTATATGGTGATTGACAGCTTTAATGTGTTCAAAGAAGATCGACCTTCTGAGGTTTTCCTAATCTAGGAAAACCTGAATGTCCTTCGACATTCTTTATACAGATAGTCCTTGTGCTATAACAAAGGCCGTTAAATTGTCTTTCAATCTTTTAGATCAAGGGTAAACCACAGAAATATTTATATATATATATAGTGAACCGTTACACTACATTTAAAGATTTTTCAGTTTACTAGAAGTTTTCTAAATGGTTAAAAGGTGAGTAAATATTTGTTGTTGATTGATGTGATATATATTGAATATGAATTATTTGATAAAATAGAAAAAGGCTTTTTACTTGATAGAAGAAATATAACAAAATTTGAATATCAAAACAAATTAAATATAATATGTTGTCTTCTACAATTTTAATTTCAAAAAAATTTTATTCAAAAAACTTTTAGAATTAAATTAATGTCTAAAATAAGCACCGCTTACGTGTAGTAGACGTATATCATAAAAACTCAATATATAATGTCAAATGGAATAAATAAACCAATAGATATACGAAAGTCATTAAAATTAATAAATAAATATTTAAAGGAGACAAAATTTTGTTTCTGGTCTTACCTTTAAGAACACCAATTGCCTTTTAAAAAACATGAACACACTTTGAGGACTTCTCAAAGAATATAATTTATTTGAAGTATTTAATATATTTAAATATTCGAATAAGTTAATTCAGAAATCTCTCAAAACATGCACTATATCTTCAAAAAACAAATATAATTCTAAGTAATTCCTTCATCGGTCCTAAATAATATTCTAAATATCAAAATCAAAAAACTAACCTATATCACAACGCACACGTGGTAACAATGAATGCTTCCAAAATAAACCAACTTTAGAATTCAAGATTGATTTATGTTCTAACAAAATCAAAGAACAGTGTAAGTTATTTAAATTCATTGACATTCCATAATGACATTTATTGAAGCCAAAATATAATTATATATTATATATAAAATAAAATAGAAAAAGGCTTTTTACTTGATAGAAGAAATATAACAAAATTTGAATATCAAAACAAATAAAATATACTATGTTGTCTTCTACAATTTTGATTTCAAAAAAATTTTATTCAAAAAACTTTTAGAATTAAATTAATGTCTAAAATAAGCACCGTTTACGTGTAAGATTTATATATATATTTATTTATATCTATGAAAACCAAATCTTGTTCAAAAATACAAAACTAAGGTTTGATTGTATCAGTCTCTACTTGTCGGAAATACATCTCGATGATTAAAGTAAAACAACTAAATTTCTGCTAATTTATTTAATTTCACAACAATTGTTTCATGAAAACATGACTTCGTCAGGTGAGTATGGCACCTGTACCATATTCACCTGACGAAGTTGTATTCATGTACATTCTGTCAAGGAAGTACCGGGAATTATCGATTTAAATCTGGCGGGGCAATGAGGCAGGTAACATTTTTTTTTCCTAGGTTGGTACCACTGTCCTTAATTACTATGCCAAGCTTGAGCGGGACCTGTCAACTAGTGGTTTGCAACAGCTGATTAAGTCAGTCGATGTCAGAGTGCGTGCCGATTTTTACTATGGGTGATTACGTTGAGCAAAGAATTTGTTTAAAGTTTTGTGTTGCAAATGAATTTTCGTGTGCCGATGCATTGAAAATGTTGCAAAAGGCCTTTGGTGATAATGCTCTATCGAAAACTCGTGCATATCAGTGGTACAGAGCCTTCAAGGACGGTCGTGAAGTGGTCGCCCATCGACGGCTTCGATCGAAGATAACGTCGATAAAATTAAGGAAAGGGTGCTGGAAAACCGTCGTACCAGCTTGAGAGAGATAGCACATGATCTTAAGATATCACACGAGTCCTCACGTACGATTTTGATTGATATTTTGGGCATGAGAAAGGTGGCCGCACGACTCGTACCGAAAGACCTGAATTTTCTTCAAAAACGTCATCGCGAACAGGTTGCTTCAGACATGCTGGATCGCTGTAATTCCGATTCTACATTCATGGAACGCATTATAACTGGTGATGAGACCTGGGTCTACGAGTACGATATGCAAACAAGCCAGCAATCATCGGAATGGGTGGCAAAAAATGAGCCGAAACCGAAAAAACCACGCCAAAGCCGCTCGAAAATGAAGGTGATGCTCATTGTTTTCTTCGATATCCGTGGCGTGGTGCACTACGAATTCGTTCCAGAGCGTCAGACGGTAAACAAGGAGTATTACCTAGGCGTTATGAAACGTTTGCGTGAGCGTATCCGTAAGAAGCGGCCAAATTTGTGGGCGAACAACTCATGGATTTTGCATGACGATAACGCGCCTTCTCACCGAGCTACGATTGTGACTGACTTTCTCGCCAAAAACTCAACAAACGTGCTTCAGCAACCACCGTATTCGCCGGATTTGGCTCCCTGCGATTTTTTCCTCTTCACAAAACTAAAATTGCCCCTTCGTGGCACCCGTTTTGAGTCGATTGAAGCCATTAAACAAAATTCGGCGTGAGAGCTAAAGTCCATCCCGGAAAGCGCCTATAAAAAATGTTTCGATAATTGGAAGTGCCGTTGGCATAGATGTATTGGAGCAAATGGAGCCTATTTTGAAGGCGACCCAATAAATTTTGACGATTTAATGTAAAAATGTTGTTTTAATTGAAAATTCCCGGTACTTTCTTGACAGAGTAGTATACTGCTCTTAAAATTTCGATTTCTAAACTATTACAATTATCATCTGAAATGATACATTTCTACAGATCTCTTTTTAGATACGTCAAAGTATTGATTTTTGATGAAATCAGCATGATCAGTGCAGAACTGTTAGCCAAAATTGATTTACTCTTAAAACAAATTACTGCAAATCATAATGTTGATTTTGGCTGCATTGACGTCATTTTAATTGGTGATTTACGCCAGGCGCCACCAGTAAGGGCAACATTGATATATAAACCTATTAAAACGACAATGGTTGGTCCACATTTATGGCGAAGTCTTAAATTTTTTGAACTAACGCAAGTCATGAGACAGGCAAATGCTGCATTTTCATTGATACTTACAAAGATTGGCAATGGTGAAGTTTTGGAACAGTTTCAATTAGAAATTATCGAATCAAGATTTTTCAAAAAAGAAGAAACTCAAGAATTAAGTCCTCATGGTGGTCGTTCATTTTATACTAATGTCGCTGTAGACAGTTACAACAATTCAATTTTGCAAGAATCTCCAGATTAAGTCATCTCAATAGCAAAGGATATAATAACTGGATCTAAAAATCAAGAACAAGAAGCTTCTTTTAGATTACAACTAAAAAACCAATTTTAATGTGAGTCAATATACAAAAACTATCAAATTGATATCCTTATATTATTATATAATCAATATAAAATATTTTTCAATGTCTGGGAAAAAACCTTTTTACATCCCGACTTGAAATGTATTAATACAAATGTATTAACAAAAACTATATAAGTATGTATATTAACATACAAATACAAGAAAATCCACTATTCCAATATAATTCTGAATTTAAAGTCATTTAAATTTTACTTCTATCAAGTATTGACTCACATTGGTTTTTTAAATTATGAAATAATTTCATATAGAGTCTTTATATCCACAATATATTCCTCAATTATTTATTATTTTTGTAATTCTGGTTATTTTTCTCATCATGGGACATTATTTGGGGTGAATAAGTTTTGTTATTGTTTTTCTGTGTTCCGAGTACAAATAGTTATTGGTTATACGTAACAATACGTTGAACATTTCTGTTTTATTTTGGATACTTTAAAGCTTACTTCAAGTTTATTTGTTCCATGTTTTATCTTATTTTGGTAAGTTGAATTTTGATCTTGTTATATATTTGAATTTGAATTCAATACATTTCTGATGAGGCCATATAGGCCGAAATAGCTATCAAATGTTCGAGTTCTCGTTCAATTATTTTTATTTGATCCTTGATTTTGATAATTTTAGATAATTTTGGAATAGTGGATTTTCTTGTATTTGTATGTTAATATACATACTTATATAGTTTTTGTTAATACATTTGTATTAATACATTTCAAGTCGAGATGTAAAAAGGTTTTTTCCGAGACATTGAAAAATATTTTATATTGATTATATATAAGGATATCAATTTGATAGTTTTAGTATATAGTTTCAATATATAATGTAGAAGTTAGAATATATAATTCTGAATTTAAAGTCATTTAGATTACAACTACACCAAAAATTTGTCATCGATACTGGGGGATTACCTTACCAAATCACTTTTGTAAAAGGAAAGTATGACCTTATCACAACAAACATCGATGTAAGTGATGGATTAGTTAATGGTGCCGTTCACCTAGATTTCAATGAGGACAATGTAGTTTGCAGAGTTAGGCTCGAACTCTGTGGATCACCAAAGGTTGGGCAAAAAGCAAGAAAAAAAGCTGCTTTACTAACTGTTCAAAGCAAAGTACATAATGCTGCTGTACCTATTGAATGGCGAACATCCAACATTACCATGACAAGGACAGTTACTGGTAAACGTAAACACTTTCCCATAATTTCTGCTTGTGCTATGACTATTCATAAGTCACAAGGTGGAACATTTGATCAAATTGTTTACGAGTATGACAAAATACTACATCCACAACAACTTGTTTATGTTGCTCTCTCTCTCGTGTAACAAGCATTGAAGGTTTATTTATCGTTACATTTGATCATCAAACTAAATTTCGATTTCATCATAATCGAGTACAAGCTTCATCAACAATATCTCTAGTACAAGAGTTTCAGAGATTGTCATTAAATAAGCTTGAAACGAAGCCAAAATCAGTCATTGATTTCATTACTAGAGATAAAGGCATTTCATTGCGTACGTTCAACGTCCAAAGCCTTCGTAAACATTCACTTGATTTAATCGACTCTGTTACAGAAAAAACGAACATTTTGTTATTATCAGAGACATGGTTGGACAATAAAGAAGAATGTGATATACCGAATTTTAATTGTATAGCTCACTTTAAAAGTGATTTTGTTCGTTCAGGAGAAGTTGCGATTTATCACAACACAAATGATACGACCAATCATGTAACACCAAATATGTCGGTCATTATGAACAATATTCAGGACTTGCACGTAAGACGTACAAGTGTTGCAGATTTATGTGCAGCAGAGTGTGTAATGGAAAACGGCGTTACTTTAATCATGGCAGTCATATATGTCTCACCAAATAACAAATTAATAGATATTCAGGAGTTCATTCATCGAGCACTGTTAGAGTATTCTAAAAATGTATCTCAAACGCTTAGCAGATACAACAGAAATTTAGATAAACGTCCACTCATTTTGGCCGGTGATTTTAACATCAACTTCAGTAATGAAAAATCAAAACCATTGCTACAGTTTCTAGAGGAAGAATTTGATTTAAGAATAAACAATAATCCAGCAGAATCAACAACAAAATATAATATTATACTACCATCGATGCAGTTTTTTCAAGACATTTAAATAAAATAGAATCCCAAACATATGTTTCCTACTTCAGTTACCACAAGCCAATTATTACTAAAATTTAGCCTACTAATTAAGTTTATATTACATTATATTTGTTAATAATAAAAAAATGTTATTATAACAAAAAAAAAATAAAATTTCATAACAATTCCTTCACTAATTAATCGAAAGCAGCTTCGTTCCATCTGGGTCTCCCTTGACACTTCTCAATTTTTTGTTCCATTTGATATTATATAATGAGTTTTGATTTTATATGTCTACTAAATTTAAGCAGTGGTTATAAGACATTAATTTAATTCTAAAACAAGTTTTTGAAATTATAATTTGTAGGAGGCTAACTGAATAAATCTGTTTTGATATTTAAATTTTCTAATTTTTTTAATTTAAATAAGTGAACAAGTAAAAAACCTCTTCTTATAATTTTATTTAAAAAACATGTATTCCAAATAATGTTAAAATATTTCAGCTATTAAGTGTTCTTATTTTAATATAATATACTTTTATTTTTGCCTATTACATTCATCTGGATATAAATAATCCATTATTGGAAATAGGGCAATTTACAGAAACAAGATATTCAAGCAAATTTCTTTAGAAGATCATTTATCAATGATTTTGTCAACAAATTAGTACTAAACATGAATTTTTTTTTGTAAAAATAATTAGCTATTGAATACTATCTGCACTCCAATTTCTTCTTATTTTCCTCTTCTTTTGGACTCCGTTTTCAGTAGACCTTAATGGATCTGGTGTTAGTGGAACATAATTCGGACTGAAAAGTTCACTGTCTCTTAGACTTGTTGGTGAATAAGTTGGAGATACTGAAACAAGTGGATCTTCAAAGATTTTACCCACAAGATCAAAAACGCCTTGTTTGAACTTTCGAATCTGCTTGTCATTCATTTTTGACAAATCTGGCAGTAAACTACGAAAAAATGACATGTGTGAATCCTCAATATTATATTTTCTTGCATTTTGGTTCTCTAGACATCCCATGAAAGAGTTTTCGATAAAAACATTGAAACCTTTATCCAGGGTTTGATATTCTTGAAGTTTATCGACTTTCTGATGAGGATTATTAACCTCTGGTATATCAATAGGCTGGGTTCGGTATTCGAAAAGATCATTATTTCCAGGTTGTTCTTTATAATCATTGATTGTATCTTCACGATGATTGTTGTCTCCAATATTTGTTCCTAGATTTTCAGTGCAAATTTTGCGCTTTATAAAGGGTTTTTCAATAATAGGTTTCATTTTGAGATTAAAAAAAACGAGTATATTTTAAGAGAAATCAATGAATGTTTATTTCATTTGTAGAGACCACCTTAATCATTCCTCGTGCAGATTTCTGCTTTGCTCTGCTGCAGCTTGCTGGCGTATCATATAGAGGACACGACTAGTCTTGAATGACCTGACTGACCGTTCCCGCCGAGTTCAAGTAGGGCAAGGCACACAGCATTCGACGACCGTTCCGACGTGGAACACAAGGTTACTGGTATCACAGCCAGACATGCTCACCACGTCTGTCTGAAGAGTTCAGCTGCGCATGCTTGGAACGAAACGCGTTTCCCATATTAAGAGGTAGAAGCTCCCTCATAACACCCGCATTCCTTAAGAGTTTCATTGGTGACCCCGACGTGATCCTGCCCTAAATACCCCATACAATATTTCCGTGGTAGCCTTCCTTTCGTTCCACAGTATCCCCGCTGGAGATAGTACCGCGTCCAACCCATCGGCGGACTGTTTTCTACCTCATTCCAACGCCCTATTCCGTTATCTTACCGACGCTCACTGGAGGGGAAGTGTGTAGCGACCACCTTCTTCGCTCATCGTCCAGAATTCTGCTTTGCTCTGCTGCAGCTTGCTGGCGTATCGTATAGAGGACACGACTAGTCTTAAATTACCCGACTGACCGTCCCCGCCGAGTTCAAGTAGGGCAAGGCACACAGCGTCTGACGACCGTTCTGACATGGGGCACAAGATCACTGGCGTAACAGACAGACGTGCGCACCACGTCTGTCTGAAGAGTTCAGGTGCGCATGCTCGGAACGAAACTCCGTCTCCCTAATTAAGAGGTAGAAGCTCCCTTATAACACCCGCATTCCTGAAGAGCTTCACCATCAAAAATGGAAAACGATATCAGCCAAATGGTCGCCACGGTTACGGGTGCAGCACCATATCCCTTTCATGAAATTTTCCGTGACTATTTCGCACATCTGCGGTTATAACTTAACCTATTCCATCTTTAACCATCTTTAATCGATTGTGAAGCAAGGTCATAGACCTTATCTTTCATGTGCCCCCAAAGAAAAAAGCCTGAAGGTGTTAAATCACAAGATCTCGGTGGTCAATGTGATCACCTTTTCGAGAAATAACACGACCAGGAAACTTTTCTTGCTAAATTGCGAATGTTTCGTTGATTTCGTGACACTCCCTCTTGTTGAAAATTAACGTAGTCCACATCAAGTTGTTCCAATTTCGGCGCAAAAAATCATTAATCATAGCTGGTTAGCGCAATTCAGTCACAGTAACAGTTGCACCAGCCTAATGTGCAATGTCGTTTGTTGAATGCCTAATTCGAAAGATCGACGAATAATCGACAAGCCTAGGTTTTCGTCAACACTACGGGCTACAGCAGCAATATTCTCAGTTGTTTTTGAGAGACGCACACAGTTTCGATTCTTCACATCACTAGCTTGTCCCAATACCTAAAATTTTTCCACCAGTTTCATTATTTCCGACCAAAAAGGTGCTTCACTACTTGCCAAAAGTGCTTTAGTTTTGTGGACTGTGATTGCAAAATTTTCACAATTTTTGTAGTAAATTTTTACGATTTCAATGCGTGTATCGTCTCGTTTTTCGTAATGCCGTAGTTTTTACTTATCCAAAGATGACGGCTTCAAAAGTGACAGCTGCCCAGATAACTGGCTATTCAAAATGAAAACCTCTTATTGGAAAACCCTTTATAAGGCAGAAGGAATTACAAATGCTGATTCAAGTAGTTACTTCTGTTAGAGCCAGCATCAGATCTATTTTGTTTGTTCTCCAGATTATGTACAAATGCTCCTCGGATATGTCGCCATTGTTCCCTATAGCTTGCCGCTAAAAAATAAAACGAACTTCAGAAGTAATACATATAATAGAAAACATCTTACAGGGAGGTATAAAGGCAGTTGAACAAAGAATCCCAACCAGGAATTATCCACCCTTCATACCTCTTCATTCTCAAGCAGACGTAAACCCTCAAATCCGAATTTTCTAATACAAAAATTATAACAAAATATTCATCTTATTTACTTATACAACCTCCATTTAACGGTAAACACTTGACTAAACGTCGAGGTACATCTGGAACTAGATCACATACATAATTTTCGGTGATGGTGGTCCAAGACTGTAAAACTGACTAAATTAAATCATTTTTATTTCGTGGCGCTGCTCGCTCAACTTCAATCTTCATTAGTCCTCATATATTTTCAATGGAACTAAGATCTGGTGAACCTGCTGGCCATGAAATGGTTCTCTCTTGGTGTTCTTGCATCCAGGCTTGAGTAAAGGCTGAAATATATCATCTTGCATTATCCTCCTGAAAACGCCACCCCTCTAGATATAAAGCATACGCCGTTTCAAGAAAAAATCGTTCAGAATGCCACAATACTTTTCACTATTGATGGTACCATCAACTATACAGAGCGGCGTAGCACCACGCTGAGATATTGCGCCTCAAACCATTATTTTGGTGGGTAATTTGGAAATTTGAACGGTAAAAGGTTGTTTTAATAGGATTTTGAAGTGATTTCCACCAAGTTGGAAACAACTTTCATCAGATATAAAGCCATTATTAAAATTATTTTCTTGAAAACGTTGATAAAATTCTATCCTTCGTTCCTTTTGTAAAGGTGTAATTATAGGGATTTTTTTCCTTGATATGTAGCCTTATCTTTTGTGTGACATACGGGCCGTTTCTGGACATACATTCTGTCGAAAAAGTACCGGGAATTATCGATTTAAATCTGGCGGGGCAATGAGGCAGGTAAAATTTTTTTTCCTAGGTTGGTACTACTGTCCTTAATTACTATGCCAAGCTTGAGCGGGATCTGTCAACTAGTGTGTTTGCAACAGCTGATTAAGTTAGTCGATGTCAGAGTGCGTGCCGATTTTTACTATGGGTGATTACGTTGAGCAACGAATTTGTTTAAAGTTTTGTGTTGCAAATGAATTTTCGTGTGCCGATGCATTGAAAATTTTGCAAAAGGCCTTTGGTGATAATGCTCTATCGAAAACTCGTGCATATCAGTGGTACAGAGCCTTCAAGGACGGTCGTGAAGTGGTCGCCCATCGACGGCTTCGATCGAAGATAACGTCGATAAAATTAAGGAAAGGGTGCTGGAAAACCGTCGTACCAGCTTGAGAGAGATAGCACATGATCTTAAGATATCCCACGAGTCCGCACGTACGATTTTGATTGATATTTTGGGCATGAGAAAGGTGGCCGCACGACTCGTACCGAAAGACCTGAATTTTCTTCAAAAACGTCATCGCGAACAGGTTGCTTCAGACATGCTGGATCGCTGTAATTCCGATTCTACATTCATGGAACGCATTATAACTGGTGATGAGACCTGGGTCTACGAGTACGATATGCAAACAAGCCAGCAATCATCGGAATGGGTGGCAAAAAATGAGCCGAAACCGAAAAAACCACGCCAAAGCCGCTCGAAAATGAAGGTGATGTTCATTGTTTTCTTCGATATCCGTGGCGTGGTGCACTACGAATTCGTTCCAGAAGGTCAGACGGTAAACAAGGAGTATTATCTAGGCGTTATGAAACGTTTGCGTGAGCGTATCCGTAAGAAGCGGCCAAATTTGTGGGCGAACAACTCATGGATTTTGCATGACGATAACGCGCCTTCTCACCGAGCTACGATTGTGACTGACTTTCTCGCCAAAAACTCAACAAATGTGCTTCAGCAACCACCGTATTCGCCGGATTTGGCTCCCTGCGACTTTTTCCTTTTCCCAAAACTAAAATTGCCCCTTCGTGGCACCCGTTTTGAGTCAATTGAAGCCATAAAACAAAATTCGGCGCGAGAGCTAAAGTCCATCCCGGAAAGCGCCTATAAGAAATGTTTCGATAATTGAAAGTGCCGTTGGCATAGATGTATTGGAGCAAATGGAGCCTATTTTGAAGGCGACCCAATAAATTTTGACGATTAAATGTAAAAATGTTGTTTTAATTGAAAATTCCCGGTACTTTCTTGACAGAGTAGTACTTTTATATTTCGTTGATTTAGAAATCTGTTAGCCAATTTGCGAAACCCCAAGCGCGGATTGTGTCGTTTAAATTGTTTCCTTTAATCTAACGCGGTCTTCCTGAAACTGGTCTATGTCATTTTTATCCTCTTTATCGTCTCATATACAGCATTTTTTCCCAGTTTTAACTTTTTTAACGTTTCGAAAACCTTTTCTATACAAATATTCCACCTGTTTTCTTTTTTCTTATTGCGGCATTATTTCATAAATTGTATACCTGTCCATAATCAACAATATTTGACAAATTGTTTTGCAATGCATTTTTGGCCATAGCCGACTATCTGCACAACCTATTTTATACATTACTTTTGTCTTAGAATGTTACAAAAAAGAAGTATATCAAGATTATGAAAAATAATAAATTCGGATACTTTCTAGACGGATTATATGTCCATATTTTTAATTGTTTTTGCGTTTAATTTTTGAAAATCCATAGTATTCGAACACACATTATTAAATTTCCACAGAATATTCATTAAATTCTCAACATGTTTTGATAACACAGTATCGTTGAAAGGGTGAAAGTACAGTAAACCAAATAATAAAACCATCTATAGTTGGATTGATTTGGCCGATGATTGGTAGAAATGATATTTATATTTGATCTAATAATGAAACATGTTTCTATTTTATTATTTTCATGGTACTAACGTACGTTTCGTCCATCTTGAACGACTTCGTCGGGATACAAGGTATTTTTGTTTTCAATTAATAGTTTTTGAAAAATATGTACATATGTTAATTATTAATAATAATATAAAATCTGGTCTCGTAGCTTAATTCGTATATTTCACATAAATTCAATTTCAGACCTCTGTCTTCAACATGTTGAATGTCAGAATTATTTGAAACGAATGATTATTTTCTAAAAGCTGTTTCAAATAATGCGAGTCTTTTAAATCTTTATCAAAACTTCTTTCGTGTTCAGATAACTGGATTTCAAAATTTCTAATGATATAAATGTATCGTATCACTGTTAAGCACAATATTTTGCTTATTATTCCAGTATTTTGAAATAAACAAATAAAAGTGAATTTTTTAATCCCAATGATTAATTAAGATAGTTTTTGTGGACTGTATTGAAGTTGTTAAACTTTAATATGCACGTACTTATATGTTGTTATCTGAATGATGAATTAGTTCTGGTTATCTAATAAAAATCCCCAACGAAGGAGCGAAAGTGAAGTAAACTCGAACACTTTAACGATAACAATTATATTTAAGTTTCGCTGTATATAATACCACGAACAAATGTGAATCTGCCAATACTTGGGCAACGACAATATGTGGATTACTATGTTTATAAAATAGAAAAAGGCTTTTTCCTTGATAGAAGAAATATAACAAAATTTGAATATCAAAACAGATTTAATCTGTTAGTTTTCTACAGTTTTAATTTCAAAAAAATTTTATTCAAAAAACTTTTAGAATTAAATTAATGTCTACAATAAGCACCGCTTATATTTGATAGACGTATATAATCAAAACTCAATATATAATGTCGAATGGAATAAATAAAAAAAAAAGATTTTTTTGAAATTAAAATTGTAGAAGACTAACAGATTAAATCTGTTTTGATATTCAAATTTTGTTATATTTCTTCTATCAAGTAAAAAGCCTTTTTCTATTTCATTTTATATATAATATATAATCATATTAAGGCTTTAATTAATCTCATTATGGAATGTCAATGGTTTAAATATAAGCTTATAACACCTTACACTTTTCTGTGATTTTGTTAAGAACATAGACTATCTTGAATTTTATAGTTAGTCTATTTAAAGCAATTTATCCTGTTAAACACGTTGGAGATGAGATATATTGATAGTTATTTGATTTTGATATTTGGAATATTATTTAGGGCCGATGAAGAGATTACCAGAATTATAATTGTTTTTTGAAGATAGCATGTTTTGAGAGATTTCTGAATTAACTTATTTGAATATTTAAATATATTAAATATTTCAAATAAATTATAATTTCTGAGAAGTCCTTAAGTTGTGTTCATGTTTTTGAAAGGCAATTGGTGTTCTTAATGGTAAGATCAGAAACAAAATTTTGTCTCCTTTAAATATTTATTTATTAAGTTTAATGTCTTTTTTATATCAGTTGGTTTATTTATTCCATTTGACATTATATATTGAGTTTTGATTATATACGTCTAGTAAAAATAAGCGGTGCTTATTTTAGACATTAATTTAATTCTAAATGTTTTTTGAATACAATTTTTTTGAAATTAACATTGTAGAAGACTAACAGATTAAATCTGTTTTGATATTCAAACTACGTTTATAGTAATCGCGATAATCTTGTGCCGGGGACAAAAGCGGTAAAGTTGACTATTACGACAATAGTGAATACGATAATTTGGGTGGAAGCTACAAGCGACAAGGGTTGATTATAACCGAAGTTATAATGCAGTATCTTGGACGAAAAAGCCACGAGAGACAAACTTGACTATCCCAATGATAATGGAATATCTTGGACCGAAAGGCTACAAGCTACTTGGGTACTATCGGGATGATAATTATTTTAGGGTATATTCAAAAACTAAATGTTAGAGGTATCTCAATGCATCCTTTCTAACAAAAAGAGAGAAATTAACGAAATTGATTGAAAGTACTGTTTGTGGGTGGACTTAATGAGAGAAAAAACTTTCTCATTGGTTAAATAAATAATTATGAGTTCAATGCTAATAGATAAGGAGAGAATGAACATATTATAATCCCCAATGCTGTCTCTTATCTTATTATTTTTTCTATCAGAGATGTATGATATCCAGTGCTATATGATATTTGTTTTATTATATTTTTCTTTTTGGAAATTAAAATGATCTGATGGAATATTTGATTTGAAAATCTATAAATATTTCAGCTAAGAAAGGAATTAAAGGATTGCCCATTATTAATTCTTCTTTACTCAACATATTGGATGAAGTAGTCTGTTACTTTATGATAGTTCATTTAAAAAATGAAATGAAGTAAGAAATTACTTCGTTTTCTATCAATTTTTATGAATAGTGACTGGAGTTTTGTAGTGTTCACTACATTTTTAAACTGAATAACAAAATTTAGTTCAAAGGTTTTATATATTCATCCAAGGCGGAGGGCCGTCGGCTCGTTTAATAGTATTATTTTCAAAGTTGTTTATTTTTAAATATTTCTATTGTTTTCAGGATATCTAATTTTTTTCTTTCGATTCCAGATGTAATATTTCAAGATTGTCTTATTCTGGGAAGAGATGACTTGTTTCGATAAAATGTTTCGGAAAATTAGAGTTAACTTTCCGGTTCCTGAATGATTATGGATGTTCTTTGAACATTTTTTGTTGGATCTCCTGGTTTGTCCTACATATACGCTACTGCACTGGTGAGAATTTAATTTATTAACTTCTGAATTATTAAGCGGGTTGTTTTCGTGTTCAGCATTGAAAAAGAGATTGCAAACTTTATGCGAGGGTGTGAAAACTATTTTTATATCAGTTTTTGAAATAATTTGAGCTATTTTTTTAGGAGATGTCTCGAAAAATAGGTTGAATAATATTATAGATTTAATAATTTTTGGGGGATTAGTTTAAAACGTGATTCTGAGTGGAATACCTTTCTGTCATAAATAACTAAAAATAATATGTGTACACGTTTTTCCAAAACTACAAATTTAAAATAAAAACTGTATAATACCTTGTAAACTGGCGAAGTTCTTCAAGATGGAGGAAACGTACGTTAGTGCCATTCAATAAAATGAAAATAGTTATATGCCTTTCATTAATTAATCATTAATCAAATCAAGTTGATCGTTAAGTCAGATGTTTGAACTCATCCTTACAGAAATATCTGGCTGGATTGTTTTATAAGGGCAATTCTGAATATCTTAAAAAGATAATGTGTCGTAGAAACATGTCGTGAATATAAATGAACATTCTGTGGAAATCTAATCATGTGTTGTGTTTTCAATAAATATGTTTATAGTTATATATTCCAAATAATTAAACTGATATCTCGGATAGTAATTTTTAATGCGGAATAAACAAAAAGTACAAAAAAGCCTATATTCATTGCTACACTTACGAAATACCTCTAGGTTATACAAAGTATCTTTACTTCCCACGAACTCATTAGTTGTTACTATTAGTATCGTTTTAGAAGTTCATATATACAGTAAATTGTAAAGAATACCATGTCATATCAGCTCTCGACTTTATTTAATAACCAACGTATCAGATACTGATTTCATTGCCCTTTTAGAACAATGCCTGCACAAAAACTATTTTCAATTTAATAATAAAATATACGAACAATTAAACGGCCTAGCTATGGGCTCACCACTGAGTCCACTCCTTGCAGACATATTCATGTCAGAAATAGAAAATAAAATCTTCAATTCGAAACTACCTGTAAATATCCATTTCTGGTATAGATACGCAGACGATATTCTCACGTGTATCTCCGGAACATCCAGACAACTGAGTCAATTTTTGAATTTCTTGAATAATACTCACCCAAAAATTAAATTCAAATTAGAAAAAGAATCGAAGAAGAGTATTACATTTTTAGACCTCTCGATATCACACTCAAATAAAAAAATAGAATTCAACGTGTTTAGAAAACCCACATCCACTGATATATGTATTCCTATTTATTCCAATCACCCATTTTCACAAAAAATATCAGTGTATCAATCGATGATCCATATTCGCATTTCCCTTATCAAAAAATGACCGCGAAGCTGAAGTCCAAATTATAAAATCAATAGCCGCGAACAACGGTTTCAACCCCAATATAATAGATAATCTAATTCTACAGAAACTATCTAAAATAGCTATTAGCCAAATTTATCCTATCATAAAAACCGAAGAAAATAAAAAAATCATTTCTCTATCGTACTTTGGTAGCATAAGTCAAAAAGTGGCCAATAGTTTTTCAAAATCAGATGTCAATATTGCCTTCAAAACGCAAAACAAGTTATCATCGGCATTTTTTAACGCAAAGGACCCTACTCCAAACATACACAAATCAGTAGTTTATGAGTTATCTTGTTCTACGTGCAGTAATAAATATATAGGACAAACAGGACGTTCCTTCAAGACGAGGTTCAACGAACATAAAATGAGTTTCATAAAAAATAAACAGAATTCTACTTTTGCCATTCATTGTCTAGAAAGCGGTCATTCCTTTTCCACAATAGATAATCTTAAAATTTTACATGTAGAATCAAAAGGAAAGAAACTCGATTATCTAGAATCTGTTGAAATTTTCAAATTAGTTCACAATAACAATAATGTAAAAATATTGAATGACTATCCGGAGCTAGGTAAATCGAAAATATTTGAGATATTCAAAAAGTAACATCTGTTTAAAACCTTTTTCAACGAACATAAAATTAATTTAATGAAAAGTAAGCAAAAATTCAACTTTTGCCACTCATTCTTTAGAAATTAGTAATTTCTTTCGACAAAAGAAAATTTTAAGAAAATTTTACATGTAGATTCAAATGAAAAGAAACTTGATTATTAAAATTTTCAAATTCGTTCACAATAAAAATAATTTAAAAAATAATGACTGACTGTATGGAGCTATGTAAATCCAAATATTTGAGATGTACAACAAAATAACGTAAAAATAATGAATAACTGTACGGAGCTATGTAACCCCAAAAAATTATTTGAGATATTTGGGTACCATCTGTTTAATAACCTTCTTTGTCGATTGCCGACATTCCGATATCTGTTAGAAGGCCCCTCTTTTTTTAACCGGGTTTTTATCACGTTCCGCTTGTAAACCTCTGTACCACTATTAGGTGTTATCTATTGAAATATTCAAAATATTTATCACTTTTGTTTAAATACCTCTGTACCACTGTTAGGTCTTCAGTTGTCTGATGATGGGATAGTTCATCTCCCGAAACTCGAGTCACAAGAAAATGTGTAAAATATATTTTTATTGGTAGTAAAACATAGTAATTTCTACGTTTCATTTTTCATGTATATCCCCTGAACGAAATTTCAAACCAAATATATACTTACCGGTATCTTTTATTTCTTTTGCTACTTTTAGGCAAGCTTTTTGTTTCTTCTTCCACTTGCTTTGTGCTGATAACGAACGATTCCATAAACAAGGATTTTTCTGAACATCTTTTACAAAATTAATATCGTGCACCGAATTTTCAATTCCGTTACCCGTACTTTTGTTTCTGTCTACCTCATTATATATATACATATTAGTTGTTTATCTATGCTCAGAGATTGTTTTATATAATAATAAGTATTTATTTCATCAATCTGAGGTAGGCTGCTCTCACATTGAATGTTCTACAGTTTACACACCAATAAATGGGCGAATGCGTTAAACCTCAACTTGTCATCTGTAGAACGGTTTTTCACTTTGTATTTCTTCTTTTTATAAATAAACGACTCGTCAAAAGTTAAGGATAAGGAATTGATTTCTGTTTTCTCTTCAAAAAAACCTAATTTCTTTTTGAAATATGTATATGTAGAGTGTTTCAGGTTATAATAATGAGATTTCAAAGAAGTGATGTATTCACAATAACAAAAAAACAATATTTGAAAAAGTAAAAAATTCAACGAAAAACTGAAATTTTGAAAATTTAAAAAAGTCATACTTGCAAAGTAGCGGAACACAGTAGTTTGAGAACTTTGGGTGAAATACGCCATCCAGGAAATCCTCTCCATAACCCACCAAATGAACTTCTCTATGAAAAATGAATATAGACCTGATGCTAAGTAGACAGCAAATTTTAGGAAAGAAATTTTTGAACACACCACACAACCTCGAAATTCTCCAGCCCGTTGTTCTACTAGATTCGAACCAAGTACAAAACAAAAGAACCCAATCTGACCCCTAATGGATGCTATAAGGAACCGTTTCGGTAGAGGAGTTAGATAATACCGTCATCTTCACACTTTGAATTTTTTTTCATTATTATGTACACTGCCTTAAAAAAAACTCAGTTTAAAAAACTTTTTGTACTGGTAAAAATACGCCAGTCGATAGCCATTTTCAATAAATATCTTTTATCTCTTCTTTCTCCTACTAGTATTCACCCTCAATACAAAGTACATTCTGTCAAGAAAGTACCGGGAATTATCGATTTAAATCTGGCGGGGCAATGAGGCAAGTAAAAATTTTTTTCCTAGGTTGGTACCACTGTCCTTAATTACTGTGCCAAGCTTGAGCGGGATCTGTCAACTAGTGTGTTTGCAACAGCTGATTAAGTCAGTCGATGTCAGAGTGCGTGTCGATTTTTACTATGGGTGATAACGTTGAGTAAAGAATTTGTTTAAAGTTTTGTGTTGCAAATGAATTTTCGTGTGCTGATGCATTGAAAATGTTGCAAAAGGCCTTTGGTGATAATGCTCTATCGAAAACTCGTGCATATCAGTGGTACAGAGCCTTCAAGGACGGTCGTGAAGTGGTCGCCCATCGACGGCTTCGATCGAAGATAACGTCGATAAAATTAAGGAAAGGGTGCTGGAAAACCGTCGTACCAGCTTGAGAGAGATAGCACATGATCTTAAGATATCCTACGAGTCCGCACGTACGATTTTGATTGATATTTTGGGCATGAGAAAGGTGGCCGCACGACTCGTACCGAAAGACCTGAATTTTCTTCAAAAACGTCATCGCGAACAGGTTGCTTCAGACATGCTGGATCGCTGTAATTCCGATTCTACATTCATGGAACGCATTATAACTGGTGATGAGACCTGGGTCTACGAGTACGATATGCAAACAAGCCAGCAATCATCGGAATGGGTGGCAAAAAATGAGCCAAAACCGAAAAAACCACCCCAAAGCCGCTCGAAAATGAAGGTGATGCTCATTGTTTTCTTCGATATCCGTGGCGTGGTGCACTACGAATTCGTTTCAGAGGGTCAGACGTAAACAAGGAGTATTACCTAGGCGTTATGAAACGTTTGCGTGAGCGTATCCGTAAGAAGCGGCCAAATTTGTGGGCGAACAACTCATGGATTTGATAACGCGCCTTCTCACCGAGCTACGATTGTGACTGACTTTCTAGCCAAAAACTCAACAAACGTGCTTCAGCAACCACCGTATTCGCCGGATTTGGCTCCCTGCGACTTTTTCCTCTTCCCAAAACTAAAATTGCAAATGTAGCCTATTTTGAAGGCGACCCAATAAATTTTGACGATTAAATGTAAAAATGTTGTTTTAATTGAAAATTCCCGGTATTTTCTTGACAGAGTAGTATATAATTGCTTGGAATCTTCTTTGCATGCTTTCCACCTAGTTGTTTAGAATGTTTTGCTCAATTTGTTGCCAAACTTGTTTTAAAAGATCTCGGAGTTGTTGAAGCGTGCAACAAGGGTTCTTTGTAATTGGTGCCAAGCGTGCTCGATTGGACTTAGGTTAGGGGATCTTGGAGGTAATGCTAAATGTGGAATTCCCTGGATTTCTCTAGCAGTAATCACCAAGTAGGATCTGTGTGATCTTCGTTGATAACTTTATAATCATATGTTTGAGATGTTATGGTTCTTGGAAGTACAAATAAGTCAATTATGCCATTGAAACAAACTCCACCCAAACCATAATTGCGCCTCCTCGAAAAGGATGGACTTCTTGAAGCTGTTTCATCGTATGAATGTTTGTGCCCACACCCGTAATCGTCGACCATCAGAAAGACGTCCATATCTGCACTCGTCAGTAAAGAGTAAGTATCGCCATTCATCTCGCCAGTGTACCCGCTCCATTGCCCACTCTAATCTTTGACTTATGTTCGCGAGTGAGTGGAATTCTTCATAACAAGCGTCTCGATGTTAGATTGACTTCATGTAGACGTCATCTGACCGTACTTAGGAGAACTAAAGTACCTGTGGCATCTCGAAGATGTTCACTTGCCATTCTGCAAGTGTTGAGAGGCTGTCTTCTTACCGAAAGATTTTAAAAACGATCTTCTACTGGCGTTGTACCACGTGGTCTGCCACTTATGGGTCGTTGACAAACAGTAGCGTGATATCACACTTTGGCTAACAGTGAAGAAATTGGCGACTTGCACTTGTGCTCGACTACCCTGAAACATTACAAGGGCTGTGTTGCCATCGTCCTCGGATAGAACTTGTCTTGGCATAATGAGAATTCCATTTTTAATTGTGAAGAACCGTTTGATCTTATTGATAACGAAATACAGAGAAGAACAAACTATAAAAATGTGCATTTCTGACACACATGGATAAAAAATGATTGAAACTTAGTGCACAATGAACCAGAAGACGCTTCTATAATCGTTAGAAGTTTATGTAATTGAAAAAAAAATACGGTGATACGGAACATTGGTATCTTCGGAAAACATCAATATTCCTAACTTTTGACGAGCAGTTTATTCACCCATATGACAGATAACTTTTTTAGCAATAACATCAGTCTAACGCTCTTATTAATCAGAATAATATATAACAAACTTTTGGGATTTTGTAGATTCTTTTTATTAACGTCATACTGACTTGAAATATTGATGTTGTTATATGTGTCCCTAAAAATAGTGTCAAGCGAAAGTCCAGGGAAAGATCACCCCTGTAACTATCCAAATCACCCTTATGTATGTTATACAATATAGCTCTCAGTTTTCAAGTTATGTTTGTTTAAGTGCTTGACTTACCTTAAGCTTTCATAATAATACAAAAAGGTAAATGCTATGAAATAAGTCTTCACAAATATCGAAGTATAAAATTCCTAAAATTGTAATTTGATCAAAGTAATGATTGCAGTTCTTTTTAAGGTTGATTATGATATGAATTGTGGAAGTCGTGTATAGTAACAAAAAATAAATTCTTGATTGTTTCGGTCTCTACTTCATGGAAATTCATCGTATTTGATTTAAAGTAAAACACTTTATTTACACTGATATTTATTGTTTACTCACCAATTGTTTCGTCAATTACATTTTGATTTCATCAGGTGATTATGGTAACAGTTACCATACTCACCTGATGAAGTCAAAATGTAATTGTCGAAAAAACTTTGTAAACAATATATATTAGCGGAAATAAAGTGTTTTGAATGCTGTAGTTAGAACAGTTTTTTTACTGGTTATTCGTAAATTGTAATTTTTTTATTGAGTTAATAAAACATAGATGATAATAATAAAAATAATTTGACAGAATAGGAAAACTTACTACTTAATATAACAATATTTCAATTTTTCAGCAAGAATACTGAACACAACTTTCATTATATTTTAAAGCTCATTATATACGACAGCTTAATCGTAGAACACCGAAATAGGAATCCGGAAGGTCTGAGTTCAGATCTCGTCTGGGTAGAATAGAAATGTTCTTCTTTTGGCCACACTTTCACTGTTGGGTGAAAAATTAACAGTGCTCACCCTAAGGTGGTGTAAGGACTCAGTATCAGACCCTAACAATTCCTAACTCATACAAGTTATATAAAGGTTGTTCAGACCCGGATTATCGCTAGATTAAGTTTTTTTATGGTTGAAACAGACAGTTCTGTTAATCAGTGAGTGGCGTGCCCGTTTCTCAGAATTCTACTCTGCTCTGCTGCAGCTTTCCGTCGTAGCCTATAGAGGACACTACGGCTTTTCGAATACCGAGCTCACCGTTCTCGCCCTGGTCAAGTAGAGTGGAGTGCGAGCATTTCGACAGCCGAGTTCCAACGTGGAACAAGGTTATGGCGTCATAGGCAGACTTGCGCACTACGCCTATCTGAAGAGTTCAGGTGCGCAAGCTTCGGAACGAAACGCCGCCCCCGAATAAAGAGGTTGAAGCTTCCTCATAATCTGTGATTGACTTAGTGTCAAGTTACCACGCCAGTTTCTAGGATATCAATTCTTAAGCCTTTGATCATAACCTAGAATTCAGAAGGTTTTTTATTGTAGTATATGCACAGAAACAATATATATGAGAAAAATATTACAGATGATGAGGATTTCCTGGAATTTTTTCATATAGTCGCTCAGTCAAAAAAGTCCGGGCTTATGTATTGAGAGTAAATTATTTTGATAATTGGAAAATGGATATTTTGGTGATTAGTTGGTGACAGTGGGTATATATTATATTGATAATAATTTTCCGGATATTCCGGTTGATCCAGAAATTGAAGAAGCCTTTACTGTTGTGAATAAATGGAACTATCCCAAAAATATTAGGTACGTTAGACTATTCAGTAATTCAACTACGAGTAAATTGAAAATCATTCTGCTAGATTAGAGAATAATAAAAGGTGTATGTTATTGAAATTTATACCTGTGTTCAAAAACTACACCTGTTATTAGAGTTTTTATTCATTTTTTGTCGAAACATGTCATAATTGAAATTTGTTTAACCATCACACAGTTTGTTGGAAAATTATTATATTGTATAATTGTAATGATTAGAAGTACGTTTATTCTTCAACATAGCTTTATATTCTTTGTTCGTAGCCAATTTCGGAAGATTAATAAATTTAATCACTGAACATGATTGAGATAATCTGAAGTTATAGGTAGTTAATTCAAGATCAGATGATCCTCGAGTTAATTCTTCACTGAACAACTGGCCCTGAGAAATCTTTACAGAAGAACTAAGAGAATCAGGATAATACCTAATATCTATTAGCTCTGTTTTGAGTGGAATGAACCACTCGCTTATTTCAGATAACATGAATGGAGTATGTGGTTGGCACTAGGTGAAACATTATAACAATTTTATTTAAAATAATTCATACAGTTTCAGTTCTGTTTCACAATTTATTCAGAATCCTGACACGTGTTTCGGACTTTCGACCATCTTCATAGGAGTACAAAAAGGAACTCCTTTTTGTGAGTTATTTTAAATAAAATTATTTTAGATACTTTAAATCAAAGGAATATTCTATTGTGAATTGTGATCTCTCTCCTTACAGTAAAGGATTTTGTGAAAAATCGTCTGTATTCAAATTATGTGAATCCTGCAAGAATCGAAAATATACTTTGTGTTGGGCATCCCTAGCGATTGAGTTGAATATTCTATGCGTTTTCCGGATTCGTCGAATAACCTTAAAACAACAACAGTAATCTTCTATTGATGGAACTGTAACACAGTAAAAGTCTACTGTTACAGAAATCTATATCGATGTCAGTATCATATCTAACAATTACCGAACAACCGATAGAGGGCATCCTGTTGTTAGTTCACTCACTTCCGTAAAGAGGCCACAACCTATTGCAAACATGAATAGATAATATTAAATAGCATTTTCAAGAATTCATGTGATATAACGATTTTATTCAATAAAATTTATTAATAAATAATTGCAGATTGAAATGATTTTAAAACATTCATTATCATTTATTAATATTAATTATTTCTATAAGCCATTCAACTCCCCGTTATAATCAGCTAGATAAACTCTCTAACATATACTCCGATATGGTCTAGTGGCTAGGATACCTGGCTTTCACCCAGGAGGCTCGGGTTCGATTCCCGGTATCGGAAGACCACTTTTTATTAGAATAATAATTTTTTTTACTAAGAATTAACTTTTTGAGCATAACAAGATTTAGATGTGGTGCTACTAGTTATTGTTTTTATAACGAATCATCTAGTTAACAGAATAATCATATCAATCAACTTCATATTTTTGCTCAGAAAATAAAATCTCAAAAAAATATTTTCATTCGATATTATCACGAACTGAAACTAGTCATCTTAAAATTCTTCAATATACAGTCTAAAGATACAACCTATCTTATTAACCTGCTTTCGTAATATTTCGAATCAGAAATAGAATTTTTGAGCGATAGGACAAATCTATTTAATTTTTTGCCGATGATTCGACTTTTATTGTCAATAATCTACCCTTATGACTTATATATACTGCCAAAAATGAATCAGATGATTTGAAAGGTCTGTTTGAAGAGATTCTCGAAATTTTTCTGTCTGTAAAATGGCAAAATTGTCCCTGCTTACGCGGTAGAAGATTTGGCTCGCTTTAGCGGGTTATCAATGTCTTCATCTGAGCGCTCAATTCAACATTGCTAGAGTCATAAAAATGGTGACTTAAAATTTTTATTTGAGTGGGGGAGAGAGATAACCGCGGAAAATAATTCGTACCATTTTAAACGATTGTTTGGGCATCAAACGCGTTTCCGCTCGACTAATGCCGAAAGACCTGAGCTACAAAGTTATATTGAAAATCTTATCGAACAACCACCGTATTTCCCCACTATGACTCCGGCAGACATTTTACTCTTTCAAAAACTCAAATTACAACTTCGAGACATTCGTTTTCAGTCAGTAGAATAAAAAAGACATCAAGCGAAGTGAAGAGAGCATTGTACCTGCAGCAGCCTGTGTTGTCGATGAACCAAATTGTCGATTTCAAGACGATCGTCAGCTAGGGCTTTCTAAGATGTGAACTTGGAGTATATTACGTAAGAACCTGAGTAAATTTAATAATGGGTGTAATTTCTCGATATACCTCTATAAATCAACACACACAGATCAAACAAGTTGTGGGTGTTCCATTATTTGAAGTTAGTGGGTAAAGCTCCAACTTCTCAGGAAATTTCATACGAATATGCGCTTTCTTTTAACTCTATTTCCAAATGCCCAAATTCAGATCAATCAAATATAGCGAATTACGTTTGATCTTGGATTCTTCGTCAATGACTCCGTTTTGGACCATTTTCGGCTCTCAATTCGAAAATTACGGACAATTGGGACGAATCGATATACCGAAGGTAGTTGTAAAGATTGTTTCGGAGATGAAAAATAAATCTTCATAAGATATAAAGCTACACAGTAAAAATGCTGAAAAATGTCATCAATCATTTAGCAGATACTATCTCAGACCTCATAAATGATTGCTTCCAGCAGGGCTACTTTCCTGATGAATTGAAGGTCCCATGGGTGACAACTGTATACAAGGAGGGAGATCAAGAGCTATATGAAAATTATAGGCCAATATCGATCTTGCCAATTGTTTCAAAATTCTTTGAGCCCCTCCTCAAAATAAGGTTGAACTCCTTTCTGGAGAGCAACTTGTTGCTTGGAAACTACGACCATGGCTTTAGAGAGGGGAAGTCAACTACTACTGCTTTGGTCTACATTGCCATCATCGAGGCATTGGACGATGCAGATGACGTGATGCTAACGTGCATTCGATCGTGTCAACCATGAAAAGCTTCTACGCAAGTTGAAGTAAGATAAGATGCACAGCTTTGAATCTGATGAGGTCCTGTCTTGAAGATCGTTATCAGATAGTAGATTTGGAACGCAAGAGGTCTTCAAGAATGAAAATTAATAAAGGAGTGCCACAGAGGCCGGTGCTAGGACCGACTTTATTCCTCGTCCATATCCATGATCTGATGTATAATATTGCTGCAAATGATGAAACCGTCTTTGCTGATGATACATCATTCTTGTATAAAGCAAAATATAGAAATGTGCTGCTGAATAAGTCAGAGAAAACTACAAAGGGCGCTATAGAATGGTTCAGAATCAATAATATGATTGTAAATCCAGAGAAAAGACAGCAGCTGGTTGTGAGCACAAAATGCCAGAACATGAAAAGTATTTCAATGCTCGGGGTATGAATTAGCAGAATTTTACACATAAATGAAGTATGGCACAAGCTCTCTGAGAATTGTGCGCAAAGAGGCGCACAATTTGACTGTAGGATGACCTACGGCATAAACCTATGGTACACATCTTCAGATGCTGAAAGAATTTTCCTGAAATAGAAAAAGGCTATAAGATTGATAGCGGGAGTGAACCAGACCACTAGCTGTAAACCTCTTTTCAAGCAATATGGTATACTTTCCTTTACATGCTGCTGTATCCCTAAATGCCTTATGTATATACACAAGAATAGGAAAAATTTTCAAAAGCATTCGGTGGTTTACTATAGTGAAACAAGATCAAGAGATAAATTCATAGCTCCACGTCATAGACTGAAGAGAACACAAAACACGCACATATTCAATGGTACAATAATGTATAATAAACTTCTTCAACACCTGAAGTCATATTGTACAGCATTTAAACGGAAAGTCAAGATGATTATTACTGAGCGAACTTTTTATTCAATGGATGAATTCATGACGTACCAGTTTTTAGTCATCACTTAATTTGTGTAATTGTTTATACTAATGTTTATAATAATAACTAATAATATATTTATATTTTGACTCTTGCGAATTTCGAATTTGACTTGAACATGAATTGAAATATTATTTTATTTTATTTATGATACTTTCATTTATATAGTCCGTCTAGAAAGTATACGGAAAAAACAAAGCTCAATTGTAATTATTTAGCATATATTTTTAATTCTTGAATTAGAAAATTATAACAAAATACTCATCTTATTTACTTATACAACCTCCATTTAACTCTAAACACTTAACTTAACGTGGAGGTACACCCGAAACTAGATTACCTCCATAATTTTCGGTAATGGTAGTCCAGGACTGTAAAACTTCATTAGTTCCCATATATTTTCAAAGGGACTAAGATCTGGTGAAGCTGCTGGCCATGAAATCGTTGTCACTTGGTGTTCTTGCATTCAAGCATGAGTATATACCGAAGTATGGCATTTTGCATTATCCTGCAGAAAACGCCACCCCTCTGGATATAAAGCACGTTCCAAGGAGAAAATCGTTTAAAATGCCACAATACTTTTCACTATTAATGGTACCATCAACTATACAGACAGGCGTAGCTCCACGCTGAGATATTGCTTCCCAAACCATCATTTTGGTGGGAAATTTGGAGATTTGAACGGTAACAGCTTGTTTTGAGAGAATTTTTAAGTGATTTCCACCAAGTTGGAAACAACTTTCATCAAATATAAAGACATTATTAAAATTATCTTCTCGAAAACAATGAGAAAATTCTATCCTTCGATCCTTTTGTAAAAGTGTCATTATAGGGATTTTTTTGGTTTCCTTGATATGTAGCCTTGTCTTTTCAGTGACATACGGACGGTTTCTCGACATCCTTTTATATTTCGTTGATTTCAAAATCTGTTAGCCAATTTGCGAAACCCCAGGCGCGGATTGTGTCGTCTTAAGGCCTATAAAGCGTTCAAATTGTTAACTTTTATCTTACGCGGTCTTCCTGAAACAGGTCTATGCCTCATATCCATTCCAGTTTTTATCCTCTTTATTATCTTATATTCAGCACTTTCTCCCAGTTCAGTCAATTGCATTAAATTTTTAACATTTCGAAAACCTTTTTTATACGAATATCTGTTTTTTTTGCGACATTATTTCATAAATTGTATACCTGTTGACAATCAACAATATTTGATAAACAGTGTTGCCATGCAACTTTGACCATAGCCGACAATCTGCACAACCTATTTCATACATTACTTTTGTCTTAGAATGTTACGAAAAAGAATTATGTTAAAATTATGAAAAATAATAAATTCCGGATACTTTCTAGACGGACTGTACATATCTATGTGTATGTCATTATAGGTTTTTTTGACATTCTCCGATCTCTGAGAAATTTCGAGGTTAATATATTATTATGTGGATGATCGTACACCCATGTATTTGCAACTTAAGATGGCCCCCTCCAAATAAAAACTCTTACTTACGAAAATATCAAGCTGAATTGTTTTATGTTCAACCAAAAATGTGCTTCACCAGGAATGAAATTTTCAAATTAAATTGGATATCAACAGCATTGTTTCATTCAATGTACTGGGTGAACGATGATCGTGTAACTTCAATTCCCGTTTAAATTCTTGGTTGAATCTTATAAGTGTGGAAATGAAGGTGTTTCATAAAAATTTCCGTAAATTGGATGGATGCGATTTTAATGATGACGAAATGACATATTTGAAATAATAATACTAGGCTGAATACGTTTAGGGCGAACGTATTGCAAAAACTATTCATAGTTGTTCGAATTAATCAATTTTTTTTGTCGACAATCATAATATTCCCTTAAATGAGTATGATTTGTATATTCCAGCTCGCATGGTTACATTCATGGCAATTGTTCGTGATATTGACTCAGAAGTAACCGAAGAATATATTGTTCAATATGGTATGGGTATATGCCCTAGCTCCCCAATTCTTGGAGTTCGCAGATTTAAACGAACTGAAGCTCTGAAGTGAATTGGCTTCTTATGAGGGAGATTCTACCTCTTAATTCAGAGACGGCGTTCCGTTCCGAACTTGCACACACTCCCCTCCCAGTGAGCATCGTTAGGGTCACGGTATAGGGCGTAAGGATTCTGGCAGGGAACAGTCCTTCGCTGGGCTGGACGCGGTGCTATCTCCAGCGGAGTTACTGTGTAATGAAAATAGGAAAGGTATTATAGAAGAAATCGGATAGTCTGGGGTCACCAATTGCAGATGTGATGTGGGAGGGAGCTTCAACCTCTTAGTTCCGGAGCGCCGTTTCGTTCTGAACTTGCGCACCTGAACTCATCAGATAGACGTGGTGCGCAAGTCTGCCTATGACGCCAGTGCCCTTGTTCCACGTACGAACTCGGTTGTCGAACGCTTCTACTCCGCTCTACTTGAACTGGGCGAGGACGATGAGCTCAGTATTCAGAAAACGGTAGCGTCCTCTATATGCTACACCGGGAAGCTGCAGCAGAGCAGAGTAGAATTCTGCGAATGAAACGGGAAAGCCACAGAACTATCAAACTAAATGAAGTGTCAACGCCCTCCCAAATGTATTATGTGCACCATGAAATGCAAGTAATGCCTGATGAGTTTCTCAAATTGAACAGTGATTTACAAAATGAATTTGTTTGCTCTCGTCTGAATTTATTGGTGCTGAATTGAAAAATCAAACAAACTTCGAAACAATGAAGAATTCTCAAATCAGCTGTCATATAAAATAGTTTTAAGTTTTTCTTCTATACACTTAGCTTAAGTCATTTATTCATAGTTTAAGGGATTGAAGCGGAGAAACAACTTTATAGTTTGTAATTAAAAATTAGGAATTTGTCAGCATAACAAATCTGTCATGTAGCATAGAGCTGTAGAAACGAAAGGCCCATACAACGGAATATTAACCACATTATAATTAAAATAACATTAATAAATCAGATATGCTCGTAATCGCGTTCGAAAAGAGAAATAATAGTTAGCTTGCTTTCATATCGTAACATCTCCCTGAAAACGGTGACATTTCATAATTGCGCTTACTGTAAGTTTTGTTGTTGGCTGCAATAATGGCGCAGAAATTAAGATACAAGCCGATAACGCAAATTGTCTCCACAGAGTATCCTGTTTCACTTTTTTCGTCGCATTATAAACATCAATTATACGTTTTCTAATCGTTGATACGTTTTATGCAATCTAGACAGGTAGTTAGGGGGTGATTATTTAGGGTAGGCTGGCATTAGAGGCTGATTCGGGAAAGATTGAAATTGGAGATTGAGAGTTATTCGGAGGAATTTGTATGATTTGAATAATTAGCGACATGTAGAGGCCGGTTGAAAAAAGTTCGAGTTGAATAATGGAGTTATGATTTCGTTGAGGAAACTAATATAATATATACTGACAAAAAAGTATATAACGATATATATGCTTATTCGATTTGAATAATTCTTTGTACACTTGTTCAGTGTATCTTACTTTGTAAATGATTATAATGTTCTGATGAGGTGCTCGATGTTTTTTCAGGGTATTTCATTCCAGGCTAGTCTAACTTCATGAGAAAGGGCCTTCTAAGCCTGTGTAAGGTGCTGCATAGTCAACAGTCTGCGAACAATCATTTTCCAGAGATGTTTAATCGCGTCAGATGATCTTTGGGGCCAAGGTAAACGCTTGATGTGATGCCATATCTGTGGTAAACCTTTTGTCATTCTGTGTACGTAAAATCAGTCTATCTTATTTCACATGTTCTTATTGTAAACTTCTCCTTGCATTCAGAATTGTGTGTTGTTTCAACTTAGGCCCTGTATTTATTCGGATCGGAGATATTTTTCATGGTAAAAGAGATTCCGTTTTCTGGTCTCCTCTGAAAGTTGATTTTTCTCTGGGCGATTTCCCTGCACTCTCCCCTGTTAGTGATGAAGTTACCTGCTTGAAGTCTCTGTGGAAAATAAATTCTTCTTCCAGAGCGTATTAGCGAATTATTGTATTCTTTTGGATCTTCTGATAGAAACTTCATTGTATGATTGAGCCTGGAAGTCTTTCTTTATGATGGTATAAGCTGGTTCCACTCTATCAATCGTAACGGTTGTCTTCTTTCCCGAAGTAAATAGTGAAAGTCTTGGGACCACGTTTTACTACTTTGAATGGTCTGTCAAAGGTAAGTTTTGGATGATAAAGCTCTTTCTTTCTTTCACCGTATCATGTACCATTTGAGGGCTTAACCTGCCGCTTATGCTTTCTTGTCTGTGGTATCGTTGCATTCAGTTGTTTTCTCCTTTTCGGCCAAAAATTTTTCAGGTAGTCTCAGTGGTTCTCCGTATATAAGCTCTGATGAGGTGGTCTTATTCCTACGCTGCTCTCAATCCGAGTAAGACCGCTGGGTGAGTGTCGATTCTTTTGGTGGCATTTAATTGCTGCTTTAAGTCTGTGACTTAGTTCTACTATACCGTTGGCTGGTAAGCGATTATTTGAAGGTGGTTGGTGTCGGTCAATTTTCAGAGTTCATTGAACAGACATGCTTCGAGGTAGAATTTCTCCGCGACGGTAGATGCTTCCTGGTTTTGGTTTTACCTACGGCCATCGGGTTAATCAGCTGACACACGAAAGGCAATATCAGCATTCTTCAGAGTACGGCATGATAAGGATATTGGGATGAACATGTTCGAACCTGCCTGATGTTGATAGAACGAGCCAAATGAAGCTGCTACGTGACGACAGATTTTAGCATGCTGGCAATCAAGGCAGCTTCTCACCCACGTCTTGCAGTCTGAATTGATGGAAGTCCATACGAATCGTTGCTTGATTAAAGTGACAGTTGTGTACTACGTCGAAACCTGTTTATCGAAACGGCAGGTTCTATAAGCTGAGGAAGTCTTCGCCGATGGTGGGTTTCGAAACATCTGCTATGACGAATCTCAGTTCAGTGTTAGGGTGATGGTGTTATACGTGTTGATGGTAATTTCATTGACTTCAGAGAGGACGTAGACGGATTTGCTTAGTTTGGTTTGCTTGCTTAAGTTACGAGGGAACACACATAGATGAGCGCCAGTATCTATCAGAAACTGCAATTTGGATTCCTAGTTGTGATGAATGGACGACGCGGTGGAGGGCTGGTCTCAATAGCCACTATTATTGATGACACATGTTGTTTCCTGACGAAAAGTTTGCTGACACATGTAACATTGCTCCGAAAACACCAGTGTCACTAGCAGAAACCGTTTGTGCTGCTAGCTCAGATCGTAGGGCCGCTGGTTTCACTTCCAGTCCGAAGGTGAGTTGTGCCATCTTAATTTCTATGATGGCTTCCATGGTTCGATGGGAGTTCGTCTCAGCAATCAGGGGATAGGATGATCAGGAGGCCTCAGCGATATTGTCTGTGTAGGCTGCCAAGTTTTCCAGAGGGCTGCCTTTTACGATGATCAATGCTACCTGGATATGTTTGGGGAGTTGGCCTAGCCATAGGAATTTCAACAAGGCCTCGATTATGCTGACGCAGGATATGACTCGGTTTTTGGTCTTCCATTTCCTCCCGTTCGAGGAGACTTTTAGCGTTAATTGTTGATGACACATTTTCCTTTTTAGTTCATACTTGTCTACCACTTTCTACCTACAATATTATTCACTTCCACGAACTCAAGTTAATTGTACCGTTTATTGAGACTCTATTAAATTCACCACGAAATTCATGAGTAAATAGAAACATCTCAAGATTACAACTTCTCACACACTTCCTGGAGCTGCAAATTTGTTGTTATTAGGAATTAAAAACAGCCAATTTTCCAACAAACCGGCAACGGATTATCCTTATTGAATATCCGGAATAAGAAACAGGTACGAACATAAAACGTCTGCTTCGATACGAATCGATCTATTCATCACTTCAAATTCCACCTATTCACGTAATTCGTCTAATGACGCAGTTGCAGCAGTTCTGTCCGTAAGTACATCGCCTGGCTTCTACGTATCATTAGAAAACCGCAGCTTTGCTCACCATCTATCGGTTAAACACATCTCCCGGGTTTAAGCGGCAATTTGCAACCATTATTAGCGATTTTTTCGCGTTGTGTATGCAATCGACAAGAAACGGTCTATTAACTTTTTGTCGGAGACCTGGCGAAACGGATTATCGCAAAGAAATCGCGGTAATTTTCATACATTGATGCAAATCCGGCGGTACCGATCGATTCATGCACTTTCAATTATGCGAAATCGGTTATCTTAATGCGATATTGATTGGCGTCGAAGACACGACATGGATTTTGCGTTGGTAGGTACGGTTTGTTGGTGTACGAGGTGTCGGAAGTCTTCTGACAACTGCGGCGGACGTTTTAATGAATGAGTATAATACAGGGTCATTAAAGTGTTACATACTTTTGGAGCTCACCATATAATACTTACTTACTCCATGGCTCTACAACCCGGGGTGGGTCTTGGCCGACTGTACTATTCGCCTCCACTCTTGCCGATACAATACCAGTGCTGGGTCTTGTTCTACCCCTACAGCCCTTAGGTCTGTTTTGATGTTGTCCCGCTATCTCAGGCTAATTTGACCATCCGTATGGTAGGTTGTCTTTGTACATGGCCTACCCATTGCAGTCTTCTTGACTTTATCTCTCCCACAATATCTGGATCTTTGTATAATTCCGATAATTCCTGATTGGTTCTTACCCTACATTGCTGTGTTACTGGGTTCCGAAGCAGTCTCAAAATCTTACGTAGAACTTTCCTCCCAAAATCTCATCATATAATAGATTGGACAAAAAAATTCATTATTTTTGCGTGAACTTCAAGACTTTATTTAACATGTTTTGGATTGTCCGATAAGGGTCAGATCCACAACTTTTTGTTCTGTGATTTGTTGCCATTTTAAAGGTAGCTTCATAATGCCTATCTTATAGAAGTCTTGGTCCTTACGGGTGAAAAACTATAGTAATAGATTTTCACAATCTTCCCTTGATGCCTAGTTCTTATCAATCAGGAAGTTTTGCAATGCGAGAAAAAGATGGTAATCGTTTGGTGCCAGGTCCGGACTATATGGTGGATGCATTAAAACTTACCAACCTCCCGGAGCTTCTGGCGAGCCACTACAGACGTGTTTGGCCTGACGTTGCCCTGATGGAACACAAAACCACTTCTTTTGATCAGTTCTGACCATTTCTGGTCAATCGCTAGCTTCAAACGGTGCAGTTGTTGACAAATTTAAGATTTGGCCATATGGAAGCAACTCATAATAAATGATTTCTTTCCAGTTCTACCAAATGCACAGTAGAATATTCCTGGCCGTAAGACCTGTTATGACTAACGTTTGAGCTGCTTCACCGCGATTTGTCCATGATAGTTTTCGCACAATATTATCGTATGTGATCCAGTTCCCATCCCTAGTCACCATGTGATCTAACAAAGAGTCGATTTCACTCTGTTTGGCCGAGGCTTCGCAGATGGAAATTCGACCCATCAGGTTTTTGAAGTGAAACTTTACGCACGCTTCACTTGGGGAGTAAGCTGATGAATGCGTGACGAAAGCGTTACGAAATGTGTGATCAGGCGAGGCGAACAGAAGTTGAGAGAGAGGTCAAATGACGATGAAAATGTTGACATCACGAATTTTGATTGTATTGCGAAATTTAAGCGTAAAAATGTTAGATCATCAGGAGTGGCAATTTATCAGAAATCAAAGGATGTCTCGAATATAGTAACTTCGAATATGGACATTTGGTGATGTATGTGCTGCTCACTGTGTTTTTGACGATGAAACAAACATCATAATGGTAGTTGTTTACATTTCGCCCAATAACACAGTTAAAAATATTATAAAGTTTTTATATAAATTATGCACAAGCATAATTTTTCTGACTCCCCAATAGACCAAACAACGCCAAAATATTTTGTCCAAAAGTTTCAATTTCTCAATCACTTCCAGCAGAATATCCACGGAGTTAGCATAACTCAAGTAGAAACAGCTATATCCCACCTTCCCAAAAACCAAGCCGAAGAAACACGGCAAGATATTGCAACCACCTTGAGGTGAGTGAAACTTCTTCCTCCCAACATTAAACTTTCTGAAAGAGCATACCTCATAAATCTCCCCAATAATCCCGATATTATTGTTCTTCCCGAAGATTAAGGAAATGCTACAGTTATATTAAACACGAAAGACTATATAGACAAAATGACAACATTATTAAATTGCCCTGAATAAAAACCAATACCACGAGACCCAACTACCTACCTAGAAAAGGAACAAAGACCCACATTAACTTTTCAAATCTCCATCCTGATGTCAAAAAGTCAATAAGTCTTAGAGAAAAATTATCTCACACTCCTCGAATATACGGTCTACCCAAAATAAACAAACCTGACATACCTCTTCGCCCCATTGTCAGTGCTTTCGGGTCACCTACACATCGTCTTGGCAAATATTTAGCATTTACATTCCAACCTCTATCAGAAGAATCCTCAGAAACGGATATCCTTGTGAGTTTCGACGTCATATCTCTCTTCATGAACATCCCACTCAACGAAACCCTAGCAATCCTTGACTCAAACATGACCTCAAGAGACTTTGACCCTGATCAACCACTGTATGAAAAGAACATATTTCCTTTTTCAAGGCATCTTCTACAAACAAGTCTTAGATGCTGCGATGGGTTTCCCCATTTCTGGCAGATATATTCATGGAAGACTTTGACCAGGGCCATTGAAACATTTCACCTCAAACCTACTTGTTGGAGAAGATACGTGGATGATGTGTTCGTCACATGGCCACATGGCATCGAAAGTCTGCATCAATTTCACGATGGAACTTGAGACTAATAATTCCATTCCTTTTCTAGACGTACTTATCACCAAACCAGGCACATCTTTCTGACAAACCCACACATACATATGTGTCAACTCTCACTAGCATCCGGCACAAGCCAATTCCGTTCTGAACTCCCTCGTCCACAGATCCACCCAGCTCACCGACAGTAAAGATATCAAACAAGAATTCAATGAGCTCAAATCTGCTCTACTTCAAAATGGATATAGATATCAAATTCAGAAATCCTTCCGACGGATCAGATACATCCCTAAGATTCTCAAAAGCACCCTGAGAATAACCTTCACAATGCCTTTCTTCTTTTCATCCGAGGTGTTACTGATAAAATAAGTCGTATCTTATAGAAATAAGATATAAAGACCATCTTCAAAGCAAGCAATAAAATATCCATCTTTCTTCGATCTCCCAAAGATTCAATTCCAAACGAATCTCAAGGTTCCAAGCATACCATGCTTGGAATGTCCCAGGTCATATATAGGTCAGACTAATAGAAGAGTGACTAACAAGTATGAACACCAACTTGCTGTCCCTAAAGCTGATCCATCCTCTGCCCTACTCACACAAAACTATTTGCAAAACTATTGCAACGAAAAAAATGCTAACATTATTCAATAATATTTAAATAAGGTTATTCTGATTTTCACCTTATTTAAATATTATTTAATATGGATTTTCACCAAGTAAAGACTGATTCAATTCAATAGCTAACATCATTCGTGAAGCCATCGAAATTGAGAAGGGACCAAACTGACTCAACAAACGCGATGACAGCAAACGCTTGTCCGACACATGGAAACCTTTAACTTGTCGTCATAGTAAGTGTAAACTAGAAAATAATTTCCTGGGACGCAGAAATGAAAGTAGAAGGAGCCTGATTTCGAACGAAATTCCTAAGATGTCTGGTTCAGCAGCTAACAAAGCGCAACGTATTATTGCAGAACCTTCATAAAACCTTTTAAATACAAATTGTTATACACCGGTATGAAACTCGAGTCACCGTATCCTCAGTAATACAAAAGTGATTTCTTATTTATTCCATTCCCTATATACATTTTTCCCAGTCAACCCTATATATTTTTCATTTTCATCGCCAAGTGAATGACGAACGATTTTTCCTTGGTCGCTAGAAATATTCAACACGACAACCCAGCAAGTTCGTAATCATATAAATGTGTTTAGGTTTTTAGTGAAATTGGGCTAATAATAACGGTAGAACCGAATAATGAAAGGGCAGCAGCATGCAAACACAAGCATTTGGATAATAACTATCATTGTTCAAAACACCAGGGACTTTAAAATTATATATCAATTATGTGCATGTCCCCTAAGAGATAGAACCTAATGGCCACCACAGAACCCCAAGAGTCGAAATTGCTCTAAGCAGGTGGGTCTGTCTAGTCGATATCAATAGATTTGAGTGGCGAAGTTGATGCAACAAAATATCTACGAAATAAGTATGATGACTAGCCAGAACTGGAATTGTGATTTATTGTATTGGTTGTATTATGAGGAATCAATATTTTTATACGAAACGATGGGTTATTATCATATCAGCAGTATCAACGGGAAAAGTCTTTGATGAATATAGACGGAGCCAATCAGATAAAGTATTACTGACTCAAAACAGTGGTCCTTATGTTTCATATGAAAATTAACTTATGAAAAACATGACACTGTTAGATATTCTCAAGAGTGTGAATAAATATGTAAAAATAAAACTGTTATTTTTAGGGAAAACAACTTTGTAACTTCTATGTTTTATGTTCTATGTCTAAGATTTTAACCTAAAAGTGTCACATGTTATATTCAGTTAGTTGTTAGAAATGTGAATTGAGAAACCCGAAGAAATAGCATTGTTTTTGATTTCTTCCAGGTTAGTAAGCTGCTTTTTTATTTCTTTGTATTTCTTTGTATGTTATTATTTTATTTCGTGTATTTTATTCTGGTATATTTTAAACTAAAGAAAATAAATTCTTCCAGAATCATGACATCAAATCGTCTATTTCTTCAATTATAAAAATAAGAATTGATTACATTCTTATAAATATTTCACTCATATTTTGTATAAAAGATAGTAGACCAATAAAGATTAAAAAAAATATTAAGTGACTTTAAGTTCAGAATTATATATTCTAACTTCTACAAAATATATTGAAACTATATACAAAAACTATCAAAATGATATCCATATATATAACCAATATAAAATATTTTTCAATGTTTCGGAAAAACCTTTTTACATCCCGACATGAAACTAATTAATACAAATGTATTAACAAAAACTATATAAGTATACATTCTGTCAAGAAAGTACCGGGAATTATCGATTTAAATCTGGCGGGGCAATGAGGCAGGTAAAAAATTTTTTTCCTAGGTTGGTACCACTGTCCTTAATTACTATGCCAAGCTTGAGCGAAATCTGTTCAAAATTTATTGGGTCGCCTTCAAAATAGGCTCCATTTGCTCCAATACATCTATGCCAACGGCACTTCCAATTATCGAATCATTTTTTATAGGCGCTTTCCGGGATGGACTTTAGCTCTCGCGCCGAATTTTGTTTTATGGCTTCAATCGACTCAAAACGGGTGCCACGAAGGGGCAATTTTAGTTTTGGGAAGAGGAAAAAGTCGCAGGGAGCCAAATCCGGCGAATACGGTGGTTGCTGAAGCACGTTTGTTGAGTTTTTGGCGAGAAAGTCAGTCACAATCGTAGCTCGGTGAGAAGGCGCGTAATCGTCATGCAAAATCCATGAGTTGTTCGCCCACAAATTTGGCCGCTTCTTAAGGATACGCTCACGCAAACGTTTCATAACGCCTAGGTTATACTACTTGTTTACCGTCTGACCCTCTGGAACGAATTCGTAGTGCACCACGCCACGGATATCGAAGAAAACAATGAGCATCACCTTCATTTTCGAGCGGCTTTGGCGTCGTTTTTTCGGTTTCGGCTCATTTTTTGCCACCCATTCCGATGATTGCTGGCTTGTTTGCATATCGTACTCGTAGACCCAGGTCTCATCACCAGTTATAATGCGTTCCATGAATGTAGAATCGGAATTACAGCGATCCAGCATGTCTGAAGCAACCTGTTCGCGATGACGTTTTTGAAGAAAATTCAGGTCTTTCGGTACGAGTCGTGCGGCCACCTTTCTCATGCCCAAAATATCAATCAAAATCGTACGTGCGGACTCGTGGGATATCTTAAGATCATGTGCTATCTCTTTCAAGCTGGTACGACGGTTTTCCAGCACCCTTTCCTTAATTTTATCGACGTTATCTTCGATCGAAGCCGTCGATGGGCAACCACTTCACGACCGTCCTTGAAGGCTCTGTACCACTGATATGCACGAGTTTTCGATAGAGCATTATCACCAAAGGCTTTTTGTAACATTTTCAATGCATCGGCACACGAAAATTCATTTTCAACACAAAACTTTAAACAAATTCTTTGCTCAACGTAATCACCCATATTAAAAATCGGCACGCACTCTGACATCGACTGACTTAATCAGCTGTTGCAAACACACTAGTTGACAGGTCCCGCTCAAGCTTGGCATAGTAATTAAGGACAGTGGTACCAACTTAGGAAAAAAAATTTTTATCTACCTCATTGCCCTGCCAGATTCAAATCGATAATTCCCGGTACTTTCTTGACAGAATGTATGTGCTTCTAGGAGGTGTTGTAACAAAACGTGTTGATTTTCACTGTAGGAATATTCAGAATTGTGTTTTAAGGTGAAAAGTACATCATGAGTGTATCGGTGGGGTAATTAAAGATATAAATTACTCAAGTATTGTTGTTTTTAGCTTCACTCAAGGTCAACGGGTAATTCAAGCCAGAAATCACCCACGTGTACGGTCAATCAACATAAGGCGTTCGTGTTAAAGTGAATTCACTGTACAACAACGAAATTACCTCTGAAAACAACCAGGAAAGTTTTTGAATATTACCCCATCAATAGGAATGCTATTTCAGGTTTAATGTCGAGACGCAGTGGGAAATTTTCGTATCAGATGAGTGTCAGGTATATTTAGATAATATAAATATTTGAAAATGTTAATGACTGCCGTTTAAAAATGAAGGCAAAATTTCCTTTAAAAATCTTTCAATTTTAATTTATTTTGCCTTTCTGGACTTCGTTTAGTATAAACAGCCTGTATTTTACGCAGAGCTGAGTGAAATAATTAATTAGAATTCCCGTTGCTGATCGCCCATTTCAATATGCCTCAAACTAATTAACCCTTTATTGAACTCGTAAATATATATAGCCTAATTGCACCTCTCTAGAGGGATAAGCAAGACCATTCATGTCCCCCACAAATTGAAGAGTGGAACAAGGGCTAGCTTGTTACTTTCGAAAGAATTAAAGTGAATTGGCCTTCTGCTCTGTCTAAGTCCCATTGGTCGTTGAGAAAATGACAGGTACGAACGAATGTCATACCATATGTTCGATGTTGCGTGTCTCCAAGAGCTAACTCAAATAGACGCAATAAAAGTGTATATTTACTCGGACCATTCTGCATTCAAAGTAGTTAGTGGAACCACGACATTATGGCGAATTAGGCAAATTGGAAACAGTGACGTCACGATATACTTCTAAGTTGATTAGATTCGATAAGTGAGGGAAATGAAGATTTGGGGAATGAAAAACGAGGAAAGACTGAATGATCCCTTTTTTGTCTTCTTGTATTTCATTAAATTATTAGTTTTAGCCCAGGCATTTGAATTTTATAGCATGCCAAAGCAGATATTCTTGAGGATTAGAATTAACTGTTAAATAGTATTTGTCGATGAAATGAGCTGTTTAAAAATCAGGTATACTGAGTGTCCAAAATGTACTGGAAATCAGTCAATGAAGTACAAAATATGTTAATAAGGTACACAAATACACTTGGCTTGAGTTTCACAAAAATTTAATTTATGTTGACATAATTATTTCGGGTTTCAACCCATTTTCAAAACTAAGGAAAATTTACTAAACGTTGCAGTTTATATATTTCGGACAACATTGATGTTGTTTTGTTTGAGTCTATTGCAAATTTCGGAATTAATTTTTGGAATATGACGAAAATAGAATAGATGAATTAATTTCCAAAAAACAGCATGAAAAATCATAAGCATCCAGAAATTCGCCTCTTCAAGAAAAATATAAAGAAAAATTTTATAGAATTCAAAAGTAGTACCCAAATTGGCGAGAGACTCAAACAAAACAACATCAACACTATATGTACAAATAAAAAAAATCTAGGGTCAATTTTGGTTAAAAAGAAAGATTGCCCGAAAATTGGAGAAAAAAGCGACACATACAAATTACATTGTAGTGAATGCCCCTTCTTTTACATAAGTTAAACTGGTCTTTCAATGGATATTAGAGTAGACGAATATAAAAAATCTATACTCCAAAATAATAATAATAGTTTATTGCCATCAGAAATTTACATGGTTCGTCCCCTCAAAAATTTCAAATAATATTATAACTCAAAAACTCTTTTGTAGAATAAAAGGCATTCGAAATCAGTAGATTATTTATTCTCTTCTTGAAAGTTCATTCGGGTAGTTCCCTTATTTCTGGTGGTAACTTGTTGTACATGTTAATTCCCCAGTAGTTCCAGAAGTTCTGAGTGTTCTTCTTTCCATGCAGCGGTGTAATAAGATCGTTTTTGTGCCTTGTGTTAAACGTGTGATACGTTCCATTCCGTGTAATGCTGGTTCTTTTCAGATTCGTATATTTCATGCATTCCTTGATATAAAGTGATGGAAAAGTGAGTACACCATAATTTACAAATATTCGCTTACAGGAGTCTGTATTCTTCATTCCATGTATGATTCGAATGGCCCTCTTCTGTAGAATGAAGACTCTGGAAACATCAGATGCATTACCCCATAGGAGTATATATAGGGTATATATAGGAGTATACCATACTGCAATATACTTTGAAAAGTTGCAAAATATGCAGTTTTCATCATTTCGTGAGTACCCCTTTTCTTCAGTTTTCTTTGCAAATATAAACTCTTTGATAGTTTCTCACAGATGTAATCAATATGCGAGGCCCAATTCAGTCTGTTGTCTAAGATGATTCCTAAAAATTTGGCACTCGCCTTACTCTGCCTACTTCCAAATCTCAATTTTATAGTTTTATCCGAATTCGACTTGTCAACATTGTGAACCATCTCTCAGCTTCCTTCGTAGCACGTTCTATTTTATTTAAAAAGTCACCTGAGTCTTTTGAGCTCATTATCATAGAAGTATCATCACAATATATGCATAAGCTGCTGCAATACTGAAAGCTTATATCATTAATGTATATTAAAAAGAGAATAGGTCCCAGTACCGACCCCTGAGGTACTCCACAATCAATTTTTTGTTCAGTGGACATTTTTCCATTCCAATGAACACTTCGATATCTGCCCTCTAAATACGACTGTAACATTTTGAGTACGGTTGTGAAACTACACAATTTGAGTTTCTCAGCCAATTTTTCATGGGATACAACATCAAAAGCCTTGTTCAAGTCGAAATTCAGTATCTCAAAAAACTCATCATTGTCCATGGCTTCAATAATTGTGTTAATTGCTTTCATCAGCGCTGTAGTTGTACTTCGACCTTTTCTGTATCCGTGCTGACATTTAGTCAATAAATTCTTTTTCTCTATCCATTTCAGTATTCTGTTTTTTATAGCTATCTCAAAAATTTTTGATAGGCTAGGTAGAATTGCTATTGGTCTGTATTTGATACATTCATTTTTACCTCCATTTCCTTCATAAATGGGAAAAACTTTCGCAGTTTTCAGCTCATTCGGAAAATAGCCTTACTGGAAGCATTTATTGATTAGTATTGAAATTGGATAACTAATATCCTTAATTAAGACTTTCAAAATTTCAGGTTTAATATAAAAAACATCTGACGAGTCTTTTGATGTTAAAGATGATATTATCTTTTTGACCTCATTTACGATGCACTCAGAAAGAAAACAAGATTTTTCACTATTTGATGCCAAGGTTTTTGGTAATTTGTGACTTTGGGATTTTGTTATTAATTCTTCTCCAATATTTTTGCCAATACTTGTAAAATAGTTATTTAGTATATTGGGATTGAGTTCCGTGGTCATATTGTCTTTTATTCTTTTTGAATTTTCATTTCTCATCACCTTCCATAAGGCTTTCTGTTTATTTTCGGCTCTATTTACTTATTCTTCTCTTTTATACTTTTATTAATTCTTTTGATATATTCTTTCTTATGAGACTCGTGAGCTAATAAGGATATTTGATCTCTTTTTACTTTGGCTATAGTATTTAACGCGTTTAAGGTGTTTTTCATTTCTACTATTTCTTGCGTTTTCCAGATGAGTTTCTTTTTATTTACTTTAATCTTTTTTTCCTCCAAAGGTATTGCTTGGTCGATTATTTACAATAGATATTTATGATAAGCTGAAAAAGCTTCTTTTGCATTTTTTTGGTCGAAAAAATTCTCCAATATTTCTCAAAGATATTTGAGATAATTCATTCCTTATTGAACTAATAATTTCTTTAGTGATATTAGGAGTACAAATAAGTTTCCGCCATTTTTTAACACAGATTATATATTTATTATAGAAGAACGGTAGAAGACTGCTTGCTGAGTGACTTCTAATGTTAGAGCAAGTTCTTTTTGTGTTTGAGATGAATCTTCCTCCAATAATTCCTCCAATTCTGCATCCTCGTAAATTTTTGGCCTTCCACTGCGATCTTTGTCTTCTACGTCGAAATCACCGTTTTTAAACTTTTGAAACCACTCTCGACACGTTCTCTCACTTAAAGCACCCTCACCATATGCTTCTACGAGCAATTGATGCGCCTCAGCAGCAGATTTCCTTAAATTAAAGAAGTAAACTAACATTTCCCGCAAATGACGCTTACTTGGCTCAAATTTTGACATTTTCAACTTATAAAAATTATATTTTACCAATATAAAATCAATGATATTAATAGATTATCTTGTTCTTGAATGTCCAAACTATTTTTTAAGCCGATTATCATCTTCGAAAGCTAACCGAAACTCCGTGCCGCGCCATCTACAATAAAACGGCGGAAACTTATTTGTACTCCTAATATATTTTCTCCAAATAATTTGCCTTTCATTTTCGGATTTATTAACTGAAGCCGAAAATCTCAAAAACTGTGCCAGGTGATCAGACATGTGAAGTTCTAATTTAATACAATTTTGATATTTGATGTTAAAAACTATATTGTCTATACAAGTTTCCGCGTTTTTACTTTTCCTAGATGTTTCGTGACAACTTCTTTCTAAGCCGAAAGAGTAAGACAAATTAGTTATTTAATCATTTTCTTTAGTATCAACGAGAATGTTTATGTTGAAGTCCCCTGCTATTATTATATTATTTTCTTTTCACAGTATTTATCTACCAGATAATTCAGAACCTCCGTTAGTTGTTCTAAAAACATATCTACTGAATCCAGTGGTGATCTGTATACTCCCAATATAACCGTGTTGACATCTACCAAGTATAATCCAGCAAACCCTGCATCCTTTTCAATAGCTAGCTCTGTAAGTTTTTCTATTGGGGTTGTTTTATAGTTAGCTTTCGTTGCCATTAGTATTCCTACGTGTTTATTGAAACGTCTACAGTAATATGCTGCAATTTTATAATTTTCTAAATTAATATACTCCAGTTGTTCTTGATTTAACCAAGTTTCTATAAGGCAAATTATATCTACTTTATGTTCGTTAACATGCAAGTTTAATTGATTGACTTTATTTTGTAGTAACTGTATATTATAACTTAGTATATTAAAACATTTACTTTTATGCATGTGGAACTTAAACTAAAACAACAACTGGTTTTTCTGACCATTGCATAAAAGAAAACCACTTCATAGACTTCAGTAAAACCGAAATTCTACATTTAGGTAACAAATGCAAAAAGTTCGACCAACTCGAAAATCTGGAGATCTCTTCGGCACATAAAAAACATTTGCCGATAAAAAACGATCAGTTGGAATTTCATCTATCCCCATTCTGTTAATAACACTGTTAATCTACATCTATTAATTACTAGTTCCTTTGAAAAATGAGCCAATATCGTCAACAGGTATAACCTACTGTTAACAACTTCAAATGAAAAAGAACCCTTCACTTCTATCTGTTGTCCGAAATATATAATTGTAATGCTAAGTAAATTTTTCTCAATTTTTAAAACAGTTTGAAACTTGAATCATATACTACTCTGTCAAGAAAGTACCGGGAATTTTCAATTAAAACAACATTTTTACATTTAATCGTCAAAATTTATTGGGTCGCCTTCAAAATAGGCTCCATTTGCTCCAATACATCTATGCCAACGGCACTTCCAATTATCGAAACATTTTTTACAGGCGCTTTCCGGGATGGACTTTAGCTCTCGCGCCGAATTTTGTTTTGTGGCTTCAATCGATTCAAAACGGGTGCCACGAAGGGGCAATTTTAGTTTTGGGAAGAGGAAAAAGTCGCAGGGAGCCAAATCCGGCGAATACGGTGGTTGCTGAAGCACGTTTGTTGAGTTTTTGGCGAGAAAGTCAGTCACAATCGTAGCTCGGTGAGAAGGCGCGTTTCGTCATGCAAAATCCATGAGTTGTTCGCCCACAAATTTGGCCGCTTCTTACGGATACGCTCACGCAAACGTTTCATAACGCCTAGGTAATACTCCTTGTTTACCGTCTGACCCTCTGGAACGAATTCGTAGTGCACCACGCCACGGATATCGAAGAAAACAATGAGCATCACCTTCATTTTCGAGCGGCTTTGGCGTGGTTTTCGATAGAGTTTTCGATAGAGCATTATCACCAAAGGCCTTTTGCAACATTTTCAATGCATCGGCACACGAAAATTCATTTGCAACACAAAACTTTAAACAAATTCTTTGCTCAACGTAATAACCCATAGTAAAAATCGGCACGCACTCTGACATCGACTGACTTAATCAGCTGTTGCAAACATACTAGTTGACAGATCCCGCTCAAGCTTGGCATAGTAATTAAGGACAGTGGTGCCAACCTAGTAAAAAAAATTTTTACCTGCCTCATTGCCCCGCCAGATTTAAATCGATAATTCCCGGTACTTTCTTGACAGAATGTATATCAACAACCTAAATTAAATTTTTCTGAAACTTAAGCCAATTGTATTTGTTTATCTAAATAATATCCAGAATGATTTGCGAGAAATCAATATGATTTCAAGTAAAACAATTTATTTCCGCTTATTTTTATTTTTCAACGACAATTGTTTCGTCAATTACATATTGACTTCGTCAGGTGAAGTGTTTTACTTCAAATCATTTACGATGAAGTCAAGTAGAGACCGAAACAATCAAGAATAAGAAATCAATATATTTAAACAAAATATGTGTTCTCAATCAAAATGTATCATAGCGCCTTTTAAGTAGGACATTTTGAAAATAATACAACCAAATCAACCAAAAATCAGATCTAATATTGGATAAGGTTAATTTTCATATATTTTATTATGATATAACGATCGTTTCGCTAACACAGTAGCATCGTTAGGTAGGTGGCATATCTAATATTTTTGAATAAAAAGATATGTTTCCGAAATCGGCTTCTATTTATATTCGAGCAGTTACAAAATTCTACTGAGAGATAAAAACCAAAAACAGGAGGATCTCTGGAAATTCCAGTTCATCTGAAAATATTTAACAGTAGAGAGTTATTTAGTTGTAATTGTTGATTGTTCTACTCAGTTTTATTGTATTTATTTATCTCTAAATTTGATCGATTTTAAATTAAGTATTTAGATGTAAAATACCGACAAGAAGGCTAATGCAAAATTCCACGATAATCATAGGTAATATGAACAAGCGCGCAATTTTTTGAGAAATATATCGTCTAATTTACTTACATTATTTATAAGTTTAGATATATTTATTTGCAGTTCACAAAAAATTTGTTGAGAGGATTATTTCGTTCCATTCAGATATTATATATATTTACAAAGTAACGGACTACTCCATCCAATACTTGAATTAATTGATCAAATTAATTAATCGGCTGATATTTTCTTCAAATCATATTAAAATGCCAATTATGAGCATCACGGTATATTTAGATATGACTTGACTATGAAGAAGGTTTTTTACGTTAGTAACGTCAGAAAAAATCGAATATAAAGTTCATTACATGAATTATCTTGCGGGGGTATTTCATGTATGTGAATTCGTATGCATTAGTTGGCGCTAGTGATAAAACATTAGTGTTCCTATGCGGGACGAATATAAGAGCGTACCTGAGTTGTATTCATTGGACAATGAAGCGCACATATGGCTGAAGCCAATAAGATTCGAAATGTGCGCATGTCTTCTGCTTATGTACTAGCGATCAACAAAACCTATTTGCTTTTTGAATTTCTATACAGATTAAAGTTGCACTATCCAGATTTGAATACGATTTTGTTACCATAGCTTATAGTCCTTATTAAATATAATTAATTGATTCTTGAGCGATTAATGTAGTTGATATCCAACTTCAATAAATCCTACCTGAATTCTCTATTTATCCTATTATTATTGGGTAGTATGAGTAGAATTATTTCGTTATGACCTCATTTTTATTTCCAAAGAGTATAAAAAAATGCTTCTAGACAATACTTTAAATATTAAAATTATCAGATTCTATGGCAGTGAACCCTAATTTCAGTTCTGTGATTCGGGGTACGTTCCACAAGGAAGTACTTCCTAGAATGTTGACTAATGCAACGTAATACTGCGATGATATACGAACAGTGCGTTTGATATAATAAAATCATACTCGTTATCCTTTGTTGCCGCAAAAATTAAAGGAACGAACCCATTTGCCATTCCTCAACGCCTCGCGTACGTGTCCAAAGAGAAGTCAAGAATGAGAAGTGTCATCCACCTACACACTAAATGAACATGCGGCCAAGCAACCTGTAGCAAGTTTGTGGGCGGGGGAACGAGCGCTTGCATAGAAATTGAGTTCGTGAGACAAAACAGTAATTGAAGCCAGGGCAAGTGAGTATGCGGTTCGATGATTAGAGCTCCCATTCTGTGTCAATTAGCCCGCCCTGTCATTACGAACGCTGCCGGTGACGGGTGGAAGATAGCGAGCTGCGAATGTTACATTGGCATCTCTATGTTCGAAGGAACGGCCACAGATAAAATATACGACTGTTCGTGTTCTTCTCTGAAATGACATTCCCTCCCCGCATATGTTCATATTTCTAGGAGTTCCTAATGAAATAAAGGCAAGACACATATATAATCATTTGTAGATACTCCCACAAACAGTGTTGCTCTCTAATTTTCGTCTAAAAAAAAGTTATTAGAAAATTTGATTGACGATTGTTCCCCTCTGTGAATGATAGTAATCCTGAATTTGATAAGATAAATTTTGGGTGACCCATTTAAAATTTGCATTTTTGATCGGCTATAAATAAAAACTAACGGATGTTTCTTCAAAGTTGTGAGTTTATTAGAACCTTAACATTTAAGAATGAAAACCAATATCATTCAAATAATGGCTACAGTAGGTACGCTATCCGACCAGTCCAACTTTCTAGTACATAGTCTTTAGTATTTTTAATCAATTTACTCAGGTTTGAATAGGTTTTGAATGAAGTTCAATTCATTAAAAATAATAAAGACAGTGCACATAAAGATGATAAATCTGGGGTTTATGAGTTAACCTGGTGATTGCCCAAAAGTTTCTATAGGACAGGCTGGAAGAACTTTCCGACATAAAATTTGTGAACATTTGAAGAGTTTCCTTAATAATGAAAGTAATTCCACATATTCCAATCATTTTTTTGAAACAGGACATACTTTCAACCATAATTTTGAAATTCTACATATATAAGGTGAAAGTTATGTCTTAAACCTGTTAGAGTCCCTTAAGATAAATAACCAGAATAAAATTGAGATATTACTTAAGGAACAATTAGATTGAAATAACTCACCCCTGTTAGATAAGCTGGAATTTACAGAGACCTTTTTTGGGTTTTAATGCTCCATACAAATTTTATAATAAAAAATAGCAACCGATTTGGGAAACAAATAATATGGGTTTCCATCAAGTAAAGACCGATTCAATTAAATACAATAATTATATTTTGATATCACTATATACATCTGTCCCAGAAGTCGACGTCAAGCCAGAATCGGGAAACAGGCTGAGTCATAGTAATCTCTAAAAAATATTGGAAAGAATCTAAGCCGTGTACTTTTCAAATTATATTGCATTTTTTATTATTCGAGAAATGCACACCCTGTGATGCTTTTTCAACTCCTGTTGCTACAATTTTTTACTTTCTTCAAATTTAATTTTTTCTATGTTATCCCGAATAGTACTTCTGTAACCTGTGATCTTCAATTCTAAGCCAATTACTCCAGCTTGGAAAATAATGTCACTTTTTGCCGAACCAAGTATCCAAAATTAATATTTCGCACAACTTTAACTGACTGTACTGAAAAAAAATTGTACAACATTAGTTTGGCAAATTGCTTTAAAAGTTAGCGTATTTATTAGGGATTCTAAAATGGTATAACACTAACTACATTATTTCTTAGATCGGTAAAAAAACGGTCTTTCTTAAAGAAACACAGTTTCGAACAATTTCTTCGAAGTTTCTAAAAATGATTCTAAAGCATCCAATACTTTAAGAATCCGATTTGAATGAGATGGGATGAGTCCTTCCATAAGGTGTGAGTGAGAAAGATAGTGCCGCCACTATTTGGTATTGGCACACGTAAGCGCAATATAGATCAGTACGCTGCGCCCCTTGGTCTACTGCGCATATTTCCATTTTTAATAGTGTTGTTTGTGTACTTACGACTTTTGGCTTCGTTTATTAGATTTGTTTGCTTGTGATTTGGATAGTTTTGATTTGATCAATTTCACGACGAACTTTGATTTCACTTGGACTACTCTTCATAGCAGGCCGGCTTCCAAAAAAAAGCATGGTGAAGGAAGAATTTACCTTACGAAGATGTTGAGCTTCGAGTAATTGAAGAATATCCAAGTACTTCGCTAGGTGAAATTCAGCGAAACAGAGGAGTGCCCAACAGTACAGCTCACCGACTATTGAATAAACACAATTTACACGAGTGGCATGTAGAAAATCCGAATTTAATGAGACAAGATAGATCTCAATATCGTTTTAAAGTGAACATGTGGACTGAAATTTTGAACGGAAGAGTCATAGGCCTTTTTGAGTGGCCAGAGGTTTTAAATGCTGAAAATTTAGATTTTTTAAGAAATCAGTTGCCAAATTCATTTGAAGAGGTACCACTTAGTATTTTCAGAGAAATATGGTTTCAGCAAGATGGCTGCCCAGCGCACTATGCTCTCTCAGTTAGAGAATATCTAAATGAAGAAAATCCGGCCAGAGGGAAATGGCATTCTGGTATAATCTCATGGCCAGCCTATTCACCCGATTTGAATTCCTTGGATTTTTTTTGACTGGGGAGCGGTGAAGGAAAACATTTATTCAAAATAAATTGAAAATATAGCTGAGCTTCGGAAGAGAATCAAGGAAGCAATGCAATTCGTCAATAACGGAAGATTCGCCTGTCTGATATCCGGATCTTTTCTAAGAGATTGCGGCTGAAGGAGGGCAGTTTGAACATCTTTTGTAAGTTTATTGAATCTTGTCATAAAACGAAACTTGAATTTCTTTAAGAAAAACCTTTTTTATCCAATCTAAAATAGAATAAAGTTAGTGTTATAGCATTTTAGAATCCTTATTAAATGTGCTAACTTTTGAAGTAAATTGCCAAACTGATGTAGCATAATTTTATTTCAGTACAGTCAATTGAAGTTGGGCCAAATTTTAATTTTGAGTACTTGGTTCGGCAAAAAATGACATTAATTTCCAAGCTGGAGCAAATGGCTTAGAATTGAAGACTACAGGTGACAGAAGCACTATTCGGGATAACATAGGAAAAATAAAATTTGAAAAAAGTAAAAAATTGTGACAATAGGAGTTCAAAAATAATCAGAGGATGTGCATTTTATTGAATAAAAGAAAGTGCAATCTAATTTGAAAAATACAGGACTTGGATTGTGCTTTATATTTTTCTGATGACTATTATAACTTAACCTGTTACCTGATTCCGGCTTGACATCGACTTCTGAGACATCCTTTATGATACCAAGCTGAAGTAATGGCAATGTGAATGACTCTGCGATAATCTTGTGCGGATAAAAAAGCGACAGAGGTGACTATCACAATGGTAATGCAATAATGTGAGCGGAAGTCACAATCGGCAAAGGTTGATTATCGAAAGGATACTGGAATATCTTGGACCGATAGGCCACATATGAACAGGGCGAGTAATGCAATAATGTGAGCAGAAGTATAAAGATGATTATTGCCGAAGTAATAATGCAATATCTTGAACCGAAAGGTAACAAGCGACAAGAGTGACTACTAGTGGAGTAATGATGCGATAACTTGGATCGAAAGGTCACAAACGACGATATTGACTATGGGAAAGATGATGACTTTCAGTATATTCAAAGAATTGAATATTATATATATCTCGATGCATTCCTTCTAACAAAAAGAGGAAAATTAACGAAATTCATTGGAAAGCCTATTTGTGGGCGGACTGAATGAATGAAATAAACTTTCTCATTGGATGAAGAAGAAATATTGCTAGTAGAGGAGGATAGAATGAAACAGTTAATAATTCCTAATGCTGTGCTGGCAATAAATAAATCAAACAGACAGTACAATGTAATACCTGAAGAAGCCACATCGTGGTGAAACAATTGTTGTATTAGTACAAACATTTTTGTGGAAATAAATTACTGTCATATATACATTTTTTTAATTAAAATGAGTTTCCACCAAGTGAAGACCGAATCTATCAAATATAAATCAAACTCTCTAAAGACTTTCTATGTTTTATAAAGGCCATATATAACCATGTGGGAACTGATAAGCCAAGTGTCCAGATGTAATAAACTTTAAAGTTCGAATGACAGCTCAAAAACTGCTATGTTGAAAATATCGGCATGAAAAGATTGACATATGGCTCGTACTATAAGTAAATAATGAATTATGTCTAACGTAGAACAGGCTCTAAACGGGACCAAACAGAGGACATTATTCCATGTTTAACTTGCCGAAATTTTATTTTTACTTGATTTGAATGTTGAAGATCAAGTTTGTACTTTTTGAAGTATGATTTTTCAAAAGTAGGAGTACTGATTGTGAAAGTCATGTTCCAAATTCAATATAACAGCGAGATCGCAACATTGTCATGAACATAAAGGAGAATATCCAATTGCAAAAGTTAACGAGATGGCGTTAGTTCATTCTTATCTCGTGAATTTGTCCCACGACAAGCTATCTCGTTCCAACACCCCCATAAAAAGGGTGTTGCTGCCACTCTAAACTCACAATTAAATCCGCGACTTTTCTCCAATTTGAATAAATCCCCTTTGTCTTCATTTCATTAAGTTTACGACCCAATCAACAGGAATGCGGTCTTTTATAACCTAAATAAGCTCACAACACACTTCTTGATTCCGTAAAATAAAAAAAAATCAAATTAACGTTAAGGGTAACTCGGGGAGCAGTTACCAAGGCGCTATAAAAACCCAACTCCCGTTCTCTGTACTTAACGTGACGGAACTAATATTTGTTTCGTTACTAATTAACTTGGAGGGTCTTTAAATTTTTTAATTTACTGGCGTTATAAATTTGACTTAATGTTTCCTGTAAGCCGGCTTTGTGATGTCGAAAATTTTCGGTGAATTATTTCCTGAGGCAGTTTTCTTTCGGTTTCTTGCACGTCGTCAATGCGAAAACTACTTATCTTTTTTATAAAACAGGATAATTCCGTCTTAACTGATTGCACTATTTCAATTCCACTATTTCTTTGCGAGTAATGAGAGTAATTTAAACGACAAGCTCTGCAAATGTGTTTTTATGAATAGTTTCGCGCGTCTCCATTTAGGTCGATTTTATGGTGTAAAATATAGGGACGTTTTTCATGATTGGATGGAGTTAGTTCTTTGTTAGAGTACTTAAAATAAATGCGCTGAATGTACATGTACGGATTGTTTAACTCTTCGCGTTTTCTTCCGATAACTTTTTGTTTATGAAGAAAATAATAGGGTATGATGTGATAATTTGTAATTATATGGAATTCTTCTTCCATTTAAGATTTGCATTTTTGATCGGCTATAAATAAAAAGCTAATGAATAATTTTTGAAAGATTAACTTTATTAGAAAGGTTGAAACTTGAAATTCACGAATGAAAAATAATATCATTCAATGACTGGCTACAGTATACCATCCGAACAACCCAATATTTCAGTGCATTGTCGATTGTTTGGGGCTAAATCTCATGAATGGCAACTTTGACTCCATGTTTCAAGGTAACACGTGAATTCTACCAGGTTTTCATACTGGCATGTGAGCATGGCTCTTTCACCAAGTAACTACTTAGCAGTCTCCACAGTCTGCCCCCAGAGGCAGAAGGTGTGATAAAGATTACGCCATATCATCGCACGAAGCGAGAACCCCTTTGAAGAGATGAATCATCTTCCAGTTTGGGTCTCGGCTCGAAAGTCAAAACCGTCAGACTGGCAGCAGCGAAGCACTATCTAACCTCTACTGGCTCTGCAGGTCAGTACCCGAGTTGGCTTGTGACGCAACTCACTCGCCGGAAGAGCTTCTTATCCAAGCATCCGAAGGCAGTCCCATGAACTAAGATAAACCCAAGATTGATGACTCAAGGTAACATACTCAGAATTGTACAAGTAAAAATGTGAGCAGAGCTCTAATAAAATAAAAGTGCCATGGTCATCACCGTTGTCCCGGGTTTCTGCTCAAGTTTTGACACTCCAGCAGACTCCCGATAAGCTGAAAGAGAAAGATAGGAATTTTGAAGGAAATTTTATAGAGAACTTTGTACCAGCATAACTAGGTGAGCGACCCCCATAAGTCACCTCTCCCGACCCAAGAAAGAAGATCGCCGTGCCGATCCCAACACTCAGTCATTTGAGCAGAGTGTCTCTATGGTTATGAAAGATTGAAGCAACGAATCAACACAAATAACAGCTTCTCAGCATGGACCCCCCGCACAACAGGATCGCTGTTGCTGTTTGCTGCTAAAAGCGAGGCTCCGAAGCATCAAAGGATTGGGCTTTAGGATCAAAAGGGCGCCAGAGTTGGGGGAGGGCAGAGCGTATCTTCCAGGACCCTCAAACCTCGTCGAAACGTCGTAGTTTCCCTTTCCCTCCAACGGACCACTTCCGACCCCACAGCGGATAAGATAAGCTTAAGGATCCACGAATGGGGCTGAAGTTAGGGGCGAGCAGAGCGAATTTCCCAAGTCCACCAACCTGTTCAAGACGTCGTAGTCTCCCTTTGTCCTCCAACGGACCAATCAGGACCCCGCAGTGGGAGCTACAGGATCTAAAAATGGAGCCAAATTTGGGGGCGAGCAGAGCGAATCTCCCAAGTCCCCCAACTTGTTCGAAACGTCGTAGTTTCCTTCAGCAACCATTTAAGATCCTTCAGCGGCTAAGAGGACGAAGGTTGGAAAACCCACGCTGACATTCAGCAGGGTACCGCCTTCGCCATTGAAAGGATTACAAAACTCTAATCGATCACAGGCTTGCAGATTCTGGTCATCAATCAGAGCTAGCTTCCCCGTACGATTCCAAGCCTTGCGGTAGAAAAAGGATGGAGTGGGACAACATGATGGAATGGTATTATGCAAGAAAGAAAGGAAGTAAGGAAGTTTGGATTGCGAGTCATCTGCTTTAGGCATCATAACCATATCCTCCATTTCATAAATGAAACTAGGACACTCGTTATGACAAGCTCCCCCACCACGACAAGGTACAGAGACAGGGGGGGAGGACTCAAAGTAACATTCATTTCTGGATGGTTAGCGTAAAACTTATCCGTAACGGTTTCTCCACAAAAAATAGTCCACTGAGGTGAAATGGTGCTTCGTTGCTGAAGATGATTTTTCTGACAAAATGCTCATCTTCGCCCATTGAGCGAAGTCACGAGGCTTCACTTCTTGCACTAGTTGAACGCGAGAACGTGAACGGGTTGTTTTTTTCAAATACTGATCCAGTTTTCACGAACAAATTTATCCACAAATTGCCATGAGGGCATTTCATATTTATTGAAATTTCCACGTAAATTTTTAACAGTTTGGATAGAAGAATCACTACTTTGGAAATAAGTTTTTGACATTTCCCTATTTTGTTCAAGCGCAAAATGACATGATCTTCACTAATAAATTGGATCTTTATTTTTTTTTCTTGAAACCGAACTTTCCGCAAGAGTTAGGAATACACTACAAGGGTAGAAAGTTGAGATTCCTGCACTGGGCATCATAGCGCGCAGTGCAGGGCTCTCAACTTTCTGCCCATGTAGTGTATACTATTTTTCTTGCTAGCCGGTCGAAAATATTCGCGTGTGTATTGAAAAATATCGATGCCTGCCCCGACATTTGCTGCCCGAGCTTTACCAATGCACGAAAATTAGACTTTCTGTTGTGTAATCGAAGCCGAAACACGTATTTTCAACCGAGGTAGTAAGGTAAAACTTTTCTTTACTAGCGTCAAAAGATTCAGTCGAAAAATGCTATAGGTAACTTTCATTTCATCTTTTCAGAAAAAACTAGTTTCGTTTTGAAATATGTATATGCAGATTGTTTCAGGTTGATAAAATGAGATTTCAAAAAAATTTCGAATTCACAGTCACAAAAATACAATATTTGAAAACGGGTTAAATCTTACGAAAAACCCAAATTCTGAAAATTTCAAAAATTCATACTCACCCTCAATACAAAGTATGACCACCACGTGCATCAGTAACTGCTTGGCATCTTCTCTGTATGCTTTCCACCAAGTTTATTAGTTGAGAATATCCTGCTCAATTTGTTGCCAAAGTTGTTGCACAAGATGTTGGAGTTGTTGAAGAGTTTCAGGCAGTGATCTGTGAGTATTAACGGTTCTTTTTAATTAGTCTCAAGTTTGCTCAATTGGATTTAAGTAAGGAGATATTCTATGTAATACTAAATGTAGAAATACCCTTGTTTTCTTTAGCGGTAGTTATCTGGTGGAATGTGGCAGTACGTTACAATCCAAAAAAACGAAATTTTCGCCAAAAGCTGCGTGCAATTGTTGGAATACTCATGCTGAAGTTATACTCAATTATCCCATGATGCTCACATCAGCATTTTTATTCAAATGATGCAGATTCAAGTTTAGATCCCCGAATACACGAAACTGACACTCAGTACGGGTATTAATATGGGTCACAAAATGCCTTGAGCTCGAAAACATCCGAATATTCACCATTTAAGCTACCTTGAAAGATAAGGCATTGTTGTATATCAACATGTTGGTTTATGCTATTGTAAAATTGGCTGCAGTGTTATGTGTCATGCGTGGATAGAAGAAGATAGAGGAACACGAAGAAAACCAACTGATTAACAGAGTCATTTTACAGAGTATCAGACCAACACGAGATAGTTTTGATACTACGCATAAAATCGCTGGCCACTGGTTTGGAGAAGAAGGAGACCTGTTACTATGGATACATTATATTGCCGCATTATAGCATTTGCACTTCTCTCAAACCGCCCACGTACCGTGTTTCCTTCCACTGGAGACTACTGTTGCTCGTCGATATATGGATTTCCTCCAAGAAGCACACAATAATGCTATATCGTGGCCATCCCGTGTACTTGATTTAAATTCTATCGGACGTGTACGGGATATGAGGAGGAAAAGATTGTCTACTTTGCAGCATCCTCCACGGACTCTAACAGATAATCCACGAAGTTCATGTTTTTTGTATCGAGGTGCCACAAGCAGGCATTGGACATCTTATATTGTCGGCGTCTAGGCATATAGACAGAAAGTTCGCCCACAGAAAATATACAAAGGTTGTATAAAATAGTTTTCAAGACTCATTTATATCCAAAAATACCGTGTGTATGAGTGAAAAAACAAATTATAATTATTATATATAAAATAAAATAATGAGAGGGAATGTTTTTTACTAAATAGAAGGCTTTTCAAGATCTTGAATATCAAACAGATAAATTCTGCTATACCTCGCTACAAATTTTAATTTAATAATATTATATTTCTTAAAATCTTTCAAAATTAAATTGAATAAATGAATTAGAAAACACTATTCCAATTTTATTTAAAAAAAATTCACAGTTTTTATGTTTCACAATTTATTCAGGATTCTGATACGTGTTTCGGTATTTCGACCATCTTCAAAGGAGTACAAAAAGGAATTCTTAGGACATCTGTGTATTTTTATGGCGCATGGAAATAACAGCATCCATTATAAGGGTGTTGCCGAAGTATTTGAGAATTTGTTGAAATATTATTTTTCTCAATGGCTTTTTTGATCGATTCATAGACTTTTGAGCATCCCGTTGAACGAAGTTAATTTCTAAAAAGAAGTCAATATAATTGAAACTATAGCGGTGAACAATGGCTATAGAACTGTAATCATTGACAAAATGATTAAAAAGAAAACTTACCACAATATTCACGAAAAAATTTATATCAATATAAATCATCCTTATGAAGAAAAGAAAATATGTTTTCAATGGCTTATATAAAAGGTTTCAGTAGTAGGATCTCTCATGGTCTTCATAATATGGGAATCAATTCTTTACCAGTAAATAGAAATAATTTACCTAAGATGAAGGATGAACAAAAAGAAAGGAACCCCAACTTTTCCGAATCGGGGATTTATCAAATAAATGTGATGATTGTAATGCTACATATATAAGACAGGCAGGCTGATGTTTACAACATAGAATCAAAGAACATATTATGTCTATTTTGAGAAACCAGAAATCAACCAGTTTTGCAGAACATTGTATAGAAAATAATAATTTTTTCGATGAGAAAGATGTCACTCTAATATATAATGTTAATGAGGGTAAATTGATGGACTATCTGAAGACTCTTTCAATCAAAAAACTACATATTTTTGGAGAGTTTTTTGAAGGAGCTTTTCAAAGAGAGGTAGTTTCGAAGACTTTCTTGGGGTTATGTATTTTCTAGAGTGGAATTTATTATTATTATTATGCCGACACTCCTAGATCTTCTGTGAAGATCCCTCAGAAGCTTTTTCAACTTGTGAGAGTTCGGAGTTCAGTTGTGTTCTGGATAGGCTTTGTTAGTGCGATCTTGCGCCACTTTAGGTAACAGCACTGTTAATTTTTGACCCAACAGTGAAATAGAAAACCTGAACGAGATTCGAACCCGGACCTTCCGGTCACGAGCCCAATACTCGGGGTTTTCATAATACCGTTATGAAACAGCATTGTTTTCACTAAATATTTGTAGAGTAATTTCAATCAATATTCTATATTTTTTTTCGATTCTTTTATTTCATGTTGCAACTGTGCAATGAGTGTTAATTCTAAATGACTACTAATATTGAAACAGTGTTTTCGAAGACATTTATTCAATTAATCCTAAAAATTTTGAAGAAATTTCATAAAGTTAAAATTTGTAGCGAGGTAGAGAAGAATTAATTCGAAAAGCAACCATTTTCGGCGTTCAATATTTCGAGAGCTAGAAAATTAATGACACTCAATTTCGGCCAACTGTAAACGGCAATATCTATCATTACTCCTATCACGATATGCAGACTAGGTAATAACAATTCGAATACGCCGAAGTGTAGAAAAAATTATACTCATTAATATCAGAAACGCCAATATTTCTTCCGCTATAATTAAACCGATGAAAACGCACAATATCATTACTGATTTGGCCCGTGCAGCTTAGATGGGAATTCGGCACTTTCGAAGATTACATCCTGCATCAGCACTTGCTTATTTGAAGATTTAAGCCGCAACTTGGAATTATATAGGCTATAATATCGTCTATATAGAGTCGTACCACACCTGTCGCACAAAAACTGCCATTAATTTTTATACACTGACTTACACTAAATAATATGGCATTAAAAACCTATTACACAAAGTGTATTACCGAATATTTGTTACAGCTTCATAGCTGACTCGAACAATCGATTTATCTTGTGTCAGTTTTAATTTTAGTTTGTTGGTGGTCTTGGCGGTAAATACCGATGGGCATATTTGTAGTCTAGTGAGAAATGCCATCTTCTACTTCCTTAGTTATTTGCACTTTCTCACGCTGAAAACTGCACACCATCTGTAGGCGGCTCAATATGCTTTTATGCATGCGATAAAATGAGATGTTTCAAAAGAAGTTAATGTTTTATGAAAAGTTCACAATATTCGTCATTTACATTGAATCATATGGCAAATATATCTAATGTATTATTATTTAAATATTTAAATATTTACAGATAAATTCTGTTAGCCTTCTACATATTTAATTTCAAAAAATTATATTTAAAATTATAATATAACCTCAGGAATTAAATTAATGTCATATAAGAACTGCTTATCTCAAACTACATATGAAATAAACATTCATTATAAGAAATCCAAATGAGATAACAAAATCCAATAAATATAAATTGTTAACAAAAATCCTATAAATTAAATATTTTGAGTAGACAAAATTTTGTTTCTGCCCATCCCTCTTATTAAAAAAGATATCTTTCAGTAATGTTTAACACAATCCTAAGAATTTCATCATAAAACTATCTCACTTAGAATATTCAATATTATAGAATATATAAGTTAATTTTTAGAAAATCTCAAGATCTGTAAAAACATTACTAAAAACAAGTTTTAAGAGAGACTTAACTTGTCAGTACCCAATCACATTAAATAAAATATAATATCAATCACCAAAATATATTTACTCACATTTAACAATCTAGAAAGCGTCTTGGCAAATGAATACTGAACATTTGAATGGTGTCCAATGTGAACTCAAATAAAAAGCTCTGTGGTTTACCATAGATCTTAAAGATTGACAGGCAATGAATGTTTATTTTATATGTCGTTTGATATAAGTGCTGCTTATATGACATTAATTTAATTCCTGAAGTTATAATATTAAATATAATTTTTTGAAATTAAATATGTAGAAGTCTAACAGAATATATCTGTAAATATTAAAATATTTAAATAAATTTATATACCTTCTATCAAGTATTAACATCCATTTATTTTATTTTATTCATAATGTTGTATTAGGTTGTTCGGAAAGTAAATTCGTTTTTTCCCGACAGAGGATTTAATTGTACTTTTTCGAACCTAACTTCACACTTAAGCCGCATAATCATTATATGTTTTGACAGCAGATATAGCAAGGCTTGTATGTGAAAAAACCAATTAGGTCTACGCAGTAGTTTTTGGTTGGTGCCCTTTCAAATATGAAGGGCAATAAGTAGCATATTTTACTTTTTTACGACAGAAAGTTAAAAATGCTGTTCAATTCAGAAAAAAATTAACCGATGTGTATGAAGAAGATGTGTTAACAGTACGCCAAAGCCAGAACTAGTTTGCAAAATTTCGATCCGGCAATTTTGATGTCGTAGATGCACGGTTGAAGCTGATAAATCATAAAGGCATCAGTTGATGCAAATCGGCGAATAAAAACACGTGAGATAGGTGAGAGGCTGATTAATCGAATTCAATTGTTTATGACCACTTGAGAGTCGTGGGTTCAACCTTGAAGCTCGATATATGGGTTCCTCATGTTCTCACGGCGGGAAATTTGTGTCGTCCCGTTGACGTCTGTGATTCGATTCCCAAACGTTACGAAAATGATCCATTTTCGGAGCGCATCATTACTGGGGACGAAAAATGGGTTGCATATAACAATGTCATGCAAGAGATCATGGAGCAAAAAAGATGAACCTGCTCAAAGCATTTCGAAAGCCAATATCCATCAAAAAATGATGATGCTGTCTGTTTGGTGCGGTATTGAAAAAATCGTTTTTTTCTTGAGCTACAACAGTTAATTCGGAAGTCAACTGTCACCAACTGGACAAACTGAATGATGCACACCAACATTGAAGGCTAGAATTAATCAACAGAAAAGGTGTAGTGTTCCATCAAGATAATGCGAGACCTCATACGAGTTTGGTCACTCGCCAACAGTTTTTACAGCTTGAATTAGGATTATCATTTGTTGAGCTTATTGCAAAATTTTTTGGACGATAAAACCGTCACTTCAAATGAAGAGTTCAAAAATCACCTGGATCAGCTTTTTTGCCACCAAGACCAAAAATCTTATGAGCGTGGAATCATGCTACTACAAGAAAGATGGCAAAAGGTATTGGACCAGAATAGCCAATATATAATTTAATGAAATGTTCATCCATTATACGAAAATTATCTTTCAATTTCCCAAAAAAAAAAAATAAATTTTATTCCGAAAAACTAAATATAATGAAATTCACTTAAAAAAAACTCTGTTTATATGTTTCCAAATTTTTTTTAGACCTGACATGTGTTTTCGTCCTACAACCATCCTATGATTATGAATTTAATCTATAATATAAATTATTTGCGAAATCTGTTTAATTTTTTATTGTTCAATCTTAAAAACAAGAGTCTGTGTCCATTTTATTAGACTGCATTAATTTAGATCATTTTGTCGAAATTTCTTTGAATTGTATAATATAATAACTATATCGGCCTTCACATAGTATTAATATTACTATTTTTACGCAAATATTCGCGCTACTTTGAAAAATAACAAAGCAACTAGGAGAGTTTTTGAATATTTGTTTTCATTTCTCCTTACTGATTTTATTTATACCCCGTGTAATTGATTTATATTTTACGATGATTGTTTTTACTCCTAACTGATTTTATTTATACTCCGTGTAATTTATTTTATATTTTATATATGCACATTTCCGATATTTTGTGGTTTAGTTGATTTTGTTTCTTATCCCATGGGAATGATTTTATGTGTGTATGTCTTTTGGGCTTCCGTCATATTTTGACTTCTGAATTATTTTGATTTTATCTCATGGCTTATTTTACGTTGGTGGATATGTCTCCAATATTTTGATCCTGTTGTATATAAGCATTTTGCACTTCTGAATCGCTCACCTCTGTGTGATTTAAACTTTTAGAATTTAATTACTTGAAATTATTTGTAATACTTGTTAATGGTATTTTCATTGTTATCGATTATATATTTTCCACCATGTACAAGCAGCTTTTGTTGCTTCTGTGGATTTCCTTATGTCTATTTACATTATTTAATTTTGTAATGCAGGTTGAAGTATTTTGTGTGAATAAACGATGATGGTGATGATGATTTCATGAATATTCGAATACTGAAAGGAGCCCTATATAGAGGGTGCTCAAGTTATCTGCGGTCAATTGGAAAGAGCGGACAATTTTTCTTAGATAAGGTTAGTTTAATGGAGATTTTTATGAAATACACATTCATTATAGGGTGGTAAGGGAAAAAATGAAAATGAAGTCTTCTCCAGCCATAATCTTTGGTCCAAAATTACTCTTAATTCCGCCCTATAACCCCCATGGAAATCATGTGCAAAAACTGCATATGATGATTTACAACGACGTATAATATATTCAATCAAATCTTCATTTTCATTAGATGTGAAACTGTCAAAGTACAAACAGTGAGACATACACCATCTGAGGAAATATTATTATTTATGACATTCTTTATGGTTTATACAAGTTTAAAACTTATCACAAAAAAATCTGAAAATGCCTGCCATCTTCTCTAATGTAAAGCCCATATCGTTTTTGAATAAAATCCACACCTTTCTGCAACTGCTCCCGTCATTGCCCTAGCATATTGCAACAGTTGTGTATTCTTTCGATAAGCTGGTCACTAGTGTGAGCTGGGGTAATGTACACCATCTCTTTTAAAATACCCCAAAGGAAGAAATCTAGAAATGTATCTTATCATTATTATTCATACGTCTATATCTACTGGTGTCTTCTTTTTCAACCTAAACAGCCACAGTTTTAAGTGTTTAAGACATCTTTCTTCTAGTTTGAACGTAGGCTTGATTACTTTTTTTATAATATGTGTATACTTGATTTCAGATTCACAATCAAAAGAAATCCTTCGGTTCTTCAAAGGAATTTTTATCGCAAACTAGACGCGGGGGCACAAATCGAGCGGTGCCAGTTGGAAAAATAATGGTGGCATCATTTCCCCTTCAGTATGGGCTCCAAGGGTGTCGTTATTTTGACTCACTAATTGTTCAGGAATTAACCAAAAGCAAACAAATTAATCGCAGATTTTATGTCTCATTATAAAAATGTGACGTACTAAGCCTCTAGCGGGGGATTCTCACCCCCAAAACCAGGGGTGGCGTAGGACATTTGCTATGTATATTTATTTATGGAAATTTGTTCCATCCATTATTGCAGATCTATTCATATCTTTTCCACGTGAAAAATGGTTATTTTGGCAAAGACATTGATATCATTTTCAGTATTTCCAAAATAGCCTTCAATGAATTTTTTGCATCATTCTTAAACTCATTAACTTAAACTAGTCGCCGAGGAGGTTAAAGGCACCCTTCTGGACCTTTTCAATAATATCAATCGGGTGTTTTTCAGAGTGATAGAACTCAGATTGAAATAAAACACATTTAAATTAAGATTGAAGCCAATTTTTCTTTATTTGAGAGATAATTTTATGACATTTATGTTTTAAAAATAATTTCCGGCATATAAACACTACGACGAGCTCTGAGGAACCGCATTCGACCAGACCAAGTTTGGACAACTTTTTGGAATAATTCAGGCCTTACTTCATCAATAACACGAGTTATGTTTGCTTCCAAAGAGTCTATTGTTTCTGGTTCATTAGCATGAGTTATGTCGCATGATCTTGGAGGCCAATTAATTGGACCATTTCACGAAAGAATGTTATCGCCAAATCTTTCTTTCAATAAATCAATTGTTACGGTAGCAACATGAGATGTAGCACCATCTTGTTGGAACCAAAACACTTCTGGATCGATACCATTCAAATTTTGAAACAAATAATCATTGATCATCGATCTGTAACGAGCACTATTCACTGTAACATTAGCTCCAGCATCGTTTTTAAAGAAATATGGACCGATGATGCCTCCAGCGTGTAAAGCAACCATACAGTGTATTTTTCAGGATGCAATGGAATCTGCAGAACTTCTTGAGGATTGTTTTCACTCCATATACGGCAATTTAGCTTGTTTACCTAGCCGTTCAACCAGAAATGAGCTACATCACTAAACACAATTTTACGATAAAAAAGTGGATCAGCTTCAAGCAGTTCTAAGGCCCAATCAGCATATTAACGACACTTATTATGGTCAAGTAGCTTTAGTTCTTGAACCAGTTGAATCTTGTATGGGTATAGACCAAGATCTTTACGCAAAATTTTCCATGTGGTGGATGCACAGAGTCCAACTTGTTGTGAACGTCGACGAATAGACAAATCTGGACCATCATTAAAACTATGACTTACAGCAGCGATATTTTCTTCTGTACGTACAGTTTTTTGTCTTTTTGTTGTGGCATCGAGTAGAGAAAATGTTGTCCGAAATCTATCAATATTTTGACGAATAAGCTTTTCTGATGAACGATTTTGTAAACCATAAATTTCACGAAGTGCTCTATAAGTTTGGCGAATAGAACACTGATTTGAAAATGAATTGCAACAATTTCGAAACGTTGTTGCGGCGTGAGTCTTTCCACGATAATTTGTCGATGCTTACTGAACAGAAATGTCAAAACAACATGGCTTCTACCTTCTGTCAAATCACAGTTATCCCTAAAGAAAGTTCTATCACTCTAAAAAGAAAACAACCGATATATTAGCGAACTTCCACCTTCATAAATATACCCAAAAAACCTAACGCCAAAAAGTGCGGCGAATATCGAACCATATTTTTAATGAACCATACATAGAAGATCTTCCTTACAATAATGCACAATCGTTTATATATGGAAAATTTTAACCAGAAATAAATGATACTCAGATGGGTTTCAGAAAATGTTTGGGTCCTAGAGAAGCCTTATTCGGACTAAACATAATAGCAAAAAAATGCTTGGTTCATAACCAGGATGTATATGTCTGTTTCATTCATTTTGAAAAAGCGTTCGACAAAGTAAGACAAAAGAGATATACGAATTAGTAAAACTCTTTATTGGAACCATAAGGCCAGGGTAGAAGTAGAAAATGAAATGATTGATGAAATAGAAAAAGGTGATGGTGTACGTCAAGGCAGATTGTTGTCTTCCTTATTGTTCAATTTGTACCGTGAAGCTATCTGACGGGATGCATTATTAAAAGAATCAAGAGGTATCATAATTAACGGAAAACTTGTGAACATCTTGAGCTACGCAGACAATACGGTAGCAAGATAATTTAAACCACAACACAATCTATATTATTTTATTTAACATAATTTTGTATTCTAAAATTTCTTAAATAATTCCGAAGCAAACCGAACTTTTTTTCATGTCTTCTATTTAATGTTCGCAAGTGTAAAAAACGTGCAGGATACAAAAAAGTTATATAAAAAAAGAAATCTGAAATCATTCTATAGAAAATGGTCGGTGGCGTACGACAACAAATTTTTAGGGTTAAAAAGGGAGAGTAACCATTACAAAACTATCAGCCTGTAGATTATCACAACAATTTTGATCCCTATTTCATTGAAACCTCAAAATTGCCTCATCCTCCAAGTTTGATTTGAATATGTCGGAAATTATAAGAGATACTGAGAAAAAACGAAAAGAATCTGGAAACATGAACACTGTAGCTGGGTTATGAATGCTTACGGACCTATGTTAATAGGACATTTTTGTCTTAAAATTGAACACTATCCCCTTTTAAAGTTACTTACAAAGAAGAATTAGAGGTTTTCAGACATGCAGAAAAGAATCATTCAAAAACAGATTATTATTGTTCAATATATTAAAAAATAAATATGTTATGATTGTGATTTTTAAATGTATTGTTTGCGTTAAATGTGAACCCGTCACCTATGAAATGAGCACGTTTGCTGATTTTTATTTTTTTTTTTGAAACATGAAAAACTAAAGTACCAATCAAAGTGATGGTTCAGCAGAGATATGCTGAGATACAAATATTCACATAAAAATTTCGGTCCCTGCTCGAAAATCATTTGAAAAGTTACTAAGAAAAAAGTATTCTCAAAAAGTTTCCACTATGCATTCTCACACGTGTTTTTTCTATGAGTACAGGTCACTTATCAGTATCAACAATAAGTACAATATTCCTTCATTACTATCGTCAAAACAGAACAATTTCCATTATACCTGCTAATTAATGATGTAATCCCATTTTTCCGTTAAATACGGCATGTTATTTCCATTAATTATATGTCATTGTTTATTACCGAACATATATGCAAATTTCTCATTAGAATGCCATAATTTCATTCAAAATGGCTACCTAACAACATAGATAATGACTTTGTTCAAATTGTATAACAATTTTCTTCTTGATTCGGTTTTAACGATTCGACTCATGGATCTTTACTTAATATTTTCAAATACGTATATTATTTATGACTTTGTATTATTATTCAAATAATGAACGTTACTGATAAATCAAAACATTCATTTTTTCTTGAGAATGTTTTGATGAATACTTCAGTTATCCAATAAGAAAGTATAAAAAACAAGGAACGTCTGGAATGAATTCTGTTAGATTTCGATCAAGCTTTCAATATAAGCTTTTATTCGAATTTGACGGTTGTTGCCAATTTTCAGAGAGCCCTAGCATTTAAAATTGAACAGAATAATAAGATTAGAAAGTTACCAATTCAAGAAAAATTTCTGAGCAAAAATCTACATACTGTTAATCAAATAGATTGTTCGAATCAACAGGATCCTGCTGAACTCCATATTCCCCACAGCTTGGAAGTGTGCTCTTGTTACACCTATCCCAAAGAACAAAAAACGTGTGGAATTATTTGATCTTAGGCCAATAAGTATTCTGCCAGGATTGTCCAAATTAATGGAGAAGATAATGTCGGATAAGTTTCAGGATTATCTTGAAACCAATAATAATAGTATATAATAGTTTCTGATGTTCAGTCCGGCTTTCGACCAGGCTATAGCACCACTGGTTCTCTTCTTGATGTTACCGATGGCATTCTGCAGGCACTCGATGACTCCAAATGTGCTGCTTTACTTTTGCTCGATTTTAGTAGAGCTTTTGAGGCATGACATTCTTCTGGCCTTGTTGGAATCTTGTGGAGTGGTAGGGCCCGCTCTGGCTCTCTTCGAGTCTTATCTCGTTGGGCGCTCGCAGTTTGAGGAACTGGGCTGTAGATTTTCTATGTCCAAACTCGTAGCCAGTGGAGTCCCTCAGTGTTCAATTCTTGGGCCTTTACTGTTCATTGTTTACACCAGCCAATTCATAAAGTTTATTCATCGCTGCAAAGTGCACATGTATGCCGATGATTTCCAACTCTTCTTGGATTTCTCTATTGATGAGTTGACCGATGCGGAAATTAGACTAAACGAGGACTTGAGTAGTTTATGTGATATAGCGAGGAAATCATTTGCTCTTGCTTTCGGCTCCAGAAGCGATAAGTAACTTGTCATGAATAATCTCAAACCTTCTGTTTCTGGTTCTGTTATCGTTTCGTTGAAAGTACGCGTGATTTAGGCTTGATTTTTGACGATTCACTGCGGTTCCGGGTACATATTAAAAGGATAATTTTTGGTGCTTATGGGGCTCTTAGAGTGATGTTCTCTCATAGATCCTACTTGGCGGTCGATACAAAGAGACTGCTTTGTGAGTCTTTGGTCGTGTCAAAGTTTAATTACTGCTCTTTTGTTTATGCGTTTTGCCTGGACCAGGAATCACTCAGCAGAATTCAACGTGTTCAGAACAGTTGTGTGAGGTTTATCTTTGGGATCCAAGAGTTTGATCACGTGTCTCACAAGCTGAAAGAATTGTGTTGGCTGCCGATGAAGTTTCGATTCGAATGTAATGCTGTCTGTACCTATCATAGAATAATAGTCAAGAGATGTCCACCTTATCTCTTTAATAAGTTAAGGTATAGAGCTGATGTTCATAGTGTCAACATGATATATAGGAATTTACTGTCGTGTCCCCATCACAGAACACCTACTTTTCAAAGAAGTTTTAGATATAACATTTATAAACTGTACAACAATATACCTGAACACCTGAAACAGCTCACTTGAAATCGATTCAGGATAAACATAAAAAATTACTTCCCTAGCCGTCTCTAATTGTTTTTAAAAATCAATCTCAGAGGATAAAATGTAATATGATTTAGTATGCTCAGAAATGTATTTTCAATTTTGTTTGTTATTTTATCTTTATTAGTGGGTCATGCTCAATTTGTTTAGTTTTTACAAGGGATAAGTGGTAGAACACCTCTGGGTGAACTTCCCCTTGGGATTTCTATTTCATGGAAATAAAGGCGTTAATTATTATTAGTATTATTAAATAAGTTAAACAGGCCTGATTAGGTTTTGCTGGTCGCTGAGACTTGTTGGCCCTACAGTGCACTGCAATATCTAATGACAACAAATTTGTCAAATACCTATATTCGCTATGCAGAGGAACACTAAGGTATTAATCATACACTAGCGCCATATAGTGAACGCAAAAATACATGACATACCTTAGCAAGCTGATTCAAGTAGAGAAATGTTTACCCGATTCTTTCGCGTTTCAATGCAGAAAAACTTTCCTAATGCTCCATTCAGAATTTAATATGTCGTAATGCTCATAATCTGCATCTGCAAATAAATTCATTCTGTCGATCTGCACTAAACATTATAAGTAAGGATTGGGAGCTATGGTAATTGAAAGTTCTACAAATGGAGACAGTGTAGCTAGCATACATCTTTATAACAATTCTTTACTCAAACAAGCCTGATTAGATTTTGCTGATCGCTGAGACATAAGTAGCAGACACGCGCAAGTTTCGGACCCTCTTCAGTGCATTGCAATGTCTAACGAAGTTCATAATAATACAAAATTTTTGTTTCATGAACCGATTCCTCGTACTTTGGACTAAAGCCTTTTATTCCTTTATCATTGATCCCATCCCCCTTTTACCATCTTCTCGAATACGTCCCTGGACCCTGAGGGGGCGAATCTTTTCCTCGGGGGTCAATATAGTACAATATCGCAAGAGAACTGGCTCCGACATAATCCTGCCCAGATGGCGAACAAGCCGCACTTTTAAATCGTTTAAAAAGTTATTCAATATAAAAAGAAGTTCGCCCCCGAAGATTTAATACGGAATTGTTCATCAATTCGCGTAGTCGTCTCTAATATGGCCTCCGCCGACTCGGTTTTTATTGGTTCGCCGCAAGATGAGATGGGCTAGGAGGAGATTGGGGGGATATTAGAAAGTTTCCGCTTTTTCGGGATCATTTCCGCCAGAAACTTACTTTGGGGTGTAATCATCTTTTCCTCGATATGCAACACTGTTAAAACGCCATTTCGAAGGAATTGGAGGAGACTTCGTTGGTATTAGGATGCTTTTCAATTTTTTTTCCGCCCGGAAGTTCGGTGTATTAACGTTAAATACACCTGCGAAGCGACGTCTGCTAAAAAACGGCCGAAAGAATAAAGATGTTGAACACATCTAGGTATAATAGAGTCGTGTATTCTCCCGTGTTAAATTTGATTCAATCGATACTTTTCAGTTGAATGAAATAATGAAGAATTATTCCACATTTACATTAATTTAAAACAATTGTTTCGTTAATATGGTGGCAAGAAAAGGAATACAAATAACAGTAAATTTTCGGTTCACATAAAAATATAAAAAAACAAATAACCGTAAAATTGTTAGGGCTGATTATCTATAAATGTTAAGGGTCTTATGAGTCTAGTAAGTACTTCTAATTTCATAATGGATAATTTCAAAGGTGTTGTTGAAATGATGGCCAAATTTTCATATGAATCAGTCTTATCGATATATCGAGCAAATTCGCACTGTTGGGACACCCGGTATAAGCTATTTCATTGGTATGGTGTTGAATGTGAATGAAACTTAAACGTCAATTTCATTATGAGGTTGGTTTAGTTTTGAAGTGTGGAAAAGTTGAGCGATTGAAGCCTAACAGAAATATGGCCGTTAAAAAAAATGCATTTCGCCAATTTTTGGGCCGACCTGATCGACCAATTGAGAAAACATTGCTGCTTTGGGGAAGTATGTAGAGCACAGGAATTACATTTGTCGACGACCACTTTCCATTGACGACAGATCTCTCGTTGCAACCGTACAAAATTTAATTAACGTATGAACTTGAGCCTCATTTTGAGCCCAATAACATCGATCCTCCTCATTAATGTACACCTTTTTACGTCTACAAGAATGAGTTATGGGTATGATGGGAAAATTCATGAAAAGAAGCTTTCTTTTAAGTTATAATAGAAATATACGGACGGGATTATTAGCAAATTCGTTCCATTATCATTCGGTTAGAAATGGCGGGAAGCTTTCAATAGTCTAGACTGTTGATTTGAAACGTTTTCATCGTGAAAATAATTGTGTTATGCATTTTTTCGATATTTTATCCCCTATCTACATTCAGTACAATTAAATTGTCGCAATTCAAATATCCAATCTCTTTCGTCAATTCACGTTTGTATTTATAAAAACCAATTAGTTTTTAACATAAATCACGGAATAATTAACTTTGGTATAAAATATTTGATACAAATTGCATTCATATCTGGACAATACTAGCAGTACATTTTTTGATTGATTTAACGATTATCCTCAAAACAAATTCATTATTCATTATTATATACGGAGAAATGGAAATTTCAACCAAGACAAAACAAGATATGACTTATTTTTCAATTTATATCTAATTATTCAATAATTTCATCGAAAAATTTTTTAGAAATTATCTGAAATTATGAACGAACATACCGACCTACGGGATAACAAGACAACAAGAATTGTTAGAATGTTCCTTACAGCTGCCTAGAAGATCCTTGGTCGTTAAGACCCGGACCTTCTAGAGGAAACTCCCATAATGGTGATTATTAAAAAAAAAAAAAAAAAAAAAAATATATATATATATATATTTATATCATCATATTTAAATCACATCTGTTAACCACTTTTCTCTACTATGCCAGTAAATACTCTATGACTTTGGTAACAATAAATTTTCACTTTTTGGAAAATAAAATGATGGTTCGAGTCTGCAGTGAATACAATTCACTTGAAAACGGTTAGAGATTCCTAAATGACCGAAAGGTCGTGAAACACAATACAATTCTTTTTTTTGACACCTCTGTTCCGAACTTACCTAAACAATATTCTTATTGTTTTAAAAAAATATAATTAAAATAATAATGAGAAAAAGTTAATATAAAAAATTATAATAATAAAAAAATGATTACAAAATAGTAATTAAACAAATAATAACGATTTAAACTATTTCTCTTGTGATCACATGCAATTCATAATACTTGTTCCCATCATACGTTATTTTTTACCATTTTTGCATTTCGCATTTTTCTCTACTATGCCAATAAATACTCTATGACATTGGTTACAATAAATTTTCACTTTTTGGAAGATGAAATGATGGTTCGCGTTTGCAGTGAATACATTTCACTTGAAAACGATCAGAGATTCCTAAATGACCAAAAGGTCGTGAAACACAATACAATTCCTTTTTTTGACAACGTCTGTTCAGAACTTATCTAAACAATATTCTTATTGTTTTAAAAAAATATAATTAAAATAATAATGAGAAAAAGTTATTATAAAAAATTATAATAATAAAAAAATTCATTACAAAAAAGTTATTAAAAAAATAATAACGATTTAAACTATTTCTTTTGTGATCACATGCATTTCATAATATTTGTTCTCATCAAACGTTATTTTTTACCATTTTTGCATTTCACATTTCTGAAATCATTTCGAAGATTTCGTTTCAAATTTTTTGTCAGCATTAATGAACACCGAAATAATTCAGCCAATGAAAGTTCGAAATCATAGTAAGTATAATTTTGTGAAGAAAAATTACGAGAATTTTTTGAAATTATCTCTGATCCAATTTTGGCACAATTTATCTATCTTTGAAGAATTATTTGACGTTATTTGAAGCATTCATAATTTCAAAGGACAAATACTTACAATTGAAATAATGAAAAAAATTTTTAAAAATAAAAAAAAGTAAAAAGTGGTTTTTTACTTGATAGACGGATTATTACAATATTTCAAATATCATACAGATTTATTCTGTTAACCTCCTACAGATTTTTCAAAAAAATTTCTTCAAAAACTTTTTGGAATTAAATAAAATAAATGTCTCAGAAAACAAAGTTCCAAATTAGTAGATATACAGAATTAGCATTAACTCATTACACAGTACCAAAAGGAATAAAAGAATTCCAAGAAATATAAATTATTAATCAAAAATACTAAATAAACACTTGAAGGATACAAAATTTTGTTTCGTATCTTGTATTATGAAAACCAAATCTCTTTCCAAAAATGCAAAAGTTAACCTCCTACAGATTTTTCAAAAAAATTTATTCAAAAACTTCTTGGAATTAAATAAAATAAATGTCTCAGAAAACGAAGTTCCAAATTAGTAGATATACAGAATTAGCATTAACTCATTATACAGTACTAAAAGGAATAAAATAATTCCAAGAAATATAAATTATTAATTGAAAACACTAAATAAACACTTGAAGGATACAAAATATTGTTTCGTATCTTGTATTATGAAAACCAAATCTCTTTCCAAAAATGCAAAAGGTAACCACAAGAGCTTCTTCGAAAATAACTCACTTTAAATAAGTTTCCTCAAAAAATTTCTAAAACGTGCAGCACATTTTCAAAGCAATTTAGAATTACAAGAAATGATAACTCTTCAATCCCACTTCATATTTAAAAAATAAAAATAATTAACAAAAAATATCTTACCAGACCAGCCTTGTGTCTTCCTTTAAACACTAGAATATAGTGAACATTTAAAAACCCTACGTATTCTATGTTCCTCACAATTGAAATATAGTTGGAATTACGTTTTAATTGATTAGAACTTATCGGAAAAGAGTAGATAACTACCTTTAATTTTTTTTTTCGAAATAACTTTTTTCTTCGAAAAGATAATTGAACGATCAAAAAACGATTCTCCATGAATGACTTTTCATCATTATACCTTCTTCAAAATAAAACTCTCAAACAATTCTACAAAGTTGAAAAGCTCAAAAAAATTTTTTTTATTCAAAAAGGTGAAAAAGAAAAAAAACAAATTTAATTAAATTCTAAGGGTTTATGACTTCGAAGAGGAAAATATCATTTAAAAATTGGAATATTAAAACTCAATAATTCTGAGAAATCTTCATAATTTAATTTCTGAAAAAATCAAAATAAAATATCCTAGAAACACTGTTCCATTAAAGTAGATATATAGAATTCTCAAATATCATATAATACTCTAAAATTAAAAAAAAATCAATAAAAAACATAGGATATTGACAGAAATGATACGTACGTTCATATTAAGATCATCAATTATATATTCTATACCATTCTCAAATATCATATAATACTCTAAAATAAAAAAAAAATCAATAAAAAACATAGGATATTGACAGAAATTATACGTACGTTCATATTAAGATCATCACTTATATATTCTATACCATGATCTATATAAATTTTGAAATATAGCACATTCATCAGAACAGCGTTTGAAACACTCATCCATAATCGTTAGTCGATAGTTTCAGAATATAAATAAGAACTATCAATAAAATATAACACATATATCATTTTCATAATATTTTGAAGCTGAAAGTAAAAATACATAACAGAGTTTTGTAGGTTAACTTAAAAAAATTTGTCAATTTTATGTTGAAGCACAGAAATATAAAAGTAAAACATTTTATCAAAGAGGTGTTGCACACATGTGAAAGAACAAATTGTGAATTATTAAATTAAAAACAAAACAATTTGAAAATTTTTTCAAATCTTTGGATTAGGGTAATATTTAAATGTTAGAAAATTTAAAACGAATGCCAAAATCAGTACTATTAATGCGGGTATCAATGAAATGGCATGATATGAATTTGTCTTTTAAAAATCCAATTTTCCTACAAGGATTCACACACCCAGCTGCACCCTAACGGACAGAGAAAAAGATCAAAACCGTCCGCCACAGATTCTCACATCAACAAAGTCGATCGCAAAAATCAAAAACGCCGTTCCACCCCAAATCCTCTTCTACGTCAAAATCATCGAAACTGGACGCGTTTTGTCTGTCGCACAAAGGCCAGCTGACTTGTCTGTCTAAATACACAACAACTCGGTGTCAATGAGAGCATTACATAATCTAAATACGTCTCGCAGCATAATGACAGCTGTCATAATCGTATGACGGATCATGGCCGGCTACAATACCGGAGGATTCACAACTTGTGGTCTGTTTGGGGTGAGAATAATGAGCTTGTTTGGGGTTAGGTGTCTTTTACGGTTGTAATGGCAATATGCGAGAATAAGCGACTTCTTTTGTGCGGTATATCGCCGCCCGGTTGACAGAGGGGTGTTTAAAATTAAGCAGTGTGGTTGGAAGGTCGATTTTGGGGAGAAAAAGAAACTTGTTACCTGGCCAGTCTCACATTTAAATATTATTCGAATTTATATTTCCAGTAATAAACTAAGAAAAGAGGACATGTAAAGAAAAATAATCTTAAATGCTCTCACGACCTTAGAGATGTTTTTCGGAATTTTACATATTAAATAATATTTCAAAGCTGAAAATTGGTTTTTTGTTTATTTGTTTTCACCCTTTCATATCTTAACGTATCCACCTATCTACCTGAAATGGTTTAATAGTTGGTAATATAATTGCTACCAACTGAACTTGAGAATGTTTCCTTAATTTTTATAAACTTTCATTAAATCATGAAAATCTACGAAATGCCGTGAAAATATCTACATTCACACATTTTTCCAATCAATAATTACCAAAATTTTCTAAATATCAAACAGATTTCCGTTAAACCTCGCTGCAAACTTTGATTTTATAAAATTTCTTGAAATTTTTTCCAAATTTAATTTGATAAATGTCTTGAAGCCCTTTTTTTTTAACAGACATATAGATTTAACACTTATCACACAGCATCAAAAAGAGATGAAAGAATCCAACGAAAATATAGAATATTGATAAAAATTACTCAACAAACATTTAGTGGAGGTAGCACTGTTTTATTATTAAAAACAAATTCTACCCTAAAAATGCCCAACATAAGCTTGAGAAATTCTTAGAAACAACTTCTTTCTAAAAAGCACCTTAAAAAAAATTCTACAAAAATACGAGTGTCAATTCTATATGTCTATTGGAAGGCAACAGTTTCAAGAAATTTTATAAAATAAAAATTTGTAGCGGGGTATAACGGAATTATTGTGTTTGATATTTAAGATATTGAAAAAATCTTCTATCAACCCCTTTTTATTATTTTATTCTGAACCGAAATTTCAGTTACTTCGAGAAAATAAAATTAAACATCTTCCGACGTTGATTTTGCAAATTTTTCATACCGATCGTGATTTTGAGGTGTGGAAATGGGGGAGTTGATATCTAAGGAAAATATTGTATATCATGTATTTAAAATCCACTGATTGAAGGAAGGATATGATGAAAATTCACAAAAGAGAAATTGATTTATGTATGAAGGTTCTAATCGGAGAAGAATCGGTATATTTCTAATATAAAATACAAAGTGTAATATTGCAGAATGAAAAAATATATATTAGGAGCACAAATAAGTTTCCGCCGTTTTATTGTAGATGGAGCGGCACGGAGTTTCGGTTAGCTTTCGCAGATGATAACCGGCTTAAAAAATAGTTTGGACATTTAAGAACAACATAACCTATTAATATCATTGATTTTATATTGGTAAAATGTAATTTTCATAAGTTGAAAATGTCAAAATTTGAGCCAAGTAAGCGTCATTTGCGGGAAATATTAGTTTACTTCTTTAATTTAAAGAAATCTGCTGCTGAGGCGCATCAATTGCTCGTAGAAGCATATGGTGAGGGTGCTTTGAGTGAGAGAACGTGTCGAGAGTGGTTTCAAAAGTTTAAAAACGGTGATTTCGACGTAGAAGACAAAGATCGCAGTGGTGGCCAAAAATTTACTAGGATGCAGAATTGAAGGAATTATTGGAGGAAGATTCATCTCAAACACAAAAAGAACTTGCTCTAACATTAGAAGTCACTCAGCAAGCAGTCTTATATCGTTCTTCTATAATAAATATTTAATTTGTGTTAAAAAACGGCGGAAACTTATTTGTACTCCTAATATGATTTTATGTTTTTTCTGAAGGATAAAGAATTATCCTTCAGAAAAAACATAAAATCAACCCTAACCAATTATTATGTAGAATTGTTCAATTTTTAGGAATTTAAGGTGCTATGTAACTCACAGAAGGGTTCATTGTGGCGTTTTTCGAATTATTAGATGTCTGACAGAAAGATAATTTTTCATAAGTAAATCCGATGAATTTTGAGAGCTCTGATTTTTTCTCAGAATAATTTATCAGTTGATACTTAGAGAGAATCAAATTCGTCAATGAGCTTTTGGTACAGAATCGTCCTTATGTTTATTTGAAGCTAATTTATATTGAATTAAGAAAATGAAAAACACTTATTAATTTTAACTAGTTTCAATTTAACATTTTTTTCATCCTACTATGACTTCATTGGGTAAGTGTACAATACAAAAAGATATTATATTCTCTGTTCTCTATATACAAGAAAATAGAAGAGCGACAGTGTTGTGACAATTTTTGGAATCTCCTAAAACAAATTAAGCACAGGACCCTGTTGAACTGTTGTTAAAAATCTGCTGTAAAAAAAACTGTTTGTTAAAATTAATTTTTTATTATAACTGTTGATCTTTTTTTTGTAATAAATTCAGTTTACGGTTTTTATTTTAAATATTGAAAACATCATAATTGCTATTATGCAATATCTTGGAATATGTTAAATTTTGAGCTTTATTATTAAGAGTACAAATAAGTTTCCGCCGTTTTATTGTAGATGGCGCGGCACGGAGTTTCAGTTAGCTTTCGCAGATGATAACCGGCTTAAAAAATAGTTTGGACATTCAAGAACAACATAACCTATTAATATCATTGATTTTATATTGGTAAAATATAATTTTTATAAGTTGAAAATGTCAAAATTTGAGCCAAGTAAGCGTCATTTGCGGGAAATATGAGTTTACTTCTTTAATTTAAAGAAATCTGCTGCTGAGGCGCATCAATTGCTCGTAGAAGCATATGGTGAGGGTGCTTTGAGTGAGACAACGTGTCGAGAGTGGTTTCAAAAGTTTAAAAACGGTGATTTCGACGTAGAAGACAAAGATCGCAGTGGAAGGCCAAAAATTTACGAGGATGCAGAATTGGAGGAATTATTGGAGGAAGATTCATCTCAAACACAAAAAGAACTTGCTCTAATATTACAAGTCACTATATTACCGTTCTTCTATAATAAATATTTAATTTGTATTAAAAAACGGCGGAAACTTCTTGGTACTCCTAATAAGATAACCTTTTACGTGTTCTCGTATTCTTGTCTGGTATTTGTTCAACATATACATGCAGCAGATACCACAGGTTTATTAGATACAGAACAAAATTTTGTTAGCACTTATGATTCTGCATATTTTAAACCAAAGCCATAGGCTTGATTTATCGGAAAAAAATTTAAAGATCATCATATATAATAAAGATCAAATTTTACTTGAATACCGAACAGAGTCCCCTGCTTAATTTTTTTAAACAGATTTCAGAAATTTTCAAAATACTCTCAATCCTCATTTTTTTTGTACGCAGAGTAAATTATTCAAGAATATCCTTTTGTAAAAGATTTTCCAATAAGATATTTTATTTTGAATAGCCTGCTGTCTGGGCAGCTGTCACATTTGAAGCTGTCATCTTTTGACATTTGACAAGCAAAAACTACACCATTGTTAAAAATGGAACGATACACACTTTAACAATGCACTGAAATTGTTAAAATTCACTACAAAAATGGTGAAAACTTAATAGCCACTGTTCGCAAAACTAAAGCAACTGGGTTGTCGTGAAGCATCTTCTCGGCCGTTCATAGTGAAACTGGTGGAAAAATTTGAGCTTTTGGGACAAGTTAGTGATGTGAAGAATCTAAACCGTGTGCGCCGTTCAAGAACAACTGAAAATTTTGCTGCTGTAAACCGCAGTGTTCACGAAAACCCAGGTTTGTCGATTCCTCCTCGTTCTTCAGAATTAGACAATCCATAAACGACATTACAACGTGTTTTGCATGAAGATATAGGTCTTAAGGCTTCAAAAGTTCAGTTGATTAACTTTTTTAATTTTTTTAATTCAATATAAATTTTTGTCGAATAAAGAACTGAACTATCCAGTACCAAAAGTTGTTATAAAAAAATACGATAGTCTAGAAGGTTTCAGCCATTCGTTTCCGAAAATAAATTATTCTGAGAAAAAATCAGAGCTCTCAAAATTCATCGAATCCACTCATGAAGAATTATCTTACTGTCAGACATCTAATAATATCGATACTCGAAAAACGCCACAATGAACCCGTCTGTGAGTTAAATAGGCACTGAAAGTATAAACAGTTATCTGACAACTTTGTAAGCAGAACCTCTCATATCACTTGACAAAAGAAACAAGCAGAAAGGATTGAATTTATAAATAAACCGCCAGAGAAGAAGTTGAAAACGATTGTAGGAATGTTATAAATGACAGGAAGATGGATCTGTAAACAAATGGAAGGAAACGAGGCTTTATCTCGTTTTTTTATTATGAATTAGCTGGAAATCTATGCAGAACGATAAAAGAGTAAGATAAAAAAAATCTTCGGGAAGATTTATGGCAGTCGAAATGACAGATTCTCAATTCGGAAGCTGAACATATCGTAACTTTTGAGTCCTAGTGAATTTGTATTATTCGTCAAAACTGTTGTGATTGTGAATGGATCTCGGGTGGTATAACAAACTTGGATATTAATGCTAACTATTGGCATTGGTGGGTGATAATTTTTGGTTAATAGAATTATCTGATTTATTGGGTATGACATTGATTCTAGTAACTGTTAAATCAAGAAAACTAATAGCCTTATTATGCTCAGTTGTTAAAGTGAATAAATAATATTGAAGGATGTAGTTCGTTGATAAAGAAAAAGAACTTTTTCATTAGTCTGTCTGTACCTATGAAGAAACGGAAAATAAAGTCTACGTATCTATACCAATATACAAAAATTTTTCATAAGTGGATTTTAGTGATTTTTAAATTCAGTATTGTTCATAAATATTTCAGCTAATAAAGGACTTATGGATTTTCCATAATCAAATCTCTTACAGATTTATATAATTTATTTTTGAATTGTAAGTAATTTTGTTTAGAGAAAATTTTTAGGCATTCTAAAATATACTCCTTGATCATTAAATTATATCTGTTTTATGAAACAATTAAAATAGTAGAAAACTTATTTATCAAAAACAGAGGAAATACACTTATCAAGGAGGGTATTTTAGAATGCCTAAAAATTTACACTTTCAATTTAAAAATGTAATATATAAATCTGAAAAAGTTTTGATTATGGAAAATCCTTTAGGACCTTCATGAAATATTCATGAATAATATTGATTGTAAATTTCAACGAAATCCCCTTATGAAATATTTTTGATATTGGTATAGATATGTAGACGATATTTCCTTTTGCTTCATAAGTACAGACAAAATATTAAAAAAAATTCTTTTTGTTAATCAACGATCTGAATCATTCAATATTATTCATCATGCAGACTGAGCACAACAAACCTTTTAATTTTCTTGATTAACAATTACCGGAATCAATATTTCACATAATTTCTCAATATTTCATAAATCAACATATCCAGATGCTATTATACACTAAAAAATAAATCATCATAATGACCAAAAATTATCAGCATTTAATTATATGGTCCACAGACTAGTTTCATTCCTTAGAATCGAGAAAATTATATTTTAGAGCTCAACATCATTAAACAACAGTAATGACTACTACCCAACTTTGATAGATAAGTTGAATAAAAATGAGATATATTAAATAGTTATCAATATGGTATATACAAATACAAAAGAAAATTTTAAATACATTTTCTTGAAATATACCAAAGTTATTTCTGACTGAATTGCTACATACCTCAAAACTAAATATGATTTAAGAACTTAATTCAAAATTATTCAAACCTCAGTAATTTTATCAAAAGTAATAAAGCCATTACAGATAAAGATAATAAATCAATAGTTTATAAGTTAACCTGCAGTGATTGCCAAAAAGTTTACATAGGACGGATAGGAAGAACTTTCCGACCGAGAGTTTCGTCAACAAAAAAAGTAATTCCACATATTCGAACCATTCGTTAGAAACGGGACATACTTTCAACCATAATTTTGAAATTTTACATATAGAAAAGCAAAAGTTATGCCTTAAAACTGTTACAGTTATTCAAAATGTAAACTTGCTTGATGATGCTACAGTAATAGCGAAACAATTGTTGTAAACATAACAATAAAAATTGTTAAATCAGAATAACCTTATTGAAATATTACTGTTACAGTCACTTGCGATAAATAAATGCAACAAAATCGGAATAGTAATCTACTTATAAATAGAAGCCGATTTCAGAAACCAATTTAGTTATTCAAAATGTAAGACCTACCTGACGATGCTAGTGTGTTAACGAAACGATCGTTGTATCATAATGGTAATATGATATGTGAAAATCAGAATAACATTTTTTGATATTATGAGGTTGTTCGGAAAGTAATTTTGTTTTTTCCCGACAGAGGATTTAATTGTATTTAAATAAAATAAGAAGGAAACAGTTTTTTACTTGATAGAAGGATTATTACAAAATTTGAAAATCAAAACAGATTTAATCTGTTGTCTTCTACAATTTTAATTTCAAAAAATTCTTTGAAGAAACTTTAAGAATTAAATTAATGTCTTTATAAGCACTGCTCATATTTAATAGAAGTCAAAATTCATCATACAATATCAAACGGAATTAAGAAAAACCAACGAATACAAACTGTCAATTGAAATTAAAATATAAATAAGCAAACATTTTTTGTTTCGTTCCAGGCATGCGTAATGAACTCTTCAGACAAACTTACGAAGCCCTGTTTGTTACAATATGTATTGTTTTCCGATCCCATATGAATGAAAAATAACTCTTTCTCAAAAATATAAAACATAATTTCAAGAACTTCTCAAAAACTAATTTATTTGAAATATTCAATATATTTAAATAAATTACTTCAAAAAATCTCAAAACATGTAGCACATTCTTAAGAAATAATTAAAGTTATGATAAGATCAGTTCAACTTTACATATAAAAAATAATAAAATCAATTAAACAATGTATAGACTTACTCAGTGAATCTTAGGAATACACGGTCCTCAACAGACATATAAGTAAACACCTTTATATATCCAAGGTACTTATGTTCCATGTTCACAGAAAATCATACAAAGCTTATAAGGCACTTGGCCTCAGTTAAAACCGTTCAACACTGTATAATGAATTTCTTTATTTAAAAAACCTAATATAATTATATATTTTATATAAAATAAAATAAGAAGGAAACGGTTTTTTACTTGATAGAAGGATTATTACAAAATTTGAAAATCAAAACAGATTTAATCTGTTGTCTTCTACAATTTTAATTTCAAAAAATTCTTTGAAGAAACTTTAAGAATTAAATTAATGTCTTTATAAGCACTGCTCATATTTAATAGACGTCAAAATTCATCATAAAATATCAAACGGAATTAAGAAAAACCAACGAATACAAACTGTCAATTGAAATTAAAATATAAATAAGCAAACATTTTTTGTTTCGTTCCAGGCATGCGTAATGAACTCTTCAGACAAACTTACGAAGCCCTGTTTGTTACAAAATGTATTGTTTTCCGATCCCATATGAATGAAAAATAACTCTTTCTCAAAAATATAAAACATAATTTCAAGAACTTCTCAAAAACTAATTTATTTGAAATATTCAATATATTTAAATAAATTACTTCAAAAAATCTCAAAACATGTAGCACATTCTCAAGAAATAATTAAAGTTACGATAAGATCAGTTCAACTTTACATATAAAAAATAATAAAATCAATTAAACAATGTATAGACTTACTCAGTGAATCTTAGGAATACACGGTCCTCAACAGACATATAAGTAAACACCTTTATATATCCAAGGTACTTATGTTCCATGTTCACAGAAAATCATACAAAGCTTATAAGGCACTTGGCCTCAGTTAAAACCGTTCAACACTGTATAATGAATTTCTTTATTTAAAAAACCTAATATAATTATATATTATATATAAAATAAAATAAGAAGGAAACGGTTTTTTACTTGATAGAAGGATTATTACAAAATTTGAAAATCAAAACAGATTTAATCTGTTGTCTTCTACAATTTTAATTTCAAAAAATTCTTTGAAGAAACTTTAAGAATTAAATTAATGTCTTTATAAGCACTGCTCATATTTAATAGACGTCAAAATTCATCATACAATATCAAACGGAATTAAGAAAAACCAACGAATACAAACTGTCAATTGAAAAGTACGTAAACGTAAAGTTGAACTGATCTTATCGTAACTTTAATTATTTCTTGAGAATGTGCTACATGTTTTGAGATTTTTTGAAGTAATTTATTTAAATATATTGAATATTTCAAATAAATTAGTTTTTGAGAAGTTCTTGAAATTATGTTTTATATTTTTGAGAAAGAGTTATTTTTCATTCATATGGGATCGGAAAACAATACATTTTGTAACAAACAGGGCTTCGTAAGTTTGTCTGAAGAGTTCATTACGCATGCCTGGAACGAAACAAAAAATGTTTGCTTATTTATATTTTAATTTCAATTGACAGTTTGTATTCGTTGGTTTTTCTTAATTCCGTTTGATATTGTATGATGAATTTTGACGTCTATTAAATATGAGCAGTGCTTATAAAGACATTAATTTAATTCTTAAAGTTTCTTCAAAGAATTTTTTGAAATTAAAATTGTAGAAGACAACAGATTAAATCTGTTTTGATTTTCAAATTTTTTTTTTTTTAATTGTATTTTTTCGAACCCAACATCACACTGAAGCCACATAAACATTATATGTTTTGAGAGCTGATTTTGCAAGGCTTGTGTGTGGAAAAGATCAATTAAATCTACGCAGTAGTTTTCGGTTGGTTCCCTTTTAAATATTTAGAACAATAAGTAGCATATGGGTCATAGTTTACTTTTTAGTATAGAAACGGTAAAAATGCTGTTCAAGCCAGAAAGAAATTAATCGATGTGTATGGAGAAGATATGTTGACAACACACACATGCCAATAACCTAACTGGTAGAATTCACGATGTGCATTTGGTGGGACTGGAAAGGAATAATTTATTATGAGTTGCTACCATATGGCCAAACACTAAATTCGTAACTGTACTGTCAAAAACTGGACCATTTAAAACTAGCGATTGATCAGAAACGGCCTGAATCGATCAACAGAAAATGTTTTGTGTTCCATTAGGACGATACCAGGCCACATACGTCTGTAATGACTCGCCAGAAACCCCGGAAGCTTGGTTGGGAAGTTTAAATGCCACCATATAGTCCGTACCTGGCACCAACATATTACCATAATTTTCTCGAACTGCAAAACTTCCTAAGTGATAAGAAATTGACATCAAGAGAAGATTATTAAAATCGTTAACTGGAGTTTTTCGTCAATAAGAACCAAGACTTCTATGAGGGAGGCATTATGAAGATATTTTTAAAATGGCAACAAACTATAGAACAAAACGATGCACATTTCACCCAAATAGGACAATTCGAAACATGTTGAATAAAGTGCTGAAGTTCATGCAAACATAGTGGATTTTTTCCCCAACTTATTAATAATGATGATGGCCTTTATTTTAATTATATGAGTCAAACATCCAAAATCACAAAATTTTGAGAAAGTTTACAATAATGCATTGTTCAATCCAACCAGATTTTCAGTGATGTCCTTTCAAAAGCTCAGTCGCTCATTTGAGTTGAGAGATCATTCGAACTCTGGTTGATCTTTGTTGATGAATCCTCACGCCGTCTTAGACACCTTTAATAAGAGCTACAAAGAGTTAATTTATATTGTATTCGATATCAATTGACCAAACAATTTGGAATAATGAAAGAATGCAATTCTACTGAAACCCTAATAAAATAGACTCAGAAGCGCCAACGAAGTATATTTCCGTCAAAGCGACATGAATGTAAATTTTGTCGCATTCAAAACATCCTAAATTCCACAGCTCTGTTGCCACCCTTGCAGTTGCTGTTCAAAATTGACTTGTTAAATAAATTATGTGACATGGGGTAATACCCAGCGGAACACTCTTTAATTTAACGGTTTATAACCTGGAATTAAATTCAGGGGATTGTCGCAACATGTGAGGGTAGATGTGAAATATCAGATTTGGAGTGGCATAAGATTAAAACATCAATGTGTTGTACGAAGTGCAGAGCACAGATGGGGAAATATACGACAAAGTTGTTAACCAGAAATGTTTGTCTTTCTTCCTGTTTCTGTTACGAATAATTTTTTTTTGGATCGTGATGAGATTGGAACAGATATTGATTTCTTACAAATAACTAGAATGAAAAATTTCCAAATTATTAGGAGTACAAATAAGTTTCCGCCGTACGGAACCCAATTTCCTTGTTTATGAATCATTCCTAATGATTTTAAACGATGTGAGACTGCTTGATGAGTGACTTCTAATGTTAGAGCAAGTTCTTTTTGTGTTTGAGATGAATCTTCCTCCAATAATTCCTCCAATTCTGCATCCTCGTAAATTTTTGGCCTTCCACTGCGATCTTTGGCTTCTACGTCGAAATCACCGTTTTCAAACTTTTGAAACCACTCTCGACACGTTCTCTCACTCAAAGCACCCTCACCATATGCTTCTACGAGCAATTGATGCGCCTCAGCAGCAGATTTCTTTAAAGTAAAGAAGTAAACTAATATTTTCCGCAAATGACGCTTACTTGGCTCAAATTTTGACATTTTCAACTTATAAAAATTATATTTTACCAATATAAAATCAATGATATTAATAGGTTATGTTGTTCTTGAATGTCCAAACTATTTTTTAAGCCGGTTATCATCTGCGAAAGCTAACCGAAACTCCGTGCCGCGCCATCTACAATGAAACGGCGGAAACTTATTTGTACTCCTGATAATATAGTAAAAAAACACTGGATACTTGATAAAAATCTATTGTATACTTCAATTATGTTGATTTAATTTATTCTTGTGATATGTTGATTTAATTTATTCTTGTGATCAATATAGAAAAACAAACTTTTTTGTTGAATAGTAATCTATTGGCGATCAATTTCGGCACTAAGCCATCATCAGCTGAAAGAAACACATATATAAAAATAAAAATATACACTTTATAGTGAAAACACAGACATCATTGTTAAAAATATTTTGGGGGTATTTTTTTTGGAATTTATTTATTGTTGTTATTTTTCCATTCATTATTAAACTAAAATTGTGTCATTCGGACTCACCGTCAGCAGTAAATTACAATATTGTCAAAATTATTAGAAATATACACATATCAGACAGGTGTATATAGAGGGGTAGCTTTTTTGTTGATGTACTATTTTATGTATAAACTTCGAAAACAGTAAACAATGGCCAAAACATACAAATAAGATATGAAAGAGCAGAGAACAGATAACAATATGCGCATGTTAACGTCTGGCATGTGATGGATACTATTCAAACGGCGCGAAATATGAACAAAACTAAAACCGTTATTATGTGATTACAATTCAACAAAAAAGTGTATTTTTCTATATTGACCCTTATTATAACTTTCACACACTAATGGCAGAATTCACAACCAAAATTATTCTTGTGGGTTGCTCACATTGTTTTGTTACAAAGTAGCTTCTTTAAATGCTCACAAAAAACTGGTCGAAAATATTGTAACTAACAATATTTAAATGGTTTTTGTTTTGAGATGAGGGTACAATGAGGTTTTCAACTATTTTTGATAGAATCACCGAATCACTAGGAAAATAGATCCGATAAAAGTGAACTACAGGACTTCGTTTGGTCATTCAATAATTTCCCAGAATTTCTTGAACGGTTTATGTCAAAGCTTTTTGACAGGTTCTGTTTCAGACACATATTTTCTTTATGCAATATCTTAAAAAGTCATCGAAATCATGTTTCTTTTTTATTAGATGTTCCGCATGCGTAGAACCAACTTATTATTAAGGAACGAATGCCGATGTTCCTTTATTCTAGTATCAGAGGGCCTTCCGCTTTGTCCGATATAAGTTTTTGGACAGGTACTATCTGATAATTGGCAAACAGCTGATGAATTTGATTTGTTCATTTAAGGTTTAAAGTTTTTTGAATTATTGGTTCTGAAAGATATGTTTATCTCTATATTACTGAGGAATTTCATTATTTGTAGAGATGGTTCACCATAGTAGCTGAGAGAATTTAATATTTTTTCGGTTTTTAATTCTTTATATTACTCAAAAAGCATATCTGTATTGTTTTCAGACTATCATACTGACTATTTTTGATCAATGATAACCGTTATTAGTTGCTATTTGTTTAATTAAATTCATTTCATGTTTAAAATTTTTCGGAGATGAGGAAATTGTTAATAATCTATGTGTTATGCTATGATATGCTGGTAATTTATATTGGGTTAGACGAAATGAATTTTTGGAATTGTTATATATGCGTGAGATGGTTTATGAAAAATAGAAAAATTTTGTTTGTTATTGACTCCAGTTATTGTTGAATCTCTCTGAAGCTTTACGTCTACGCTAATAATCCAAGAACAATTCAGAATTTGAAAACAAAACTGTAGTCGATGGACATTACAGGGCGCTGACGATTGAAACAAACAAGTTTCGAAACATGCGCAGGTCTGCTACTTATCTCCCAGAAATCAACAAAACCTGATCGGGTTTATCGAGTTTAGAATTTTATGTTGCACTGTCTCGATTTGAAGAACTTTCTATTACCATAGATCATACTCCTTATTAATGATATTTGGTATAGATTATCAGGATCTGACTTGAGCATGAGCAAAGTTTGCTGCGTTAAAAAAAATTGGGAATACAATTCTTTGCCACTAGTGTACGTTGAATACATTGGTGTTTCTGTGCAGAGCCAATATAGGTGCGTGGCAGATTTGAAGTCATTGGACATTAGAAAGCACTGACGATTGAAACCAATAAGTTTCGAAACATAGGCATGTTTGCTATTTATGTTCTAACGATCAACAAAACCTAGTCGGGCTTGTTTGAGTTTAGAATTGTTAATTTCCCAACGGCTGAAAATTTGTTTTACAATTTCAAGAAAGCAAACTTCGAAGATTTGTTCTGGTCTATAAGTAACATTAAATGGAATAATTGGAAAAATTTCGATAAAACTGATGATGCCTTAGATTATTTCTCTGACAAACTTTTCGATATTATTAGTCAACATGTTCCTGGTAGGGTATATGCGTACACAGCTTGTCGCTTTCTTGTGTGGTTTACTTCCAACATCAAACGTAACATTCGTATAAAGAATTTCTACCGTCCGAGATGGCTGCTAAACCGAAATCTTCAATATCATATAGAGTTTGTTCGCTTGCGTACACTCATCAAGTCAGAGATATCTTCGGCATAAGATAGTAACTTGGCTGATATTCAAGAAAGAGTAAAATTGGACCCTTCTATATTTTGGAAGAAGAAAAATTCCAGGACACCCGGCGTAATGTGCAGTAACGGTGCCTCCCATGAGAATCCTTAGGATGTTGTCAACTTGTTCGCGGAGCATTTTTCTTGTGCGGGAGTTGATGGAAATGATGACCCATCGGAATATGAGAGTAATACAACAACCTTTACTCAGCTCCCGCCAGTTCTTGTGCCTGTTATCTCTGAGGATGAAATAAGGTCAATCATGTCCAAAAAACCGAACAAGGCTACAGCTGGTGATGATGGCATTTCATCATATGTCATAAGGGATTACAGTTTCGTGCTTGCTAAGCCCCTATATTATTAGTTTAAGTCTGAAAACATGTATCTTCCCTAAGAAATGGAAGAGAGCTCGTGTGGTCCCTGTATCCAAGAAGGGAGATGGCTCTCAGATTAAAAATTATAGACCAAGTTCGATATTGTCCAATTTTGCGAAGGTTTATGAAGAGCTGTTATATGGAGATATGTATTTCAGAGCCGGTTCATATTTTTCCACGGAGCAGCACGCTTTTGTTAAAGCAAGATCTACTGTGACTAACTTGGCAACAATCGCACAGTATATTACTGAATGTGTAGATGACGGAGAGGTCAGGTTGATGAGGTGTATACTGACTTATCACGAGCCTTCGACTCTGTCGATCACGATATTCTGATGAAGAAGATCTCGTCCTTCGGTGTCAGTCCGGCATATATAAAGCTCATCAGGTCATACTTGGAGGATAGAATGAATTATGTCTTCTACAATGGTTATAGATCACTCGAGTATGTTCTTTCATGTGAAGTGCCTCATGGATCAAATTTAAAACCATTATTTTTCATCATGTATATAAATGATTTTCTCACTTCTCTTAAGTGTCCTGTTTTAGCGATGGCCGATGACTTGAAGATTTACTTGAGAATACGCAGTCCTGATGATTTGGTGCTGCTCCAGTCAAGCTTGGGGTATATTCATAGTTAGCGTTTATGCAAAAAACTCATGCTTAATATGGAGAAGTATTTTAAAGTTGCATTCAGTAGAAGGTCACAGCGGTTGACTTATAGCTATCATATAGCTGACAACTATGTTGGCGATAAAGATATAATATATGATCTTGGAGTCCTCTTTGATTCCACGTCCAGTTTCATCCCACATGTTGAAGAGTTGTGTGCGTCTGCTAGCCGCAGTTTGGGCTTTGTGTTGAGATGTGGCAGGGACTTCAGTGATCTGTCAATTTTGAGGAGTTTGTATTTCACGCTGGTCATCAATAAGTTGGAGTATGCTCACTTGATATGGTTTCCTATTTATGACTGTCATTTGGTATCACGCATTCAAAGAAAGTTTTTCAAGTTTGTGTTGTTTAGGCGGACCGGCATATATCCTGAACGTGGTACTGATTTGTCTTTTATCATGGATGAGATGAGGATATCATAGTTGCTTGCTAGGCATGAGAATTAGTGTGCAAAGTTTGCTCAGAGACTGTTGACCGGAAGGATAGACTCACCTTATCTGCTATCGAAAATAAATTTCAATGTTCCAAGATTGGCAGCATCTACTTTTTAATTGCGTACAGCTCGTACTAACTTGTCGGAGCGGGACCGGTGAACTGTATGTGTAAATATGCTGATAAACTTCGAGTAAATATTTAATAGTGAACTATTGATTATTTTATGTTTTTATTCATTATTAAGTTGTAATATTCCGCATTCTGTAACATGTTACTCTGTAATAGGGATATTCCTGTAGAGTAAAATAAAGAAATATATTATCATTATTATTATTATTATACAGATGTATGTTGCAATGTTTCGATTTGAAGAACATTGTATTACCATAGCTCATAGTCCTTCTTAATGAAAACTACAGTTGTTGTTTCTGAGATACTGGTCCCAATAGGAGAAAAGTTCATGATAAATTAGACTGATCCACTATTGCCTACAAAGTTGTGTAGCACATTTGAACGATAGAATTTTTAAAACATAATTGTAACTAGTTGGTCTTTCCAATATAGTGGAAACATTTTTAGAAATAAATTCTTCCATAGTATGTCCTATGATTAAATAGAGGGATGTAATTAAAACACACTATTTTTGTAAATAAATTTTTATAATCTTTGGCGATCGATTTCGGCAATTACCATCTTCAGGCCAGCTGAAAATATACAATGATATATACGTATTCTGTTCTGGTTTTGTTTCGATAAAATAAATTGATGTTTACAAACTTTTGAGGTTAACTAAGAGTGTGCAACTTACTGTCTACTGAATTAAAATGGATATGAATGCATTATATATTTGTGTACTTCTCAACTTTATTAATGTTCTATTTTTTATTATTTAGTCGATATATTATATTGTAATTAAGTGGAGAGTCTTGGTGTGTTTACTTGTTGGAATGTCATCCAATTGTGGGAGAGGTGAAAAGCGAATGTGAATACTGTCAAATTTTTTGATATTATTTCGGTGGCAGGAAAGATTGTGAATTTCTGTTCTTTTTATGTATCAATGAGCTTGAAAATGTTCCTTCCATTAAATTCTATGTTATCATTTAATAGAAATGGATCATCTCTATTTTTGTGTATCTCAAGTTGTTCGAGTAATACCATTTTATAATAATTATCCTCTTTGTGTAGTACTTTTAAGTTGTCAAATGTAATATTATGCTTAGTGTCGTCTATATGTGATCCTAGAGCAGATCGGGGTTGATTTTTCTTGTGTTCCTTAAATCTCTTTTCTACATTTCGAGTGGTCATTCCTATGTAATATGAAGGGCAATTCGTACAAGTTATTTCATAAATTCCGCTGAGCTGTTCCTGTTTGTATTTTGTTTTATTATTGACTAATATATCTGCTAGAGTTTTATGTCGTTTATTTGTTAAAGTATAATTGTAGTCTTTCAAAGTTGTATCCATTTTTTCATTGAGTTCTTTATAATATGGCGTCGATACAAAATGTTTTTCATCTGATGTGTGGGGGTAGATTTTATTCATTATCATCTTTCTTTTCATTGAAACAAAAATTTCATCTATGAATTGTTTCGGATATTGATTGTTTCGTCCTATCTGATATATAATGTCCATTTCTTTTTTATAGTTTTCTTGGGATAGTGGGACGTTTAGCAGTCTGTGGAACAAAAATCTAAAAGCGGCTCTTTTCATAGTGGGTGCATCATAGGAGCTAAATGGTATAATTGATTCTGTTTGTGTTGGTTTTCTGTAGATGTTGAAGGAAAATTGATTATCTCTATTCATTGTTATATTTAAATCTAAGAAGTTTAAGGAGTTTGATATCGAATGCTCTATTGTGAATTTAATCTTGAATCTTGAATTAATATCTGTAAGAAAGTTTTCCAGTTCTTTGTCTGTTCCTGACCATAGACAAAAGATGTCATCTACAAATCTTTTCCAGGTTATAATATGAGTATTACAAGGTAGGAGCATTATCTGTTCTTCTACATGATCTACATATACGTCTGCTATTAGTCCGCTAGATGGTGAGCCCATTGGTAAACCGTCTTTCATTAGGTATATTATTTCGTCAAATATGAAGAAGTTTTGTTCTGTTATTAGTTGACTAAGTTTCATTATGTTTTCTATGTCTGCATCATCTAAATTTAATTCATCATTATGGGCGTATTTCATTAATTGTTCTTTTAATAATGAGAGGGACTCGTCTATGGGAATGTTAGTATAGAGGTTTATTATGTCAAATGATATGATCTTATAAGTTTTATTCGGTTCAAGTTCGAGAGATTGTAAATGTTTAATAAGTTCTGTTGAATCTTTTATGGAATAGTTTGATTTATATTTTAGTTTTTTGTTGAACAATTTATTAATGAATTTTGAGATCTTGTGACTTGGTGAACCTATTGCGGATGTGATTGGTCTTATGCTTTTGTTTGGTTTGTGAAGTTTAATCGTACTGTATACTTTCGGGAGTTGTGGATTCTTTTCTTTCATGGTGTGAATTGTTTCATTGAATTTCTGTAATGTTGGAAGAGTCATTTTTAGTGTGTTGTTGACTTTAGTGCTATATTTTTGTAAGGGATTGTTTTTACACTTTACTATATTATTTTCTTCGAAAAATGTTAATGTTTTTTCAATGTATAATTTCTTTTCTAATAGTACTAGCCCCGCCTGAAGATGGTAATTGCCGAAATCGATCGCCAAAGATTATAAAAAAAAAAAAAAAAAAAAAAAAATTTATTTACAAAAATAGTGTGTTTTAATTACATCCCTCTATTTAATGGAAACATTTTATTGGGAATATAAATTAATTCGATCCGTTTAAAAAAGTGGCTTTAAGAACGATGAATTTTCAAATAGTAACAGCTGATTGCCGCGGTTTTAGACAGATTGGACATCTGCCGACAAAATCCAGATTGAACTGTATTGAGTGTCATATAAAACGTTCCATGTTACGCTGTTGAAAATGCTAAATTTTTTGATAAGTAAACATCATTTCCGGGAAGTTTAAAACTGAAAAATCTTTTGAATTGGAAAAAAGGGCAGCTGAAGCTCATCGTACACTTGTGGAAGTTTACGGTGACAATGCTCCAGTCATGTGCAGAATGGTTTCGGCGCCTCAAAAGTGGTGGTTTCAGCGTTGAAGATGGACCTCACTTGGGAAAGTCAAAAAAATTTGAAGACAATGAATTACAGACATTATTCGATGAAAATCCGAATCCAATGCTAGACGAGTTCTCACTTACGTTGGGGTAGACCAACAAGCAGTATCTGTACGTGTGGGCCTGATTAAAAACATGGCAATTAAGCAACTGCTTCGTAGGCGAAAAGAAAGTTTTTTTTTAAACCGATTAGTGACTGGTGACGAAAAGAGCATCGACCCTAACATCAAGACCGAAGCCGAACATTATGTTGTGTATCTGGTGGTACCAAGAGGGCGCTGTGTACTACAAACTGCTAAAACCTCGCGTTTCCATTACGGATGATGGATATAGACTGCAAGTACTTCATTTGAACCGTGTATTACGAGAAAAACGGCCGGAATATAGGGAAAGACATATTGAAGTTATATACAAAGTTTCAATATTTTGGGAGCTGATTATAGGCCTCAAAATAAGTAAAACATTTCATGAAAACATGGGTCCACAAATGATTCGTTGGAGATACAAGCGATTTTCGGTTTTCAAATCAACTACTAGCGCAACAAATGCGATATTCGATTTATTTTCATCTTTCAGATAGATGTCTTGTTTAATGAATTTACAATTCAAATGTTTTTCAGTCGGTTCATTGAAAAAAATCACAGCTGGCATCAAAAATTTGGTTTTCATATGACATTCACGTACTTTAATGGAGTATTTTGCATCCAATTCGAGTTGTATACTTGCTTTCACTTTGTTGTTAAGAAAAAGTTATTATTCCTCAATTTGAAATGCCTTATTCTAATATTGAAATGAGTAATATAGTTTTCATGTATGGCCGTAGTACTGAAGCACGTCACCGATTTAAACGATTGAGGGACTGGTTCCTTAAAAAAAAAACGCTCGTGATACTGGACGTCCAAGATCTGTGAGTACTCCAGAAGTTGAAGAGCAAATTTTAAATATTACGACTGAAAATCCCGGTACAAGTGTAAGAAGAATTTCAGCGGAAGTAGGAATAAGTGCCCCCCTTGTCTGGAGAACTGTGCATCAACAACTTCTCTATCCATTCCATGTTCAACGCGTGCAAGCTCTTAATCCTCCTGATCATCAAGCAAGAAGGACATTCTGTCGTTGGGTTTTAACAGAGATTGCTGAATATACGCCTTTTACTTCTAATATCCTTTTCACTGGTTAGGACCAGTAGTTTTACCACGGAATTTAACAGGAGCCGCCTACCTCAACTTTCTTCAAAATACCTTGCCCGATTTTCTTGACGTGGTACCTTTAAATCAGTGGAGGAATGAGGAATATTTGGTTCGGCAAAATGGAGCGCCCCCACATTATACAATTGGTGTTAAGGAAGATTTAGATCAAACATTTCCTAGAAGATGGATGGGACGAGGAAGCCCAGTGACATGGCCCGTTAGATCTCCCGATTTGAATCCTTTGGACTTTTGTATTTGGGGTTATTTGAAAAGTTTAGTACATGCAACGTCAGTGAATAACATCGAAGAGTTGCAACATCAGATTGAACTATCCTGTCAACCGATCCGAACACAACCAGGTATTTTTGAAAGAGTACGTAATTCCTTCATGCGATGATGTACTTCCTACAATGAAATGTACGGTGGTCATATGGAACATCTTCTGAAAAACATTAGAAGTCAAAAATAAATCGAATATCTTCCGTAATTTATCGTATTTGGTTGCGCTATTAGTTAATATTTCGAAAACCGAAAATCGCTCATATCTCCAAAAAGATTCCTTTGCTAATGCTAATATGAAATTTTTAACTTATTTTGAGGTTCAGAATTAGCTCCCAAAATATTGAAACGTTGTTTTTCAACATCCGGTATATAAAGAAAGACATATTGAAGCCTCATGTTGCAAAAGTTGTCAAAAAATATTTAGAAACTATCATTGTTCCTTCTGACTACTGGCTGTTTCGAAGGATGCAACACTATTTGGCAGGTCACGTCTTCACTTTTCTCGAAGAAATCGAAAATTTGCTTCAAAATTATAACGCCTCGAAAGGCAAAAAGATTTTCCGAGACGGGATTCGGAAATTTCCTGAGAGGTGGAGAAAGGTAGTAAGCAGCGATGGACAATATTATGACTAATTTGTTGATTCATTATTTTTTTTAAATAAATACAACGGACAGAATTGATTTGTATTCCCAAAAGTAGTGCAGTAAAGTTCGTGCGTTGTTTCACTTTAAAGTTCAAAAGCACTCATTAGATTATTTTTTTCAAGGAAAAATAAGTAAGTATAATTTACCTCAATCTAATAGTGTGACTGATTTAACTTCAAGCTTGTTTGATTTAATTTTCGATTGAGGTTGCTATTCTCGAAATCATATAAAAGGAGAGAAAGTTAATAGGTTTTTAAAAGTCAGCATATGAGCCACAGTGGCATGGTAGCCGAGAGGTTGCGATAAAAACATCCTTTGAAGTGTTCAAAAGAGTTGCTCCGGGCTATAATAGTCATTACTAACGTAGATAACAGGTTGAAAGCTGCGGATGTGGTGCATGGTAGCGAACAGACGCCACCTTATCTTCGATACGTGCTCAGCTTTATATCTTTTGCGCCCGAATTAACAACTACACACTGTGTTGGGAGCTTCTATCAAGTTTATGGCAGTCATTTGTTAATCTGAAGCCGCGTCTTCATTTAGTTAGTGTGGAGGGGAACATGAAAACTTGATAATGGAGGGGTACTCGGACAAAAACGATGCAACTTTTATGTGATGTTTGCGTCAGTTTTATTTTACTCAATTGTCAGACAAATTTGCATTTTTCACCAGGCTCAAGTCCCATAGAAAATGGTTGAATCATCCAAATAATTATACGAACAGGCTCTTCTATTTTCGTAGGTTTTGCAGGGTCTGAAATCTTTTTAATTTTAAATGAATGTGTATGCGGTGAAACATTATAATAATAAAAAAAAATTCACACAGTTTTTCTATTTCACAGTTTATTCAGAATCCTGATACTTGTTTGGGTTTTTCGACTATCTTCAAAGGAGTACAAAAAGTAACTAAACTTAAAATTGAAAAGGCCTTTTTATTACACTTAGGACATCTATGTATCTTTAAGGCGCATGTTTGTTCCCAAAGAGTATTCGGGAATATGTTGAATTCTCCCTTTTCTCAATGGCTTCTTTGATTGAAAGAATCTCCAAATCGTCCAGTAATTTACACTTTTTAACATTATATAGTAAAGTGACATCTTTCTCATTAAAAAACTGATTATTTTCTATACAATGTTCTGCAAAACCGATTGATTTCTGATTTTTCAAAACAGGCATACTTTGTTCTTCTTTGATTCCATGTTGTAAACATCAGCCTGACTGTCCTATCCGTTGTTCACAACACAGAATCAAAGAACATAGGGTGTCCATTTTGAAAAACAAGAAATCAGCTGGTTTTGCAGAACATTGTATAGAAAATAATAATTTTTTGTAATGGGAAAGATGTCACTTTACTATATAATGTCGAAAACGGTAAATGAATGAACTATTTGGAGATCATTTCAATCAAAAAAGCCATTCAGAAAAGGAGAATTTAACAAATTCCCAAATACTCTGTGGGAACACCTCTATATTGGATGCTGTTATTTTTACGCGCCATAAAAATACACACATGTCTTAAGTGTAATAAGAGAACCTTTCCAATTTTAAGTTCAGTTACTTTCTGTACTCTTTTGAAGATGGTCGAAAGACCGAAACACATGTCAGGATTCTGAATAAACTTTGAAACATAACTGTGTGGTTTTTTTTTAAATAAAATTCTGTTTCATTTTGTTTCGGTCTCTGAAATGTGGCATATATTTTTGTCCTTTTATTTCTTAGTCGGTCGTGTACAGGTGAATTCTACCAGAATAGTTATTGGCTATTTGAGGAAGGCCTCTTTTCCAAGTGACTACCAAGCAGTCTCCACAGTCCACCCAGAGGTAGAAAGTGTGATAAGGATTACGCCATATCATCGCGCTCGGCGAGAACCCCTCCGAAGAGATGAACCCACCAGCTTCCAGTTTGGGCCCCGACTCGAAAGCCAGAACCGTCCGACTGGTAGCAGCGAAGCACTATCCAACCTCTACTGGCTCAGCAGGTCAGTACCCGAGTTGGTTTGAGACGCAACTCACCCGCCGGAGGGAATTCTTATCCATCCACCCGAACGCAGTCCCATAAACTAAGATAAACTCAAGATTGACGACTACAATTGATCCTGGTACGAGCACCGTCTAGCGGACTATACGTCCTGACCCACCGAACCCATGTGAAGTCATTTGATTGATCCTGGCGTCAAGCACTAATGGCGGAGCCATTTCGTCGAGATCCACAAACCCTAAATAGTTACGCACAGATCCAGGGGCCAGGACAGGCGGGTCGAACCGTCAAGTCCCGTTAAACCCCGAGTCGTTTCATGAGAATATCCCGAAAATGGGGGTCTGCGAACAGATAAATGAAATACCCCCCTAGTCCATCATGCGGACTTTCAACCACTGCCCCCTCGAGTCCAACACCAATTGGGGTGGCCAGGTGGTACAAGTAACACCTGAGGGCAAGCCCACCCCCCCCGAGGTAACGCAGTATGCTACATAACGCACTCGGCCATTACACAGAATCCGGAGATTTATACTGCGATAGGGTAGAGTACGCCAGTTTTAAGGGAGAAGCCCTGTGCTGCGACAGACTCCCTTGTCACTGAGTTAATCAACCGGCTCAGCCCTCCATTTCACCTGAGTAAAACTAGGGCCCCATTCGGAGATCTTCCACCATACAGGTCCAGTGACTGGCGCGAAATGGCATTACGTTAGACACCAAGACTTAACCCTCCAATTCGCCGGGACGAATCTAAGGTCTTAGTCAAGAGAGCGCCCCCATCACGTCAAGATCTAATGCCTGGGGGGCGAGTCGGTCGTGTACAGTCATGGTAATGCAAAAAAATAATCTTTGATTTCTTTTGTAATAGGATAGAAAATTTTTGTTCTATGAAAAAGTCCTACCAAATCGCTTCCCAATTGTTTCTGTTTCTTGACGTGGTGGGGGTGCTTGTCATGATTGAAATCCTAGTTTCATGACGGTTAAATGGAGAATAAAGTTATGATGCTTAAAGCAAAGACTTCCTATTCCTATTTTCCTTTCTTTCTTTCTTTCATACCCTGCCATCAAGTATCCTTCCTATCCTTCAACAAAGTTTGGAATCGTACGGGGTGTTTGTGGCTTTTGGGCGAGGACGGAGTCATGCTATCCTGCGACCGATTAGAGTTTTGTAATCCATACTTGTCGCTCCTGGAACGTGCATATGGGCATTGAATCGCAGTTGCGATCCGTAATTTTCTCCTGTCTCATTGTACCAACTAGGAGCGAAACACTCACCTTACGGGCGAAGACGAAACCCTGCTGAATCTCGGCACGGGCTTTCCAAACTTCGTCACTTATCTGCTGCGCGGTCCGAAATGGTTCGCTGGAAAAAAAGAGAGACTTACGACGTTTCGACCTGGGTGGATTCGCCCTTTGCTCGCTCCCAACTCTATGCCCCCCCGGTTCCAGTCCTTGAATGGTCTGCGCTTCAGGAGGAACAAAGGGACTTTTAACTCTTTGTGGTAGTGGACACTTTGTTGCTCTCCCATTCCTGGCCTAGGAAGGTTGCGTACTGGATAGAGGGCAAGGGTAGACTTAGGACGCTTTCTATATGGAAAGACTCGCTTATACTCGCCCCCAACTTCGGCACTATTTTTGAATCCTTAAGCTACTCCTCTACGATGCTACGGAGCCTCGCTTTTGACAGTCGAACAGCAACAGGGGTTCTCTTGGGGAAGGGGATTCCTGGTGGAACGCTGTTATTTGTGTTGTTCCTGAGCTGTCTATTAGACCACCAAATAGGGACTTTGCTCATGCAGATAAGTGCTGGGATCGGCACGGCGATCCTTTTAGGAACAGGTGATCCCTGCTGGTTCCTCCTTGATTGTACTGACGTAGGTTCTCTATTATTCTTTCCAGATATTATTTTCTTTTTTTTCAGCTTATCGGGGGTCTGCTGGACTGTCAAAACTCGAGCAGAAACAATGATGATAATGGTACATTAACGTCGGTTAAGAGCTATGCTCACATGCCGATATGCACAATTCTGAGTATGGTCCCACCAAATACAGAGCATGATCTTCTCGCCAGGAATTTTCGGCATGCCAGTTTATGATGAGGCATCCATACGTTCCCAGACGTTTTGGATTATCGTAATGGACCTACTTTTTATCGCCAATGACAATTCGATGCAGAAACCCCCTTTCTTGCTGCTGGAGCAATTGTTCACACGTGAAAAAATGTCGTTCGATTGTCTTGGATTCAATTGATACGGAACCCAATTTTTCATCTTTTGGCTCATTTCCATTGCTTTTAAACTCTGACAGATGGCTCCTTGACACATGCGTTCACCTAAAGAATGGTCTCCATAAACATCCACTAAAATACGATGACTTTCTGCAGCTGTTTTCTTCGAACTGAAGTAATGAAGTAAAAATCCCCGTAAAAACACTACACGGTACAAAAGTTGACATTTTCAGAAACTGTGTTGTTTACACTTCAAAAGAAATATACCGAAAAGAAAGCCTAATGATGACACTTCAAAATGAAGGTGCTGCCAGATGAAACAATTAAATAATAAACTATTAGCGACATCCGTTATCAAAACTGCACGAACTTTTTTAAATCTTAATATTTCCGATACTTGGCTATGTGAAGTAATTTTTTTAGAGTTAGTTTAAAATGTGAACCAGACGAAGTTACAATGTTGATGAAATAATGTTCAACCCGTTACTTAATGAATTGTGGAATTTTTCTATACTCCATCATTTAATTAGGAGGAATTTTCAACATGTAAGGACCGATTCAATTAAACTCTTGCATTCTTATATCTTTGAGAATAATGTTTGTTATTTTGCCAACATGCATGTTCATGAATTGAATAGAGTTCTCTTACAACCTTAACACCTTATGTGTTTTGAGTCTCATATGAAATAAGTTAATTAGAAATACAACAGTCTACAATGTGAAAAATTGGCTGACTACTAACGACAAAGGAAAATTCAGCTCCATCGCTGAACTGATACTTAAGTCAGGTTTCTTTCTTAAGAATTTTCTGTATTAACTCCAACAACTCATATGTCATGTCCTGCGACAGAGAAGTTTCAATGCATAAAAAAAGAGGGTATAAAACGTGCAGGTAATCATCCATTAAATATGTCAATAAAAAGTTATGGCCTCCCATACGACCTGACATCAATTCCTTGCTTTGAAGTCAAACAAACCGCATCATTTTTATTATAAATCATTATCCGCCCGACGTAAACATACAGCCTGTAAACCGTTGTCGAAAAATAGACGAATTATTTGACACCATAATTCTCTTGTTTACAAGACCATTCCAGACATAATAAAGACATTAAAAATTAATGACGTTTATGATATACATACTTTTAAACGTCATGATATGGGAGATCAAACAAGGCGCTCTATCTGGCGCAGTGAATTTATTATGTCAAAGAGAGATTTGTAGTAATCTACCACCATACCCCCTACTGTAAAAAGCTCTTCGGTTATCTTGGTCTGAAAACATGTGCCATCTGGCAACTAAGAAGAAATGAGGTAATTAATAGAGAATAAATATGCTGGTTGCACTGGCATCAGGTTTATAAAACGTAATTAAATTCAAATTTCACTAGCCTCGAACTGAATATGCTCATATTATCATAATATGGATAATAACGATTTGAAGAAGGTGGTGGAAATTCAAGCCCGTTTTTCAAAGCCACAAATCTTATTTTGTGAATTATACTCAGCCAGAAAATGAATATTAATAATAGAGCATTTTTTGGTTCAGTATTTGGTAGTCATCATATATTATTTATATGACACATTTCACACTGTCCGTTATGTATATAATTTTATTTCTATCAGTTTTCTTTATGTTTAACAAACAAATATAGATTCAAAATTCACCCAAATGGATTTTTTTTTAAATATTACAGATAATAGCTGGATAAATTCTGCAAAACCTCTAAAAATTTAATCTTAAAAAACTTCTTAAATCATTAAATTGAATGAAATGCCTCAGAGACACTATTTAAGTTTGTTTTAATTAGAGCACATTCCCCAGAAAGAAATCTAACATTCTAACCCATATTTTCTTCAGTTGGGAGTTATTTGTATGATAAATAAAAACAATCAGTAAAATATATTTATACTCCTTCATTCACCAAGTTTTTTGTTTGAAAGAACACTTTGATAAAGCAGTTTGAGCAACATTAAAAAAAAACTAGGATATCTCACAGAAAAATGTCGAAAAGCAGATACGGTCATAGACTCAATATCTCCTTTTCGACATTGTTCTGTGAGATAGCCTTGTTTTTTGAATTGATGCTGAACTGGTTATCAAAATTTGCTTTCAAACAGAATATTTGGTAAATGAAGGTATGTAGATATATTTCACTGATTGTTTTTATTTAGCATCAAAAAAAATTACAACTGAGGAGAATATGGGTAATAATTTCAGATTTCTTTTCTGCAGAATGCGCTATCTAATTTTTAAAAAGGAGAATAGAAAAGACCTTTTTACATTCTATGTGAAGCAGTTTTTAGTGATGGAATTAGTTATTTCTGAATATCCAATCGAAACAAGCTTATCTCAGTTGATGGATCTGGATGATTATGGTCAATACTTTATGTTTTCTTTTGATTCTTTATTGGTTTACTGCCGCTCATATGTATTGATAATTTTATATTTCTATAAAGTGGAACAATGTTTCTGATGCATCTAATTGAATTTAATTCTGAAAAATTTTCGAGAGATTTTTTAGATTAAATTTGTTGAGGTTTTGTACAGCCATTGTCTGTAATATTTCTTTATTTTTTATAGATTCCTTTATATTTAGGAGTTTTTTATGATATTTGAGAATTTTATGCAGGGTGTTTAATTTTCATTTCGGAAAACTTGGTGTACATATTCTATGCATGGAATTAACGAGAAAATTTCATTTTAACATATATCGAGAAAAACACCCCAAAAGAGACTGAACAAGTTCGTTGAGAGGTACGATTACAAAATTTTTTAGACATGATTATGTTTTCAGTAATATTCAGTTGGTCCAAATATATGTTATAGGGTTGGGTTTAATGGGTAAGAGTTGACATGAAGTTACCCATTTCTTTTTTGTGTGATGAATATGAAATTCCAAAGTTTCCTACACGAAAATTGTCCTGCTACTGCAAATTGATAAAAGGAACCGATTACGAGATATCTGGTTGCAATTAAAGACTTCTGCTCCTTTCATCTTCAATATTGCTTTTGAATGAGCTTTTTTAGGTCAGTAGGCAGCGCTCAATTTGAAAGAAACTTCAGTTTCATTGACATTTGTCGAATTAATTGACACATAATGGGAAAACAAATTAAATCTTAAACCTTTGTTTTCCAGGTCAAAAATGCATTTATTTCAAAAAATAATGAATTAACAAATTAATTAAAATATTGTCCATCACGGCTTACTTTTTCCGATCTCTCAGGCAATTTCTGATTCCTGTCTCTTGTTTTTTTGAGGCCATCCAAGCGGTGACCTGACAAATCATGCTGTATCCTTCGAAATAGCCAGTAGTCGGAAGGAGCAACGTCCGGAGAATAAGGCGGGTGCAGTAAGATATCCCATTCGATCGTTTCTAAATGTTTTTCAACAACTTTTGTGACGTGAAGCGGAGCATAGTCATAATGAACGGTTCAAACGAAGTAATTTCGGTCTGTACCGATCATCCCTAATGGAATCACCAGGTGTTAACTCAACGCCCCCTTGGTTAAACCAGATACAGAACTTAACTTTCTGATCATGAATAATCGGCTTTGGTGTTTATGTTGTGGTCGATGGTAGTATTGTTGTGGTCGATGGTGAAGTATTTTCTTCCTTGGAGTTGTCGTAGATGATCTACTTTTCATCACCCGTCACTACCTGGGGTAAATAATTCTTTCTTTTTTGCCTTTGAAGCAGCTGCTCACAAGAGAATAAAGAAAATAATCGTTTTCACAGATCTCTTTTCAGAAACTTTGTATAACAATAATATAATAAATTACTGTAAATTCCCGCTACCTTCTTTTCTGTATATTTTGAATATTTAAAGAACTTAATCTCAAATATGTAGTAAGTACCATACTTACCTGACGAAGTCATGTTGTCATGACGAAACTATTGTTGTGAAATTAAATAAATTAGCGGAAATTAAGTTGTTTTACCTTGAATCACCAAGATGTATTTCCAACAATTAAAGACCGATACAATCAAACCATATATTTCAAACGTACAGCCCCTGCTTGTTGGGTCACTTCAAACGTAAGTGCAAGCTCGTTTTGGGTTTGTCTCGGATCTTCATCGAATAATGCCTGTAATTCGTTGTCTTTGAATTTTGAAGCACCGAAACCTTTCTTTACATGACTTGTCAGTTGGAACAGAACATTGTCACCGTGAACTAACACAAGAATACGATGCTCGAGCTGCACTTTTTTCCGATTAATTCAAAAAAACTTTCCGTTATAATTATACCAGATATTATACCAGACGGAAAAGAAGGCTTTTACAAATGAAAATTTAATCGAATTGGTCCTACTTGATTTAAATTCTTTTTAATTAAATGAAATAATATAGATTTTTTTCCAGAATTCATTAGATTAACGAATATTGTTTCGACAACTCCGTGGCTTTGTTAAGTTTAAATCTTGAACTAAATCTTTACACATTCACTTCTTATATAGTTGAAAAAAGAGGCAGTGCAACTACTTAATAATTTTTAGAAATAAAGATAGGAAAAACATTGCAAAAGGGGTACAAATAACCATCTATTCACAGAAATAACGATAAAGAAAAATATGCAAAATGGAGATATAAATAACCATATATTGGGGCCACTTATCGGATAAGCTCAAAAGTAAAAATAGTCGAAGAAGGGGATCTCGCAACATTTGTTAGGTCGTTGAGAAGAATTTTAAGGTTCTTTTGTACCTACTAGTTTCTACTGTTTCCAAAAACATGAGCCTGGTTCTTTTATTTTCATTATGCATAATTTCATAGTTATAGTCAAATTATGTCCAAATTCATTCAAATGATTGGCATATGGTGATTGCAAGATGTCTTAGGTGTAATTCAGCTTTTTAGGAATTCCTATAAAAATAACAAAGATCAAACAAATATGGACAATAAATCTGTAGTCCATAAGTTGATTTGTGGTGATTGCCCTATCGTATATTGGTCAAACAGAAAAATCTTTTAAGAAACGAATTCACGAGCACCATTGAGCAGTTACACAAACATATATCCGTCATTCCTTGTATTTTGAAGCTATCCATGAATCAACCCAATTTTTGGTATCCTCATAAGATGTGAACCGCTGCGCCGTCAGAGCATGTGCCATGGACCGGAACAGGTGATAATCGGACGGTGCAATGTCTGGTGAATACGGCGGGTGGGGTAACACTTCCCAATCAAGTGTTTCCAAGTACTTTTTCACGGGAGCCGCAACATGTGGACGAGCATTGTCATGCAGAAGAATAATTTTTTCGTGTCTAGAATAGTATTGAGGGCGTTTTTCCTTCAGAGCTCGGCTCAATCTCATCAACTGTGTTCGATAGAGGGCTCCAGTAATTGTTTCGCTCGGATTAAGCAACTCATAATACACTACACCTAGCTGATCCCACAAAATACACAGCATAAGGTTTTTTCGTGAATATTCAGTTTTGCTGCTGATGTTGACGCATGGCCAGGTAATCCCCATGATTTTCTTCTTTTTGGATTGTCATAATGTATCCACTTCTCATCACCAGTTACGATACGATGTAAACAACCCTTTTTTTTATGTCTAGCTAGCAGCATTTCACGTAAGCATAATCGGCGTTCAATATCTCTCGGCTTTAATTCGTACGGAACCCAATTTCCTTGTTTATGAATCATTCCTAATGATTTTAAACGATGTGAGACTGCTTGCTGAGTGACTTCTAATGTTAGAGCAAGTTCTTTTTGTGTTTGAGATGAATCTTCCTCCAATAATTCCTCCAATTCTGCTTATTATAAGACATTAATTTAATTCTAAAAGTTTTTTTTTTAATTTTTTTTAAATTAAAATTGTAGAAGACTAACAGATTAAATCTGTTTTGATATTCAAAGTTAAAGATTATCTTATTCTGGTAAGGTATGGTTAGTTTCGAAGAAATGTTTCGCAAAATTAGAATTTTCCTTTCGGTTCTTGAGAGATGCTTGGTGTTCTTTGAACCTTATTGTGAAAGTTCTCCTGGTTTGTCCTACATATACGCTACCACATTCATTACAATTTAATTTATGAACTCCTGCATTGTTTAGCCGGTTGTTTTTGTCTTTAGCATCAAAAAATAAATTTGAAATTCTATGTGAAGGTGTGAAAGCTATTTGGATATTGTTTGCTGAAATTATTTGAGCTATTTTTCGTGAAATTGGTCCAAAATATGTTAGTTTTATAAATTTTTTGTAATTTTTTTTCCGTTTTTATAGGATATATCTGTTTGAGGATTAGTTGCTTTTCTTTCCTGTGTATGAATGAGTTTATAGTTTTTGTATCGAAATGATTGTTTTAGGATCTGTCTAATTGTATTTAGTTCCCTTTTATGTGCAATAATACTTAAGAGAATGGAGAAGGCTCTATGAATCATTGATTTATATGCTGAAAGTTTATGAGAATTTGGGTGATTTGAAATGGTTGTAGGTTTTCTGAAAATATCAAAGGAAAATTCACTATTACTCTGAAGTATAGATATGTCCAGAAAAATTTATTCTATTATTCAACTGTATTTTCATATAAAATTTGACATTATGGTGTAAACTATTCAGATATTCTAATGTGTTATCAAGTTCCGTATATGTTTTACAGAAGCAAATCAATATGTCGTCTAAATATCTGAATTAGAATTTCATATGCTTTGCGAGAAACTTTGAATGAAGATTTCAGCGAGGAGTGGGCTAAGAGGTGTGCCCATTGCTAGTCCATCTCTTTGTTTGTAAAATTTGTTGTTATATTGGAAATAGTTTCCTTCCACGCAAAGTTCTAAAAGGGTCAGAATTTCATTTATTATGACCGGGTTGATTTTATCAACCGAGTATCAAGTGACCCGTTTTTTCTGCTCGTTAGTGTATGAGGCAACTGAGGATACCTCTGATTAAATAAGTTTGCCCCTTCAACTTGACTTCTGCAGTATCCCTGTAACCGATCATTCAAATCACAATTCCGTGAGTCCCAGTTGAATATTTCGTTATTGCTTCTACAAGAAATACGTTTTCAATTAGGAATTTACTATTTCGATGTAAATATCAACATCGCAACATCTGACTGATAACAATTTACATTATTTGCAGATTTTCTTTATTTATCGGCATATGTAGATAGTTTCTTAGGTATTCCTGACAAGAATGTTAACAAAACCAAAATCCATGAGCGTATCGAGAATTGATTTTAGAAATTTTCCCAACTTAATTCAGAAAATTTCGTAAGTCTTTATTTAGGTATTTTAAAAAATACTATTATTCAACGCGTGATAATGTATTAATTTCATTTTTTCACCCGGTATTATTCATAATAGACCATATATGATATATTTCGTTGAAATCAGGTTATTAAGGAACTTTAAAAATATAAAAAATATACAGGATGTTCCATTTAAAATAAAGAGTACGGATTATGCTGGACTTTCGCGAATTACCCTGAATTTTTTGAATTTATGTTTGAATAGCGCACAATTGAATTCAAAAGTTATGTCCCAGTGTTTTTTATAATTTTTTAACATAAGAACACAAAGAATATAATTTCAAAGTGGTTTCCACACTGTATATTTTCCTCATAGTGACAGAAAAACACTATAAAACTTAAATTTGTGGAAAACAGATATTTTATTATATTACTGCTTCGAATCCGCTTACCGTCCACCTTCTTCAAAGACCCTCGTTGAGAATAAAATACGACTTTCAGAAATTATGAATTAATTCACGTCCACCGATACTCAAAACGCCGAATAAGCACTCGAAATCCTTTCAATCCCGTTCCCAACTTACCAACCTCTTACTGTCCTCAGTTCACAATTTTATTAAATATTTAAATCCTAATGAATGGCCCACTCAGTCCGATTCTTTTTTTGTCAACGTGAATGGAAGGTATTCAACCGAATTGTCAAAATATACGGATAAATCTCGACAGACTCCAACAATTTCGGTCATTTTATTTCCATGGTGTTCGTGGGGAGCTAGCACCCAGGGACCCCCCGGAGCCATGGTCACGCTCGAGCCTTTCAGCGTCTCACATACTTTATGGGCCCCCTCGAGGCAGAGATGGACTCTTATCAGATTTTCATCTCGACCAAATGCAATATGATCCTTTGTATGGTATAGAGAATGTTGTGATGTTGGTACTGTTTTTTGATAATGCTATTCAAAGTCTAGTTTCCTAATTTATGAGGCATTGTTGTTGTTTTTTCATAAGTATTTAATAAGTCTCCCAGGTAAATTCCTATAGGCCATTATAAACGCTGAAATGGCTATAAATACTGCTGTTTTGGCACGAATTATAGCGGCAATACAAGATGGCCGCGGTAAGCGTGAAACTGCGAGAAACTTAGGTGTGAGTCTATCCAGTGTGCAACTTTACGAAGAGACTGATTTGCTTGCTAAAAGATCGTGTCCAGAGCGAGAATGACTACAATAGCAAAAGATGACTACTTTCTCATTTCTAGTGCTTTAAGAAACCGAATGGTCATGGTGGTTTTCCTTCTAAATCATCTGCAAGAAGTGCAAAATGTAAGGGTGAGTCAGTGGACAATAAGTAGCCGACTTCAAGCTGCTGGATTATATTCTTGAACTAGGATTGCAATTTCTCACGAGAACATTTGGCTTGCACAAAACACAATTGGAGTTGCGTATTGTTTTCCGATGAATCGCGATTTTGTCTTATGGTCTCAGGCCGACGCGCACCACAGTGTAGCGACGACAAGGCAAGAGATATGCTCAAGCGTGTGTTGCCGAGAGACTTTGTTGCTCATAGGTATCTGAAAATTCTAGAAAATCATGTTGTTCCACTTATTATTAATTTTGGAGAAGACGCAACGTTTATAACTGATAATGCACGGCCAAACACTATCCGGTTACTTTCTGCTTATTATTATCACGAGATTTGTTTCGCCTCCTCGAAGTCCAGATTGGAGTGCTTCACATATGTCTATAAGAACCGTTCCAACCAATAGCACATTCCATAAATTTGATACACGAGACCGAAACAAATTAACCATCCGATACTATAGCTAAACGGTGTATCGTAATGCCAGAAGGGATTATAGACCTGCAGGCGAATATGTGGTAAAACCTGGGGTTTAAAGCCTAGGAAGATGTACTGGCTATACACTATGATAATAAGACCACAGAAAATGTATGGCATTGTAGCGAGGAGGAAGAAGGGCCAACAAACGATTGGTCAACATGAGCTTGCCTTACAATTACAGGTGCGTTTCGCACCACACCCACGGCAGCCATGGAGGTCCTACTTAATCTATTACCCCTCACCTACTCGTGCAGAGGGAGGCGGAACGGACCACATACAAACTATATCAACTGCCGATCGACAGGCCAGAGGCAATAGTGATGAGAGGCTCAGCAATGCTGGACGAGCGTTTAACGAACAGCATCCTATCGATGCCCTCGGATTTAATATCAAAAGTCAGAAGCCAAGAACGGCATTTCCATGTAAATGTCCCCAGCCGGGACGAATGGGCCCAGCAAGCTGAGGTTCTATTAAGGACCGACCTTGGATTGTTCACAGACGGCTCGCGAACGACGAACGGAGAGAGAAGTCTATGGGAGCAAACCGGCAACCAACATCTCGTTGAGCCTCGGTCAAAACGCAACCATATTCCACGCAGACTATTTACCATTGAGACCACGGCAGATCTGCTGATAAAACGGCAAATCCACCACGACCAAATCAAAATATTTACTGATAATCAATCAGTCCTAAAAGCTCTGTAATCCAGCTGTTGTACATCGAAAACAGTCTAGAGTTGCCGCACGGCTTTAAACAGGTACGTATAATAGAATCACTCTTGTTTGGATACCGAGCCACTCAAACTATTTGGCTAACGAAGAGGCCGATTGGCTGGCGTTTCCTGGAGCTGCGCTGCCTGTGGTAGGCCCGGAACCATTCCTGGGGATACCACATGACGTGGCTAAGCGGACGATAATAGGTAGAATAAACTAAAGACTAGAGTCTTTATGCTTGAGCCATCCTGGCCTGAAACAAGTGTTCCTTGGAACGACTTAGAACCAAAAGATGGCGGACCTAGCACGGGGTTTGGATAGGGCCAAACTAAGAACACGGGATTATGGCAGGTTACTGCAGACTGAAAGCGGCCTGGCTGAAGACGATAAATTCAGGCTGCGTCTTGAGGACTCTAAACCAGCCATGCACATCGTCTCAGATTCGAGGTTTCTGGCCAGGCTTTTATAGCCCACTGCGAAGTGCGCTATACTCCCGAGCAAGATTATCGGTTTTATTCAGAAACTGGATCTCGTCGGGGAAATATAAATTAGGGGTGAACCACAATAGTCCATGCGGAACAGTAGTAGGGTGGACAGACGCCCGTTCACTATAAATAATAATAATGATACCTTAACGGAAGTATGCACAAGGAGTGGACTACTGGAGACCTGAAGTCTACAATAGGCTTTCCAATGCCGTGAAACAACTGAATGGGAAAAAATTAAAGAGAAAAAATTCTCCTAAAGGATGCAATATATGCCGTTGAAGAATTCCTAGAGAATTAATAATAATAATGTAAACTTTGACAAAGCATGTAAATTATTGATGCTGAATAAATTATAGTACGAGTATTGTATATTTATATCCGATAAAACATGTTTGGGATGAGATGGAGAGACATGTTGGCTTTCAGAAATTCTGACATACTGGTGCAGTATGTCCTGTTCCAAGACATGGCTAATCGTTTAGAAGCTGCTATCACCGCTACAGAAGGAAGTACTCTCTACTAAAGTTCTTAATTTTTTTTTGACATAAAAGCATATCAAATTAAATTTTCAGTTTTCATAATTTTTGCAAAAAGTTGGAGTCTTCGCATATTTACTTTGTCTTAAACCTTCGATTCTATGATTAATTTTACTGCAGCAGAACAAGAAGGCGTTTGATAATAACCAAAAGTGGTACGAACTTCACACACTGTATTCGTATAATTTTCACCATTTTTAGAGTGAATTTTTGATATTTCGTTGCGTTATGCGAGCGTTTATCGTTACATTTTTCCTGATCTCGCAATTTTCACTTGTCTAGTGTTATATCCCTGTAAATTCTATTTCGACACTCTTGCTGGAAGACTCTAATATGAAGGATGTAAATTAAAAAACCAACAGAATTTTAGAAGGTTATTCGCTGGAATATTCTGAAAATATTTTATTTCTTCATGTTTTCTAAAAAGTATTTGATATCAACTTATCAATATTTTTAATCTTTCATTATGAATTGAAATTACTTTGAACTTGGAAAAAATTCTCAATCGTTGTCCTGTACTAATAGTTGAGGCAGTGAGCGTCATGACAAACGACCACAGAAAAGTAACCTCAAATTACTCTTTTTTGAATCGAAAGACCGATCCGACTTATAAAAGGATTTTTATTCCTGTAAGATTTTTCATTTATTTGCTACGAAAGAAATTGTGACATTTCTCAAGTTTACCCGATTTTCGGAGATCATAGACAATAATTATGCACGCCCCCTCGCTCCTAATGACGTTCCAGTTAATTTGACCTACTATTTGAGCTAGAGGGATAATTACGGTTTTATTGCAGTCCCAATGTCAATGGCATATCTTGATCCAACTGTATATAATCACTTTAGAACAGCCATACTTGAATATACCTTGATTGAAAAACCACTTATAGATGAGTTGATTCATCGAAAGAAATAGAGCTGATTTCAAATTTTGATTTACTCTTCAAGTAGAGCATAAATTGTTTCTGAATTCTTCGACACCACAAAAAAGTTTTAGTAAGCATGTGTTATTACACTACATATTTTATGGCTCAAAGTTTATCAGTTCCAAGATCAATAACATAAATTGTGTTATATGTCATTTTATTCTGAACTCATTAGACTGGTTATCTGTGGTGTTGAAGATAACATATGTATTTTATAGTTTTGTCATTTAATACGTGTAAATTCACCGTGAATGATAGACATAGGAGAAAAATAAAATATAATTTCCAGCTTATAAAATTTTGTTTCGTATCTTGTATTATGAAAACGAAATCTCTCTTCAAAAATGCAAAACATAACCTCAAGAATTTCTTGGAAAATAACTTCCTTAAAAAAAAAAAACTAAAATATGAAGCACATTCTCAAAAAGAAATTTAGAATTACAATAAACGATACTCGTCCCACTTCATATTTAAAAAATTTTAAAAATCAACAAAAAATATCTTAACCGAGTTCTTAAAATACCTTGCAACTTTGTGTTATTTGTGTGATGAACTTAGAATACGTAGGATTTTTAAATATTCACTAAATTCTGGTGTTTGTTTAAAGGAAGACACGAGATTGTTTTGGGGAGATCACTTTTATTTCTTATATATGAAGTGGGAGTGAATAGTTATCGTATGTTGTAATTCTAAATTGCTTTTTGAAGATGTGCTGTATGTTTTAGAAATTTTTTAAAGGAACTTATTTAAAATAAGTTATTGTTGACATAACCTCAAGGTTATGTTTTGCATTTTTGGAAAGGTATTTTGTTTTCATAATACAAAATACGAAACAAAATTTTCTAACCTTCAAGTGTTATTTACTATTTTCAATTAATAATTTATGTTTCTTGGAATTATTTTATTGCTTTTGGTAATATGTACTGAGTGTTAAATCTATGTCTACTAAATTGAAACTGTGTTTTCTAAGATATTTATTTAATTTAATTCTAAAATGTTATTCAATAAAATTTTTATGAAATTAAAATCTGTAAGAGGTTAACAGAATAAATCTGTATGATATTTAAAATATTCAATGTATATATATAACGCTTTAATTAATGAGTTTTCTCTTCTGAAATACTAAGGACTATTTTCTTCCTGCTGGAATTAGTTTATAGTGTTTCAATGATTTGTAATATGAGGTGCCAGTTGATACTCTGTTTAATTTTATGAAATTTTGTTAGTTGAAAATTGAATACAGTAAATTTTCAATATAGTATTCCTGATAACAACATCTATAGTGGATTCTTCATGTAATTTTGTGACTGCAGGATAATTGTTATATTCCTCAAATCTTCGAACCATAAAATCTTAGCTCTATAGGCAATCTCTCATATTATTAATTCAATCCATGTAATGCTTAATCTATCACAAAAAATATGCACAAATTTTGTTCTAAATTACTTAATTACTATTCGACTATTGGGAATCTAATATTTATCGTTCAATTGTTGTCTACCCAATATTTCATCAAGAAATACATGAAATCCTTTCAAACAATGATATAGATTGGAAATTACTATATTCAACGAAAATTGACTAGATTTTGATGATACCCTGAATTAATGCAATATCTGAAATATTTCTAATAAAACGAAATTCGAAAATTTTACTGGAAAATTTCTAAACTATTTCGGTAAGCACTAAATAACGAAAAAAAATTTAATCCGTCAATGTGAAAATTGCCTGATGCGGACCTGTTCCAATTTGATCGCGCAGCGAGAAACTAGGAGCTTTTTCTGCCTTAAACGTGGGCTTTTATATGCGTTTGCCGGACAGCATGAAGCAAAATATAGAAGCTGGTGGGTCGGATTTATAATTATCATTTCAATTTTTATTTCAACTTTTGAACGTTTATCCATAAAGTTTATGGAACACTACCGAGAAGTAGCGACAGAAATATTGTCGGAAGTCTGGTAGTGCCTGGTGGCAACTTGTTGTTTTATAAAGAATGATTTGTGTTATGAGAAAGAGTTATGAGCTTAGTCATACTCAAGATAATTATTCTGTGAACATCTTTTGCGCCTTCCTTCCAGGGCGCTTATCATTTCGTGACAATATCTGTATTTGTTGAATTTTTAGTCGAAAGTGATCTTGAATTACACGGACTAATAATACAGTTTTCCGAAAAACTTCTTAACTAAACAGACAAAAAACCTTTAATACTAAATTAATTCTCGTCTGTTATCATGTGATCGAAAATAATCTGGATTGTCTGAACGTACGACAACGTCACATTGAAGTAAACACGTTCCTTTGTATTTTAGGATTCTTGTTAGAGTGCAGTATTTTCAATAATTTAAAACGATTTTATTCAGTTATACTGTTATTTTTGACATTAATTATTACTTATATTTGTATTTATTAAGAACATGGAGAGTTATAATGGTATTATATACCCCTACCATATCACGATGCCAATTTACCATCATTTAAAGTAGTAAAATTTACTCTATAATAATTTCCTCATTAATTTTCTGAATTAAACTGAATTTAAACATTTAATGAAGTTTGCCAAGTCTTTAAACAGAGTAGCAATGCCATAATTTGAAGGTGTCCGCTCATATTTAGATATTCTATGACTTGGCCTAATAAAAAATCGCTATTTTGTATGAATATAGATGCCAACTAGATAATTCATTCATTTTACACTCATTTTATTTGATATGAAGAAAATGCACATTTCAATGATTTACTCTTTAGTCTGAGTTTCGTTTTCAATTAGATCAAACGGGTCTACGCAACTAAAAATTTTCAAATTTTTATTATGCCAAACCAAGTTTTATCTGAGGATGATGCGAATAGAAATCTTGGTATGCTTCAGGTTGGTCGAGCACAAGTGCAAGTAGCCAATTTCTTCAATGTTAGCCAAGTGTTACAACACGTTTACTGGCACGGTATTTTGCCATTGGAACTGTTCGTCAAAGACCTAAAAGAGGTAGACCACGTGCTACAATACCAGTAGAATACCATTTCCCAACTCTTTCGGTGAGAAGATAACATATCAGCACTTACAGAATAGCAAGTCATCGTCTTCGAGATGCCACAGTCAGAAAACGTCCCCATGAACATCGAGGCGCTTGGTCAGAAAATCCACTCACCCGCGAACATAAGCGTCAAAGATTAAGGTGGACAATGTAGCGGGTACACTGGAGAGAAGATCGGCAAAATAATTTTTCTCGATGATAATGCCAGACAGATTCCACCAAGTGAATACTGCTAGAGAAAACCAGGGTATACTACATCTAGCTTTACCTTCAAGATCTCAGACCTGAATCCAATCAAGAATGCTTGGAATCAATACCAAAGAATCCTTCATGCCCACAGACCACAGCCGGAAAGCTTCAACAGTTCCGAGATCTTTTGCCACACTTTTTCGAATAATATATTTTTTTAATGTGAATTCATTATTTCTTTGAAATCTCATTATTCTAATTTGGAACACTCTCCATGTATATATTTCAAAAAGAAATTGGATTTTTCTGAAGACTAAACACAAATGTCCTTAACTTTTGACCAGAAGTTTACTTAAGTGTATATGCGAGTATAAGTATATACACGAGATACAGTTACTTATTTATTCTTAATGAACTGAGGGGAGAAGAGGATCTTGGATCTGAAGATTATCCTAAATACCCTTCTGTGGAATACTAAAATATTCTCGAGATCTAGTGAATTGCCCCTTATCATAATATTATAGGCTGAATGGGAATAACTTGAACAATAATGAACATCCAAGAGTGATCTCAAAGGACAAATTTGTGATTTCAATGATAGCAACATATGAGGAATTCAGTTTCCTACCAACTATGGTATATCTATATGATGGATTCATCGCGAACCGCTATTTATATGAATTCCCAAGAACTCTCAGATTTTAAAGAAATATCTCCATGAAACACCATAAACCGATCCCAGTTCAAAGACGAAGCCACAGCATAAGCAAAACAATTGTTGTGAATTAATAAATTGTGGAAAGATTCTTTACTACTTCATTCGAAATAAATGAATTTCTATCATGTGAGGACCAATTCAAATGAATTCTTATCAAATGATCGATTAGTTGAAATTACGAAAGAAAAAAAAATTGAATACACATCGACCACATATAAGGTGGTATGAAAGCTAGTTCTCATCATCCTAACTGCTTCTAGAAAACCATTGAAGTAAACACAGGACTTGAGCTCAACGTAAGATGAAGAAGAATCTTTTTTGAATAGGGTCATATGGTGTTTGATGTTCTCTGCAATATTTTGTCTCTTGTGTTGATAATCTATTTACTTGCAATCTATAGATTTTCAAGTAAGGAACGATGTAAGAAGAAAGTCGGTAAGAGCTATTACCGTATAATCGCGTTAGCCCTTGGCGTCAAGTCAGTGCATTTATAATTTTTTGAATTGATGTTGCACCAGTTGAAATATTCACCACGCCCAAGCAGGTTGGCCAAGGTACCCCAAGTCATATTTTTCCAGTAGCCCTCATAACTGAAAATACTACTGTGTAGATTATGCAGCAAATTCATAATTGAATGTACTTCTGTTAAACAACAAGCATTTTTATGCCGGTCGCTGCGAAACGTAAAATTATTTTAATTTCAGGAAAGAGATAGTGTTGAATTTTATTATAACCTTTAGTCGGTGCTCGATTTTAAAAATGCAGAATGTCTGATAAACGGGAAACGCCGGTTGTAATTTAGATTATCGTGATGCAGTTAATTACATTAATCGTTGTCCCGATTATGCGTATTTCTGAGAAAAAATTGCAGACCGAATTTGTTCAGGAGCGGGTATGTGGAAGCTCGACTCGTTGTTTTGCGCGTTTAGCTTTTGCGCAATTGGACACGCTGTCCCGTATTGGTGATTGATGTGGGAAGCTTCAATTACGTAAGTCTGCTTTACTTAGTAACACACATTCTGTTTCAGAGTTCAGAACGTTTTGACATTGAAATCTCCTTGCACCGAAGTAGCACACAAATACAATTTGTATTAAGTACTAGTGCATAGCGCTTTTTGCGCCCTAGTTCTAGTGTGCTACAGTTTAGCCCAAATATCTGCAATTTTCGAATTTTGAGTAGGTTGGACTCGCTGATGAAGAATCCGAGGTCGAAAGTTATTCTGTCTTTCCAACGGAAAGAACTAGAACCTGGAAATTTGAAGGACAAGTTTGGGGTCTACATGTCTACAAGTCCGTAAATGGGTATAAATGTACATTATGTCAATAATTTCCATCCAATAAGTTTACCCAGTTCTTTCGCAAAAATATTCGAGAAATTTTTGATGGGTAGGCTTTGCTCATTCAGGTATAAGTTCAAAATTTTCTCTGAGAAACAACATGGCTATCTAAAAAACAATACTAATACAGCGATGTATGAATTAGTATTTGATATTGTTGATGTTTCGGAGAGTGATGAAGTGTCTATTTATCTAAGGCATTCGAAAGCGTGAATCATGAATGCCTTTTGAAGAAACTCTCTTTATGTGGTATTCGCGATTGTCAACTGGAGTTGCTCAGGAGCTACTTGTCTGATTGAGTTCAGAGGATTTGTATTGATAGTGAAGGTGCTAGTTTTTGTGCCAGACGATGAATATGTCAACGTAGGAGTTCCCACAGGAAGTAGTCTGGGACCCTTTTCATTTCTGATATACATTAATGAACTCGACCTCTTGTTGTTTGTTGACGATGCGAGTGCTTTGTTGCGTAGCAGGAATCTTAATTCGAGTATTGAACAAGCTAGATTAGCCTTCGCTTCAGTACAGAACTGATGGACTCAAAATGAGTTACTTCTCAATGTAAGACTGAGTGTGTGATTTTTAGAACGATTCAGTCAAAGAAAATGTATCCTCAGTCAATTACTCTGGATAACGCTCAGGTCAGATTTTTGTCGTCGACAGAATTTCTTGGAGTTTCGTTTGATTATCACCTGAAATGGAATGATCATGTGAGTCAGGTTAGCAAAAAACTCAATAAAGTTTGGTACATGACCAGGGTTTTGTCACGGAAAGTGAACATGGAGCTTGTAAAAACAGTTTACTATGCAAATTTTCTTTCACTTCTGAGGCTTGTTATATGGGGTGGAAGCAGTGATATAAATATATTATTCATTTTGCAGAAATACGCTTTGAGGTCATTAATAGGATTGTAATATAAAGAATCATGCAGAGGTCATTTTAGAAATAATTCCATGCTCACACTATATGCTTTGGAATGTCTGCTTTTTGTGAGAAAACATCCCAAATATTTTAATGATCTGTTGAATAAAACAACACAAGACGTACTGTTCCATACCACTTTCCGCGGCATTCCTTGACACCTACTGAAAGAAACACAAAATATATGTATATAAGATTTTTCAATGTACTACCTAAGGAGTTCATCAATGTAAATATAATATATGTAATAACTAAGATTATTATAGATATGGGACCATATTCGATTAGGGAACTTATAGAATATTCTTTCAGAACTTGTTGAAGTTGTGATTTTTTTTGACGTTTCTTCTTTTCATTTGTATGATTGCATTAATTATGAGAATAATGTTTATATTATGTTATGCTAATCGGTTCAATAGTTTCGCAATTATTCACTCTTGATATTTTTTGAAATATTTCCGAAATCACCGATTCTATCGATTTCAAATTCAGCATTTAGAAGTAGAAGAAACCGTGCAGAATTTCGTGACTATTGTTTACTTGAAAGACAACAAAAAATTATTTCGTGAGGATCGTTTGACAATTTTTCATATTCTTCTCGATATTTTCGAATAATCTATTCTACAGCTTTGAAACACCTAAAACTCATACATATACAGAGAGTGATTCGAAGCTTGAAAGTAGGTTAGCAGACATTTCATTAATAAATACATGGTCGGAATTATCTGGTTGATCAGATGGCGTAAAAGGAATTGCATCTTGAGCTGGAAAGGTATTTTTTTGGACCATTTCTGTGTCTTCTTTCCTCTATCGATGCAGACTACCACGCTCGTGAGGCCCATCTTCCATGTCGGTAGCACATTACGAGTTAGATTAAGTCTAACTCAGTAATTGCAGCGTGCAAGTCCTTCGAATTTCCTCCGGGCACCAAGAAAACCAAATAACTGCCATTATTCGAAAATCTTCACGCAATGGTAATTTAGGAATTAGCCGAACCAATCGCAAAAATGCGTTTGTGCCATCCGCAATTTCGGGACAAGAAAGAGGGTGCTGCCATTTAATAACAATAATAGAATAATGAAGGTAATCATTGGCAGAGCGTCACCTACGGATACATTACGAGAAGTGTCATAATTGATGCCCGAAATGCAGGGTAGTATTGTGGTCATGTGGAAATTTTGTATTATACGACGCAGTGTAAACACTCAGTAACTTTTTGAATAAATGATACATTTTTCTACGAAGAAACGTTTTATTAGTCAACATAATTTCCTTTTCGTACTATATTACAGTCCAAAATTTTTCAAGTCTTCAAATTAGCCGTTTGTTTTAGTAATGAACTCTTCATTTTAGACGAAACTCTCATCGCCGAGACATTTCTTCAAGTTTGGAAATAGAAAATAGTCACCAGGGGCTGAGACCCTGCTGGGGGAGCATGCTGTGGTAGTAGTTCATAGCTCAAGTTATCATAGCGATTATATATTATTATATACATGTGGTGTATTATATTTGTACAAGAGCATTTTTCTTTGATAAATGCGGCCGTTCAGAATTGTAATCACCGGTAATCGTTTTAACATTTTTAAGGTTATCAATGTGAATCACGTGCATTCTAAAAATTTTTTCCATGACTTCGATGGCCGACAGACTCATTTTGGTCTATTTTGGTGCACGTTCTCCAAGAGAAGCCCACTGCTTCGAATCTTTAGTTTCTGATGTATTGTAACGAATGGATCTTTCGATCATGCTGTTTTGCTCGTAGATCATCGCGACTAGGACAAACACAGGATACGAAGAAGCTTTCGAAAAAAAAAGTTTTGGATTAAAAAGTGAGAGTAACCTTGAAAAAAGGTTCATCCTATAGATTTTCATAACAATCATGATCCCTATTCCATGAAAACCTTAAAAACCTCCTTATCTTCCAAGTTTGATCTGTATATCTCGGAAACTAGCGGGTGGGCCATTTGAAATTTGCTTTTTTTATTTGATAAACATAAGAAACTAATGGATATTTTTCCAAATTTATGAGTTCATTAGAAAGTTTGAGCCTTGACAATAACGAATGGAAAACAATATCATTCATATAACTGCCATGACTGGCCATACAGTACCCTATACGGTCAATGTAATTTTTCAGTACATTGCTGATTGTTTGGGACTCAATCTCATAAATGACGACTGCTTAATTTTCTACGTATATTTATAATAGTGGATATGGTAGATTTATCGCTTCAGAAATAAGCTCTTTATATTTCTAAGCTTGGTTCAAGCGTAAATGGACCCATTTTGCTAATATCTAATATTAAACTAACTTTCTGTCAGAACACGAATGACAGAATTGCTGCCAGACTCGAAATAACCACAATTTCGAAATACAAACGCTAGATGGTTCACCCTTCATGATGTGTTGAGAAAAAATAAAAAATCTGGAAAAATCACCTACAACTGGGTTATGAAGCGTTATGGGAAAGATGTTTATAAGATATTTTTGTCTTGAAATTGAAGATTCTACCAACTGTTGAAGTAATTCGATGAAAAAGTAGACCGACCACCTTGTACAGGGTGTTTTAAAAAAAGGTAACTCCGTCTCTAGGATAGGTAAGAAAAAGGGCGTTGAAGAAAAAAACGTATACACATTTTTTACGATTTTGCCGAAACTACTGGCAACATAGTAATGAAATTTCATCGAGTATGTTTAAGAAGCTGATACATCCCACGAATTTGTTTTTATTTCTGACTCTAATAGAGGGCGCTAGTTAAACGGTTTGTATCAAGTAGTATTGAACATAACTTTTTAAAGGTGAAATTTATCAATCAAAATTTCAAGTAAACTTAAACATCATTAAATTTTACATCAAAAAAATACTCTTGGTAAAACTCAATGCTGTTTACCGTTCTCGGAATGTTTTGATTTGAAAATTATGAAGTAATAACCGATGCTGGTATAAAGTAATGATAAAGTTATTGATTAAAAAAAAACCACAAGAAGAAAATTGAAATAAAGAATAAGAACATAAAATAAAATTGAAAGAGTAAGTGTTCAAAATGTCCTCCGTTTTCACGACTACACAAGTCTATCCTTTTTGTAAAGAATCCGTTAATCTTCTAAACGGTTGGGGATCAGCTATGAGATCACTAAAGGGACGTGGAATTCTGTCTACCAATTCTTGACGTGAATTTACCTCTGTAGCATAGACTTTTTTCTCAAGATACGACCAAACTGTGTAGGATTAAAATCGCATGACCGAGGAGGCCAATGAATCGGAGCTTCTGCACCTCTACCAATCCATCGATTCGGAAAATGGTTACTCAACCAATTACGGCACCAAAGTGCGGTGGAGCTCCATCGTACAAAAAAACAGAGATCTTCACTGCTTTAGCGTTAAACCTTCTAATACTTCGAATAAGTGATTGTTTAAGAAATCCAGGTACATATCACTATTTAAATTTCCAGGTAGAATGTGATAATCTTTTAATTTGTTACCTATAGTTGCTGCCCAAACATTATCTTTAAATGAGTGTTGGTAATGTGATACCTTTTTGACTTGTGGATCTTGCTGTGTTAAAGGCTGCCTCGTCAAAATCTCTTAGACTTGTAATGATAAGGATTTAGCAGCTGCTGCAAGTACTTGAATAAGACGTATTTGTTTGCTATATTCCTCACGATAACTGTTGGATCTTGATCAACAGAATTTAAAATAATATTTTCTTTATTAATGATTCTTGTTGTTCTTGGTCCACCAGAATTAATTTTTCTTTGGCCTCTAAATGTATTTTTACTTGGTAATTTTCTAGGAGAAAACTTTTCTGCATAACACGTAACAGCTGCATTAGAGTTTCTAAAATACTCGTCTAAGGTTAATTAACATGTCGGTGTATTCAACATTTAAATACATTTTGATCAACAATATCTAATTTTATGAATAACAAGGTTTCAAAAATCTTATTATTTTTTATTTATCATAATAACCATCAATAAATGACAGTTTTATATGGAAAACTCGGAGAAATCAAGATATACCGAATGGATTTTTGTCACACGTTACAAGAAAGGAAAGTCCTCAATCCCAATTTTTTAACATGTATCCGTTTCATCGATCAGTTCTAATTTACGCGATAAAAAATTTTTGATTCACATAATATATACTAATTAATAATAATAATTGATAACTTCATCATTATTTTATACCAGCGTCGGTTATTGGTTCATAATTTTCAAATCAAAATATTCCGAAAACGGTATATAGTCTCGAGTTTTACCAAGAGTTCCTGTTTGATGTAGAACCTTAAAATACTTAAAACCTTGAAAAAGTTATGTCCGATATAAAAACAAATTCATGGGATGTATCAGCTTCTAGAATGTATTCAAATGAAATTTCATTACAATGTTGCCAGTAGTTTCGGAAAAATCGTGAAAAATGTGTATATATTTCTTTTGTAGCAAACAACTTCTTCGCTCCTCGTCCAGAAACCTGCCTTGCTCTGTCGCAGTTTGACGGCGTATCAATAGAGGAGCTGACCAGTCTAAAGATTCATGAATAACCGTCCCCGCCGAGTTCAAATAGGGCAATGCATACAGCGTTTGACGATCACCGTTCCAAGCGGAACACATGGTCACTGGCATCACAGGCCGAGCTGCGCATCACGCCTGTCTGATGAGTATCAGATGCGCAGACTCCAAACGAAACGCCGTCTCCCGAATTAAGTGGTCGAAGCTCACTCACAACATCGCATTTCACTCGAGAGCTTCACTTTCTTCAACACCCCTTATCTGGAATACAGATGACGTTTCGAAAATTTTCTACAAAGCAAATAATTATTTTTCAGTTTTCTACCTATACTAGAGACAGGGTCATCTTTTTTTGAAACATTTGTCGAATTCAACCACTCCCATTTAAAATTTGGCATGTTCTACTTTTGCAAATTGAATTATTATCCACTTGATATAGTTGTTATTTATTGGTAGACTTTGGATATTTGACTTTGTTCAATATAAAATTATTTGAATAAAATGCATTTCCTTCAAGCAAGGACTGCATAAATCAAACTCATATAAATGAGCAACATTCATGAAAGAAAGGTGCAACCTGAATTACTGTTAGGTATTATAAATCAGCAAAATTCATCAAACGAAATATACGAGCACGCTTTAGCTTACGTCAGTGTTTTCATAATTATTTTCCTCTCATCTCACCTGCTGTAGATCACCGCCGTCAGGCTCTCGAGAATAATATCAAATCGAAAACTATGCCACTATTCAATTCTACTGTTTCTGGGACCACCCAATTTAATTCAAATTAGAAGGGAACCTGTGATATTTTACAGTCTGTGTCGACCACCCGATATAATAGTTGATAGAGATGCGATGTAGAGAACAGGGGCCCATTTTTGAAACTGTTTCTCTTTGGAACTGATGAGAACTGCACGATATCTCAAAATAACATGGTAGAATACACTATCTTGATGGCCAATTATAATGTGATAACTGTATTGATCCTTCTGCAGTATTGCACTTTTCCAACAATAATATTATATAGAACATACAACACGAAACAAAGTTAAATATTGTTTAAATGGATTGAATAATGGGTCCAATTCAATCCTTGAGTTGAAAATTGACACACTTTTGCGTTTGTAAAATACATTATCTTGATGGCCAATTATTCTGTGATAACTGTATTGATCCTTCCGCAGTATTGCACTTTTCCAATAATAATATTATATAGAACATACAACACGAAACAAAGTTAAAATACTGTTTAAATGGATTGAATAATGGGTCCAATTCAATCCTCGAGTTGAAAATTGACACACTTTTGCGTTTGTAAAATACACTGTCTTGATGGCCAATTATTCTGTGATAATTGTATTGATCCTTCCGCAGTATTGCACTTTTCCAATAATAATAATATATAGAACATACAACACGAAACAAAGTTAAAATATTGTTTAAATGGATTGAATAATGGGTCCAATTCAATCCTCGAGTTAAAAATTGACAAACTATTGCGTTTGTAAAATACACTAACTTGATGGCCAATTATTCTGTGATAACTGTATTGATCCTTCCGCAGTGTGGCAGTTTTCCAATAAGATCAATATATAGCATACAACACAAAACAGAGTTGAATTATTGTTTAAATGCATTGATTAATGGGTCCAATTCAATCCTCGAGTTGAAGCTTGACGTAACTGTTACATTTTTGCATTTGTAAAATACACTATATTGATGGCCAATTATAATGTGATAACTGTATTGATCCTTCTGCAGTATTGCACTTTTCCAACAATAATATTATATAGAACATACAACACGAAACAAAGTTAAATATTGTTTAAATGGATTGAATAAAGGGTCCAATTCAATCCTCGAGTTGAAAATTGACACACTTTTGCGTTTGTAAAATACACTATCTTGATGGCCAATTATTCTGTGATAACTGTATTGATCCTTCCGCAGTATTGCATTTTTCCAATAATAATATTATATAGAACATACCACACGAAACAAAGTTAAAAAATTGTTTAAATGGATTGAATAATGGGTCCAATTCAATCCTCGAGTTGAAAATTGACACACTTTTGCGTTTGTAAAATACACCATCTTGATGGCCAATTATTCTGTGATAACTGTATTGATCCTTCCGCAGTGTGGCAGTTTTCCAATAAGATCAATATATAGCATACAACACAAAACAGAGTTGAATTATTGTTTAAATGAATTGATTAATGGGTCCAATTCAATCCTCGAGTTGAAGCTTTACGTAACTGTCACACTTCTGCATTTGTAAAATACACTATATTGATGGCCAATTATTCTACGAAAACTGTATTGTTCCTACAGCAGTGTGGCAGTTTTCCAATAAGATTAATATGAAGAACATACAACGCAAAACCAAGTTAAAATATTATTTAAATGCATTGAATAATGGGTCGAATTCAATCCTTGAGTTGAAGCTTGACGTAACTGTCACACTTTTCCTTTTGTACAATACACTATCTTGATGGCCAATTATTTCGGGATAACTGTATTGTCCTTCCGCAGTGTGGCAGTTTTCCAATAAGATCAATATATAGCATACAACACAAAACAGAGTTGAATTATTGTTTAAATGGATTGATTAATGGGTCCAATTCAATCCTCGAGTTGAAGCTTGACGTAACTGTCACATTTCTGCATTTGTAAAATACACTATATTGATGGCCAATTATTCTACGAAAACTGTATTGTTCCTACAGCAGTGTTGCAGTTTTCCAATAAGATTAATATGTAGAACATTCAACACAAAACCAAGTTAAAATATCATTTAAATGCTTTGAATAATGGGTTGAATTCAATCCTTGAGTTGAAGCTTGACGTAACTGTCACACTTTTCCTTTTGTAGAATATACTACCTTGATGGCCAATTATTCCGGGATAACTGTATTGTCCTTCCGCAGTGTGGCAGTTTTCCAATAAGATTAATATCTAGAACATACAACACAAAACAAAATTAAAATATTGTTTAAATGGATTCAATAATGGGTAGAATTTAATTCTCGAGTTAGACCTTGACGTAACTGTCAAACTTTTTTTTGTAAAATACACTATCTTGGTGGCCAAATAACCTGTCATAACTTATTGTTCCTTCCGCAGGTTGGCAGTTTCCAATTGTTTAAAAAATTTGTCCATTCCATTATATACGATTGAATTCACTCCATCAAAGGCTTATTCTCAAGTTTCTAAATTTTACCGCATGTACACTCCACAAATGATGAACGTTCTGTAGTATACTATCAAGAAATTACAAAGAATTGATCATTGGAAACGTCCGCTTAAGAAAACTGACTTCCATACTGACTCGGAGTTTGAATATCATTCATCATTTAGTTTGTTTACAGTGTTTTGGCAATCTCAAGTGTGTTTTTCGACTTTTATGATGGATGAAATATGGAACAAGCAATTCTTATGAAATTTCATATGCGAAGCGTTGATAGGGTTATATAAGACTATCGGTGAATCGAATTAATTGAAAACACGTTTATAAATAAAGAAATAAGTAGACATATAGAATTTATACTTATTACACAGTACCAAAGGAAATGAAAGAAATTCAAAGAAATATAAATTATCAACTAAAAATTTTTTATATTTGAAGAAGTTCTTGAGGTTATGTTTTACTTTTTTGGAAAGGAATTCAGTTTTCATAAAACAAGGAACGAAACAAAATTTTGTACTCTTTTTTAAATTTCTTCCATTCTCTTTTGTACTGTGTAATAAGTGTTAATTCTATCGGGTGTTTTTTTAGAGTGATGAAACTTTAAATTGAAATAAAACACATTTAAGTTCAGATTGAAGCCAATTTTTTTTATTTGAAAAATAATTTCATGACATTATGTATCAAAAATAATTTCGGACATATGTCCACCACGACTAGCTCTGAGGAACCGAATTGGACCACACCAATTTAGGACCACTTATCAAGTAATTCAGGCCTTATTTCATCAATAATACGAGTTATGTTGGCTTCCAAAGCGTCTATTCTCTCTGATTTATCAGCATAAACCAATGACTTGACATAACCCCAAAGAAAATAATCCAGTGGAGTTATGTCTCATGATCTTGGAGGCTAATTAATTGGACCATTTCTCGAAATAATGTTATCGCCAAATCTTCCTTTCAAAAAATCAATTGTTACGGTAGTAGCATGAGGTGTAGCACTATCTTCTTGGAACACTTCTGGATCGATACCATTCAAATTTTGAAACAAATAATCATTGATCATCGATCTGTAAGGAGCACCATTCACTGTAACATTAGCTCCAGCATAGCTTTTGAAGAAATTTTGACCGCTGATGCCTCTAGCGTGTAAAGCACTTCATACAGTGCATTTTCCAGGATGAAATGGAACCTGCAGAACTTCTTGAGGATTGTTTTCACCCCATATACGAGAATTTTACTTATTTACATAGCCGTTCAACCAGTAATGAGTTACCGACCTAATGATATGTAGTAATAAGTCATTTAGACCCTGGGCGCTATTAGGTTCACTGTTAACCTTTGGGAACTACGTAGAATAGATTTAACCACAGGCTGAAAAATGTTTGTTTCCATTCATTGAGGATTGTTGCTTTTTAATATTACTAATGGAAATATATTGTTCTGGCGATAGTGTGTTTTGAATATTTGAACCTCCTATTCTCCTGCCACTAGACGATCACGATAAAAAGGTTAGCGTTCTTTAGAGTACTCCGTATAATCCCAGATATCTTAGAGTACTCCGTAAAATCTCGGATATTTTAGAGTACTTCGTATAACACGGGATAGCTCAGTGTAGAAATTTTAATTTGAAATAATTTATTCTGAGATAGCTTCATGAACAGGAGAACAGTTTCAGAAACCGAGATAAGACAGGCTTCGCAGTGAAACTAATGGTGTAGAAATAAGCAGTACCGAATTTCGGATGGTCGGACACAACTCTAGTCGAACGAAGCGAAGGCGCGTTAGAATCCGTTCTCGAGAACGTGTCGAGGGGGAAGTTATTAGAGGAGCAAAGTGGACGCGGCTCCGCAATTACAGGGCGGCATCCGAAATATAAGGAGTAGTTGTGAAGACTCGAATAAAATTACCATCAGCAACCAATTACCATATCCGTGTGGTGGCAAGTAACTATTCGAGATAGCCGCTCTGTGGACGGCCGCGGGCTACTCACCTGGGTCGACGCCTGGCTGCTGAAGAAGATGTCGACGGGACGTGAAAAATCTCTGGAAAAGTGAGTGGTTTTTCCTCACAAAAATTAATCACGTTCTCTATTCTTTGAATTTGTGCGCATTAAAAATGAAGTGTGATTTTTAGACGCATGGAATTTCAAATGGAAACAAATGGGCAAATGATTTAATACCTCAAAAATTGGATTTATTTCAGTAATATTTTATGGCATTCATGTTAGAATAAAATTTGAAGTACAATATGTGGCTTTCGCGGTTGATGCCTACATAGTGTAAATTATATGTACAATTCACACACTATCGCCGCAGGCTTCATTTCGGCAACAACACATGGGATGTTGTCTCACAAAAGCTCAATATCAGCACAAAAAATAATCTAAAGTAAGATGAAATATACAACTTCATATTTTTCTGAATTGTTAGTTCACTCAGAATTTCCTTCGAAATATCACAACCATTTGTTAGAAACAGCACATACTTTCAACCATAATTTAGAAATTTCACATATAGAAAGCAAAATTTATGCTTTAAACCTGTTAGAATCCCTAGAGATAAATAAACACAACAAAATTGAAATATTGGTTAGAGTAGTCCGTTACTTTGTGATAGTTCATTTTTGGAATGAAATAAGAAATTACCCTGTGTTCTATCACTTTTGTATCAACTGAATACACAGTGACTCGAGATCGTAGTGTTTAATACATTTTTGAACTAAATAAAAACAAATTGTATTTTATATTATATCATAGAGAGTGCATATGAATAGTTACGAAAAAATTTAGGGGGTAATTACTTGTCAAAAAATTGGGTTGATCTTTCATATAAGTTCCATTACTAGTTAGTTACAGCCCCCTAAAGATGGCACACGAAAAACAGTTTTTAATTTTTTTTCTCAAAAACCAAAAAACTGACAAGAATAAAATTAACCAGATACTTTATGCGGGCGAGAAGGCACTCAATAAAATTTTTGGTAGTGTTCCTCTATGATTGCAAGGGGTAGAAAAACCCACCCAAAATCTTCTTTCGCAAGAAACTTTTTTCCATATTCCTATTTTACAATAAAATGATTAATTTTGGATAGCTGGATCCATTCTAAACAAATGAGGTCTCCTGTAATTTCTTGCTAAAATTCAAGTTTTTCGAGAAATAAATAATTTATCAACATGATAGCGTGAATCGTAGAGGCTGAAATTATTTCCGAACTAGAATTTATCTAGTAAGCGGAATGTCATTTTGTTATGACAACTGACTACTTTTGATTAACTTTGATTCAGTTACAATTATGTTTTGATCTGGCTTATCATTTTGAGATTTTTGTTACATACTCATTAAGATGGCGGTGTACACAAACACAGAAATGGCCGATAGGCATTCTGTTTCCGGACTTTCTGGTGGTAATTCTCTGAAAGCATCCAGAAGATATGCAGAAATAATCCCTGAACGTGTGGCTCCACATCACACTCTATTTACACGAATTCATGACTACGAAAAAGTGGTACTTTTAAAATAAATGAAAATGATTGTGGTCCCCAGTGCGAAGTTAGAATTCCAGCAATAGAAGAAGCAGTACTAAATCTTGTCGATGAGTAATTGACACCAGTACTAGAAAAATGGCTCAGCAATTTGAAATCCATCATATGAATCCTCTTGGATGTTGGGAATGATTGAACAATATCCTCAGTTTCTGAAAAAGGTCCTATTCACAAACAAGGCTTCACAACTTCACAAATTCAATCTCATGGAACATTTTCGTTCGCCCCCTCGTGATGATACGATATCGCAATTGAAAAGCTTGAAAGTTAATGTATTATCTTCAATATTTATACTTGTAATAAAGGTTTGTAAATTTGTGAAGTGAGCTCAGTGAACCCAACTGAAAGTGAACAACGGTGAAAAAGCTCAGTGATCTACCCTTCTACAAGCAAGCAAGTATTTTCACCACAAAGGTGGATAAAACTCCACCACACGAAGTCCCTTAATTTTGGGGAAAAATCTCAAAATTGTACAGTGTATTAGGTAAACAATAAATAAACAAACTCTTGTCTAATATTATATCTGTATATTCCCCTCAAAGTATGTTTATCCTAAAACATGCATACCAATTGATTTACGTTCAATCAATTACTAAAAAGGTAAAAAAACAAACCAATCATTTCTTTTAATGGTGAAGGTTGTTCAGATTTCTGATATTTTCAATTGTATACAAATGTGTTTTGTTTTTACAACAGAATGCTCCTGTACATAAATAGCACGTTGCCAAGTTTTGGCTCTGTACGACAATTATCTCTTTCTTTAACCGAAAAAAATTTCCAAGTTCGTACCTTTTCTTTCAATGTGTCTCTCAGATTGCTTCAATAGTGGACTAAGAATTTTTCAATACACCCTCGTATGATAATACACAAAATTTTCAATAATAATATTCAATGAAGAGTTTCACGAGTCCTGTAGTGAAATTATTTGGATAATTATATCCTCAAATAAATCATCTAAAGCCTTGCGCAATGATAACTTTTTATGTGACCATTTTTCAATCTTCAGGTGAAGTAATTGGTGATCAAATGATTCATATTTGAATTGTCTCCTAACACTTAACCTTGCGCAATTGGAATACTCAATATAAAAGGAAATCATTCTTATGTAAATCATCCTGATATTTACTGATCCATCATTGGCTGGTAGTTCCCGTGATAGGTGTAATTTATCTTACCGAAAGGCCACGGATAAAAGGGTGAGATTAAAAGGTGACAAGGGAAGAAGAAGGACCACTTTTTATGTTTACATGGCTATATGCGGAGGTCTTACTGTGATGACCGATCACTCTGTACTCTGACAGATGGCAGAATAATAAGGAACGGACAACGATTTCGTGTTTTATTCGATGTCAGGTATCTGACGAGCACAAGAGAATGAGGTAGATTGATATTGTCACTCGATCAATGACAATGACGTTGAGGATTCTCACGACACTGAACTCATTGAAGCATTTTTTACTGCTCTTGGACGATTTATTTTCAGAAAATTTGAGAACCCCTTTATTTTTCTCATTTGCCATGTTGAACAGACAAACTCACACCTGTAACCAGGGAACATATTCTGAAAATGATATACTATTTTAACATATTATTGTAATAATAATATACTGACATTCCCAAAATAACAACTGTTTATACCTTATAGTTCACGAACTACCCCCAGTCGATTTTGTTACTGACTGACTTACCGAGCATCCAAATTCTAAAATACCTCAATATACCCAAACTAAAAATTTTGAATTTGGTTAGTGTTGACGCAGAAGCTATTAGATCACCATAGTCTACTCCGTATAAAGTAGTAACGGTGCGAATATCGCTTCATTCAATTTTTTCAGCAATCAAGAAAGTGAATAGGGAACACTAAAATGTGGAGGGAAACAGTAGAAGAAGCATTAATTGAAAGTCTCATTCTTTCAGAAGCTGATAATGTCTATCTAGCTCAATTATCAGTAAGTGAAGAATGTTCAGTCAGAGGAGATTGTCTCTGCGACACCATTTTTCATGAATTCACATAGTGATCAATGCTATGCGAAAAAAATACACTCCAGGCCCAGACGACCTATTGGGTTTCATCGTCTGAATTAGCAACCCAGACTTATTACTTCATCTGTTCAATTCCTGTTTATTCTTTTTGTTTGCTCAAAGCCATGGTGAAAAGGAATATGTGTCTCCCCCTTAAGAGCAAAGATAAGCCTTTTGATGATCTAATGTCATTACGGACGGCATGCTTACAAGAAGAGATGGGTGAACTGCTGGAATGTTGTTTTCTAGCTCCAATAGCACAATTATACTTCGCCTTCGGGTATGAAATGAATAATCAGTATGGCTTCCAAAAAGTCTACTGAGGATGCTGTTAGAAAGGTAGTCGTCTTTGTCCTTTACTCAGAAAAGCCATACGAGGCTGGCCTGTTTGCAGACATCAACAAAGCGTTTGACTATTTGTGATGGCTATCGGTACAGCGAATATACGGCTTCACCAGGCTGCTTATATTCCAAACTTCTATGCTCATACCTCTCGGACACATCCATCTTTTTAACACAGGATTGCTGTCGATATAATCAAAGTGTGGATAGATTCTGCTCTCAAGGATTTCTTAGTAGCTTTCTTGTGAGATACTAGACGATATTCTGGCTCTTCTTCCTACCGAGTGACAAATTAGCTCAGCATACGCTGATGACATGGCTATTCCAGTCAATGCCACCAGTAACAAAGGCTTGAAAGATGCTCTTCCGTAATTTCCTATGACAAGACATACAAAATACAAACCATTGGTAATTTGTCTTTTATTTCTTCTATACATTCATGTAATGGCTCAGCAGTCAAAATGCTCGGGTCCAAATCTCAAATCAAAAACTATTTGCAAAAGTGCCATTTAAAAAAATATAAGAGCATCCTCTCAAAGTCACTAAGGTTCAAAATATGGGAATTTCTAGGCACTCTATCCGTTTGAGTAAATTCAAAAAAGGCTGACGACAAGATATAAACAGATTCCCATCCAAATGTAACCGTATACTCTTGATAACTAGCGTCATTTAATGATTACGTAGCCACTCCAGAAACTCAACAGAAACCCCCTAAAATTCAATCACTTTTGTTCGTCATTAGATACCTCGACATTTAAAAAACAAATAATCACATAAATATATGATTATTAAGTATCATCTGAGATTGATTCGAAGGAACCAATCAAACGGCATATTTCTTGTGTTAAAAGGTGATCCTTTTATTGAATGGCGATCCTTGGTGTAAAAAGTTTACTTTCAATCGAAAGTGCATTCCTAAGAGTCCCAGAATACATTCCTGAAGAATGATCCCCATCAATTTCATTTTGATTCAATTCAAGTGATGATGAATTTCCAGTAATTCCTTCTCAAATAAAGATCACTGAATGTGAAATCACCGAAATATATTTCATAAATCCCCAATAAAGCGGCTATCCATCATAATGGGTTACAGAATCGTTCCTGCCAACAGATTTCATTTAGATAAGCGGGTGACAAGCTCAGGTAATGGAACTGATCGATTGGCATCATTGTCCAGACCACAGATCTCCATGCTTTGTGTTCTCATCGAGACGATGACATTTACGTAACAAATGGACACTCTTGAGTGATGTTCCTCTGTCATATAATAGGTTCTCGGATGGCTCATATTATTATATTGCGGGTTTCGTTAAGGGAAGTTGAAATTTTATGGTTATATATTATTCATTGTTCGATTTTGAAGATATTCTTTCGTGGTTGTTATGCTGATACTCTTTAGCCTAACCTATGTCCCAATAGTTGTGATTCACCTTGTTTAGGTTAAACAGGAAGAACTTTCGCAAAAAGATTCCAGAAACATTAGGCTTCATTCAAGGATCGAAAAGATAACTCTTATTCCGCTAAAAAAATTCCCAAACTAATCATATATTCCCAGAATTGCAATTCCACATCCGGAACCTAAAGGCAATAATATATGTATGAGATTTTTAACCAGAACAATAACTTACCCATAAATATTCCAAATGAACAAACTGACTTCGCCACGTTTCGAAGCTCTCAAGAAAATAAACATCTCTCAAGTATAGTCCGTCTACAGGGTATCGGGAAAAAACAAAGCCCAATTGTAATAATTTAGTATTATTTTTTGGAATTCTTAAATCAGAAAATTATAAGTAACTAATCATCTTATTTACTTATACAACTTCCATTTAATTGTAAACATTTGACTTAACCTCGAGGTACACCCCAAACTAGATCATCTACATCATTTTCGGTGATGGTAGTCCAGGACTGTAAAGCTAACTGAATTAATTCATCTTCATTTCGTGGGACTACTCGTTCAACTTCAATCTTCTTGAGTCTCTTAGTTTTCAATGGGACTAAGATTTGGTGAAGCTGCTGGTCATGAAATGGTTGTCACTTGGTGAGCTTGCATCTAAGCTTGAGTATAAGCCGATGTATGGCATTTTGCATTATTCTGCAGAAAACGCCACTCCTCTGGATATAAAGCATGTGCCGTTTCAAGAAGAAAATCGTTTAGAATGCTACAATATGTTTCACTATTAATGGTACCATCACCCATACAGAGAGGCGTAGCACCACTCTGAGATATTGCTCCCCAAACCATTATTTTGGTGGGACATTTTGAAATTTGAACGGTAAACAGTTGTTTTGAAAAGATTTTTAAGTGATTCCCACCAAGTTGGTAACAACTTTCATCAGATATAAAGACATTATTGCAATCATCTTCTTGAAAACATTGACAATATTTTATCCTTCGTTTTTTTGTAAAGGTGTCATTATAGGGATTCTTTTGGTTTCCTTGATATGTAGTCTTGTCTTTTCAGTAACATACGGACGGTTTCTGGACATACTTTCATATTTCGTTGATTTCTAAATCTGTTAGCCAATTTGCGAAACTCCAGGCACGGATTGTGTTGTCCTAAGGCCAATGAAGCGTTTAAATTGTTTCCTCTAATCTTTCGCGGTCTTCCTGAAACTGGTTTATACCTCATATCCATTCCATTTTTTATCCTTTTTATTGTCTCATACACAGCACTTTCTTCCATTTCAGTCAATTGCACTAATTTTTTCGTTTCGAAAATCTTTTTCATATAAATATTCTACCTGTTTACTTTTTTCTAGTTGCGACATTTGTTTATAAATCATATACCTGTTGAAAATCAACAATATTTGACAAATAGTGTTACCATGCAACTTTGGCCATAGCCGACTATCTTATCTAATTAAAATTCAATTCTGATAAACAAGTTGAATGCTGCCAAGGCAATGACAAGGATCATCTGATGTGGACTGAAAAGTCTTAGAACCCAAGAAACAACAAATGGAAATTAGAAACATGAAAAAACTTTTGAACGGAATCAAGGATAAGTACAATATTTTGAAATTGAACAGCGAATTGTTATTACAAAGAATCGGATACCTACGAGAAAAAATGTAAACAACAAAAGAAAAACAATCCAGGGAGACAATGTAAATCAACAACAGGAAACAAACCAATTGTGAATCAAGCAACTGTAAGACGAAACGAACTACAAATACCAGGTATTGAAGAAAGCAAACTCAAAACTTTTGTGGTAACATAACCTTTCAGTGAAAAGGATCAATTAATTTCTCGTCTAGGGAGGTTTAAGATTTGATTTTAACAAACACAAGAATTTTTTGAGGAACCAAGAGGGAATTTTTTCCTGAATGAATATCTTGTCAAGTAAGTCAATATTGCATAAAAATTTGGCTGTCAGGAGATTTATTCGCGTAATTTAACGCATAATTCGACAATGGCTAAAAAAAATCTCATGTCGATTGGTGAAAAGAAATGTTAAAAGATTCCATCGCGGGTCTTCAAAAGGAGACCATAAGATCGTGACAGGCGACGAATCATAGATACCAGTTCTAATACCAAACAAATGCAACGGAACCAGGTAGCTATATTTAGCCCGCATAAGAACTCCAGAGTTTTTACCAAATATCACCGCCATCTTCATTCAAGGGTATTTTTTCTGGTTCACCTGACCAAAGACCTCGAATCTGATGTGACTGACCGCTAGGCACTCTGAGACGATGTGCATGGCTGTTTTAGTGTCCTCAAGACACAGACTGTATTCATCATCTTCAGCCAGACTGATCAGGGCTATTAGCTATAGGATTATACTTTTCAGATTTCTGGAAGCTGTTAAAATAATTCGGAGAAAATTTTCTAAGATATAAAAGGATCTTCAAGCTCCAATTTTAATCATACTTATACCCTAAAAATAATAAATGTGTCTGATTGTTTACTTGAGGAATTTTTTTTCAAGGAATGTCGAAAATTCCACTAGTGGAAGAAATCATGCATTCATAGAGATGATACCCATAAAAACATGGATAGGCCATTACGAACAACTGCTAACAGAAAACAGGACAGAATATTCCTCGATTACACCCTCAGAAATACTGATTGAAGGAGAGGAAATAAACATCAACCTTGCCACACTTGAAACAGCTGTATCAAAGTTGAAAAATGGCAGAGCGACAGGTCCAGAAGGAATACTAGCGGAATTGATAAAATGTGGAACAAGAAAACTCTTCGAGGCTCTGACCTGGTGCATGAATAAGTTCATAAATGGCGCTCCAGTACCGAAACAATGGAAAGTAGCCTACATTTCCTCAAGCCATAAAAAAGGGACTAAACAAAATTGTGCTAATTGTAGGGGCATTTCAGTGACAAGCACGATGAGTCGCCTCTATGGAAGGATTCTCAGAGATCTTATAGAATCCGAATACAGCTGTCAAGAGGAAGAGGAACAGTCTGGGTTCAGAGCTGGTAGAACATGCACGGATAACGTTTTCTGCTTGAAACAAATGGTAGAGAAACGACTGAGCACAAACCAAGAAACGCATCTTATGTTCATAGACCTTCACAAAGCGTATGATACAGTACCCGTTAAAAAACTATGGAATGTATTAGAGGAGTCGAATATTAATCACACTCTAATTAAGGCCCTACAAAATCTTTATGAGAATTCAGAATCAAGAATAAAAGTAGGTAATAGAATATCAAGAAGTTTTCCGGTCAGCAAAGGATTGTGTTAAGGCTGCTGTGCATCAACCACGCTCTTCAAAATCTATGTTGCCAGAGCTCTTGCTCTTTGGAAGAGAAAATGTAGGGGAATGGGAATAGACCTGGGCAACACTTGTCTTTTTACGCTCCAGTTCGCTGATGACCAAGTCATAATTGCTAGTGAAAAGGATGACTTGAAATATATGACCCGAAAGTTGCAGGAAGAGTATAAACAATGGGGCCTAGAACTTAACACCGAAAAGACCAAATATCTTCCCATCGGAGGGGAATTAGCAAACATTCAACTCGATACAGAAGAAATCGCTTCCTGCACTAGCTACACATACTTGGGGGTTGAATTTGATATTACAGGCAAGGACGATCGGGAAATTCAGAAACGGATAAACCAAGCCAGGGGTCTTATCTCATGTTTAGACGGAGTCTTTTGGAGTAATGAAATAGAAAATAAGCGAAAATACAACATCTACGAAACAATGATTAAGAGCTCATCATTGTATGGATCGGAAACGTGGCGAATCACAGAGAATTGCAAAAGGAAACTGGAGGCCACAGAAATGGATGTGTTTAGACGAACATTAAGGATATCTAGAAGGGACCGAATACGGAATGAAGATGTTCGAATGAGAATGGGAATAGAAGAATCGCTCATGGCAGACGTTGAACGCAGGCAACTTGTTTGTACAGAGGATGGATGATGCTAGACTACCAAAGCAGATGATGGAGTGGATACCATCACATCGTAGAAAACGAGGAAGACCGAGAAAAACTTGGATGGAGGGGGTTTCTAAAGCGATGAGCTCAAGGAACCTGGCAGAAAACCAGTGGAGTGACAGGAGATCATGGAAATTAGGCATCGGACAACGACGAAAGACGTTTTAAAACATATATATATATATATATATATATATATATATATATATATATATATATATATATATATGTCGAAAATTCATATATTTCCTGGTTACAGGTAGTGAAATAAAATGAACTCCCCCAAATATTAAGGAAATTAAATTCAATTGTGTTTTCTCGTCAGGAAAACTCAATTCCATTTCTAAATATGTATATGTTGAGTGTTTCAGGTCAGAATAATAAGGTTTCAAACAAATTATAGGGTGGTCCAACGAAAACTCAATACCTCGATTTTCCGACTTCAAAATGAAAACGTGGAAAATCGCTTGGACCCGTCTGATTTCCGCTTTTATCATCCCCGTAAATTCAACCCCCTAACGGGAGTGAGCACAACTCCTTGATTTTGAATAGGGATGAGGGGTGTTGCGATAACTAATTTTGAAGATCTATCTACTATCTACTATCTGACTCTAAAATTTCGCTTCAAAATGTCCATCGATAATGAAATGAAAGCGAAAATAGTGAAAGAGGCAATGTGGAATTTATCTTGAGAATATTATTTGTATCTGACACATTTCAAAGGTATTTAGTAATTATGTTGTTAATTTTTTGTCCAAAAAAGTATTAATTTCTTGTCCAAAAAAGTAGATGGACCATGTTTTTGATTTACCTTAGTCTATCATGAATTTTTAAGAACGTTTCAAGTGTGTCAAAGCGGTTGTAAATTTGTAGTAGAATTAAAATGGTGTATTTCGTAGAAGAAAGAGTGAAAATGATAAAACTATTTCTTAGAAATAACGACTCTACGCGACCAAGAGCGGCTTCATTTAACGAACGACATCCTGCAAAAAATGTATCCGCTGCTTACGTTCTGCAACTGGTTGCCAAATTTGACGCTACTGGTTCAGTCGGAAACAAAAAGAGGGTGCATGAAAGAAACGAAGCGAGGGACGTAGATGTCTTAGGTCATGAAGCAATGACTCCGACCTTGAGTACCAGGAAATTGTCCGATGTATCTGATGTTTCACGCACAACAATTATGGGAATCCTGAAACAACATAAATTCCATCCTTATAAGATACGACTGGTTCAGGAACTGAATGAGAATGATCCCGATCGACGACTTCAGTTCTTTGAAGTGGTCAGTGAAATGATTAACGGTAATCCGAACTACATGTTCGATATCTGTTTTTCGGACGGCATTGTAAACCGGCATAACTGTCGGTATTGGTCAGATGAAAATCCCAGATTATTTCGTGAGGTGCATACTCAGCGTCCCCAAAAATTAAATGTTTGGGCGGATATTTATGGAAATCCAATAATCCGCCCTTTTTATACCGGGTAATCTCACTGGCCAAATTTATTTAGATCTATTGGAGAACGTTATTTATCCAGCTCTCGTGCAAGTATTGGAGAATGAAGAAACCATCAAACGATCATTCAACAAGATGGCACACCACCACATTTCGTTCGAACGGTGCGTCGGTGAAAATTTTCCTCGCGACTGGATTGGAAGAAGGGGACATAATGAGTGGCCACCCAGATCAACGGATTTGGCTCCACTGGACTTTTTTCTATGGGGTCACCTGAAATCCAAGATTTACGCTACCCAGCCTGAGTCACTGGATGATTTGCGAACTCGGATCATTAATAAATGCCGTCAGAAATTGAATAACGTTGAGTAACGTACGTAAACATTTTCAGCAAAACTTACATTACTGCATGGAAGTGAATGGTGCCCATGTCTAGCATTTAATAAACTAATCACAAAAGTAAGTACTATTCTCCCTGTCATTTTGTTATCGATGGAAATTTTGAAGCGAAATTTCAGTATCAGATAGTACTCGATAAGATATTCAAAATGAGGTATCACAACACCCCTTATCCCTATTCAAAATCACCCCCGTTAGGGGTTGCAGTTATGGGGATGCGAAGAGCCGAAAGGTTTTCTCCCTCGAATCAGAAATTGATGTGGCATCTCGAAGACGTTGCCATTCTGGAAGTGCTGAAAGTCTTCTCACCGAGAGAGTTAAAAAACAGTATTTTACTGGCGTTTTAACAGGCAGTCTACCAAACAGTCTAAAACAAATAGTTCCAGTGAATGTGATATCACATTGAAGACATTGGCTACTTTCACTTATGTTCGACTAGCTTGTAGCACCACAAGAGCTCTGTTGCCATCGTCCTGGGACAAATATTTCTTGGTACAATGAAAATTATTTTTCCAGTTCGGTAGAACTGTTTGATCTCAATGAAAATGAAATACGAAATGAAGCGAAAATCATAATATGTGAGACACAAAAAAGTCGGAGATAGCACTGAACCCTTCTTTGTGTGAAGCAAAGCAGGTTGAAACTTGCTTGTCATTACTATCAAGCCGGTAACTTCGACACGAATACATCAAGACTGAGCTGCACACGAAGGGCAGCGATTCGGAACATTGTTTTCCTGTCCGTTTCTCCTCCGAAACCGTGACAATTCCAAGGGATCGTGGCCGGAGGATCTGCGACAAGACGAAGGCCGATTATCCGTCCGGTAATCCCCCGACACTCGCCACGTGTGCGCCGTTTGATTGGGCCGTAAGTTGTGTTCGTCAGTGCGGATTACGGGACGGTTTCACGCGTCACTAGCACGTAATCTGCTTAGCTCCGACATTGATAAGGATGAATAGAACGCCCTGGCGAGTCGTTCCGAGGAGATGGGACCGGCGATCGAGAGGGCCGTGACGTCGCTGTCAGGTCTACCGCCGCGCCAGCCTGCTAGATTGAATTGATTGAGGAGTGATTGGGACGAGTGATTGTTCCAGTCATCCGAGTTTTCCTGGAGCGGGTTTCGAGGTGGAGGAAGTTGGCTCGGGAATATTAAAAATTCATACAGTCCAACTTGAATGATTCTAGTCTAGTGAAAACATGTTGAAGCGAACTAGTTCTTCATAGGCCTCTCACCATAAAATAAAATTCATAAATCGCTATCAAAATACACATATTAGAAGTATAAATAAGTTCCTGCGGTTTTTTTTGTCGAAAATGGAACCTTTAGTGTTGAAAATTGTGAATAATTGGTTATACTTTCGAATATTAAAATATTGTCCGTAGCTATTTTTTCCCATTTTTATGGTAATTGATGGATCGAATCAAGAAAAACGACCGGCACTTTGGGCGTTTTCCATGCATGAATCCATTTTTTAACTTCATCGTAATTAGAGAAGTGCTGGTAAGCGAGGCCATGTTGCATCGATCGGAAGAGATGGTAATCGGAAGGATCAATGTCTGAGCTCTACGACGGGTGGGTAGGACTTCAACTTCGAGCGTTTCTAAGTACGTTTCAACGGGCGCCGCAATATGTTCCATAATGTGAAATAACTTTGTCGTGTCTGTAGGCGGTTTGTGACCGTTTTTGTAGCAATACTCTACTCAAACGCATAAATTGTCGTCGGTAGACCTCTCTTATGATCTTTTCGTGTGATTGTAGCAGCTCATAATACACCACACTCAGCTGGTCCCATCAAATACACCGTATGATCTTCTCGCCAGGAATATTTGGCTTGACAGTTGATGATGAGGCATCCATTATTTGCCCCACGTTTTGGATTATCGTAATAGAACCACTTTTCAATCACAATTTGATGCAAGAATCCTTTTTTTGCCGTTGGACCAGTGGTTCACATGTGAAAAAATGGCGTTCGAGGCTTCAGTTTATACCGCTCCCAATTTTTCACTATTTTGATCATTCCCATTTAAGCGATGAAAAATGGCTGGTTAACTGGCTTCAAGGGTTTCTTGAGAGTTCCTCTGATGGATCTTTATCGAGCTTTGCCTATAAGTCTTCATCCTTATACTTTGGGGGCGCTCCGGGTCGTTTCTCGTCTGCCAAATCAAAATTGCCACTTTTTAATTAGGCAAACCACTTCTGACACGTTATTTCAACTAGAACATGGTCACCATAAACATCCACTGAGATGTGACGACTTTCGGCAGCCATTTTGTTATATTGAAGGAATGAAGTAAAATTCTCCGCAAAACCCCTTAGTCTGTACAAAAGTTATCATTTTCAGAACACTCAGATACTATGTTGTTTACATATCCGCGAGAGGACAGATACTAAAAAAAAAGCTTAATGATGACACTTCAAAATGAATGTGTTGCCAGCTGAAACAAAAGAATAATAAACTAGGGACATCTGTTATCAAAAGCGCATGAACTTATTTCTACTATTAATATATAATAGATTGAATTTTACGTTAATGTATGGAATAGGTTTTACCTAGACAAATTATTATATTTATTATATAAAATTAATGAGAAATTTTATAAAAGTGGTTTTCACTTTGTTGTATCCAAATTTGAATTTTGAAATATTAAGAGATTAAAAATGTTAATTTTTTTGAACTGACTGTATGTGTATTCGTGATTTGGAATTTATTTTAAATCTAAATGGTTTACTTTCAGCGAACTTTCACTTCGATGTACAACCTGAATGTCAAGAAGTTAACGCCTAACAACTATTAGAATGCCGGCTCGCCAAAGAAGATTGGTAAACAGATTACTCATTCAAATATCTCAAATATTTCGGATTTACATATATTCGTACAGTCATTTATAATTTTTACATTATTTTCATTGTGAACTTATTAGAATATTTCATCAGATTCTAAATAATCAAGTTTCTTTCTTTTCATATAAAATTTTAAAATTTAAAGATCCATCTATCGTCGGAGAGAGATGGCCGTTTTCTAAACAATGAATGGCAAAAGTAGAAGTTTATTTATTTTTCATGAGATTCATTTTATGTTCGTTGAACCTCTCTGTCTCATCTGTCCTATATATTTATTACTGCACGTCGAACAAGAAATCTCATAAACTTCCGATTTGTGTATATTTGAAGTTGAGTCCTTTGCGTTAAATAATACGGATGATAATTTGTTCTGTGTTGTGAAAGCAATATCAACATCTAGTTTTGAAAAACTATTGGCCACTTTTCGACTTATGCTACCGAAGTACGATAGAGAAATGAATTTTTTGTTTTCTTTAGTTTATATGATGGGATAAATTTGGTTTATAGCTATTTTAGATTGTTTCTATCGAATTAAATTATCTATTATATTGGGTAAAATGAGAAGGAACAGTTTTTTACTTGATAGGAGGATTATTACAAAATTTGAATGTCAAAACAGATTGAATCTGTTGTCTTCTACAATTTTAATTTAAAAAAATTTTTTTGAAGAAACTTTAAGAATTAAATTAATGTCTTTATAAGCACTGCTCATATTTAATAGACGTATAAAATCAAAATTCATCATAAAATATCAAATGGAATTAAGAAAAACCAACGAATATAAATTGTCAATTGAAATTAAAATATAAATAAGCAAACATTTTTTGTTTCGTTCCAGGCACGCGTACTGAACTCTTGAGACAAACGTACGAAGCCCTGTTTGTTACAAAATGTATTGTTTTCTGATCCTATATTAATGAAAAATAACTCTTTCTCAAAAATATAAAACATAATTTCAAGAACTTCTCGAAAACTAATTTATTTGAAATATTCAATATATTTAAATATATTACTTCAAAAAATCTCAAAACCTGTAGCACATCCTCAAGAAATAATTAAAATTACGATAAGATCAGTTCAACTTTACATATAAAAAATAATAAAATCAATTAAACAATGTATAGACTTACCGAGTGCCATCTTAGAAATACATGATCTTCAAAATACATGCAACTAGGTACATTTATATCCAAGGTATTTTAATTATTTCTTGAGGATGTGCTACATGTTTTGAGATTTTTTGAAGTAATTTATTTAAATATATTGAATATTTCAAATAAATTAGTTTTTGAGAAGTTTTTGAAATTATGTTTTATATTTTTGAGAAAGAGTTATTTTTCATTAATATAGGATCAGAAAACAATACATTTTGTAACAAACAGGGCTTCGTACGTTTGTTCAGTTCAGTACGCATGCCTGGAACGAAACAAAAAATGCTTGCTTATTTATATTTTAATTGATGATCCAGATTTGTCTATTCGTCGACGATCACGAAAAGTTGGACTCTGTGCATCCACCACATGGAAAATTTTGCGTAAAGATCATGGTCTACATCCATACAAGATCCAACTGGTTCAAGAACTAAAGCCACTTGACCATAATAAGCGTTTGTTTGTTGATTGGGCCCTAGAATAGCTTGAAGTTGATTCGCGTTTTTATCGTAAAATTGTGTTTAGTTATGAGGCTCATTTCTGGTTGAACAGCTATGCAAACAAGCAAAATTGCCGTATATGGAGTGAAAACAATCCTCAAGAAGTTCTGCAAGTTCCATTGCGTCCTGAAAAATGCACTGTATGGTCTGCTTTACATGCTGTAGGCATCATCAGTCCATATTTCTTTAAAAACGATGCTGGAGCTAATATTACAGTGAATGGTGCTCGTTACAGATCGATGATCAATGATTATTTGTTTAAAAATTTGAATGGTATTGACCCAGAAGTGTTTTGGTTCCAACAAGGTGGTGCTACACCTCATGCTGCTACCGTAACAATTGATTTATTGGAAGAAAGATTTGGCGATAACATTAGTTCGCGAAATGGTCCAATTAATTGGCCTCCAGGATCATGCGACATAACTCCACTGGATTATTTTCTTTGAGGTTATGTCAAATCATTGGTCTATGCTGATAAACCAGAAACAATAGGCGCTTTGGAAGCCAACATAACTCGTGTTATTGAGGAAATCAGGCCTGAATTACTCGAAAAAAGGGCTAAAATTGTTTTGTTCGAATGCGGTTCCTCACAGCTAGTCGTGGTGGACATATGCCGGAAATTATTTTCAAAACATAAATGTCTTAAAATTATCTTTCAAATAAAAAAAAAATTGACTTTCATCTTAATTTAAATGTGTTTTATTTCAATTTAAAGTTCTATCACTCTAAAAAAAACACCCGATATTTTACTTATCGAATGTGATAGACCTCTCAATATCGTGTTCAGAAAACCCACATCCACTGATATATGTATTCCTATTGACTCCAATCACCCATATTCACAAAAAGGTCAGCGCATCAATCGATGATCCATAGAGTTTTGGCATTACCCTCATCAAAAAATAACCGTGAACATAACGAACATAAAATGAATCTCATAAAAAATAAACAAAATCCTACTTTTGCCACTCATTGTTTAAAAAACGGGCATACGTTTCCGACAATAGATAATCTTAAAATTTTACACATAGAATCAAAAGGAAAGAAACTGATTATTCAGAATCTGATGAAATTTTCAAATTAGTTCACAATAAAAATAATGTAAAAATTATAAATGACTGTACGAATCTATGCAAATCCAAGATATTTGAGATATTTAGATAAGTGATATCCGTTTACGAATCTTCTTTGGCATGCCGACATTCCAATAGTTGTACGACGTTTCTGGTAATCGACCAGCTTGAGTTCTTGAACTGCAAATGCCTTAAGACCCATGTCTTTATGTCAAATACGGTGTAATGTCGTTTATGGAATGCCTAATTTCGAATAACGACGAGGAATCGACAAACCTGGATTTCCGTCAACTCTACAGGCTACAGCAGCAATATTATCATTTGTTCTTGAACGATGCACATAATTCTTCACATCACTTGCCCCAACAGCTCAAAATTGTCTACCAGTTTGACTATTACCGGCCGAGAATGTGCTTCACGACGACCCAAAAGTACTTCAGTTTTGCGAACTGTGAATGCAAAATTTTCACCTCTTTTCTAGTGAATTTTAACAATTTCAGTGCGTTGTTGAAGCATGTATCGTTTCATTATTAGCTTCAAAAGTGAATATAATTTGTTTAAAATTAGTTCTGAACCATATCTGAATTTTTTAGTCACTAATTCATTGGGAAGTTCGTACAAAATTGACTTATACCGAACAGGTAAATTACCAGACATGAATCAAAACCAGCTAATGAAAAAGTACTAGGTGTTTCTTCGACAAACCTGATTTAATGAATTATTTGTTACGTTCTCTCATATCAATTAGAGGTGACATGCGGGGACTTGTTTGAGTGAGTTCATATATTAATATATAGAAATCATAAACGAATTAGGAAAGTGCGTAATCGATATATCCGATAAATACGGATCCATTAGTATGAAATACGGTAGATTCCGACCAGTATAATTAAACAGTTGATAAAATTAACAACTGAGCCTTTCGTTAGTGACGTTATTGATTCTAATCTAATAGTTGTTCGTAATTAACTTTGAATTACAAACGGTAATCGCCAGACAGATAAGTCGGTATAAACCTGTTTTATGTTTTAATATGGGTGGATGGCACACGAGCGACCAGTGTCGGGTTGTAAATTTTCTCTAATCGTTTTAACATGATCGGGTGCAAAATTACGATGTTCGGTTGCCTTCAGATGCTCCTGATAGCTTTATAATTTTGTTGGGCTATTAGCTTCCAGGAAAATTGATCTAACGACGAAGTCTGCCCCTGGAAACCTGCTGCGGAATGTTGTTTGTGTGGTAGAAAATCAACATGGGCAATTTTTTCTGGTGCTACTCTTGGATGTGATTTTTTTTTAGATGTTCTAGACATGTAACAAACTTTTGATACAAAATTTGGATTCAATCTGTCAGTTTTCCACAATTTCAATTCCAAAAAAATTTTCATTCCAAAAACTTTTAGAATTAAATTAATGTCTCATAAGCACAGCTTATATTTAATATACGTATAAAATCAAAACCCAATATACGATAACAAATGGAATAAATAAACCAACCAATATAAATTGTTAATTAAAATTTATTATTATGAAAACTAATTCCTTTTCGAAAATACAAAACATAATTCAAGGACTTCTCAGAAAATAAAATTCATTTGAAAGATTTAATATATTCAGATATTTAAATAAGTTACTTCAGAAATCTCTCAAAACATGCATTATATCTTCAAAAAGCAATTAGAATTCCGATAAGGTCTTCATGGGTCCTACTTCATATTCAAAAAATAAAATCAACCAATAACATATAACTTACCTCAAAATCTTTCTGGAATCATCGCTTTGAACAACTAATATTAAAAACCAAGATATTCTATTTTCGTCACAAGAATCACAAAAAGCTGTAAGTTTTTATAAGGTCTTCTTTAAATCACTTGACATTCCATAATGAGATTTTTATTCAAGCCTAAATATAGTTCTATATTATGTATAAAATAAAATAAAAGAAAGAGGCTTTTTATTTGATAGAAGGAATATAACATAACTTGAATATCAAAACAGATTTAATCTGTCACTCTTCTACAATTTTAATTTCGAAAAAATTTTTATTCAAAAAACTTTTAGAATTAAATTAATGTCTTACAAGCACAGCTTATATTATTATTATTATCAATTATTATTATTATTAATATTTAATAGACGTATTGAATAATAATAATAATAATAATCAAAACTCAATGTACAATATCAAATGGAATAAATGAACCAACAAATATAAATTGTCAATTAAAATTAATAAATAAATATTTGAAGGAGACAAAATATTTAAATATATTAAATATTTCAAATAAATTATATTTTCTAAGAAGTCCTTAAATTCTGTTTTGTATTTCTGAAAAGGAATTAGTTTTCATAATTGTAAGATCAGAAACAAAAATTTGTCTCCTTTAAATATTTATTTGGTAATTTTAATTGACATTTTATATTTGTTGGTTTATTTATTCCATTTGATATTGTATATTGAGTTTTGATTTTATACGTCTATTCAATATAAGCTGTGCTTATAAGACATTAATTTAATTCTAAAAGTTTTCTGATTAAACATTTTTTGAAATTAAAATTGTAGAAGACTGACATATTAAATCTGTTTTTATATTCAAATTTTGTTATATTCCTTCTATCAAGTAAAAAGCCTCTTTCTATTATTTTAACTTTTGATACGATATATTAGGAGTAAAAATAAGTTCGTGCGGTTTTGATAACATATGTTGTAGTTTATTATACCAAATTAGGTGACGAAACGAAAATTACAAATTTCAAAAAAAAAATGCTCCATTTTCTGCATTCTACAGTATGGAAAATTTTTTGTGTGCGTGTATTTATATTGATGCTTTAATGCAGGAACTTGATATTGAGCATTCCTCCCCTAAGTGGCGTTTATTTATGAATTCGTCTAAATACAGTTTAAAAGCCGTGTTATTGCATAATGAAAATTTAAAAACCCTCTATAACAGTTGCCCATTTATTGACGATAAAAGAAAATTATGAAAATATACGCACTTATGGATAGAATGAACTACAACACATACAAATGGCAGATATTAGGGGACTTTGAAGTTATAGGAATTTTAGTAGGACTTCTGGGAGGATTCACAAAATATTGCCGTTTCCTTTGTCTATAGGACAGTCGTGCAGTAAATCAGCATCATATAACAAAAATTTGGCCAGAAAGAAGTGTTTTTCAACCGGGATCTCTAAATGTTAAATTTAGACCTCTTGTAGACCCCAAAAATATCCTTCTGCCTCCTCTTCACATTAAGCTTGGACTGAAGAAAAACTTTGTGAAGGCTATGAGTAATTGGAATGAAATGAAAAATGACTTTGTTTCCTATCACTTTATTTACGATTATTCAAGTTTCGAGTTTCGTAGTGATACTACATTTTCAATCTGAATGAACAAATTATGTCTTAACTATTATATATATGTATTTCTTGATGGCTTCGGCAAAACTTCAAAAAATGGGGTTTACCACAGGTCCGTCTGCTCATTTAATAGTTCAATTGTCGGTACGTGCTTTTTGTATTTGTGAATTATTATATATTCCAGGATGTCTAGTTTTGTCCTTTCGCTTCCACGTGCAATATTTCGAGATTATCCAATTCTGGGAAGATGTAGTTAGTTACGAAAAAAATGTTTCGCAAACTTGGAGTTACCTTTCCGGTTCCTAAGGGCAGACTGATGTTCTTTGTACCTTTTGTGGAAAGATCTTGCGTTTGTCCTATATATATACGCTACTGCACTGTTGGCAAGCTGTTCTATGTTAATTTTTGACAACATTTGAGCAATTTTTTGTGAGACAGGTCCAATATACGTTAATTTTATGAATTTCTTGTCTTTATTATCTGATATGGAAATGGGGTATATTTACTTACGAATTATTTAAATATTTTAAAAATTAAAAAAAAATTTTAAAATTAGCCTTCTACATATTTAATTCCAAAAGATTATATTTAATGATTATAACTTCTGAAAATAAATTAAAATAATGTCGTATAAGTACCACTTATATCATGACATATAAAATAAACATTCATTATAAGACATCCGAATGATATAACAAAATCCAATAAATAAAAATTATTAACCAAAATCCTATAAATTAAATATTTTGAATAGACAAAATTTTGTTTCTGCTGATCAATCTTATGAAAACCAATATCTTTCAAGAATATCCAACATAATCCTAAGAATTTCATCATAAAACTATCTTACTTAGACTATTCAATATTATTAGATATCCAATAATATTGAATAGTCTAAGTAAGATAGTTTTATGATGAAATTCTTAGGATTATGTTGGATATTCTTGAAAGATATTGGTTTTCATAAGATTGATCAGCAGAAACAAAATTTTGTCTATTCAAAATATTTAATTTATAGGATTTTGGTTAATAATTTTTATTTATTGGATTTTGTTATATCATTCGGATGTCTTATAATGAATGTTTATTTTATATGTCATGATATAAGTGGTACTTATACGACATTATTTTAATTTATTTTCAGAAGTTATAATCATTAAATATAATCTTTTGGAATTAAATATGTAGAAGGCTAATTTTAAAATTTTTAAAATATTTAAATAATTTTATATACCTTCTATCAAGAATTAACTTCTATTTATGTTACTTACGAATTAGTTTTTTTAGTTTTTTATTTATGAGAGAATTTAATATTTTACTTTCGAAATGATTATTTTTGGCTATTTGTTTGATTGTATTCAGTTCCTTTTTTAACGTTATATTATTCAAAGGAATTGAAAATGCTCTATGTATCATTGATCTGTATTCAGCGAGTTTATGAGTGTTATGATGGTTTGAAAACTTGGGTATGTTGTATCTGTCGATGTGGGTTTTCTAATTATATATCAGAGGAAATTTCATCATTATTCCTACTTAAAGTTATGTCCAGAAAATTTATTTTGTTATCACATTGTCTTTCCATAGTGAATTTTACCTTATGGTGCAAATTATCAAGATATTCTAGTGTGCTTTCTAATTCTGAATGTGTTCCGCAAAAGCAAGCCAATATATCATCTACATACCTGTACCAAAACGTGATATGCTTTGCGATTTTAAAATTTTTCTTTCGAAAAAGGCCATAAAAATTTCAGCGAGAAGTGAGCTGAGAGGTGACCTCATGGCAAGTCCATCTTTCTGGTTGTAAAATTTACTATTGTATTGAAAGTAATTTTCTTCCACGCAAAGTTCGAAAAGGGTTAAAATTTCATTTTTTATGACAGAATTGATGTTGTTTTTTGTTAGGATATATTCGATTATAGTCATACATTCAGCATTTGGTATATTCGGGAACATATTAACTATAATACATCAAACGATACTAGAATACTGTTAAGTGGAGGGGTAAAATTTTAGAGTTTTTTTATGAGCTCAATTGAATTTTTTATTGAATAGGGTGAGTTGAAGTGTGTTAGTTATTTAAAAATTTGGTTTTATTTTGAGGCTAGTTTCGCAAAGGGACTATCAATGTATGATACAATAGGGCGTATTGGTGAATATTCTTTATAGATTTTTATGAGGCCATATAGTTTGGAAGGGATAGGATTCATATTAGTTTGAAGTTTGAATTTATCATAGTCTAGTAAAGTAATTTGGATATCTTTGAGGGTTGGTTGCTTTTAGTTTAAGTTGAAGTTTTAGGGTGGGATCTCTTTTTAGTTGTATAGAGGATTCTTTCTCTAAAAAATTGTTTATTTTCTGATCATATTCTTCTTTGGATAGAATATGAATAGAGTTTCCTTTGTCGGCTTTAGTCATTATCAAATTATCTTTTCGAATTTTGTTTTGAATTGATTTTATTATTGATTTTTCTTTATTGTTCTGTGATTCTGTGTGGGTTAATAGTAATTTTTTAATCTTTTCTTTGATGAAGTTTGAATGCTGTGAATAATGATGGTGATGGATTCAAATACTACATAAAACAAGTCTTTCCCAAGTTAAGTGATGCCAAATTAAAGGAAGGCATTTTTATCGGACCACAATATCAAAAAATTGCTGGTCGACGTTAATTTTACAGAGAAGCTTACCAGGCAAGAACTCAGAGCATAGAACTCATTTGTTAGTGTAGTAAGAGGATTTTCAGGCAACAATATGGATGCAAAGTACCAACAGTTGGTTACTGAACTATCAGATGCCTACAAATCGCTTGGTACCCGAATGTCATTATAAATTAATTTCCTCTATTCACATCTGTCTTTTTTACAGAGAATTTGGGAGCTGTCAGTGACGAGCAGAGTGAAAGATTCCGTCAATATTAGGACAATGGAAATTTGCTATAAAGGACGATAGGATTCAGCAATGATGGGTGATTACCGCTGGTTTTTGTAGAGAGAAGATATGATCCCTCATAAAAGAAAAAATAGAACTCAATTAGTATTGTGAGTCAATATTTTTAATCTTGTGTTTTTATTAAATGTAAGGTATTGATCGTCACATTAAGTATCTTGGTATTCATATTAACAGGCATATGCGTTGGGATCATCACTGTGAATATGTAGCGAAAAAACTCCGCGGCCTTCTTCATATATTCAGAAACCTAAAAAAAGAAATGAATGTTACTCAGTTGATGAAGGTGTATTTTGCATTAGTTCAGTCTCACTTGTCACATGGTAAAGTTGGTTGGGGTGCAGCTCATGGAACTCATGAGGAGATACTCAACATTGTTCAAAGACAACTACTCAAGATTATACTTGGAAAGAGCCTTCTCTTTCCCACTGATGAACTTTATAAGATATCAAGAGTGCTGGATGTAAGACAGTTATACTTCTCAAAAATTATTGCTCTTATAAAAAAGAAAAAAATCTTACTCCGGCCAATACAACATTTGACAAGATATAAACTTTCCAGTTTTCAGACACATCAAGCCCTCAAAACAGCAGGACAAAGGTGCTGGTCGTTTCTGGCACCCAGGATGTTTGCTTTCTCACCTTTGCAGCTTAGACTAGTAAACAGCTACAGATTATTCATGATGAAAACTAAAATATGGCTTCTTAATACTGATAGAAAACGAATACATGATTTAATAAATAGCGGCATATAAAAATATACTTACCTGGTGATTCTGTGACTGGACCAAAGTAAGAAGTTTCATGTGTTTGCTAGAAGCTATGCTTTTCCGGATTTGACAATTGTGTCGAGTGCTGTCAACAGTTTTAAGACATTTATTATTTAAGTGCTTCCCCAAAAATTGACAACAGTTTCCCGAAATTGACTGTTATTTTGAACCTATTACGATACTTTGCCTCAAGATTAGATGATGCATGTTGCACCTCTCTTCTATTGTGGGTAAAATTGTTTGGTTGCTTAGGTTGTCTGGTCATCCTGCTTCGCTATATGTTTATAAATTCTTCGTTAATTTTTTTTTCATTTTTGGGACGGCTAGTAAAATCTTTTAGGTTTCTTAGTGTTAGGACTAACAGGCGAACTATTCATTAGTGAGCCTCTGATCATCATCTTATTTGTTTGCCATGTCATTTATTTATTTAGATTAAAAATTGTTTTTTCTTGTAAAAAATTTTTTTTCTTTTTATTCTTTATATTTGTATATTAATTATGGGCAAATAAACTATTATCATTATTATTATTTGTATTAAAACATTTCAAGTCGGGATGTAAAAAGGTTTTTTCCGAGACTAAAATAGAAAAAGGCTTTTTACTTGATAGAATTATATTAAACGTAAGCGGTGCTTATTTTAGACATTAATTTAATTCTAAAATTTTTTTGAATGAAAATTTTTTTGAAATTAAAATTGTAGAAGATAAACATATTTCAATTTGTTTTGATATTCAAATTTTTCCGAGACATTGAAAAATATTTTATATTGATTATATATAAGGATATCAATTTGATAGTTTTTGTATATACTTTCAATATATATTGTAGAAGTTAGAATATATAATTTTGAAATTGAAGTCGAATAAACATTTGTTATGGTATGTTATGGAATCGAGACTGTTAATAATTCAAGAAGAGAATCAGGGAGTTTCTAGATTGAATTCTAACACATGTATTCCCCAACCGAATGGAACATTTACGTCCCTGCACATCCGTTGGGATACGTAGAAATCTCATGAGCCTTGTATTGATTAGATTTAATTGGCGACTAGACATTCAGCGCTCTCAAATAACTCTAATCTACAAGCAATCGACTTATTTCCTGTCTTAATTTCAATATTCCTTTACTCTTTACCCATCGCATCACAATAATCATGCCACAATAATAACACACCGCGAGAACATGCATCGAGAACACGTCTTCTTGCGCCCATAGAGGTGCCGATTTTTAATTTTCGATATAAATTTATACGCGGCGCGAACACGACACCTGCGCCTGAGGCCGTGAAACTCGAACCACTTCGAATGATGGCCGTAATATCGTCCGGATTTCATCTGTATTTTGCGGATAAAATGTGCAATTTCGGCGCGATGGATTTGGGCCTATTTTGTTGCTGAGAAGAGAGGTCGGTAGCGAATAAGGACCGGATTATTGTAGATAATGATATCTTTTAGGGGTTATAAATCGGCTGAAAATTATATGCGGTTTGTTCAAGTAGAAGTGAGGTTTCCAAAGCACATGTACTCATTAACGAAGACCGCGGTTACTTCTTCGGAGGGGCACGATCTGCGTGTTATATACTCAGTGATATCAGTATTACACCAAATAGAATAATTTTTGCGCGCTTGTTGTCGGAAACAGCGTGCTATCGTTTTGCCCAACATTGAGCCCGAAAATGAACTCAAACCACTAAGTAAGAGTCTCTGATGAAATTCCAATTGGCCGTTACTTGAGAGAATTCCATTGACTGGGCCATCTACAGATTGTATTTTGAAGTAATGATTATTTCGAGTCTGGCAACACTTCACAGCGAAAGCTTTGTGTCCCTTCTCCTTATTTGTTTATGTAAGACTACTATGTTTAAATTATTATTGTGTTTATTATACTTATAGTACGTTTTCCTGGTGCACCACCGAGTGCACACCGTGCACCTTGGGGTGTTGCTTTTGCGCCCGGATGTCATGTAAGTATTAAAGTACTTTGCGTACTATCGGATGTTTTTTTAGAGTGATAGAACTCTGAATTAAAATAAAACACATTTGAATTAAATTGAAGCCAAATTATTTTTTATTTGAAAGATAATTTTATGACATTTATGTTTTGAAAATAATTTCCGGTATATGTCTATCACGACTATCTCTGAGGAACCGCATTCGACCAGACCAATTTTGGACCATTTTCTCGAGTAATTCAGGCCTTCTTTCATCAATAACACGAGTTATGTTGGCTTCCAAAGCGTCTATTGTTTCTGGTTTATCAGCATAAACCAATGACTTCACATAACCCCAAAGAAAATAATCCAGTGGAGTTATGTCGCATGATCTTGGAGGCCAATAAATTGGACTATTTCCCGAAATAATGTTATCGCCAAATCATTCTTTCAATAAATCAATTGTTACGGTAGCAGCATGAGGTATAGCACTATCTTGTTGGAACTGAAACACTTCTGGGTCGATACCATCCGAATTTTGAAACAAATAATCATTGATCATCGTTCTGTAACGAGCACCATTCACAGTTACATTAGCTCCAGCATCGTTTTTAAAGAAATATGAACCGATGATGCCTCTAGCGGGTAACGCACACCATACAGTACATTTTTCAGGATGCAATGGAACCTGCAGAACTTCTTGAGGATTGTTTTAACTGCATATAGGGAGGGCAATTTTGCTTGTTTACATAGCTGTTCAGTCAGAAATAAGCTTCATCACTAAACATAATTTTACGATAAAAAAAGTGGACCAACTTCAAACGGTTCAAGGGCAAACAAACGACGCTTATGGTCAAGTGGCTTTAGTTTTTGAACCAGTTGGATCTTGTATGGGTGTAGACCAAGATCTTCAAGCAAAATTTTCCAACTTCTTGTGAACGTCGGCGAATAGACAATCATCATTAACAATATGACTTACAGCAGTAATATTTTCTTCTGTACGTACAGTTCTTTGTCTTGTTGTTGTTCTTGCATCGAGTAGAGAAAATGTGGTCCGAAATCTATCGATAGTTCGACGAATAAGCTGCTCTGATGGACTATTATGTGAACCATATATTTCACGAAGTGCTCTATAAGTTTGGCGAATAGAACAATGATTTTGAAAATAAATTTCAACAATTTGTAAACGTTGTTGCGGTGTGAGTCTTTCCATGATAATTTGTCAATGCTTACTGAACAGAAATCTCAAAACAACATGGCTTCTACCTTCTGTCAAATCTCAGTTATCCCTATCGAAAGTTTTATCACTCTAAAAGATATATGACCACTGCCTTTTACATTTGTAGAAGATTATGCTTTCCAGGAACTTCCTTCATAATGTTGGTGGTGACTTTGGAGATGAGACTTGTTGCTCCAATGATGACGGGAATTATTTTTGCCTTCAGGTTCCACATGCGTTGTATCTCGATTTACATATCTTTAAATTTAGGCATCTTTTCAGCTTCCTTCTGTGTTATGTTGTAGTCAGAGGGGATGGCCACGTCTATGATTGAACAAAGCTTTTTCTTCTTATCTTTCACTATTAGGTCAGGCTTATTTACAGTTATTTTTCTATCCTTATGTACCTGTGTGTCTCATATGATTGTAACGTCTTCAGCATCTACTAAAGTGTCCGGGGTGTGATGGTACCATTTATTGTTTACATCTATATTGTAATGTTTGCATATATTCCTGTGGAGCTGTCTGGCTAGTGTGTTGTGTCGCTCAAGGTACTCATGCTTTGCAAGTATGGGACAGCCTGCAACAAAATGATACATAGTTTCATTGAAAGACCGACAAAATCTGCATTTTGGGTCTGTGTCGTTTTTCATTATTTTCGCTTTCATATAATTTGAATGGCTTGATCTTGGCAGGGAGTTATTAGCTTTGCATGGGTGAGCCACGCCCGTGAATTAATTTGGTGAATAGTTTCTCTGACATCTTCATTTGCTATTCGTTCATTAAGTGGCTTAGTTTTCAATTTTTTTTTCGTTCTTCTTTCTTTTGTTGGTTCATTTTATGTTTAATTTTTTTCACTTTCTTTGTTTCAGGTATAATACGGTTGTTGAGTTCTTGTTCTTTCTCGTTTTCATCATCTTCATCACTTTCTTCTTCCTCTGTGCTATCACATTCTTTAGGAGCATCCTGTTGTCTGTACACCATTCCCAAGTACTTGTCTTCTTGTTTTAGTTGTAGGTAATTTCCAATTCCTTTTTTGGCCATGTTGGAAATGGTCTCAATACTAATAATCCCTCTACCACCTTCGTTTCTAGGAATGTATATAAATATTATTATTATCACTTCTGTCATTCGTATTTTCAGACGGGTCAATTTACACTTGAACAAAACTGGAAAATATTAACAATTCATTTCTAAAGTGGCGAATCTTCATTCCAAACTGTTAAAAATTTACGTGGAACATTCAATACTAGTTGAATGCCCTCGAGGAAATTTGTGGATCAATTTCTTCCTCAAAACTGGATTGGTATTTGATGAAACAACCCCTGCACATATATTTATGTCTATGTTATTGAGGAACTTATTTCCGAGTGTGCCGCCTGAAGATGCAATAACCCCTATTGAAGAAATACCAGTGAAAAAAAGAGTGAATTGTGTTTTAAGCTCAGACATCATCCATTTACTGAAAATTTTCTCAACTCAAAATTATTCTAGTTTTCCAACTGTTTCATTTAGGATGAAAGATATATACTTCAGATCACGGATCCTTCGTCGAGTGCTTGTTGGACTCGATTCCAAGGAATCAACTGATCAGACAGGATCCCTGCCATTGTATTCAAAAAGTGACTAGAGCTAACATCTGTTCCCTGTATGACCTTCAATTTATTGTATAGGAAAGGGATTTTTTCTGAGTCATGGAACAGTGCTCGAGTGCAGAGAGAATTTAGCTCAGTTGCTCTGGAAATATCTTAGGCTCGCGATAGTGTCTGCCATAAGGCTCTTCTGAATAAGATATCTTCATATGGTTTGCTCGGGAGTCTATGCAATTGAATGAAGAGTTTCCAACTAACAGCAACATTCATGTGGTCGTGGATGCTATTAGTTCTTGTGGTTCCAACGTGAACGCTGGAGTGCCGCAAGGCTCAGTTTTGTCGTCCATCCTCTTCCTAATCCACATGAACAATATTCTTAGTACGACTGAGAACCACATTGTGAACTTCGCGGATTATAGCACGCTGATGATTTCTTTAACCAGTGACAAACTTTTGAGCACCGTTGAAAGTCACCTCCATAGATGCCAGAAAATCTATTCCTTGAACGAAGATTCCAAGAAGATAAACAAATGCAGTCAACGGAATCTGCAATTCAATACTTCGAAAACCCAAACAACAACTTTTTCTCAAAAAACTCAGTTCGTTATTTCTGACTTGATGATGGAAAACCAAGTACTTCAACTAAGTGGTTCCATGCGTCTTCTTGACGTGACTGTCAACTCTTCAACTGTTCACTCAACATGTGACTAACATTGCGGAACCTGCTGCATATAAGCTGGGATATTTGTTGGAGGCCAGGAAATATTTCTCTGCAGATCTGGCTCTGCACTCGTGTTTGGAGCTAAGCACTGATTACAACTTTCGGATTCCACCAAGAAAAGAGCAGTACGACTGATTGACTGCTCAACCACAACAGCCAGTTTGCAGTCGTTGGAACATAGAAGGAGAGTTGTTGACCGGCCAGTTGTGGAACACACTTTTAGCAGATGTGTTTCTTTCAGTAGTTTAAGATGAGAGTAAACAGGTCACAACTTGCCACTCGGAGCACCAAGTAGGTGAAATTGGTCACCCTTTCCGTCAAACATAAAAAAAATTATTTGATGAGTATACGCAATCTGAATGACGCAGCTTGCTCAAAATTCGACAAAAGTCTACTGACAGATGGTAATTGAGAGGAGCAGAGTTACTTTTGAAATTACTTGTCGGGAAATTCTGAAAGTCAGTGATTTATCAAACTACCTCTGTATATTGTATTTTTGTTCTTTTCTTTCCCTCTAGATTGAAATCAAACTTTCAGTCAATAAAAAAAACTATATCTCGTGTTCTCGGTGTCGATGCACAAGCTGCCATTCAATTACACGGTCCAGCGGCTGATTCCACGACAGATTCGCACTGGGAAGACGTGGGCTTGCCACGTCACACAGCCACTTATGGCCCGATATTTATCACGCTGGCGCCCCCATCGAGCTCGTATGTCGATGCAAAGCGACATAACGTTTTTCACGGCTTGATGGAGTCGAGACGATATTGAATGGATTGAGCAAGGATGAAAGAAGTACCTTTATGTTTGGTCTCGAGAAAGCTGAATGGATTCAAGTAACGATTACATAGAAGTATTGAAGCTGAATTCAAACTGAAATTATGATTTAACCGGACGAATCCAAAAATTTACGAATATTATTCTACTAGCAGTTGGGCCATTTAAAATTTGCATATTTGATTGGCCATAAATAAAATACTGATGAATATTTTTTCGAAGCTATGCGTTTAGTAAAAAGACTGAAACATGACATTTACGAATGAAAACATTCAAATAACCGCCACAACTAGTCATACAGTACCCCATCCGATCATTGTTTGGGGCTCAATCTTATAAATGGAAACTTCAATTTTGTGTTTCAAGACATCAATCGTTTCTGGATGGTTAGCGTAACACATATCCTAAACGGATCTCTTCAAAAAATAGACCAACGGAGTCAAAGTACTTACCGTTAAAGATGATTTTTCTGGAAAATACTCATCTGAACTTTGTAAGCCTTATATCGAGGTCTAAATGTAAAATTTCCCTCAGAGAAATAGGATAAACGTTCAATTCTTGATCATGATGATGAGTTGTGTCGATGGATGTTCAGCCACATTCTGGGCAACAGCAGCACTGTTTCCAGGTGTGCTCACTGGACGAGCATTTTAATGGTTAACTTGGTTAGATAACGATCCAATTTCACGAACTCGCTTCACACAAATTGCCATGAGGGCATTTAATTTCTATTGAATTTTCCACGTAACAGTTTGGACAAAAGATTCACCATTTTGGAAATGAATTTTTAATATTTCCCACTTTTGTTCAAGCATAAATCAACCCATTTCGTTAATGTCATATATTAAACTAACCTTTTCTCAAAACACGAATTGTAGAAGTGTTGCCAATCATCGAAATAACCACTACTTCAAAATGCAAATTCTCTATGGCCCACCCTATACTATATTTGCTCTACCTGCTTATAACCAGGATATAAAGTGTACCGTCAATGTCGATAGTTGCTACGAAGATAAATTGGTGTGTAATCAGATATTTTTCTCTTTCCAAAATGAAAAACCTTACCTCCAAGCGTAGTGCGATCTCTTAATCGGATGCATTTTTGACAATGAACATAAAACACCTCTAGAACCATTATTAAAAAATTTTATCCTTCTTTGTAAACTTGACTTACATAGCTTTTTCACCCCATCATTGAAAGAAGATTTATCATCTCTTAAACCTCTTTTTCAGCTGAGTAAGCATGATGGTCAGATGGAGCCAAATCAGGTGAATCGGGGGATGTTCGATTAATTCGAACACTGAATTATGAATTGTTTGCAATGGCCTGTGCTCTTGCACACAAATCACATGTTGCCATGCAAACAATTAGTAATTCGAAGTACTTGGACACCCTTTTATTTACCTGATATAGCTCCAACTGATTTTTCAAGTGAAAGAATAATTGAAAGGTTTTGTGAATTTTTTCTAACGAACAGCCGATGAAGCTATGCAGGCATAAATTTTGGATTGGGAAATGTTAGCTGGGGTTAAGTGTTTCGTGGGATAGATTTTATGAACAAGTTTATAAGTTCGCCGACAAGTATGTTCCCAAAATTAAGATTCATACTAATTTCCGGCTTATCTTAGTAAGAGCACTATAAACCTTATTAAAGAGAATAATAAGGTTCATAAAAGATGGAAGTTGAACTCGAGTACCATGTTTTTTTCTGAGTTAAGACGTAAAACCAAAAATATAAAGATCTTTTCCCTTAAAGCTGACGGTTTGGACTGCTTTAACTTCCAACAAGACTTAAATGCATGTCGTAAACTAAAGATCAATCATTTTGACTTCTTTTTGGGCGATAGTCGTTTACAGATGAGGTTTCTGGGTGTAATATTTGATACAAAATGTTGTTTGATTCACACATCGATTATGTAGTGACCAAAAGTATCCAGATGCTGGGATTTATGATGAGATCTTGTGGAGATTTCACTTCCACTAGACCCTGAAAGGCGCTATATTTTCTTCATTTACAGCAGGTTATCTTATGTATAGGTTGTTTGGTCACCACAATATGAGGTCTACAATCTCAGATTGGAGATAGTGCAGAATAAATTTCTGAGATATTTAGATTATAGGCTTACAGGTAGTTACAATTTCATGGAAAGTATGATGAGCCTTAAAATAAAATTATGGGTTCGTCTCAATGGAAAACTATAGAGAACATAGCGATGTTAAGTTTTTGTATAAATTGTTGAATGGTTACTTTGATTCTCCAGCTTTGCTGTACTACGTGAGCATTCATGTTCCATCTAGACCGTTAAGAGGTTATGTTGTTTTTGAGATTACGTTTCATAGAACAAATTTAAGAAAGGACTCTCTGGTCAACAGAACCATGAAAGTATATAATGCTAAGTATGATCATTTCAAGAGAAAAATTGAGCTGTTAAATTAAGATTTTATATTTTGTTAATTTTCTTAAGGATTATAAGTTTGATTTTCTTAAATTGGTTGGCTGTGTAGATTTGGGGTTTATGTTATGTTCCAGATATTGTGAAAGTTTTTATATTTTGCCATGGATGTCATTTTGGTCTTATTCCTGTTGATATCCTATTTGACCAATAAATAAATGAATAAGTAAATCAAGAAAGAGTCATCGTAGGTTAGTGGATGTTTATGGTGACCATGCTCTAGGTGAACGAAAGTGTAAGAAGGGGTTTCCTCTATTTAAAGGTGAAAATTGTCATTTGGAAAGCAAGGAACGACCCGGAGCTCTACCAAAGCTTAAGATTGAACAATTTGAGGTTTGCGATAGAGATCGACCATAAACGGAACAGGAACTCACAAAAACACTTGAAATTACTCAACTAACCATTTGCAATGGAATGATCCGAAAGGTAGCAAACTGAAGACGTCGAACGTCGTTTTTTCACGTGTGGAAAACTGCACCAGCGACAAAAAAAAGGATTTTTGCATTGAATTTGGACTGGCAATGAGAAGTGGGTTCACTAGGATAATCCAAAACGTTAGGTAACCTATGGATGCCTCACCATCAACTGTGAAACCGAATATCATGCTGTGTATTTGGTGGAACCAGCTGTGTGTGGTGTATCATGAGTTACTACAATCGAACAAAAGGATGACAGGGGAGGCCTTCCGACAAAAATTGATGCGTTTGAGTCGAGTATTGCGAGAAAAACGGCAGCAAGACGCTGATAGATACGATTTTTCAGCATCGCACATGTTGCGTAGCCCGTTGAAATGTACTAAGATACGCTCAAATGGGTCCTTTCCCACTTGCCGTACAGCCTAGATATTGCTCTTTCCGATTACCATCTCTTTGCAACACGGCCTGGCTGACCAGCACTTCTCCAATTACAATGAAGTCAAAAAATGGATCGATGTATGGATATCGGCAAAGGGCCGGCCTTTTTTCGCGGTAGAATCCGTCAATTGCCAGAAAGATGGGACAAAATAGTGGCTAGCGACGGACAATAATCTGAACTTTGTATAACCAATTTTTCAGAATAAAGTTTTAATCTTTGACAAAAGAATACACGAACTTATTTATTCTTCTAATATTTTCACTTCCAAATGTCGTTTGCTTCTATAATAACAGATAATCTTTTTCTACATCCTTGTATTTCAAGAAACAGGATTCAAATTTGATGATACTATTCAACTCAACATTCCAGAAGTTTGAGCGTCTGCTGCTCCTGATTCAATTGAACTTATGAGAAATCCACCCTCATTCCGAAAGAAATTACCAAATATGGCAAATCTCTTCAGAATGGCAATTGTCGTTTTATTAAAACGACATCTGAGGAGCTGGACGGCGAGGAGAGAAATGCCATAAAGTGAAATGCGAGACGCATCTCAGGTCGCGTAATCCCATGATTGATGACGTGGACTACGGGGGTCATAAGTCGATCCGACACACTCCATTTAACCTGATGAACTGCACCAGATTTGCACAGCGAATTATCGAAATGGCCGCATCAGAAGGGCGATAAGTTGGAATGGGTTTCAGTCTTGGGATGGGAACTTCAAAGCATTTGATTTACACGGCATAAATGAGGTTTTAAGGATTCTTCACTAAATGTTACACTGGGTCATTCAGGCATCGTAGGAGTATTTTTTATAACCTAAGTCATCGAGAAGAGAACCGCGGTTAACGAAGGAATGCACCTACTGTACGTAGACCTAGAAAGAGCTTTTGATAACGTCCCCATTAATAAACTATGGATAACACTGCAAAAAACATATATGAAAAATGGACTGTTCAAGAAAGGACATGAAACTCACAATCAGAGTGGGAAGTAAAATTTAGGAGGGATTTGTCACTACGAAGGGGCTGAAACAAGGAGGCTGTCTCTCGTCCACTCTTTTTAAAATCTACATGGAATAAGCATTCAAAGTATGGAAGAATCAATCTCTATACACTTTATGCTCCGCAGAGAACCAAATCGTGATAGCACGGGATTGAAGTATAGGTAAGAAAACTAATAGAGGGATACAAGAAATGGCACCTCGAAGTAAACATAAAAAAACATGAATCTACGTGCATTGGGAGACACCACAGAAGATCGTATTGAAGATGGAGAATAAATTAGCCATTGCCTGGAATATCAATATCTTGGTATGAAAATGAAGTATGATGGAACGCTGGACGTAGATATAAAGGATAGAAACTACAAGGAAGGAGGGTATCCTGTGGGATCAAACAATATCAAAATCAAACAAACAGCACATACACAGGTGTCCAACCAAAGTTTGACCCCTCTAGAACTCAGAAAAGAAGAATTTTCGAAGATTTAAAAAACAGGTGAACTTCTGTTTTGAGGGGGACGAATTTCCATCATGAGTTTGTTCCGAAAAATTCAAACACATGAAGATGCCATCAACGCACAAAATTTTTCGAAAAGGGAAGAAATGTGTTCGTTAGTTTGAAAGTTATTGATATTCTGTGCACAACTCAGTTAAAATTTTCAAAATCGGTTTTTATTTACGAAATAATGTAATATTGAACTTACCATCAAAAGGTGATCTTGAATAGACAGTTGAACTACCTAAACTCAAGAACTTAAGAGTTTTGAAGAATTCAATAATAATTTTCCAAGATCTGTATTAGGGAAAAAGAATTGTACTTATATGACATTAATTTAATTTAATTCCTAAAGTTATAATTATTAAATATATAATAATTTTTTGAAATTAAATATGTAAAAGGCTAATAGTAAAATATTCAAATAATTTTATATACCTTCTATCAAGTATTAAACTCTATTTATTTTATTTTAGGAAAGATATACCTTAAGCCCTAACACGTACCACTTTTCAATAGCTCAATAAGATCATTTCACATTAGTAAATAGTCAATTTTATGAGGTGAAGGTTAAAATGGATGCATTTTATAACTGGAAAAGTACCTAAGCTGTGTTGTTTACAATATGAGACCTAAACTTAAGATTAAAAATCAGTCTTCTGTTGAGTTTCGAAGTGAGTGGTTCCATGTGTGTAGATAAGGAAGTATTTTAAGGACGAAAATGTCGAGAGAGACTCGCTGCAGTTGCAAAATCTCTCCTCACAAATTTTGTGAAATCACAAGCCAGCCCATTTTCTGAAAATAATAAAAAATGCTACTTCTAATATTTTGGTGTTTTAATTGGAGATCAAGACAAGCAGTGAGCTCCCCATGTGTGCTGTGTTAATTGTAGCGTATCATCCAAGATGGCTTATATTATTAATCCTCATATTTAGATGTTGACTGTGTATTATCATTTCGTATCTTTGGATGAAACTTATTTTTGACTAGCTGTGCCCGCGACTTCGTCCGCGTGGAATGTAATAAGAAAACTTTTGAAGAATTTTTCTAAAATAAAAGTAGCCTAATTTATAATTAATTTATAATTTATAATTATATATATATATATATATATATATATATATATATATATATATATATATATACATATTATATCTGCCAGTGAAAGTCCCGTCCAAATCGGTCCAGCCGTTCCAGAGATTATCCAAAACAGACAGACAGACAGACAAAAATTTTAAAAATATATATTTTGGTATGTGTACCGTATATATATTTATATGCATGTTGTAGAAAGCGGTTATTTCAATATTACAAACAGACACTACAATTTTATTTATTTGTATAGATTGTATGTGGGCTTATCATGTAATGGATGAACTGATCCTCCGTACAACCTTATGGTTTTGGAGGTGTAACTTTGTTTATTCACTTAAACTGTATGAAGCCTTATTTCTTGGGTTTATTTTGATTTGAATGTTTCCTATTCTCCGGGATTTAGATATGTAGTTTTAGATTTATATTGATGTAAATCAACTTTGTTTTAAAAAAAATTCTCACAGTTTTTAAATTTCAGAGTTTATTCAGAATTCTGTTTTGGTCTTTTGACCATATTCAAAGGAGTAAAAAATGTAACAAAACTTAAAATTGAAAGAAGGTTCTTTTATTACTCTTAGGACATCTGTGTAATTTTATTGACGCATGGAAACGAAAGCATCCAATATAGAGATGTTCCCAAAGAGTATTTGGGAATTTGTTAAATTCCCCTATTTCTCAATGGATTTTTTGATGAAAAAAATCTTCAAATAGTCCATCAATTTACCCTTATTTACATTATATAGTGAAGTGAAATCTTTCTCAAAAAAAAATGATTATTTTTTATACAATGTTCTGCAGAACCGGTTGATTTGTGGGTTTTCAAAATAGACATCCTATGCTCTTTAATTATATGTTGTAAATATAGGTTTGTCTGTCCTATATATGTAGCATTACAATCATAACATTTAATTTGATAAATTCCCGAGACGGAAAGGTTAGGTTTCCTTTCTTTATTGTGCACCAACATCTCAGCTAAATTATTTCTATTTACCACTAAAGAATTAATTCCCATTTCATGAAGACCATTACAGATCCTACTGCTGAAACTTTTTATAATATATAAGCCATTGAAAACCATATTCTCTTTTCCTCACAGGAATCACTTATATTGATATAATTTTTTTTTAAATATTTTGGTAAGTTTTCTTTTTAATCATTTTGTCAATAGTTTCAGTTCTATGGCCATTGTTCAATGCTATACTTTTAATTATCTTGACTTCTTTTTTGAAATTGACTTCGGTCAACGGGATGCTCCAAAGTCTATGAATGAAACTATGGAATGTTAGAATTTTAATTTGCCATTACTGACTAGATTTTGAATGGCTTATGGTATAAGTAATGGTAGGTTTTCTGAAAATGTCGATTTCGAATTTTTTATTACTATGACTCATATTAAGATCTAAGAAGTTGATTGAAGAATTTTCTTCTATTTATATTGTGAATATATTATTTTGCATTTGGACTGGAATCGACAGGCTGCTATCGTAATTTCTGAATTATCTAAATAGCATAAATGAAAATATTAAATTCACAATAGAAATAGAAAAAAAATTTACGTTTCCGAAATTTCAGTTAGAAAAATTCCGTTATCCATAGATTTAAATGACGTTATTGAAATGCAAAGTAGCTAAATGAAGAAAATAAATGATGATTTCATTGGACAGATAAAATATTGAATGAATCAAAAGGAACAATTTGTACTAGGCAAGTTTATAAAAACCTCGCCTACAGCTCGATCCAATCCGACGGCTTTAATTCATTCATAACGATGACCACATTCTTGAAAACGGACAAGGATCACCTCGCCACTCTTGAATGGAATACCAGTTTTCATTTAGCCTTAATTGATTTTCTGTAGTAGCTGTAAAGTGTTGAAATTATAGCTGGACACTCTTCGGATTACCAGATAAATAAATTGTATGACTTGAATGGATGTTGTTTTTCTTTTTTTTCTGAATGGAATGTTTGTTATTTGTCGTTGGTTCTCGATGTAAGTGAGGAAGCTGTAGATGCTTATTTTCAATGTTACAGGTTCTCTCTGATTGAAAATGCGAACTGTGCACCTGCAAACTCGTTTGCATAGCTTGAATAGGTTTAGAAATATGAATGATTTATTTGAAGTCAGTTTCTTACAATTTATAATATTATTCGATTAATTATAAGCCACATAATTGATATAGTTCTTTTTACTTAAAAAAATAGTATCAAAATTATAATGCCCTCAGTTCCTTATGGAATGTAGTTTGAATGATCATTTTACAAATAAATCCATAAAATTATTTCGCATAACATATCCGACATCCGACGTTACTCAATTCAGTCGATTCACTTTTGTATCTTCATTGTTATAAAGTTACCTGAAAAGGAATTATGTTCATTTTATCTTCGAACTCACTGTTTGCCCACTGTTTGAATTTTGAGCAATTGATCTGGAAGATGGTAAAATTTGGTAAAAGTGAAAAAAGCAAATAATATTTGAAATGACTGGTATTTAGTCCAATTAATAGGTTGGGAAAAAAAACGTTATTTTTTCAAATATGCACCGTTTTGTTCTATAATTTGTGGCCATTTTGAAGGTAGCTTTATAATGCCTACCTCATAGAAGTCTTGGTCCTTACCTTAAGACCATTAGAGATCCTACAGCTGAAACCATTTATATAAGCCATTGAAAACCATATCGTATTTTTTTCATACGGATCATTTATATTAATATTGAGTTTTTTTAAATATTCTGGTAAGTTTTCTTATTAATCATTGGCAAAATGATTAATAAGAATACTTACCGCAATATTTAAAAAAAATTTAATATCAATATAAATGATCCTTATGAAGAAAAGAAAATATGGTTTTGAATGGCTTATATGAAAGGTTTCAGCAGTAGGATCTCTAATTGTCTTCAGGTTTGACCCTGATCTCCAAGGGTCGTTTGGTTTCTCCCATATAGATCGCTCCGCATTCACAAGGTATTGAGTAGATGCAGTTCTTGTTGTCTATTGATTCTTTGGTTTTTGTGAGAAAATTTCTTAAGGTATTATCTGATTTGAACGCCGTCTGGATGCTTTTGTCATGAGCTAATCGGATTTTAAAAAGCTTAAAAGGCTTATCAGAGAAAATCCGCAGAATAGCTCATGACTACAACATCCAGACGGCGTTCAAATCAGATAATACCTTGAGAAGTTTTCTCACAAAAACCAAGCCGGAAGAATCAATAGACAACAAGAACTGCATCTACTCGATACTTTGTGAATGACGACCTAATAGAAGAAACAAAGCGACCCTTGGAGGTCAGGGTCAAAGAACACAAAAATCATACAATCAGAGGAGAAACGACCAAATAAGGAATAGCAGAGCATAGCTGGGACGAGCATCATAATATCCAATGGAATCAAGCGAAGATTATCCACCGGGAACAACACTGGAGAAAGCGCAAGTTCAAAGAAGCAGTCTTCATCAAATAAAATCGAAATGTCTACAGCCACCCAAGCGTAGAAGTCCCTCCCATATGGCTCCCCTACTTGATCGAATGCAGAACGTGAGAATACCCCCACCCCCTCCATCATCATCAAACTAGAGATATATAAAGGCGCGTAGTCACGACCATTTTCAGTTGATACTTGATAACGGTCAGAGATACATTACTGACCGAAACGTCGTGTTAGACACAATATAATTTTTTAATTTTATTTTTGAAGAGATTTGTATTTGTTTATATATTTTTAAATTTAATTTAACTTGATTTTAAAGAGACAAGTGTTCATTTCGAGAAGTTTTCTGTTTTTTAAGATCATTTCACGGAATATATTATGTATATGGAGAAATTGTAAATTCAGATTCAATTCATGATTATTGTCTCTGTTTGACAGTATATGTTAGACATTTATTACAATTATTTTTGTATTAATTTTCAGGAAGTTTTCTGTTTGGCAGGTTATAATATATTGTGTATGTAAAGAATTCAGGCAATGGATGTCCGAAATCAAAATTATCAAAATACTTTGCCTTCCACATTCAAATCATCAGTCATAGTAATAATAAGTTCGAATTCGACATTTTCAGGAAACCTACCATTACTGATACCATAATCCATTCAAAATCTAGTCAGTCATGGCAAATTAAAATGCCAACATTCCATAGTTCCATTCATGGACTTTGAACGAAGTCAATTTCCGAAAAAAAGTCAATATAATTAAAACTTTAGTGGTTAACAATAGCTATAGAACTGAAATCATTGACAAAATGATTGAGAAGAAAACTCACCACAATATTTTAAAACATTTTATATCAATATAAACGATCCTTATGAAGAAAAGAAAATATGGTTTTCAATGGCTCATATGAAAGGTTTCAGCAGTAGGATATCTAATGGTCTTCATAAAATGGGAATGAATTATTTAGCAGTAAATAGAAATAATTTCGATGAGATTTTGGTGAACAATAAAGGAAGGAACTTTCCCGAATCGGAGATTTATCAAATTAATTCTGATGATTGTAATGCTACATATTTAGGACAGACAGGCTGATGTTCAAAACATATAATCAAGGAACATATGATGTCTATTTTCGAAAACTAGAAATCAACCGGTTTTGCAGAACATTGTATAGAAAATTATCATCTTTTCAATGAGAAAGATGTCATTTTACTATATAATATTAATAAGGGTAAATTGATGGACTATTAGGAGATTCTTTCAATAAAAAATGCCATTGAGAAAAAGGAGAATTCAACAAAATCCCAAATACTATTCGTTAAAATCCCTATATTGGATGCTGTTATTTCCATGCGCCATGAAATACACAGATGTCCTGAGTGTAATGAAAGAACCTTTTTAATTTTAAGTTAAGTTCCTTTTTGTACTCCTTGGAAGATGGTCGAAAGACCGAAACAAGTGTCAGGATACTGAATAAATTATGAAACATAAAAACTCTGTGAATTTGTTCAAAATAAAATTGTTATAATGTTTCACCTAGAGCCAACTGCATACTCCATTCATGGAACATAAATTTGTGATATTTTTTATTTGTAATTGAAGTAAGAGATGTTTCCAACACTACGTCTGTGCTTATATAAATTTTGATAATTTCTTTCGATTTTACTGCCTAGGGTTCTTCTATATCTTGAGTGATAAATTTGAGAATATTTTTCTTTTTTTATCCTCACGAGGGTTACAAATTGAATTATGAGAATATTATATCGCCTTCTCTAACACCATTAATCCTTTATCAAGCCAGTCTGGTTGCATCGAGAACTATGTAGTTCTTTTATGAAGTGATCTCAGAATCCAGTTACAGTAGCCATTCCGATGGCATGTCCCCTCCTCGTAAAAAATATCGACCTGTTCGACCATAACCCACAGCGAAGCAGCAGGAATATAACAATATGATTTACCGATATTATAAAATTCGAGAAATAATTGGTTTTCGTTAGATATTTTACAGTTCCATTTATAAACCAGCTCCCTCATTGATGAAGAATCTTGTCTATCTAGTTATTGAATATTTTATACGTGGGTTAATTTATGTTTGAGGTGTTGGTGACCAAATTCTCTCCGAAATCAAATGCATGTAAACATTTCACTGAAAATTCATCTACTAGGAAGGATAAAAAAAATCAGCCATTCGTTAACTTAGTAGAGGGTTCCCTCTTCACGCAATAACTGTATAGGTGGCATCAGTTTGAAGTGTTAACTTTGAGCGTAGTGATATTTTTTTTTATTACTGCATTCCATCTTCAAAGTTATTAAGACAAATCTTAAGGAACGAAGAGTGTTTTCTTCTTTAAAAATCGGCAATATAACCTTCAAATTTGTTCTTACAGGCATTTGAGAAGGATGCTCTGAACCGTATACAAATTTGCGAGTAGTTTGGCTGCTTTAAACGCAGCGAGATGAGTGTTGTAAACCACGTTCGCTCTTTAACATCTTGAAACGATGAGAAAATTGTCAAAAAATTGTCTAATGTTAACCAGTACTTTTATTTGGAAGTTTTAAAATGTCTCCGACAAGGTATGTAAAGGAAATACCCGGACTTTAGATGATCAGGTGACTGATTCCTCAATCACGACATTGTACTCACACCCAGTATTTTGCTTCATAGAGATGGTCTGTCATTTTCCATAATTCGACATCAATTAATCATTCAGATAATATCTGGAATTAATTCTCCGGAACCTCTACAGATTTGTATCTCATGAAAACATTTGGAATTGAATTTTTAAATAACATGTCCTATCGGGGGTTTTTTTAGAGCGATAGAACTTTCGATAGGGATAACTGTGATTTGACAAATTATCGTGGAAAGACTCACACCGCAACAACGTTTACAAATCGTTGGAATTTAATTTTTAATTTCAGTGTTCTATTCGCCAAACTAATAAACCTCTTCGTGAAATTTATGGTTTACATAATCGGCCATCAGAGCAGCTTATTCGTCGAACTATCGATAGATTTCGGACAACATTTTCTCTACTCGATGCAACAACAACAAAATCAACAACAACAACAAGACAAAAAACTGTACGTACAGAAGAAAATATCGCTGCTGTAAGTCATAATGTTAATGATCGTCGACGTTCACAACAAGTTGCATCCACCACATGGAAAATTTTGCGTAAAGATCTTGGTCTACACCCATACAAGATCCAACTGGTTCAAGAACTAAAGTCATTTGACCATAATAAGCGTTGTTTGTTTACTGATTGCGCCCTAGAACAGCTTGAAGTTGATCCATTTTTTATCGTAAAATTGTGTTTAGTGATGAAGCTCATTTCTGGTTGAACGGCTATGTAAACAAGCAAAATTGCCGTATATGAAGTGAAAACAATCCTCAAGAAGTTCTGCAGGTTCCATTGCATCCTGAAAAATGCACTGTACGGTGTGCTTTACACGCAGGAGGCATCATCGGTCGATATTTGTTTAAAAACGAAGCTAGAGCTAATGTTACAGTGAATGGTGCTCGTTACATACCGATCCATGATCAATGATTATTTTTTTCAAAATTTGAATGGTATCGATCCAGAAGTGTTATGGTTCCAACAAGATGATGCTACACCTCATGCTGCTACCGTAACAATTGATTTATTGAAAGAAAGATTTGGCGATAACATTATTTCGAGAAATGGTCCAATTAATTGGCTTCCAAGATCATGCGACATAATTTCACTGGATTATTTTCTTTGGGGTTATGTCAAGTTTGTTTTATGCTGATAAACCAGAAACAATAGACACTTTGGAGGCCAACTTAACTCGTATTATTGATGAAATAAGGCCTGAATTACTCGAAAAAGTGGTCCAAAATTGGTCTGGTCGAATGCGATTCCTCAGAGCTAGTCGAGGTGGACATATGCCGGAAATTACTTTTGAAACATAAATGTCATAAAATTATCTTTCAAATAAAAAAAATTGCTTCAGTCTAAATTTAAATGTGTTTTATTTCAATGTAAAGTTCTATCACTCAAAAAAAAATACCCGATAGATAACACTGTATCACTTAATAGACATATATATTATCATCACATGCGGTGGAAAGTAACTAATAAAGAATCAAAAGAAACATAAAATAATGACCGAATTATTTGGACATCATCTTATACATACATGTTTTGATTGGAAGTTGAAGAATCACAAGTTCCATCACCAAAACATGTTCAACATATAATTGAAAGATGCTTTTCTTTTATTTTGCTTCTGTAAAAATTATATAGCACATTTTCCAGAGAAAGAATCTGATAAATTCAAATTCTTGATTGTTTCGGTCTCTACTTGACGGAAATTCATCGTAAATGATTTGAAGTAAAACACTTTATTTCCGCTTATTTTTATTTTTCAACGACAATTGTTTCGTCAATTACATATTGACTTCGTCAGGTGAGTATGGTAACTAACTACTTTTACAAAATCTTTTTCCTTAAATACAAGTTTCACTAAAAATACGTGATAAAATGAAGTTCGCAAGGAATTTATTAAAAAAGGTTCAACAACGGAGAACGGTTCACATCTGTTAAGTCGTTCAACAAAATATTCATTTTATGATGCCGGTTTATTTCCATTGCTTCTAAAAGGTCCAATTTATTGCATTTGTTTTCAAAATGGAGAACTTCAAAGTTATGGTGAAAATCATGTCCGGATTCTTGTAGATGTCTGGCATACGTGGAGTTTGATTTATTCTTAACGAATGAAATCCTGTGCTCCTGGATCCTACTCTCAAAAGATCTACCCGTTTGACCAATGTATAGATATGGACATGTACCACAATTTAATCTATATACGCCTGATCTCTTGTTCTTATTGACGATATCTTTATTATTAATGATAAATTCAGACCCCAAATCGCTTCAGTAAGGCGTTATTTGAATAAAGAAAATAATCATTGTGAAATGTATTAAAATACCTTTTTTCACCAGATATTTCTGCAACAACTAAAACACAACTTAAGGGCTTCTCAAAAAATATTAATAATTTATTTGAAATATTTGATATATTTGAATATTCAAATAAGTTAATTCAAAAATCTTTCAAAACATGCACTATATCTTCAAAAAACAATTAGAATTCCGATAATCTCTTCATCGGCCCTAGATTATTTAGGGCCCAAAAAGAATTGGTGTTCATAATGATAAGATCTGAAACAAAATTTTGTCTCCTTCAAATATTTTTTTATTAATTTTAAATGACTTTTTTATATTCGTTGGTTTATTTATTCCATTTGACAGTGTATATTGAGTTTTGATTATAAACGTCTATTAAATAGGAGCGGTGCTTATTTAGACATTAATTTAATTCTGAAAGTTTTTTGAAATTAAAATTGTAGAAGACTGACAGATTAAATCTGTTTTGATATTCAAATCTTGTTATATTTCTTCTATCAAGTAAAAAGCCTTTTTTTATTTCATTTTATATGAAATATTTGAAAATAATTATTATTTTTTTAGGGACTTTCATACTAGGGTAGCTGTAGACGTGTGAATTTTGATGTATGAGGACTACCTCCTTGAACTTACGCATTTTTCAGTGTTGTTCCCGATGGATAATTTTCACTTGGTTCCATTGGATGTTATGATGCTCGATCCGGGTATGTTTTGCTATGATTTGTTTCTGCTTTGATGGTGTGATTTTTGTTTTCCTTTACTCTGACTTCAAGAGGCCGTTTCATTTTTCCTACATATGTCCACATTCACTAGGTATTGAGTAGATACAGTTCTTGTTGTTAACTGATTCATCTGGATTACTTTTTGTGAGAAAACTCGTGTATTTTTCGATTTAAACGTCATCTGTATATTGTGGTCACGAGTTATTCTGCAATTTTTAAAAATTTATTGATTGATTTCGCCATTTTTACAGTGAATTTTCACTATTTATTGCGTTGAGAAATCTCGAGTCGATCCATTTTATTCAACCACAAAATGTATACTCATTAAATTCCCTGTAAGATTCGTTCTGACAATTCAAAAAATGGCGCGAAACTGAAACTGTTCTCTTGTTACAGGACTCGATATATAATTGACTTCCTTATCCACACATGCAGTAATATTTCTCTCGCAGACAAATCCATTGAACAAACAATTTCCTGCCTGTTCTTGATATGATATATCTATAAAGTGTCATCCTCCCCTGATTTTTCCGGTGATACTTCCCGCCCCTCTAGTTAAAACTCCAACACGTGCTACACATTTGTTTAGCCGTAATGTCCCTCTGTATATTCCGTACGCCCCTGTTGTAAATTTGACGACCTTCTCCCTTTTTATTATCATTCGTCGTCATCAGTGCGGTCGATTAAAATGATAATCTTCTCAAATGTGATCCCATTAGCATGAGCGTGAAATTCTTCTTCTTCGATACCAACGGTCGCAGTTTGCACCGTGAAATTATCGTAATCGCGTCGGATGGACTTCATTGAGAATGGATTTATGGGTTTTTGGTGGGAAAATTCGAGAATGAGAGTTGAATTTCAGATGATGATTATCTCACTTCCATCTGCAGCGTAAGATTTTTGTATGATGCGTATCAAGATTTGTTTTATGAATCATATTTTAACTATCAGCAGCTGGAAGCATGATTGCTCCGGTCGTTTCTTGACGGAAATGCATTTTGATGTCAATTAAAGTGAAACACTTGGTTCACGCTGAGATTTATTGAATTAAAAAATAATTTTTCCATCAATTATACACTGCCCAGCAGAAAATACGAAAAGATTTTATCTTTTCGGTTGTAATATAGTTTACTATCTTTATTCGATAATTTAATCACCATTGCTTTAAAAAATAGTTGGTGTTGCTTCGATAACCTCCCACCTAAATTCCTAAAAATCATTATTAGCATATATTTTATCGCCTCTTTATCATCTTCATTATCGCCTTTTATCGTAAACTGAGTTACGTTGCTATTGCAAATGGTGAAATGGCTAAAAATGCTTTTGTTGCGGAACGCATTGTGGGGGCTATAGAAGATGGCTGATCTGCTAAAAAAATACTTGGTTCAGGACGATTAAGTACAATAACATATACTCGAGGTTATGACTCTTTTCTCGATTTTTTGCTTTGACAAATCGAATTGTGTTCGAAATCATCTGCAAGAAGTGAGAAATGTAAACGTCCCTGAGTAGACTGCTGGGAAAAGACTTCATGCTGTTGATAATCTTCTCGAATTAGGACTGGACCGCCGCTCTCACGTGACGTATGATTGCACATTGGAATTTTGCACGAGGACACTTGGCTTGGACAATAAAGGATTGAAACCGCGTATTGTTTTCCGATCAATTGCGATTTTTGTCTTGGGCTCAGACAGACATGTAAGAATGTGGCAAATTTGCGAGAAAATGCTCAAGCGTGTATTGCGGTAGGACTTCTATTTGGTGGATGTTCAGTTATGGCATGCTCATAAGTGACAAGTTCATTTAGACTACGTTGGACTATTTTTGGTTATTATTATGCAGTATAATGCACGGCTCCCAAATACTTATATAAAGTCTGTCAGGAAAATATCCGAAATTTATTATTTTTCATAATTTTAATATACTTCTTTTTAGCAAAATTCTAAGACAAAAGTAATGTTCAAAATAGGTTGTGCAGATAGTCGGCTATGACCAAAGTCGCAAATTGGCTAACAGATTTGGTATTCAACGAAATATAAAAGTATGTCCAGGAACCGTCCGTATGTCACTCAAAAGACAAGGCTACATGTCAAGGAAACCAAAAAATCCCTATAATTACATCTTTACAAAGGAACTAAAGATAGAAATTAGACAACGTTTTCAAGAAGATAATTTTAATAATGTCTGTGATAAGTTGTTTCAACTTAGTGGAAATCACATAAAAATCCTATCAAAACAACCTCTTACCATTTTTTCCAAATTTCCCACCAAAATAATGGTTTGGGGAGCAATATCTCATCGTGGTGCTACATCTCTCTGTATAGTTATGGTACCATTAATAGTGCAGGTATTGTGGCATTCTAAACGATTTTCTCCCTGAAACGGCGCATGCTTTATATCCAGAGGGGTGGCGTTTTCAGCAGGATAATGCAAGATGCCATGCTCCGGCCTATACTCAAGCTTGGATGCAAGAACACTAAGTGAGAACCATTTCATGACCACCAGCTTCACCAGATCTTAGTCTCATTGAAAACATATGGGAACTAATGAAGATTGAAATTGAACGAGCAGCGCCACGAAATAAAGATGATTCAATTCACTCAGTTTTACAGTCCATCGCCGAAAATTATGGAGCTGATCTAATTTCGGATCTACCTCGACGTTTAGTCAAGTGTTTACAGTTAAATGGAGGTTGCATAAGTAAATGAGATGAATATTTTGTTATACTTTTCGAATTCAAGAATTAAAAATATGTACTAAATAATTACAATTGAGCTTTTTTTTCCGGATACTTTCTAGACGGACTATAGTCACTTGATTATAAAGTGTTTTCCAATAACAGGTTTCATTTTGATATTGAAAAAAAAGCGAATATTTCAAGAGAAATCAATGGATGTTCATTTCATTATGAAGAGGAAGGTATGCCATTAACAATGAAAAACGATATCAGTCAAATGGCTAGAGTTGTAGCACCATATCCGTATCATAAAATTTTTCGTTACCAATTCGCACATATGTATGTCCTAGATAACTTCAGGAATTCTAAATTTGAGGTCTTGAATTCATTGTTGAACATTGGCATATATCTTATCTTCGACGTGACCCCAAATAAAAAAGTCTGAAAGTATTAAATCTTAAGATCTCGGTGACAAATTGTAATCCCCACGGCCAGAAAACTTTTCTCGCTGAATTGCGATTGTTTCGTTGCTTGTGTGGCACGTAGCGCCATCTTGTTGAAAATAAACGTCGTCCACATCAATATCTTTCAATTCCGTTCATGAAAAATCATAGCCCAGCAGCTCAATCCATTCACCGTAACAATTGCAAATCTTCATTTTCGAATAGGTGAGATCCAATCCCACATCCAGCCCAAAAACTTCACCAAAGAGTGACACATTGAGGATGCGAAGGCTTTTCAACAATCATTCTTGGATTTTTCGAGTCTCAAATGCGATAATTCTGCTTATCAACGTAGCCTCTGAGATAAAAATGGGCCTTCATCACTGAAGATGATTTTTCGATGAAAATCCGGATCATTTTGATGCATTTCAAGGACACAATCAGCGAAGATACGACGTTGCTGGTGGTGGACCGGCTTGAGTTCTTGTAGTAACTGAACTTGAAAAGCCTTTCTTTATGCGAAATACGGTGAAATGTCGTTTGTGGAATGCCTAGTTCTAAAGATCGACGAGGAATCGACAAATTTGGGTTTTCGTCAACATTACGAGCTACAGCAGCAAATTCTCAGTTGTGCTTGACAGACGCACACGGTTTCAATTCTTCTCATCATCAACTTGTCCGAGCAGCTCAAATTTTTCCACCATTTTCAGAACTGCCGGCCTAGAAGGCGCTTCACGACGATTGAACAGTGCTTTAGTTTTGCGAACTGTGCCTGCAGAATTGTACTATTTATGTAGTAAATGTTAACAATTTCAATGCATTGTTGAAGCGTCCATCGTTCCATTTTTAGTAATGGCCCAGTTTTCACTTGTCAAATGTAAAATATGACAAAAGTGACAGACAGCGAGCTATTCAGAACTGAAACCTCTTATTGGAAAACCCTTTACAAGGAACTTATTAGCCGTTGTGTAAAAGTAATCAGCTCAAGAGGCCACAGTAGGTCATCGAGTAATTCATTAATAATAAATTAAAACCGATAATTATGAAGATTATCTACTTGGTTGCGCCAAGGATTCCTATGAAAACATTTAAAGAGGCTGACATAATTCTTCGCAGCTTAAATTTTGTTTTCAAATTCCCCCTGCATACACCTGTCATACTATCCCATATCGCCTAAAAAGCGAAAAATCCGATCGGCAATAGAAAAACTCCTCTTATTCGATTGTCACACGTGCAGCGCCATACCCCGATAAAAAAAACCACGTAATCTAGACCAGCCCTTCAAATCTGACGTCTCAGTTGCCGAGCGGACCAAATGAGATTCACGTTGGTTCGGCGAATAGCGACGGCATTAGACAGATTGCGGGACCTGTCAGTACGCCCGAACAGCGTCGCAGGCGTCTAAAAAAATTACACCGCCGCCCGCTACCGGACGTGACAGCTGACCTGATTCAATTTGCCCGCGAACCCCAAGATTTGTTTTCCGCATCATAAATCAGAATCCCGACAATTTCGATATCCATTATCGTTGCCCGTGTTAGGATAATATCCTGTATGTATAGATGGGATTGAGTGCGCCATGGGGGAGAGCGGCCTGATGGAATATTCAATTGTTTCGCTCGAGAGGCCAGTGGCGCAGAGGTTTCAGATACTAGAGAGGCTTCTGGATATGCAAGATATGTTTTGTGATACTCAAAGTTAACTTAAGCTTCTTCATTGGATCATTCATTCGAGACAGTAGGAATATCGAATCGGAAGATGTCTAAACCTTGAAAAAATAACACATTGCCGAGAACAGAGATATGGTTCAGAGGAAAGAAAGTGTAGTAGTACTGCTGGTTAATAACGAGAATACCTGCACCAGTTTTCTTAAGAATTCTGTCCTATTATTGTAAAATTAAGTTATAGTGGTTTGTGAACCGAAGCGCTGCACAAAGTGCATGTGGGTGTCAAGATGTGCGTAGAGTTTTTATCATAATTTTATTATCCTAAGGAGACAAAACATCCCTCTGTTGAAATCTTAATTGATGTGAGGCCACCATTCTGATTGTTTGGATGAAGACGAATATAGAAGAACTAACGAGTACGACAAGGATTAAGAAATCTGAAAGTCCTGCGCTGGCAACATTGTAATTCAATATTCTTCAAATTCATAAGCTACCTTACTTGTAAGATTTTGCCTTTATTTCATGTACTTTTGTAAATCTAGCGGTCAGAATGATCTTCTCGTCTCATATGAGCTCTCTTTCATGGCACATATTTTTTTAAACAACATATATTATCTTACAAACAACATATATTTTCATACAAACAATATTTCATTCATTCCAAAGTATCAGAATAACGAGCAAAGTGCAAACAAGATAACTACAAAAGATCCAATGCGATTTTCTTTTGGTTTTTGTTTGATTTTTTTTTCATAATTATCTAGAATTCCGCTCTGCTCTGCCTTAGCTACCCGGCGTTCCTCAGAGAGGACACAACCGCTGTTCAATCCTCAATTCATCACCCTCTCCGGCTTCAAGTAGAGCAGAGTACGGGCGTTCGACACTACCGTTCCGATTGGAACAAGTCCACAGGCGTGATTGGCAGGATTGGACTCCATAGCCAATCTGAAAAGTTCGGTGTTTCCCAATCTGGAACGAAACGTTCACCACTCGCAATTAAAAATGTTTGAAAACCGCTTGCAGTACCGTTTTGCTAAGGGCTTCATTTTGTTCAAATTTTTTTCCGTTCAAATTGAATATTTGGTGTTGCATTTTAAGCGATCAACTGCTAGTGCCTAATGATCCTTCAAATTTAAATGGAGATTCTGATAAATTGTTTTTGCAAAATACTTTGAATGGTATTTTGGATGTATTGTCACCGGATGTAAGAAGGAAAATGTGGTATATGATTATTATGTTTATTGACATATGGAGTCCTTAGTTTATGCCAATGAAATTAATTCGCGAGATGAGATGAGAATAATACCTAATGCGACTAATTTTATAAGGCGACAAAATAATGTCTTTTTGATATCCGGAAGTCTTTTATTACAAGAATTAGAAAAGGCATAGCAGAAGGTACAAGGCCACGTAGAATATTTACTCTAAGTTTGCTCCTTTTATGTGACACTGTTTCTAATTCTTCTTCACTGTTGAAACAGAAGCTTTACGTTGCAGGTTTCTTTATTGTCTGTTATTTGAACACCCCTTCTGAGACAATGAACTCTTCAGTTGCGTTTCTCTAAAACATACGTGAAAATATCGTATTCAAACAAGAGTACCAATATGACGTAAAAATGATATTTACATCGTATTTTATAATTCAAGTTTCGTCAAAAAAGCTATCACTTAATTTCACATCATCAGGAATGATTCGCGTAGGGTCCCATATAACGAAAAGGGAAATAATACATAAAATAATATACCTCGTTCAAAGTTATGTCTCTGTGCAGATTTATATTACAATTAAGGAATAAACTTTGAAATTATTAGCAAAACATGAAATAAATTCAACTTTAACGCCCTGAATCTTTTTCCATAGCAATATTTTTTCAAGAAGTATTTAGTCCAATCGCCATATTTTGGTCCAAATAACCTGTCCTTAACCTATGTCCCAATAGTTATGATTCACCATGTATGCCCAAGTTATCTGTGGCAACATTTCACAAGGTGATTATTATACAGGCCATTTGCAACATAAAATTTCCTATAGAGTATGGTCCAGTTATCTTTCTTTGTGCTGTTATTCGAGATTCTACTATTTTGTAACGTTTCATAATTCTTCCACGAAAAGTTTAGCATAACTTGAAACTATCATGTTAAACATTCACCACTGGAAGAAGCGGAAAATTCTTCTTAGACTAGGAGAACTATTCTACTATTTGTATTGGACAACCGTGCATTATGAAACTAACTTTTGATTAAAAGAATTAAGAGTAAACTTTGATCAAGGATTATGGCTGAAGAATTTTATAATAATTTTTTCCTTAATCACCCTATAAAAAGTAAGTATTTTACGAAAATCTTCATGAAACCAGCCTAGTCTAAGTCTAAGTCGCTCTTAGCAAATGGTGTACACTGAATTTTGATTCATATGATAGTTTTCACGTTATTTTAGGTCAAAAGATTGTGAAACGTTACAAATTAGTAGAATTTTGAATAACTTTACAACGAAAGTTAATTAGACCATCTTCTATAGGAACTTTTCTGTTGAGAATTGGCTGTAAAATCACCTTGTGGAATATTGCCTGGGATAACTTGATCACCCTGTATAAAAATTTTATTTTATGCTGGCAGAAATCGTTAGCATTTGCTAGAGCAACAAATATCTTTACTCTTTTTTCTCTCTATTTAAATTTATTTGAAGACCCTGTGTTTCCTTTAATTTCCAATTTCATCAACAACATTTATCAAATATAACTCATTTAAATCATAATTAATTCTGGTTGTTCGGAAAGTAATTTGGTATTTTCAAATGAAAGACAACTTTCGTACAATCAATAAATATTTTATTGAATTTTATATTGGCCATTCTGGTCCAACATATTTTGCCATCTTTCTGGTAGTAGCATGATTCCACGCTCATAAAATTTTTGGTCTTTGCTAGCGAAAAACTGATCTAGGTGCTCTTTGATCTCTTCATTTGAAGTAAAGGTTTTACTGTCCAAAAATTTTTGCAATGATCGGAACAAAAAATAACCCGAAAGCGCCAAATCTGGAGAATATGGTGTGTGGCCAAACTTGTACGAGGTCTCGCATTATCTTGGTGGAACACCAAGCTGTTTGTCCAGCTGATGACAGTACACTTCCGAATTAATTTTTGTGTTATTCAGTTAAAGATAAAAAAAAATGATTCCTTTAAAATCCTACCAAACAGGCAGAATCACCTTTTTTTGATGGATATTGGCTTTCGAAATGCTTCGAGCCGGTTCATCCTTTTTCCTCCATGATCTCTTGCGTGTGACATTGTTACATACAACGCATTATTCGTCCCCAGTAATGATGCGCTTCAAAAATGGATAATTTTCGTAACCTTTGAGAAGCGAATCACAGACGTCAACACGACGACACAAATATCTCTCCGAGAATATCCTGAACCCATATATCTAGCTTCGAGGTTAAACCCAGGTCTTTCAGGCGGTCATAGACAGTTGAATTCGATAAATTCAACATGTCACCGATCTCTTGTATTGCTATTCGCAGATTTGCATCAACTGATGCCTTTATTGTATCTTGAGCAGCTTCAACTGGCCTTACGGAATGTTACGGAATCTTCGACATCAAAATTGCCGAAACGGAAATTTCCAAACCAGTTCTGGTATGGCGGACTGTCTACACATATTCTCCATACACATCCGTTAATTTCTTTCTGGCTTGAACAGCATTTTCACCCTTTCTATGGTATAAAAGTAAAATATGACGAAAATGCTGCTTATTGCTCTCCATATTCAAAAAGGGACCAACCATGATCTACTGCGTAGAATTAATTGAACTATTTCACACACAAACCTTGCTACATCAGCTCTCAAAACATATAATGATTGTGGGGCTCAAGTGTGTATTTGGATTCGAAAAAATACAATTAAATCCTCTGTCGAGATAAAACGAAATTACTTTCCGAACAACCTTATGAAGTTTATCGTCAATAGGGGAAACTCTAAAAATTATTTTTCTTTCGTCGCACGCCACTGGCGCATACGCGAGTGTTGTTCACTTGTTTTTATAGGAACCGGAGAGCGCGCGGGCAACTACGATTGATTGTAATTGGGGGAATTACATGCTAGACCGGCAATCTCGTTGCTTTAATTCTATTAAACCCAGCGGCCGCGTGTCCATCTGCGATCGCTCCACTGATTTTTGTCAATCATTATCCGGTGACAAATTCGGACGCGGTTTCGCGGCCCGGTCTGTGAATTTTTATCGCGCCATTTTGCAAATGGACGCCTCTCGCGCACTAGCGCCTACCGGTTTTGGCGCTCCGCACCGAGAGTGTTTTGACGGAATATCCCGTGTCAATTTTATCGTCATAATTCGATTGCCGCGGATGCTGACCGGATTTTAATAATACGGGATACGAGAGCGATTTGTTTTATTCATGCGTGCGACGTTTTTTCATGAATAGTTCAGTTGATGTATGTAACACTGGGGGATGTGAACGCGTTTCGGGAATTAAAGTGGATATGGTTTTGAGTTGAAAAATCGAATAATTTTAATATTATTCTGCCCACCCGTATCGGGTGCTTTAATCTTTCACAAAAATCTGCATTTTGCGAATTTTGTGTCGGAAATGGTTTCACACATAGACGGACTGAAAGAGACCCAATTATTTAGGTCTTCTACTGGAGCTTACATTATTCAACTAGTCCAATGCAAATACTACTGAATCTACTACTACTACTGCATTCAAGTCTCATAATTTTATTACTCCCATAAACCCTCGCTTCATTCGTTTCTCATATCGGATGTTTTTTTAGAGTGATAGAACTTTAAATTGAAATGAAACAAATTTAAATCAAGATTGAAGCCAATTTTTTTTTATTTGAAAGATAATTTTATGACATTTATGTTTTCAAAATAATTTGCGGCATATGTCCACCACGACTAGCTCTGAGGAACCGCATTCGACCAGACCAATTTTGGACCACTTTTTCCAATAATTCAGGCCTATTTTATCAATAACACGAATTTGGTTGGCTTCCACAGCGTCTATTGCTTCTGGTGAATGACTTGACGTAACCCCAAAGAAATAATCCAGTGGAGTTATGTCGCATGATCTTGGAGGCCAATTAATTGGACCATTTCTCGAATAAGTTTTTTAATTTTTCCTTCAATAAATCAATTATGACGCAGTGGCAGCATGAGGTGTAGCACCCTCTTATTGGAAACCAAAACACTTCTGGGTCAATAGCATTCAAATTTTGAAACAAATAATCCTTGATCATCGATCTGTAACGGGCACCATTTACTGTAACATTAGCTCAAGCATCGATTTCAAAGAAATATGATGCCGATGATGCCTCCAGCGTGTAGAGCACCATACAGTGCATTTTTCAGGATGCAATGGAACCAGCAGAACTTCTTGAGGATTGTTTTCACTCCATATACGGTAATTTTGCTTGTTTACATAGCCGTTCAACAAGAAATGAGCTTCATCACTAAACACATTTTTACGTTGAAAAAGTGGATCAACTTCAAGGTGTTCTAGGGCCCAATCAGCAAAAAAACGACGCTTATTATGGTCAAGTGGCTTTAGTTCTTGAATCAGTTAGATCTTGTATGGGTGTAGACCAAGATCTTCACACAAAATTTTTCATGTAGTGGATGCACATTTCAATTTTTTTTATTTGGAAGATAATTTTATTACATTTATGTTTTAGAAATAATTTCCAGCATATGTCCATTACGACTAGCTCTGAGGAACCGCATTCGACCAGACCAATTTTGGACCACTTTTTCGAGTAATTCAGGCCTATTTCATCAATAACACGAATTTGGTTGGCTTCCAAAGCGTCTATTGTTTCTGGTTTATCAGCATAAACCAATGACTTGACACACCCCCAAAGAAAATAATCCAGAGGAGTTATGTCGCATGATCTTGGAAGCTAATTAATTGGACCATTTCTTAAAATAATGTTATCGCCAAATCATTCTTTCAATAAATTAATGGTTACGGTAGCACCATGAGGTGTAGCACCATCTTGTGTGAACCAAAATACTTCTGGGTCGATACCATTCAAATTTTGAAACAAATAACCATTGATCATCGATCTGTAACGAGTAACATTCACTGTAACATTAGCTCCAGCATCATTCTTAAAGAAATATGCCTAATCAGCAAACAAACGACGCTTACTATGGTCAAGTGGCTTTAGTTCTTATCAGTTGGATCTTGTATGGGTGTAGATCAAGATGTTTACGCAAAATTTTCCATGTGGTGGATGCACAGAGTCCAACTTTTCGTGAATGTCGACGAATAGACAAATCTGGATCATCATCAACACTATGACTTATAGCAGCGATATTTTCTTCTGTACGTACAGTTCTTTGTCTTGTTATTGTTGTTGCATCGAGTAGAGAAAATGTTGTCCGAAATCTATCGATAGTTCGACGAATAAGCTGCTCTGATGTACGATTATGTGAACCATAAATTTTACGAAGTGCTCTATAAGTTTGGCGAATAGAACACTGATTTTGAAAATAAATTTCAACAATTTGTAAACGTCGTTGCGGCGTGAGACTTTCCTTGATAATTTGTCAATGCTTATTGAACAGAAATGTCAAAAAACATGGATTCTACCTTCTGTCAAATCACAGTTACTCCTATCGAAATTTCTATCACTCAAAAAAACACCCGATATGAAAATCAAATGGTCAATTGCTATTTTAGTGATTTTGAAAATCAATTTCAACAATTTGTAAACTTTGTTGCGGCGTGAGTCTTTCCATGATAATTGTCAAGATTGTCAATGCTTATCGAACAGAAATGTCGAACCAACATGGCTTCTACCTTCTGTGAAATCACAGTTATATCTATAAAAATTTCTATCACTGTAAAAAAACACCTGATATTATCCCATTTCGCCAGCCTCGATTTATTAGAATTCTTATTTGCTATAAAAGACCAGAAATGTTTGGGATCATCCTTCAATTAATTTTCTGTGAGATTCACAAAGTTCTTAGAGTCAGTTTTAATTCTCCCCTTGACAATCCTCCGCAGTCGTGAAAAGCTGAGATAGTCTTGGATATTCGTGAAGGTTGTCCATTTACTTTGAAATTAATTTTTTCTTCAACATATCTTATGGTATCTGAGGAAAACCAAAGTGGATAACCCGACTTTGTGACCCTCTTGATGGGAGCATGACACTCCATCACTTTCTGAATTAATTCATATAATTTTTTCAAACATATGTCAATATTACTGTACCGGAATAAATGTATACTTCGATCGAAGCAACATATAAGTAGACTTCACCCAATTTGGAATAACCCATAACGCAAATTACCATTAACTCATTATAAATATCACCGAATATACTCTAGTTCCTCCAAATCATCCTTGTCATAATAGCCAGCGCTATATGCCCCCATACGCCGTCCAATCCAAGTCCAAAATCACGATATTATTCAAATGAGGATGAGATATAAGGAACCATAATCACAGGCGAAGTCACTTCAGTCTACGATTCGTGAATGGTAAACGGTCAGAAATGGGGATTCATAAAGCTCTTAAATGCGTTTAGATAACATCTAGATCCCTGGGGCGGTCACAATGACCATTTTCTATACACGAATTGTTATAACTCTCTTCTGGCAATCGCTTGCGAGACATCTAGAAAGATGTTAGGGCTGAGTAGAGGGGCCATTCACGAAATTGAATAAGAACGGGATGGAATGTTGGGTCCGATCGATGGTCGATGTAACTAATTTGTTGAAAAGTTTTTCCAATAACAATGGCGTTTCCTTGGCAGAAATGGATAGCTGAGGTCTAAGTAGTTTATTCGGAATGAAAATTGAAATATTTTTACCTCCCTCAGTTAATATTAGTTTTGTAGGTTTGATGATGTAGAAAATAATACATCGGCTAATAAGTTTCCAGTTTAATGAGGAAAACACAACTTTTTTGATTAAATTTGACTTAAAAGAAATTGTAGAAATTACTATGTTTTACAACCAATAAAAAAATATATTTTACACTTTTCTTGTGACTCGAGTTTCGGAAAATGAACTATCCCATCATCAGACAACTGAAGACCTAACAGTGGTACAGAGGTATTTAAACAAAAGTGATAAATATTTTGAATATTTCAATAGATTCTAACACCTAATAGTGGTACAGAGGTTTACAAGCGGAACGTGATAAAAACCCGGTTAAAAAAAATGATGGGATAGTTCATTTCCCGAAACTCGAGTCACAAGAAAATGTGTAAAATAATTTTTTTTATTCGTAGTAAAACATAGTAATTTCTACAATTTGTTTTAATTATTAAACTACCAAATAGTAACGGCTGAAACAATTCAGTATCTAAATTGGACTTTATTTGTCAACATAGTGTTCTTAAACACGATACAATAATTACAGCTCTTCTCTAACTTTTCGATATCTTTCATAGACTACGATTTATCTTTAGTCTCAAAATGGGCGTTTGTTTCGGCGTTCACCTCATTCAAGCAAAATTTCTTTCCGGTGAGTTCAGTTTTATCTTCTTGCCAACAGGTAAGAAAAAGTCATTGGAGGACAAATCTGGAAAAAAGGATGGATGCGAAAGAAACTCGAAAAGTAGTTTCTGCAATTTTACCACTGGTGACACAGTGTGAGCATTTTTCTCTGCATGTAACGCTGTTTATTCAGATCTTACCATTCTACTTTCATATTGGCACAGTGAGCATGGCTCTTCACCAAGTGACTACTCAGCAGTCTCCACAGTCTACCCCTAGAGGTAGATAGTGTGATAAGGATTACGCCATATCATCGCGCGAAGCAAGAACCCCTCCGAAGAGATGAACCCACCAGCTTTCAGTTTGGGCTCCGGCTCGAAAGCCAGAACCGTCTGACTGGTAGCAGCGAAGCACTATTCAACCTCTACTGGCTCTGAAGGTCAGTATCTGAGTTGGTTTGTGACGCAACTCACCCGCCGGAGGGAATTCTTATCCAAGCACCCCAATGCAGTCCCATGAACTAAGATAATCTCAAGATTGATGACTTCTATTGATCCTCGTACGAGCACCGTCATCACGACCTGTACGTCTTGTCCCACCGAACCCATGTGAGGTGATTTGATTGATCCTGGCGTCAAGCACTAATGGTTAAGCTATTTCGTCGAGATCTACAAACCCTAAATGGTTACGCATTGATCCAGGGCCAGTACAAGGCTAAACCCTGATTCATTTCATGAGAATATCCCGAACATGGGGGTTTGCGAACAGATAAATGAAATACCTCCCTAGTCCAGCATGCGAACTTTCAACCACTGCCCCCTCGAGTCCAACACCAATGAGGTGGCCAGGTGGTACACCCCCGCCGAGGTAACGCATTATGCTACATAATCATCTCGGCCATTACACAGAAAAATCCGGAGATTTACTGCAATAGGGTAGAGTACGCCAGTTTTAAGGGAGAAGCCCTGTGCTGCGACAGACTCCCTGTCACTTAGTTAATCAACCGACTCATCCCTCCATTTCACCAGAACGGCAAAACTAGGGCACCATTCGGAGATCTTCCACCATACAGGTCCAGTCACTGGCGCGAATGGCATCACATTAGGTACCAAGACTTAATCCTCCATTTCGCCCGTCCTAGTCCTGACAAGCGCCCCCAACTCGTCAAGATTTTATGCCTGGGGGGCGACTCATTTGATGCAGTTGGACCATACAGCGATCGATATTGATTGTCTTGAGCTTTTTAAGGTAGTATATATATATATATATATATATATAGATTGTACGTTTTTATAGCGTCCCCCGCCTTCCGATTCCAAGTTTCCAGTCTCTTCGGTCTTCTCAATCTCCTGGACGTAGATTACGTTCAGACATTCCTCTTTCTATTCCATCATCCATGTTTTCTTTAGCTTATCTTTTTTCCTCCTTCCTGGTGGCACCTACTTGTCATGTCAATACCATTTCTGTATTTTCTCTAAAATAGTTGTTGTCACTTCCATTATTTCTCTACTACGTTCATTCCTTATGTGTTCGAGTCTTGATTTGCTGGCAGATCTTCACCATTTCTAGTGCATGTAGTCGCCGTTTCAGGGTTCTGTTAATATGCCATGTTTCGCATCCATACAGGATTATGCTCAAGAATACTGTATTGTAGAGGTATTTTTGTTCACAAGATATGTTCAGTACTTAAGAGAGTGTCTAAAAACACAGGGAACTGGATGCAGCTGCATGGTGGTGTGAAGAAAAAATGACTGTCCATAAGTTCTTAGTGGGAATCCACGAAAATTATTCTGATTTCGATTGTAAAGAACAAAAATGTCGACTTGGCTTTATTCACCAATATAGGCAATGTAGGAGTCCACGAGAAAAAAGTTTGGGAATCACTGACATTAGTTGATAGAGAAAAGGACTCTATGTTGTGTAGACAACCCAAGTTAAACTTAAACGAGCAGAAGAAATTATTGACTGGAAAGTTCAGAATGCATTGTAAAATAAAAATATACATATCATAGCAGATAGGATCACGCAACTGATTCTATATGTTGGCGCAAGGTGGCGTGTGAGAAAAGAGTCAGAGAGAACAACTCTCCCTGTCTTCATCCCAATACTTTCTTCGCTCCTGTAGTTTGGTTTATTGATAAAAATAAGGTTACAAAGATCGTCAACATTCTAATATCCTAAAATATAGTCATTGTACAAACAAAAATGAAGAAGTCCATTGAGTGAAACATGTAATAAATACCTTCCAGGCATTTCAAACAATGACCCTTTGGTCGGGAATACTTCATTCATACACCTACAGATCATTATAATCTGGACGCATGATATCGTTAGACAGGAATGTTTTATTATGATGTATTCTCTGTTGCACTTCGTTATACTGCGGATTTAACTACCTAATCCTTATAATATCTATATCTAATAATATTGTTGGTCAGGATTATCCCATTGTAACATTCTGAGACACAGGGTTGTTATGTCAGTTATTCAATTGTGAATCGACATTTCATTTACTCTAAACATTCTGTATCCTCAATCAAACTTCCATTGTCAACAACCTCTAAATTCGAATGAATGGAGTGAAGATAAAAGCGTTTTCAAATATGAAATAATTGAAAATTACAATGAAATCAAAAAATAGATCGATGGATGGTCAATTTATGCTCCTAATAATTTCACCCAATAACAAACCCAACCGAGATATCTAGATTCTAAATCAAACCCGAGTGTTTCATGCCTCTGTATCCTTCTGTTCTAAAGTTAAAGTGTTTAAGGTAGCACCCAATCCTTATCCGCTCACAAAATTTTCTTTAGATACTTTCAATCTTAGGATCTACACAAAATTTCATACGAACATGGGTCTTGAGTCGATTGTGGAGCATTGGCATAGATCTTATATTTCACGTGGCTCCAAAGAAAAAGTCTAAAGTCAATTGTACACCTCTTCGAGAAATAACACGGCCAGGAAACTTCTTTGCGAAATTGCGATTTTTCGTTGTTTGTGTGACACGTAGCGCCTTCTCGTTGGAAATAAACGTCGTCCACATCAATAATTTCCAGTTTCAGCCCTAAAAAAAAATTAATCATATCCCAGTAGCGCAATCTATTCACCGTAATAGTTGCATCAGCTTCAGTTTCAAATAAATACTGTCCAATCATTCCGCCAGCTCAAAAACTGCAACAAATAGTGACCCGTTGAGGATAAAGAGACTTTTCAATAATCATTCTTGGATTCCTCCGCGGTGATTTTTCGATGAAAATGCGGATCATTTTGATGTATTTCTAGGTCCCAATCATCGAAGGTACCACGTTGCCGGTGATTGATCGGCTTGAGTTCTTGTATTAAATAAACTTTAAAAGCCATAAGACCTAAGTCTTTATGCAAAATACGCTGTAATGTCGTTTGTGGAATGCCTAATTCCAAAGATCGTTGAATCTTTGTATATTTATTTCCCTTACTATTCTGTTCAACCGATCTTTCACGCAGTGTGAATTTCCCACAAAATAGAAAACTGCTTACGTGGTTCCAATTCCGAAAATGAGCGATAAACATAATATTGAAAATTAAAGGCCCATAAGCAAATTAAGTGTTTTAAGTAAAATCCTCGAGTTATTCGTTCGTGATGGGATCATGAATGCAGTAAGGTCTCTCATTATTCCTGAACAATATGGATTTTGTTCCTAAAAGATCAATTGTGTCCAATCTGGTCTTATATCTTATGTTCTTTAATCAATGGATAGTCAAATGGAGGTTGATTCTGTATACACCGATTTTTCGAAGGCCTTCGATGAGGTTGATCATAACATCTTGATGAAAAAATTGTCTGAGGTAGATGTGCATGGAGATTTATTACGTTGTTTATCTTCAATTTGAGATTTATTACGTTGTTTATCTTCATATCTCAATAAGAGATCTCAAATTTTTGCCGTTAACGGATATTTTTCATCATATTTCTATGGGACTTCGGGGGTGCCTCAGGAGTCTCTCCTTTGGCCTCTTTTATCTATAATTTATATTGATGATATAATTGTTAGTAAATTTTCGATATTTGCGGCTAATGTGAAGATCTTTTCCCGTATAGCTGACGCTTTGGACTACATTAACTTCTAACAAGACTCAAATGCATTCAATAACTTCTGCATAGAAAATAAACTATATATCAACTTTAATAAGTGTAACTGCATAACATGCAATCGGAAACTAAAGATTAATCATTTTGACTACTATTTGGGTAACAGTCGTTTACAGTGTCGGCATGAAGTGAGGGATCTGGGTGTAATATTTCATACAAAAATGTTGTTTGATTCAGACATCGATTATGTGGTGACCAAAAGTAGCCAGAAGCTGGGATTTAAGATAATGTAAAGATTTCACTTCTACTAAGATCTTAAAGGCTCTATATTTTGCCTTCATTTACAGTAGGTTATCTTATCGGTTGATTGGTCGCCACAATATGAGGTCTACAAGCACAGATTGAAGATGATGCAGAATAAATTTCTGAGATATTCAGATTATAAAGTTACAGGTAATTACAATTTCAGCGAGTATGAATGGCCTTGGAAAAAATTATGGGTTCGACTCATTGTAAAACTTTAGGGAACATAGCGATGCAATGTTTTTCTATAAATTGTTGAATGCTTACGTTGACTCTCCAGCTTTGCTGTGCTATGTGAGCATTTATGTTCAATCTAGACCGTTAAGGGGTTACAATTTCATGGCGAGTATGACTGCCCTTAGAAAAAATTATGGGTTCGTCTCACTGGAAAACTGTAGGGAATATAGCGATGTTATGTTTTTGTATAAATTGTTGAATGGTTGACTCTCCAGCTTTGCTGTCCTCCGTGAGCCTACCTTATGTTCAATCTAGACCGTTAGGAGGTTATGCTGAGGTTACGTTTCATAGAACAAATTTGAAAGACCACTCACCGGTCAACAGAACCATGAAAGTATATAATTCTAAGTATAAGGACAATGATATATTTTTCGCGCCAATTGGTTCATTCAAGAGAAAAATTAAGCTGTTACATTAAGATTTTATATTTTGTTAAGTTTCTTACTGATTATAAGTTTGATTTTCTTAAATTTGTGGGATGTGTAGATTTGCGGTTGACCTGATTTGACCAATAAATAAATTAACTGGGAATCCACATACCTGGGTTTTCGTAAATAGTACAGTCTATAGGAGCAAAATTTTCAATTGTTCTTGAACACTGCACACATTTTTTACATCACTAACTTGTCCCAATAGCTCAAATTTTTCCACCTTTTTCTCTATTGTCGGCCGAGAAGTTGCTTCTCGACGACCCAAAAGTGCTTTAGTTCTGCTAACTGTGACTGCATATATTTCACCATTTTTATAGTGAATTCTAACAATTTCAATGCGTCGTTGAAGCGTGTATCTTTCCATTTTTAGTATTGGAGTGGTTTTACTTGTCAAATGTTAAAAGATGACGGCTTCCCAGATAGCGTGCTTTTTAAAATGAAATCTCGGAAAACCCATTATTTTGGCCTATTTCAGGTACTATTTTGACACTGTAGTATAAGAAAATTCAGAAAAACGTCTAAGGCTGCCATTGATTTTAATGTATTATGGGGACACTAAAGCTCTTTACTTCAAGTGCTTCCATGTGAATATTTCAATAGATCCATCAGCGAATTATACTTCGGTTCGATTAATCACTCATCAGATCTGCCTTAACACAGAAAACTTCATTTGCTGACCACCCCTAATCTGTTTGAGAATATCACTTATTCAAACCACCCTGCCTCCCCCAGCTGCACCTAGCGTCACCTATAGCCGGTCATCCGATAATTGAGTTGTCTAATAATGTATCTATCAGGAGTGATTGTGTTAAACACAAAAGCTCGATAATAAATTATCGGGGGCACGCCGAGCTAGCTACTCCTCGGAGACGGTCCAGGCCGGTCTTCTCGTCCAACCGGAGGCAGCTGATGCCCGATGAGTCAGGCAGATAACCGCCAGACAAAGCCCCAAATGGCCAGTGGTCAGCCTGAAAGACGTCCTGCGGTCTCTGTAATCGATCTTGTTGTGACTTCGCATCTGGTGTGTCCGACGGTCCGCGTGAGGCTCCGCCCGTGAACAGAGGCGGCTCGTCGAGCAGTTTTTTAGGATGGATTAGAAAAGGGGTGAGGAGTTGGTACTTTTTGGATCATTGAAAGCATTGATAATAATTCTTAACGTAAAGACTGCCAAAATTGTATTCAGGTTATGTAAAGAATGGGCCAGCTAGAGTTTGCACTTTGAAGTAGTGGTTATTTCGGGTCTGGCAAAACTTCTGTCACTTGTGTATAGACAGAAAGTTAGCTCAATATTTGAAATTAACGAAATGGGTCAATTTACGCTTGAACAAAACTGGGAAATATAAAAAACTTATTAGGAGTACAAATAAGTTTCCGCCGTTTTATTGTAGATGGCGCGGCACGGAGTTTCGGTTAGCTTTCGCAGATGATAACCAGCTTAAAAAATAGTTTGGAAATTCAAGAACAACATAACCTATTAATTTCATTGATTTTATATTGGTAAAATATAATTTTTATAAGTTGAAAATGTCAAAATTTGAGCCAAGTAAGCGTCATTTGCGGGAAATATTAGTTTACTTCTTTAATTTAAAGAAATCTGCTGCTGAGGCGCATCAATTGCTCGTAGAAGCATATGGTGAGGGTGCTTTGAGTGAGAGAACGTGCCGAGAGTGGTTTCAAAAGCTTAAAAACGGTGATTCCGACGTAGAAGACAAAGATCGCAGTGGAAGGCCAAAAATTTACGAGGATGCAGAATTGGAGGAATTATTGGAGGAAGATTCATTTCAAACACAAAAAGAACTTGCTCTAACATTAGAAGTTACTCAGCAAGCAGTCTCACATCGTTTAAAATCATTAGGAATGATTCATAAACAAGGAAATTGGGTTACGAATTAAAGCCGAGAGATATTGAACAATGCTCGTCCACATGTTGCGGCTCCCGTGAAAAAGTACTTGGAAACACTTGATTGGGAAGTGTTACCTCACCCGCCGTATTCACCAGACATTGCACCAACCGATTATCACCTGTTCCAGTCCATGGCACATGCTCTGACGGCGCAGCGGTTCACATCTTATGAGGATACCAAAAATTGGGTTGATTCGGGGATAGCCTCAAAAGACAAGGAGTTCTTCAGACGTGGGATTCGAATGCTGCCTGAGAGATGGGAAAAAGTGGTTGCAAGTGATGGGCAATATTTTAAATAAATTTATATTACCGTTCTTCTATAATAAATATTTAATTTGTGTTAAAAAACAGCGGAAACTTATTTGTACTCCTAATGTATTAATAGAGATGAAATACCTCTACCCCAATTTGTAGATCAATTTGTTCATGAAAACTGGATCGTTATTCGATAAAACAACCCGTTCACGTTCTGTTCAGTGAGCACAACTGAAAACATTGGTACTATAGCCCAGAATAGGACTGAACATTCATCAAAATTAACTCGTTATCGTGCTCAAGAACTGAACATTTCTCGCACTTCTCCGAGGAAAATTTTGTATAAATACCAAGTATGAAGGCTTACAAAGTTCAAATAGTGTAAGAAGTGCAGCCTTGTTGCCATCCGATGCTTTTCCACTTCGTTGAATGGGCTAATAATCGCATTTTCTCCGAAAAATCATCTTCAGCGTGAAGCTCATTTTCATCTCGGAAGACTATTTTTTTTGTCAGCATCTGTTGAGGATAAGTGTTACGCTAACCATAGAGAAACATTGATGCCTTGAAACACGAAATCAAAGTTGCCATTTATGAGATTGAGCCCCAGAGAATCGACAATGTACTGAAAAATTTGGTTGATCGGATAGAGTACTGTAGCCAACCGTCATTTGAATGATATTGTAAAGAGTCTTTCAATAGAAACGCTCCATTTTTAAATTGATATTACTCACGCAAGGCAGTCATGTTTTATTTATGACACTGAGAGTTGTATTTGTCAATGTCTACCATTCAATCATGGAAGAGTCCATGCTCCAACAACGTTTACAAATAATCCAAATTCATGATAAAAAATTGCGATCTGTTACTCTAACTTTACGTGCTTTGACTCCAAGTTTTGGTCGTTATAATCGTCCAAATAAAAGAACAGTTGAACGTTTAGTGAAGAAATTTGAAACAAATTTTACACTGATGTTACAGTGTCAGCGAGACAAAGAAATGCAAGAAGTGAAGAGAATATTGCTGCCGTACGTGAAAGTGTTCGTGCAGACCTGAATTTATCGTTTTCTCGGCGTTCACAAGAACTAGGCATCTTCCAGACGTTTTTGGGTCGTTTTTACGAAAAGACCTTGGTTTACATCCATATAAAATTGTTCTAACCCAAGAACTCCAACCACTTGTCATACTACCAATGACACCATGACTTTTTTGAAAACAACATCCGGTGATTCAATTATTTCAAAAAATGGACCGATTAAATTATAATAAAATTATCCGCCTCGTTTCTGCGATTTCACTCCATTGGACTTTTTTCTTTGGGGTTACAATAAGTCATTGGTTTACAGCAATCATTCAGCAAATTAAGATGATTCACAGATTAATTGTAATTTTAATTGCTAACATACGACCTGATGATTTGTGTAAGAGTCATGGAAAATTGGGTTCAACGACTTCATTCCTGCCAGCGTTTCTGTAGTGGACATTTAACTGATGTTTTGTTTCGTAACTAATGGTATCCATTGTACTCTATAACAGAATGGAAACTTCATTAATTTTTAAATAAATAATGTGTTTTATTCACTAAACAAAATGGGGCGCTGTTAATGAAAGACCCTTTATTTCATTCGTAAATGTCGATGTTCAACCTTTCTAATAAACCCACAACTTTGAAGAAATATTCATCAGTTATTTATTTATAGCCGATCAAAAATACAAATTTTAAATGGCCCACTCCTTATATAGGTACAATAAAATCAAAGGATATTTTCTGAAGTATAGGTTTTCGATAAATTAAGCAGATCCAGCAGAAATGAATTATTGATAATTTTACTTAGATCTTAATTCTAAAAAATAAGGTAAAAATGTAATCAATAGAGGAAAATTTCTGACAAATATATTAATTAGAAAAATACTTCTTGCAGTTGATATCACAGTTTTTGTGAAACTGGCAAAAACCACATTCGCGTTGATAAATCACCACAGCTTTGCATCTACTGTACAGGGACAAAATGTGGTTGTAATAGAAATTTGTGATACCTTGAGTTCGAGAATGTTATGTTCACCCATATATGCAATGAGTTTTGTTTGACATATGTCCCATATATCTTCAATAGAATTTAGGCCCGGAAATGTACTGGCTGTGGGAAAACTTCGATTCCTCATATTTATTAAACCAATTCTTCACGATACTTTTAATAATCGAGTCATGTCTTTTTCTAGAGCCATCTACTTCCAGAAGTAGCACTTGTGAATGCATCTTCTTCTTCTGTTTTTTATTCTGTATCTTGCCCTAAATAATTATCTGCAATAAAGTGTTTCTCTCCCCCATCATCACATGAGCTAGATATTGCAATAATCAAATCTAAATCTTGTTTAACATTTTTTTTCTATCTTCTTCAAGCTCCTCAGCGTTCGATACTTCATCTATTTGCTTTAACTTTGAATCTTTTTCATTTCCTATATCCCCATATTTCATATTCCTTTAGGCGGTTACTAATGTTTTGCTTCTATGTCTACGCTCCTATCATTAATAGTATTTTTTCATTCTATAGTAATAGAAAGTTCTACAAATGAAAACTGTGTAACAGTGTAACAGTGTGGATAGCTCAGCGGGAGAGCATCGGACTCGTGACCGGGAGGTCCAGGGTTCGAATCCTATTCAGGTAGAAAAGAAATTTTCTAGTTGGACGGGTATCTGCCACCATTTCACTGTTGGGTCAAAAATTAACAGTGCTGTGACCTAAAGTGGCGCAAGATCGCAGTAACAAAGCCTACACAGAACACAACTGAACTCCTAACTCGTACAAGCTGAAAAAGCTTCTGAGGGATCTTCACAGAAGATCTAGGAGTATCAGGATAATAATAATAATAATAATAATAATAATAATAATACATCTCTGTATAACAATTCTATACTCAAACAAGTAGTACAACTTCCTATTACCATAGCTTATTGAATAAGAAAACCATATAGTACCTGGCAGCTTTCTGTGATTTTTGTGACGAACATAGAATATCTTGGATTATAGAGTTGGTTTCAAACAAGGATGACAAAAAATCTGTAGGTAAGTTGTATTTGTTGATTGATTTAATTTTTTTAAATGTAAAGTTTGACTGATGAAGACCTGACTGGAATTCTAATTGATTTTTGAACATATGATACATGTTTTGAGTGATGTTTGAAGTAACTTATTTAAATATTTAAATGTATTAATTATTTTAAATAAATTATATTCTCTGAAAATTTCTTAAATTATGTTTTGTAATTTTGAAAAGGAATTAGATTTAATAATTGTGAGATCAGAAACAAAATTTTGTCTCATTCAAATATTTATTTAATTTATTTTAATTGACTATTTATATTTGTTGGTTTATTTATTCCATTGGATATTGTATATTGAGTTTTCATTTTATACGGCTATTAAATATAAGATGTGCTTATAAGACATTACTTCAATTCTAAAAATTTTGAATAAATATTTTTGAAATTAAAATTTTAGGATACTAACAGATTAAATCTGTTTTGATATTAAAATTTTGTAATATTCCTTACATCAAGTAAAAAACCTAATTTTATTTTATTTTTATACCATAGCTTATATACCTTAATAATGATATTTGTTACAGATCAGCCGAATTAATTCATATGTCTAAGTTCCTAACCAGTAAAGCAACATCGGGACCTTGGGATGCAATCAGTAATCTCAACCACAAAATACCACATTTTATAGAATATATTTTTTTGGGTTCTCATTATTTTAATTAACAATTGTTTACAAGTATTGATATTCCTTCAGTCTTTCTTCTATCTGTTCTGTAATCCATAAATTCTCCTCTTGTTGTTGTTATTTGGTTATGGTTATAAATTTAGTTTTCCTTTATGTTCTTCGCTGTTTTTTCCTGATCTAAGTTCTGCTAATGATACTGCGATGCAACTCTTATATTATTGACGGGTCTGCGTTAACTTCTACTCCAGCTATTATTTTCTGTGTTGCTTTCTGAATTGGGTTCTCAGAGTACAAATTGAATATAGTACTGATGTTAATAGGCACCCTTGTCTTACGCCTCCTTCTATATGTTCTTCTTTAAAAGTTTGTTTCTAATTTATCATTAGAATGAAGTAAAGATGAACTATTATCTGGATATCCTTACTATCCACATATTCACCTTGACAAGCTATATTAGGTTGCTATGGCTAGAAATTTGTTATAGTCTAAAAAGCAAACAAATACCCGTAGGTAGACATCCATACCTTTGAACCAACACATTAAAGCCAAATACTGCTTCTATTTTCCCATTGCATTCCTGCAACTGGAAATCGTCAAAATATAAGTCTATCTCCTAAATATTCTTCGATTGCATTCTTTTGCAGAAGGTATTTTGGTCAATGTAAGTCCACTAATACATCTATTCCTTCTTTTATTATAGATTTGATTAATTCAGCCTCTGACCATATCTCATTGTTTTCCGTCATCCTGATAGCATATTTAACTTTACACGTTGTTATAACTGGACGGATCTGAATATTATCCTCGACTTCCTCTGCTTCCGGCCTCTAAACTTCAAATGTATGTAGTCTTACCATCTTTCGAGCTTTTTCTTTATGTCAGCAATTATTTGACACTGGGACAATATTGCATCTAGTTTTTGAACCAACTACTTCTTTCAGCATTTTTTTGTGAATAAAATAGTTATTTTTCTTCTGTTATTCTTTTGCAATTTGTGCATTATATTTTTGAAGCCTAAAGTGGAATATCAATATCATGAATGAGACAAATATCAAGGTTTCGAAAATATGTACATTACGAGTTTATTTCAGAAATTCATTCCAAATTATAAATAATAAAGGAAGCTATGTTAAAAAAAATAATAAAATAAATATCGATAGTCCAACCAATAAAACAATTTTTTCCAAATATTTTCATGTTTAACTGCTTTCCCCCAATATTTTGTCTATATATTTGCTATTTGTATGAAATTGACGAATACCTAATAAACAATAATATAATTAAATTGTACCTCCTGAATGGAAGGCTCATTAACTGGATCTAATATTTCTGAGTATTTCGATTATTCTATAATTAGATCTAGGTTAAATTGAAGTATTTCTGGGTGTAAATAATAAACCATTGTCTGAAATCTTGCAGGGTATTTTTCCAACACGTTTAACTCCATTGACCCCGACTCTATTCTCAATTGAAAACGGTAAGTCGGAAGGAAGACTAGTGCATTTTAAAATTTCGTATCTGAGAGGTGTTATAAAATGGCATGAAAGTATACAAATTCTCAACTACTAGCGAATAATGACGTGGAAGGATCAGATATTTCTGAAGAAAGTAATGGAATTCGATATTTGGGTTTCTGAATCGACTATCAAACTTTGCAACTTAACTATTATTCCACTATTCTAGCCTATTTCTTTCAAGGCTCAATATGATTTAAGAATGCTTTATTGAAATCTAATTACAAACTTTGAAGATCAAAACAGATTTAATCTGTTAGTCTTCTACAATTTTAATTTCAAAAAATTAAAAAAGAAATCTTTTAGAATTAAATTAATGTCCAATAATAAGCAGTGCTTTTATTTAATAGACGTATAAAAATCGAAATTCCCTATACAATATCAATTGGAATAAAGAAACCCAAAAAATAAATTATTAATTAAAATTAAAAATAAGTAATATCGAATGTTTCGTTCCATACGCACCTGAACTCGTCAGAAAGGCACGTAGTACGAATGTTTTGCCTTTGACAAACATTTGAAAACATGTTCAGTTAATTAGTTTCAATTTTAATTGATAATTTATTTTTTAAGTTTTTTTATTCCATTTGATATTGTATAGGGAATTTTGATTTTTATACCTCTATTAAATATGAGGAGTAATTATTATTAGACATTAATTTAATTCTAAAAGGTTTTTTTGAAAAATTTTTCAAAATTAAAATTGTAGAAGACTAACAGATTTAAGCTGTTTTGATATTCAAAGTTCGTAATTATCCTTCTATCAAGTAAAAAACCGCATCTTATTATGAAATCTAATTATCATATGAATTCGATACCTAAACAATTTCTAGAGGTGGTATGAACTGAGGCTAATTTTTGAACCTACCAAACATCATATATAAAAAACACAATAGGTTAAAGTACGAGGAAGCTTATATGTTACCTTGAATTTGCTGTCCCAATTCCATAATAATCATAAAAATATATCATACATACCGTCAAGAAAGTACCAGATATCGAGTATTTGTTTTTAGAGGATTTGTCATAATTCTTCTCGCTCTGATGTTACTGTCCTCAATTTTTACGCAGAGTTTGAGCGCCATCTGTCATTTCTTCTGTTCACAGTGCTCAGTTAGACATCTTCAAGTGTGTTTTGCGATTTTGATGAGAATATCAAACAAGAATCTGTCATAAATTGTGCATCGCAAATGAAATTTTGAGTGCGAAATATTGCAAATTCTACATAATGCTTTCGAGGAATTCATTTTATCAGAAATATATCTATTGGAATTGATCAGTATGGTTGGGCTTTCAAGTTTCTTTATGAATGGAAAAATGGAACGATTTCCAAAAGTATTTTGTTGAAAATACATACTGACATTATTTAATAACTTATTAATCGTTGACCCTATAAAAAGTCTTTCATGCTCTAGCCAATTCTAGACATTTATATAGATACAAGCTCAATCGGTCTACTGTAAAATACTGCGCTTTCATTAGTAAATAACGTTAAATGATTCATTACACCAGAATTATTCGATAACTCAAATAATATAGATTAATATAGAAAAAGTGTGATGTATTTTGGTCCCACAAGAGATAAAACGCCAAAACAGAAAAAAAGTCTTAACGTATTCGACAGATACTAAGATATTCAAAGAAGGCATGTATTCAAATAAAAGTAATGCTTAAACTGATATGTACTTCAGCCTATTACTGGAGAAATAAATAACCGTTAATTATCAGAATATTGTTAGAAGAATAAAACGTATTTCAAAAACTTTTTTGAATCAAATACATGAGTGTTGAGCATCATTCAAAACAACACGAATTCTTGAAAATCATCGAAAGAAAAGATATCCCCAAAGTAATCCCTTGAACAAACACTTGTTCAATGTACAGCCTGCGTAATTCGAAATATGACCAGCAAGTAAATCCCCAGTTATAAAGTTTTCATCCCTAATAATAACCACATCTACGCCCCTGGTCAATCTGCACATCCTTGTCACTAACTGATAAGTACCAAGACAAGAGCGTTTGGTTAAACCCCAACCACCTAACCGGTATTCCAACATTTCATGTGCTCTGCCAAAAGGGCATTATGTAATACATCTCCTTTTATGGACAATAATCTTGGGGTGACATACCGGTAAGCTATTTGTGACGAAAACAAAACGCCCCTTACCAGTTCTGCCACCCACAGAGTTGATACTTCATGTGTCAGTCCGGTAATCAGAGAGAATAATGGGCGATTGTGTTGGCTATCTTGGCGCATCTGTGGTCTGGTCTATCACATGGTGGCGGTTCATAAATACCTTACTACTCGACAGGAGGAGTAATCAATGGAATGTGTCAAATTGGATGGATGAGTTTAGGTCAATTGCAGTGGTTTTGAAGTGGTTGTACCGGATGAGATAATCCAGATATTGTTCTTTGAATCAGAACAGATGTCTTATGGAATAATCCATTCAATAAACAACTGAAATTAGAAAAGTGTTAAATTGTTATATAAGCTTATATAGAAGTTGCAGAAAAGCGCGCAACAAAAAAAATTTACAAGATTCTGATTTGTTAACGCAATGTCTTTAGTACCTACAAGTATTTCAGATTTCATCGACGTAAATGAAAAATTTCAACCATGGGAATGGATTCAAAAGCTAACCAAAATATTCATTTTAATATTCTAGTGGCATGGAGTAATCGTTATACTGAAAAGTGAATGGGTTATAATTTTGAGAAAACTAAATCTTAAAATTATTTAATTATGAGGGAAAATAATGAACATTGAATGTAGAGTCTTTATTTTAGGGTTGTTATTGAATTAACGGCCAGTTTCATAAACAACATCAAAAGGCTCCTTTATGATAAAGTCCCTTTATGAAAAAGGATCCTTTAAATGGGAGCATCAGTTTCATAAACGCACATCGACCGTCCATTACTTAAAGCTTCCTTTAATTCGCCAGTCATATGTTTCCGACTGTTGGCTATCCTGAGAACTAGTGATTTTACGATGGCTATCCTGAGAACTAGTGATTTTACGAATGTATTTGGTGATATTCTGTAAAAATTGTGAGTTATGCGTTGGAACTTGTAAAAAGAAAAAGAGAAGAAGCATAAATCGATCTTTGCATAAACATGGTTATGTGCAGAAGACAGTATATTGAAATTTATATCATTATTACGTGCGAATTGTTATATTTTATTACGTGGGTTATATGAATGTATATGGAAGAAGAGAGAAAAAAGTATTACTTTAAAACCTGAGGAGGAACTATGCCTCTTGGAATTGATTGAAAAAGAGAATTTTAATATTATAGGATAAAGTCTGGCAGAGAATAGAAACTACTTTCAATGCAACAGTTCTCCATTGGAGAAATGGGGACCAGCTCAAATCCAAATATGACAATATAAAAATTAAAACTAGAAGGTGGTAGCTGCTCAACGCAGTCATATTGACTGGTGGTGAGGCTCCATTGAAATTTAGGGAGCCAATTTCCAAACAGTTGTGCCCAACTGTTACGAACCCACTTGCCGAAACGAAAGAGATGTATTATAAAAAAAAACAGCTCTAGTAGAGCTCAGATAGTGGCTATCAAGAAAGGGAATAGAAGAAAAGAAGAGGAGCATTCAAAGCTTAAAATATTAGATTTGCAAATTATGGAGATGAAGAGCAAATTAAATAATAATAATTAAATCTTTTTTATTTTGAATGCACTTTCTGGAAAAAGCGGTATTAGAATTCTATCAGCATTGCTGCAGACTATGAAGTTCCCTCAAATTTGAATTAAAAACCGAAATTTCAATAACACATAATATTTTTATTTCTTTATTCTCACTTGAAACTTTTTCAGATGTTACCTAAAGTAAAACAGTGAATCAGAAATACAAACATAGAAGCCTATCTAAATACATACCTTGTAAAATCTTATAAAAATTATATGAAATCTTGTCATGTTGAAGATACAAACTGAATATGAAGAATAGTTCCACAAGTGACAAGCAAATTTATTTTCAATTATCACACAAATATAAATTTTAAATTAGCAAAATATTTATTAATAATAGACTCTCGCTTGACGAGCTGCATTAACATTAGTTGAATTTGTTTGAAAGTCCTTGTCCTCTTGCAATCATTCATTTGGAAATATTTCGTTCATATCTACATATTGTGCAAAACAGCGGTAGCGACAATAATTGCCCTTATGGTCGTTAACTTAACACTCATTCCTTTAGAAAGTATAGGAAAATGACGCTTCCAAACTCCATAATTTCTCTCCACCACATTTCTAGTTCGTATATTTGACTGCTTATATAAATTTTCAGCTGCAGTTATAGCTGCCGGTAACTTTGTCATAAGATAAGTTTGCAAACTATAACCACTACCACCAAGTAACAAATACCGTCCTAATTTACCACTCTCGGATTGTCTCTTCAAGACACTGTTATTAAAGATGGTTTGATCATATATTTCCAGTTCCATATCAATGTCAAAAGTAGTTGGTTCATCGGTTCAATTAATGATTTGGTATACATAAAATTATATCAACAAAATAATAAATCGAAATTTGTTTACCTGTAAAATGGGAAGTACAATTGATCTGCAATTTGTTTGAAGCAAAGATTAAACAGTTGGTTTTGTCAGGTAAAAACGATAGAAGAAATCTAGATCATCTAACGTGAAAAAATGTCTCTCCTGTAAATTTTTGGTCTTCTCAAAATTATTTCTTCATCATTTGATGAAGAAGTAGAACTAAAATCAGCATTCAACATTTGGTGCAACATATTTCGTAGTACGCTAAAATTAAATAAAATGGGATGTGACAGAACAAGGTTATGTCCACTGTTTTCGTGTTTATCGAGCACCTGCGCAGTGTCGAGCTTCTCGTTAAAGGATCCTTTTCCAGCCGTAAAGGGCCGAATTTCTCACTTTAAGATAAAGGACGCTTTTAACCTCAAAATTTGTTTATGAAACACGTTTTATCATTAAAGGAGACTTTTGACGTGACAACGTCTTTTATAAATTGGTTTGCCGGGTGACACTTCAAGAAACTGCGTTACGCTCCGCTCACGTTATGCGCTCACAATGAGAGCGAGTGAGAGGCACGCGTCCCTTCCACTCGGGCATGGTTAGCCCGCCTAAGAGCGAGAGAGACAGACATAAAAAGTGAAAGGCACGCGTCCCTTCCACTCGAGCACAGTTAGCCCGCCTAAGAGCAAGAGAGACAGAGCGAGAGAGAGAGAGAGAGAGTGAGAGAGATAGGCATACACACCGGTTCATGTCTTGCGCTTCTATTTCGCTTAGGCGCCTGCATACAAGTTTACACGTTGCCAGTTAATTGTAAAACGATTGTGTAGTGATAATGTGAAGGTAGTTTCGTCCATCGCAACAATTCAAACAGCAAAGGTAAATAATTTCAGACTGATAATATAACATGATGAAATAAATGACTAAGACATAAGTGAATAGGTTATGTTGTAGTAATCACAATGTTGTGGTAGTTTTCAATCAAAAAAGTAGTAGAAATCGTTTCTCAACCAATAATAATTTGTTTAACTTGAAAAAATGAGCGCGACTTGCTATGTAAAAAATTGAAATAACAATGTTTAACCTCCAACCTGTCAAATCGAAACTTTCAAACATTCAAACCGAGACGACTAATCACTGCGCAAGGTCGTAAGCGCGCGATTTACAAATTCAAAGATCAAATGTGAATTAGTTTTCTCCTTTTAGAAAATACACTTTGAATTAAAATCGATTGATATTAACAATTAATGTGATTTAAATAAATGTTCTAACTTTTAAATTTAGTTTTTATATTTATAACAATGTAAAACAAGTTAAATTTATTAATAACTTATAACAACTGATTGATAAATAAAATTTTGTTAATATGAAATTCAGTGCGAGATTCTTTGTATAAATTAATGTTTTAAATATAATTCTTTGTATAAATAAATGTTTTAAATTGTTACTATTATTTCATCCTTCTTCCTACTATACGAATGAATATTCACATTAAAATTATTTTACCACTCAAAGTCGTTGTCACGTAAAACTTTCGCCCGTATACCGACCTTACAGGCAACAAATTTTTTGGGAAAAAGGAGGCTTTAATTTCGTTTCTGGAACCGGCCGTTAGTGAATGACAAAAACTTTGTTAATTTCAGTGAAACATTTCTTGTTTACTCACTTCACACCTTTGGAACGATCATCAAATTACTCTAACTTAAATGAATAATATAATAATTAATTGAAACGAAAGAAATAAAAACAATATGTACATACAATTATGTAAAACCTAGGTTCACTCTTAACCGGTACCACTGAGTATTGAAAAATATATTGAATATCGACGTCAGTATTGAAAATAATAATAATTAGACCGTGATGAACTGCATCTACATAGGTCAAACAAACTCACAGAACAAAAAAACCATTTTTTCCAAATGATATCACAAGCATTAGTGGACTCTCCTATTAATTCCCTGGTAGCCCAAATATGCCGAAATAATCTTGAATACACAATCCGCATACATTCTCAGTTATAATATCACAAGAGCTCGAGTGGCGAAATACGTCGAGTGAAGGGGTTCTTATAATCTGTGCTTACTGTCTGTGCTTGGGTTGGTATTCGTTACGATTATATAGCGAATAATATTTCGAATTTTTTATTGATTTATATTAATATTGCATTTCGAAAAATTCGATGAAATTTCTTTGAGCTCGACTTTTATTTTATTTGGCGAACGTCCAAGAACGTTACTATGAAAATGATCACAATATGGCTGGAGGCGAAACACCAAAACGACTATACCACGTCGTCAAGGGTATATTCACTTATTAATACACCGTAACTATAGGGAATTCGTGGATTTTATTGGTTCTTTAAAACATGAGTTATATAATCCTATGAAATATATCGCCTGAAGGTATACATTTTTTTAAGATATTTTCTGCTGTTTTATAGAGCCGGCAGTCAATTTTCAGTTATCATTAAAATACATCCAGTAATGTCATTCACGATGAAAAGCGAGTCATAGTATCAATTCTTCCGACCTTAGCATTACTAGATTTAATAATTCACATGAATTCTTGACATAGCTCAAACACTCATATGCAGTTTCCATTACACCAATAAACTACTTCGGGAACTCATCAGCCATCAATCTAGAAATGGTTAAATACCTGAAGAGCAAAAGTCTCATCAGTGACAGACATATGGTTTTTGTAAACAACGATCAACAGGTGACCTCCTTAGCTATATGACGCAAGTGTGGATAAAGGCTTTTCAGAGCTATGGATGATTTAGATCAGTTGCTCTGGACATATCCAAGACTTTCGATCGTATCTAGCATAAGGCTCTTCTGAATAAACTATCTTTATAGGGTTTTCCTGGGAGTATAAGCGATTGGATGAAGAGGTTCCTCACCAACATGAACACTCATAAGGTTGTGGATGCTGTCGATATTCGTGATTTCAACGTGCGAGCTGGAGTACCCCAAGGTTCAATTTTATCGCTCACCCTCTTCCTGATTCACATAAACGATCTTCTTAGTACGACCAAGAACCACATTGTGAGCTTCGCGGATGATTGATCCCTTTCACCAGTGACAAACCTTTGAGCAATCAATTCAATGCTTGGAAGACACAAACAACAACTTTTTCTCGAAAAACTCAGTTCGTAACTTCTGACTTTATGATGGAAAACCTGGTGTTTCAGCCAAGTGAACCCATGAATCTTCTTGGCGTGACTATCAACTCTTTTATCTATTGGGGAGAACATGTGCCTGACATTGTGAAGTTTGCTGTAAATAAGCTGGTATATTTATTCAAGGTAGGAAATATTTATCTCTCTAGTGACCACGACTCGAATACTGCTTTCATGTTTGGAGCTCAGCTCCCAAACATTCGTTACGACTTTTGGATTGTATCCAGAAAAGAGCAGTACGACTGATTGACTGCTCAACTATAACAGTCATTTTGCAGTCGTTGTAATATACAAGAACACCAAGAATGGGTCAATACTGAGAAAAGCAACTTCTTTGCTCATAGCAAGCAGCAATGGTGAATACACTTCAGAATGAACAACTTAACATGTTTTTGTTTCTTTTCTTGAATGAATTAACAAAGGACAAGCAATTGTGCACCCACCCAATATAAAAAACGAAAATTAGAGTTACATTTATTACCAGTTTAAGCTTCATTGTTAAAATGTATACTTGAGTATCTTTGCTTCAATCTTGAAAATGAAGTGTATATATTTCGAAGTAATATTATAGCTTCAAGAAGTTAACTGCTGTGCGCTTTTTCTTTTTTTTTCTAGAAATTAATGAAAATATGATTTATGGGATTCGATAGAAATCCGAATATGATTGTACTTTGTATAAGTTCCTTGTGGCTTACAGACATCTCATTTGATTGATATAGATCTGTAAAAACCTTTTTGTTGAATGGAAGCGACCATTTCTGAACAAGTGGTGAGAACAATTACCATGTGACGCGGCATTCCATATCATTACCCATTATATGGATGCATGCGAGAACCTTTTGTTCCAATATTAATTACATTAATATTATACGATCAACCTTGGTCTTTAACTCCTATATCTGATGATATTTTATTCATATGAATTAAAACACACATCTGCACGGACTCTCAATTCCGAAAATTATATGCATAATCTCTCATTTTCAATGTTAATTACACGACTTTATTATTTAGCTTAAAATATCGAACTCTAATTAGCTATTGACTCAATAATTTGTCTTCAATTACGACCGCCGTTCAACTTGACGAATTTAATAACAATATTTATGTTGAATTAAAGCAGTCATCTTTTATTAGTGCCCGTACTTTTGAATTAAGAAGTAGCTTCTGTATGTACTTCTATAATCTGCATGTATTAACGTTCATCTTGGCTTTTTATGGCGATTTCTGAGTACGCTCGATAATATGCGTGTAGAATTATTTATAACGACGATGTTGGCGAATGGTTTATACCAGTTTTACGTGAAAAATGGTATTATATTGATGGAGGACTCCGTTGATGGAGCAATAAAGGAAGTCTGCTGTCAGGTTACACTGTTATTTCGAGCGGGGAAAACTCCTAATTTCTCATTTATATTCCAGATATTTTGTAGAGGGTCATCAAATGAGAACGATCAGGTTTGAGAGGCTGAATATTGATTTATTATCTCAATGATAAATCTTAGTGATGTACCAAAAAAGGCCTTTCACTGTCTATACAATTTCTCCGACCCATAAAAATGAATTGAGCACGGTATATGAGTTAAAAATCAACATTGTCCTGTTTAATCTTTTTATTTCTTGTTCTAAATTTGAAACTGTTGATATAAGGAATTTTCAGAGAATTCAAGATATAAAAAAATATTTGAAGAAAAACAAAAAAGCACTGTTTATTCATAAGACAATACTTGATTCAGTGCGCGATTTTATATGAATTTACGGCCTTGAATCCGAATATGGCATTAGTTTTCATCCAGGTCCTTAAATTTCTGATCTTGACATTTAATTAAATATACGTTACGTAAACCTTTAGATTAAATGAAAGAACCAAAGTCGTAACTCCTAATATTATATTTTACAATTATTAACGTAACATGTATAGGAAGATAAAGAACTCATTGATAATTTTTTTTTCGGTTCCTTGCATCAATAAATGTTTGTCGTTCAACTTGGAAAACAGTAATTCAGAAACTTCTTTTGACAAGTTGTGATCTCTGTTATGATCGTTTGATATATTCTGAATAAAACGTTATGGAAGTGATGTCATTCCCTCATAATCACCGTCACCTTCGTAAGATGAAATCTTATCTTCGAGGGCGTACGATGAAGGTAAAAATAAAAGATGTTTTTTTGTCGGTATATGAAATCGATTTGGGAGTTTTTCAGGGTAGTACTGCGGATCCAAAGCTCTTTTTACGTTATGTCAATGATCTTCCAGAGCGCATATCTGTTGGACGTGTGTTTCTGTACGCAGATGACACATCCATTGTTATATCAGCCCCTACAATGGATGAATTGAGTCAAAAAGCGAACACTGCAATTGACGACCTAAGTAGGTGGTATCTCAAGAATAATCTTATATCAAATCAGACCAAAACAGTTTGTCTTAACTTTCCTATGAGCTTTATTTCCAAAAATGAAAATTTCACAGTTCAGATAAATAGTGCACATGTTTTAATATCAGAATAAACGGTAAAGTTCCTAGTAGGGGTACGTTTAGAAAGTAAACTCAATTGGGTGGAACATGTGAAGGAAATATGCAAAAAATCAAATAGTGGTTACTATGCTATATTAAATTTGAAAGATACATTAAACAAACAAGGACTAATGAGCGCCTATCATGCATTAATTTATTCAAGAATAAGTTACAATATAATAGTATACGGTAATGCAACTGAAAGTAAAAGAGTGTTCATCACACAAAAAGGGTTATCCGCCTTATGTTCAACCTAAATCCATTGGAATCTTGCAGAGAAACTTTCAAGAAATAGAACTTACTTACCTTCCCGTGTGTATGTCTTCTGGAGGTACTCTGTCATACGTACAAAAACAAGAACGACAAAGGGTAATCACTGAAAATGGGTAGATTTACTTACCAAGCATATAAAAAACTACCGAATATTTAGAATGATATTTTTCCAATTAACTGCCTCTTGAAATAAGAAATGCTACAAGTTTAAGTGTTTAAAAAAAAACTGATCAACAAATTTGTATCGGGTGTTTTTCTTAGAGTGATAGAACTTTCGATAGGGATAACGGTGATTTAACACAAGGTAGAAGCCATGTTGTCCTGACATTTTTGTTCAGTAAGCATTGACAAATTATCATGGAAAGACTCACGTCGCAACAATGCTTACAAATTGTTGAAATTTATTTTTAAAATCAGCCAAACTTATAGAGCACTTCGTGAAATTTATGGTTTACATAATCGTCCATCAGAGCAGCTTATTCGTCCCACTATCGATAGATTTCGGACAATATTTTCTCTACTCGATGCAACAACAAAAAGACAAAGAACTGTACGTACAGAATAAAATATCGCTGCTGTAAGTCATAGATGATGATCCAGATTTGTCTATTCGTCGACGTTCACAACAAGTTGGATTCTGTGCATCCACCACATGGAAAATATTGCGTGAAGATCTTAGTCTACACCCATACAAGATCCAACTGGTTCAAGAACTAAAGCCACTTGACCATAATAAGCGTCGTTTGTTTGCTGATTGAGCCCTAGAACAGCTTGAAGTTGATCCACTTTTTTATCGTAAAATTGTGTTTAATGATGAAGCTCATTTCTGGTTGAACGGCTATGTAAAGAAGCCAAATTGCCGTATATAGAGTGAAAATAATCCTCAAGAAATTCTGCAGGTTCCATTGCATCCTGAAAAATGTATTGCATGGTGTGCTTTACACGCTGGAAGCATCATCGGTCTATATTTCTTTAAAAACGATGCTGGAGCTAATTTTACAGTGAATAGTGCTCTTTACAGATCGATGATCAATGATTATTTGTTTCAAAATTGGATTTGTATCGACCCAAAGTTTTTTGGTTCCAACAAGATGGTGTTACACCACTTGCTGCTACCGTAACAATTGATTTATGGAAAATAAACATTATTAGTATTATTATTATTAAATATTTGGCGATAACTGCTACCGTAATAATTGATTTATTGAAACAAAGATTTGGCGATAACATTATTTCGAGAAATGGTCCAATTAATTGGCCTCCAAGATCATGCGACATCACTCCACTGGATTATTTTCTTTGGGGTTATGTGAAGTAATTCGTTTATGCTGATAAACCAGAAACAATAGACGCTTCGGAAGCCAACATAACTCTACTGTTATTGATGAAATGAGCCCTGAATTACTGGAAAAAGTGATCCAAAGTTGGTCTGGTCGAATGCGGTTCCTTAGAGCTAGTCATGGAGGACATATGCCGGAAATTATTTTTGAAATATAAATGTCATAAAATTATCTTTCAAATAAAAGAAAGAATTTGGCTTGAATCTTAATTTAAATGTTCAATTTAACGTTCTATCACTCTAAAAAAAAAACACCCGATACGTTCGGAGGTTCTTTATGATCTCTCAGAGTTCAGCATTGTTTTCACAGACATATTATACTGAATTTGATTGTTATAATGTGTATATATTTCTCTTTTATAGCTTAGGGTTTCTGGGACTTGAGGTAATGTATTTGAATATTTTTTTCTTTTTTGCTTTTGACATGTCCAATACAATGTAAATGGTGAATAATGAATCAATAAAACTTATTATTATTATTATCAGGAGGGTGATCAGCGGGACAATATAAGTCGTCAAAGCAGGTCAAATATTGAGATCTGCTCTTCCAATGAGTGGGGAATCGGGCGTCTTACAGATTCTAAATCAGAATAACTTCATTTGTTACGATTACTTCCCCTGATATTGACAATGCAAAAATAACAATCAGAAGAGTGGTTTTGGGGTTATCACCAAACCATCTGTCTGCCGAAACTTAGATATTTCCTTGTTCTGGTATTCCACTGCCATAAATAATCTATAAAAATTTTACTGATCCTATGCAGAGCCCAGGTCTTATACTGATCACAAAGTTCATCACCAAAATATCCAAGATTAGCTCTCCTAATAAAATAAGGCACAGATTTCTGTTCAATGCATATCCTCCATATATGTTACAAAACACATCAGGGCTATCGACATAACTCCTTCTACTTGAACTGAGCCTCATTTTATGTCCATTTAAAAACACAACTCCTTCCAAAACAAACATATCAAGCTCAATTTTGAACTTTACCTTATGCGGCAATATCTGAGTAACTAACTTTTCGTATGATCTTCGTCGAGTAAGCACGGTTCTACTCTGTACATAGTAACGATTGGGGGTCGAGCAGCAGCCTCGTTTGCTTATATGGGGGTTTCATAAACCACCGCCAGAACTACCTCACTTAATGGCAGAAGAAATTGATGAAGTATCGGCTCAATATATGCCTCTACATTGAATGTATACCTTCAAATTTATTTGATTAAGATTATAGCCATTTTATTTCAACTCTGCCTGTAAAGAGGGTAAATTTGGGGGTTATAGTTAGAGTTATAATAAGGGTTTTATTGCAGTCCACTTATACTTTGAATAAGTTGTATATAATAATATTATAACACCAGTACTTCAATTGATCAAAAAAGCATCAATAGGTAAATTGATGTGTCTAAAAATTAAAGGGTTTTCCAATAAGAGGTTTCATTTTGATATTGATTAAAAAAAGTATATTGCAAGAGAAATCAATAAATGTTCATTTCATTGTATGCCATTAATAATGAAAAACAACATTCGCAAAATGGCCGCCACGGCTGAGGTCATATCCTTTTCATGAAATATTCCATGACTAATTCGCACATTTGCGGCTAAATGTTCTCGATAAGTTCACGAATTCTATTATTAAGGTCTTGAATCGATTGTGGAGCATTGGAATAGACCTTATCTCTCACGTGACCCAAAGAAAAAATCTAAAGGTGTTGAATCACAAGATCTCGGTGGCCAATTGTGATCGCCTCTTCGACAAATAACACTGCCAAGAAACTTCTTTTGCAAAATTGCGAATGTTTCGTTGCTTGTGTGTCACGTAGCGCTTTATTGTTGAAATTAAACGTCGTCCACATCAATATCTTCCAATTCCAATCATAAAAAATTATTTTTCCATAGCTCGCTAGTGCAATCCTTTCACCATAACAGTTGGAACAGCTTCATTTTCGAAAAGTAAGGTCCAATCACACCACCAGCCCAAAAACCAAACAGTGACATGCTGAGGATGGCTTTTCAACATTCATTCTTGAATTTAAAGAGCGTCAAATGCAACAATTCTGCTCATTAAGGTAATCTATGAGGTGTATATGAGCTTCATCACTGAAGATGATTTCTCAATGAAAATCCGAATCATTTTGATGTATTTCATGGACCCATTCAGCGAAAATACGACGTTGCTGATGATCGATCGGTTCTTGTATTAACGGAACTTTAAAAGCCTTAAGACCTTAGTCTTCATGCAATTTCAGTGTAATGTGGTTTGTGGAACGCCAAAGATCGACGAGAAATCAACAAACCTGGGTTTTCGTCAACACTACGGGCCACAGCAGCAATATTCTCAGTTGTTCTTGAGCGACGCATACGGTTTGAATTCTTCACATCACCGACTTGCACCAACAGCTCAAATTTTTCCACCAGTTTCATTATTGCGGGCTGAGAAGGTGCTTCATGATGTTCCAAAAGTGCTTTAGTTTTGCGAACTGTGACTGCAAAATTTTCACCTTTTTTGTAGTGAATTTTTACAATTTAAATACATTGTTGAACCGTGTTTCCTTCCATTTCTAGTAATGGCATAGTTTTTGCTTGTGAAATGTCAAAATATGACAGCTTCAAAAGTGACAGCTGCTCAGACAGCGGGCTACTCAAAATGAAACCTCTTATTGGAAAATCCATTATAAAACATATAAAATTTCATATTGGATTATTTTCTTGTGGCTTATCGTAAATCAGTGCTAAAGTCTTCTGCATTAGGAACCAAATTCTTTTGTGTATTATCAATGACAAATTGACCTGTATATAGGATAAGTATTACAAACTCATAACGCTAAAATTTTTTTTGGTTGATGCTGTGATTCAATTTTTTGTGGTTACGATACCTTTCACTTATACACCATGTTTTTTGGATAAGTGTGTATTTCACATGTGTATCTGTGAAAGAAAGAAATAATTTAAAAATATAAATTATTGTAATGAAAAAAAATTTAACTTCTAATTCCCATGAGATTAAAATGCTATTACAAAAGTACAATGTCCTTCTGTGGTTTCTATAAATTCTTTAACAGTTTTTGGCATAGAGTCAAATTCTCTGTTGTTGTAAAAGTAAAAAACCAACACATCAATACGATTAAGGCATGCTGAATCTCAGGGCAATCCAAAAGAGTCACTTGTTTTAACAACTGGAAAATTTGGAAAATTGCTTCGCTGATTGCATGTATATTTTCTGCTTCTCTACTCACATATTTCTCTAAAATTCCTTTATAATAATAAAGAGAGTTTATTTAGTAAAAATCTACAAAAAATAAAATTTTCAATAGGTACTGTAGAGTTAAACATCCTAGGATATCAACTATACACAGTTATAGTTTTCAGTCTTTTTGATCAGAGGCACCTAAGCCTCTATGATTACCTGACTGGTCTTCCATTGGACATGTCTGGGACATGACTGGTCGTAATCTATCGACTTTCTATCACCCTCCACAGACTTTAGCGGCTTTGTCCTATAGCCCGGAATGAAATACTACAAGAAGATATCCATTGTCCATTGAAACTTAAATTCTAATCGTATACCATATTACTAAGAGGCACTGAACATGTGTAACAACAATTATTAAAATCGGAATAGTATAAATGGGTTCACCTCTTTTTGACTGTCATCAATTTTATAAATCATTAAATATTTGAAAACCTAAAACAAAGACAAATTAATATCGTGAAGCCTCGTGTGGATTATGGTGTTATCTCAATAGTGACGAATAAGAAACCATAAACATTAACTTACAACCTAATGATGACAGACCACATCGTGAATAATAACCAGGCATACATTCCAACTTCATAACAAAAATGGAAAAATGCTATCTGAAGATTGCCAGAAAAGACTAATTCGTCTCCAAAAAATATGACGCCATAAAAGCCAGCATTCGCGTCGCAACAGATAAAAGGAAGAAGAGTAAACAATTTTATCACCATTCATATTGGTGCGAAGGAACCTGGAACAGGCAATAATTTACAATTCAAAAAGTCGTCCGCCAGGACGCGGGCGTCGTTTGTCATCGGACAGTGGCGTGCAGTGGCATTCTATTCCAACTATGGTTTCTGAATATAAACAGTATTCCCTGAGTTCATGGAAAGTATGACTGAAATAAAAAAAAATTGCTCTGAGAATTAGGGAGATTCATCAGTCATTGTGTCTAAATAATATAATAATCTGACACCACCTTCAAGAAGGCATATTTTTATATTATTTGCGAAAAATTTCATTAACATGTAATCCAAAGGTAAATTAATAATATGTTTGGTGACCCGTCTTTGATTACACCCATCTAGGCACCTACAAAATGAGATGGTTGATATCTGCTTGTAACATGTCTTTTCATTGAACTTCGTGGATTAACTATCAAATCCTGCAGGGAATGCTGCAAAACATATCCGCCATGGTATCCCAAACATGTTTGATGGGATTTGAATCCAGTAAAAGGGTAGCCAAGATAAAACATTTACGTCTGCTTTTTAGAAAAAGTATGTGGTTAGACTAATAAAATGGATATATCCGTTTTTATTTGACTTGAAATGGATGTGAGGCCATCTAGATAGGGAACTAAAGTGGCGTCATCAACATGAGGCGAATTTGTCTTACTATATGAATAAAGATAAGTGGTAATCGTATATCATAGGTGATAGTAAATCAAACATTTCCTCAAACAGTTTTATGTAGACGCTTGTCAAACACCAAACTCAATATGCCGTCTCTCTCCACGGTGGAATTTTAGCCTTCTGTGACTATCTTGCATACCTAGATAGAATCGCGATGTCTTTCTGACTCCAAATGTTTCTCTACACCAGTTGACCACAGTGGTCTGTAGTCAAAGGAGCCACTAATCGTAGAAAATATGAAGAAGATATGAAGGCTCAAATGCGACGATAAAGTATACGCATAGTAAAAGGATTACTTTCTTTTCCAAACCGTTGGTAGCCGACTTGACACGTAGTAGCAAAACGGCCTCGAAGAGCTATTTGATATTCTGTGGTACTTCTCAAGTTGGTTTTATTCGTGTTCCTCAACTATCTTTCCCTGAACTCCAGACCTTGTCTCGGTGGGGGAGCTTGTCACGACTACGGTTCTAGTTTCACTAAAGTGAAATGTAGGACTAAGTGGTGATGCCTAACACGGCAATTCTTGACGAGTCTTGTTTCGAACCAGGATTGTTTGCAACACATTTCTGGGATTTTTTCTATCTTGACGGTACTGTTGAAGAGCCAGGGTTCGTGAGTCTTGACGGTACGATCGGTTGTGCTCGAATCAGGATCGATGGAAGCATCTATTCTTGCGATTTTTCTGCTTTCGTGAATTTGCGGCTGAGTGGTAGAAATAAAACCTCTTTGGCGTGTCAGTTGCGTCAAAACAACTCGGGTACTAACCTGCAGAGCCTGTTTGATAGTGCTTCGCTGCTACCAGTCACGGTGTAGGTTTTCGAACTGAAGCAGAAACTGAAGAACGGTGTGGGTCAATCTCCATTGGACGGTGGTAAGCTTATCTTTATTACGCAAGCTGTTTTCGGGCATTTGGGAATACTACCTGGTGGTCACCTGGTGAAAAAGCCATGCCATATCATTTACAAAAATGGTGGTAGCTACAACCATTTGCCGTCCACACACTTATCGTCATTATAGTACGATTAAGACGTTGGACAATTTCAAGATCCAATAAAGCAAAATCCCGATAGGTTATAGTTCTATCCCAGTCAAAGTCGCTGAAAGTGATAATTTTAACGGCGTGGAACTCGAAGCATTGGTTCGTTCAGCACTATTAGACGGAGGCGCAATACTCGTAACTAAAATTATCTGTACTAGTCAGCTCTCATAGATAATTTTTGGTTTATTAATGCTTCTGAACCAACGGCTCCACGTTTGGTTTCAAATGGATCGCTGTCTAGCACACAACAGTAGAGTAGTTATATCGGGTGTTTTTTTTAGAGTGATAGAACAATCGATAGGGATAAATGTAATTTGACAGAAGGTAGAAGCCATGTTGTTTTGACATTTCTGTTCAATAAGCATTGCCACATTATCATGGAAAGACTCATGCCGCAACAACGTTTACAAATTGTTGAAATGTATTTTCAAAATTAGTGTTCTATTCGCCAAACTTATAGAGCACTTCGCGAAATTTATGCTTTACATAATCGTCCATCAAAGCAGCTTATTTGTCGAAATATCGATAGATGTAAGTCATAGTGTTAATGATGATCCAAATTTGTCCATTCGTCGACGTTCACAACAAGTTGGACTCTGTGCATCCACCACATGGAAAATTTTGCGTAAAGATCTTGGTCTGCACTCATACAAGATCCAACTGGTTCAAGAACTAAAGCCACTTGACCATAATAAGCGTCGTTTATTTGCTGATTGGGCCCTAGAACAGCTTGAAGTTGATCCACTTTTTTATCGTGAAAGCAAAATTACCGTATATGGATTGAAAACAATCTTCAAGAAGTTCTGCAGGTTCCATTGCATCCTGAAAAATGCACTGTATGGTGTGCTTTACACGCTGGATGCATCATCAGCTAATGTTACAGTGAATGGTGCTCATTACAGATCGATGATCGATGATGTTTCAAAATTTGAATGGTATCGACCCAGGAGTGTTTTGGTTCCCACAAGATGGTGCTACACCTCATGCTGCTACCGTAATAATTGATTTATTGAAACAAAGATTTGACGATAACATTATTTCGAGAAATGGTCCAGTTAATTGGCCTCCAAGATCATGCGACATAACGCCACTGGATTATTTTCTTTGGGGTTAGTCAAGCCATTGGTTTATGACGATAAACCGGAAACAATAGACGCTTTGGAAGCCAACATAACTCATGTTATTGGTGAAATAAGGCCTGAATTACTCGAAAATTGGTTCAAAATTGGTCTGGTCGAATGCGGTTCCTCAGATCTAGTCGTGGTATACATATGCTGGAAATTAGTTTTAAAACATAAATATCATAAAATTAACTTTCGAATAAAAAAAATTGGCTTCTATCTTAATTTAAATGTGTTTTATTTCAATTTAAAGTTCTATCACTCTAAAAAAAAAACAACAGATATAACGAATAGAAGTTAATGTTGAATAAAAATGGATAGGAATATTCGGACCGATCAGATGGCCGAATCGAACTCCCGATCTCAAACCCCTTGACTTCTTACTTTGGGGTGCTTTAAAAGATATGGTGTATACTACCTCAATTCACACTCGTGACCAGGTTATCGAAAGAATACAATATGCAATATGCAATGACAGAGCCAGTTGCATAAAGCTGTGTATTCTATCCCAAAATGAAGTAGGCTTTTTTCCGAATTTTTTTTGATATGTTTGAAACTTATATGAATAATGAAGAATGTCGTAAATAATAAATTTTTCTTCAGATGGCATATATCTCATATCTATTGCCTAATGAAAATGTAGATTTAATAGAATGCATTATACGTCGTTGAAATGCTCCATAAATAAGACATGTACATAATGTACATAATTTCCATGGAAAGGAATTTAGAGTAAACTTGGACCAAAGATTATGGCTAAAGAAAATATCAGAATCATTGTTTCGTTAACCACTCTATAGCAAGTAAGTATTTTATAAAATTTCCATAAGACCACCCCTGCCTAAGGAGAATTTTTCGCTTTTTTCAATGATGTGCATTGAATTTTGATTAAGATGACAAATATCAAGCTATGCTATGTTTTTAGTGAAAACTTTGTGAAACGTTACAAAATATTAGAATCTTGAATAACTTTGCAACAAAAGATAATTGGCCCCTACTCTAAAGGATCTTTTGTGTTACAAATTGCCTGAATAATCACCTTGTGAAATTTGGCCGCTAGAAATAACTTGGGCACCTTATATTCGTTAATCACAATACAGCCAAGGGTAGACTTGGCTCTAGTGTTATATGACATTATTGCCTGATAGTTATTGAAGCGTTTAGGCATTTAGAAAACATAGAAATTCTACACCCTGTGACGCTCTTTTTACGCCTGTGGTCACAAATCTTCACTTTTTCCAAATATTTTTTTTGTTATGTAACCCTGAATAATGCTTCTCTAAACTTTTTTCGAAATTTCAACACCAGCTGCAACAGCTTGAATGAGAATGGAACATTTTTCGCAAAATAATTTCAAAATAAAAATTTTGCCCAGTTTAAACTGACTGTCCTGAAAAAAATTGTACTACGCTAGTTTGGCAAGTGACGTCAAAATTTGGCGCATTTAGTGAGGATTACAAAATGGTATAACACTTGGTAAGTTTCTGCTGAAATTGTAGACAATTTTTTCTTTGAAAATAATCCTGTTTTTAAAAAATTAAATTTATCTACCTTGGTTGAATATTATTATAATGTGCCATTTTAAGGTGCGTTTGAAATAAAATTCAGTGGATCCATAAGTTTTTAATTGAATTAGGATTTAGAAGGAAGTTCCACTGAACATTTACCCAGTATGTGGTACCAACAAGATGGCTACCCAGCGTATTATGCTATTACAGTAAGAAAATTCCCCAATGAAGAATAACCCGATATGTGGATTGGGCGGGGTGATACGATGTCGTAGTCTGCTCGTTCACACGATTTGAACCCAGTAGACTTTTTTAATGGGGTACGATAAAGGAGAAAGTTTATCCCAAATCGATGCAAGATTTGGACGAGCTGGGCCAAAGACTTGCAGATATGCTCGTCTTATTACGAGATCTTTTTTAAGGAGATGTAGTGCTTGCATTGTAGCTGATGGTAAAAATGTCGAACGTTTGCTCTGAGAATTCTCTTACTGTGGCAGCATAATGCTCTGAGTAGCCATCGTATTGGTACCACATGCTGCCGTAAATGTTCAGGGGAACTTCCTTGTAAATATTAATTTAATTTAAAACTTAAGATATCCACTGAATTCTATTCCGAGCGCACCTTAAAATGGCACATCAAAATAATTTTTAATTAAGGTAGAAAAGTTTGTTCAAAACGGGATTATTTCCAAAGAAAAAATTGTCTACAATTTCATTATTATTATATGTTATACAATTTTGGAATCCTTACAAAATGCGCCAAATTCTGACCTCACTTGCCAAACTCGCTTAGTACAATTTTTTTTCAGCACAGTCAGTTTGAACAGGGCGAAATTTTTATGTTGAGAATTTTTTTGGCAAACTGTCTCTTTTTCATCCAAGCTGGAGCAGCTCGTTTTGAAAATTTTGATAACAGTTCAGAGAAGCATTATTCAGGGTTACATAGCAAAAAAAAAATTGAGAGGTGTCAAGGGACACCCGGATGGAATGAAGTTCCTTTCGATTAATTAGTGAACGAATTGTAATAAAATTTAATTTTTTCAAGTTATAATAATATTTTTTTTATTATTAACAAATATAATGTTATATAAACTCAATTAGTAGGCTCAATTTTAGTAATAATTGGCTTGTGGTAACTGAAGTAGGGAACATATGTTTGGAACTCTATTTTATTTAAATGTCTTGAAAAAACTGCATCGATGGAGGTATTATATTTTGTTCTGGATTCTGCTGGATTATTATTTATTCTTAAATCAATTTCTTCCTCTAGAAACTGTAGCAATGGTTTTGATTTTTCATTACTGAAGTTGATGTTAAAGTCACCGGCCAAAATGAGTGGACGTTTATCTAAATTTCTGTTGTATCTGCTAAGCGTTTGAGATCTTTAGAATACTCTAGCAGTGCTCGATGAATGAAATCCTGAATATCTATCCATTTGTTATTTGGTGAGACATATATGACTGCCATGATTAAAGTAACGCCGTTTTCTATTACACTCTCTGCTGTACATAAATCTGCAACACTTGTACGTCTTACGTGCAAGTCCTGAATATTGTTCATAATGACCGACATACTACTCTGTCAAGAAAGTACCGGGAATTTTCAATTAAAACAACATTTTTACATTTAATCGTCAAAATTTATTGGGTCGCCTTCAAAATAGGCTCCATTTGCTCCAATACATATATGCCAACGGCACTTCCAATTATCGAAACATTTTTTATAGGCGCTTTCCGGGATGGACTTTAGCTCTCGCGCCGAATTTTGTTTTATGGCTTCAATCGACTCAAAACAGGTGCCACGAAGGTGCAATTTTAGTTTTGGGAAGAGGAAAAAGTCGCAGGGAGCCAAATCCGGCGAATACGGTGGTTGCTGAAGCACGTTTGTTGAGTTTTTGGCGAGAAAGTCAGTCACAATCGTAGCTCGGTGAGAAGGCGCGTTATCGTCATGCAAAATCCATGAGTTGTTCGCCCACAAATTTGGCCGCTTCTTACGGATACGCTCACGCAAACGTTTCATAACGCCTAGGTAATACTCCTTGTTTACCGTCTGACCCTCTGGAACGAATTCGTAGTGCACCACGCCACGGATATCGAAGAAAACAATAAGCATCACCTTCATTTTCGAGCGGCTTTGGCGTGGTTTTTTCGGTTTCGGCTCATTTTTTGCCACCCATTCCGATGGTTGCTGGCTTGTTTGCATATCGTACTCGTAGACCCAGGTCTCATCACCAGTTATAATGCGTTCCATGAATGTAGAATCGGAATTATAGCGATCCAGCATGTCTGAAGCAACTTGACCGCGATGACGTTTTTGAAGAAAATTCAGGTCTTTCGGTACGAGTCGTGCGGCCACCTTTCTCATGCCCAAAATATCAATCAAAATCGTACGTGCGGACTCGTGGGATATCTTAAGATCATGTGCTATCTCTCTCAAGCTGGTACGACGGTTTTCCAGCACCCTTTCCTTAATTTTATCGACGTTATCTTCGATCGAAGCCGTCAATGGGCGACCACTTGACGACCGTCCTTGAAGGCTCTGTACCACTGATATGCACGAGTTTTCGAAAGAGCATTATCACCAAAGGCCTTTTGCAACATTTTCAATGCATCGGCATACGAAAATTCATTTGCAACACAAAACTTTAAACAAATTCTTTGCTCAACGTGATCACCCATAGTAAAAATCGGCACGCACTCTGACATCGACTGACTTAATCAGCTGTTGCAAACACACTAGTTGACAGATCCCGCTCAAGCTTGGCATAGTAATTAAGGACAGTGGTACCAACCTAGGAAAAAAAATTTTCACCTGCATCATTGCCCCGCCAGATTTAAATCGATAATTCCCGGTACTTTCTTGACAGAATGTATTTGGTGTTACAAGATTGGTCGTATTATTTGTGTTGTGATAAATCGCAACTCCACCTGAACGAACAAAATCCTGTTTAAAGTGGGCTATACGATTAAAATTCGGTATATCACATTCTTCTTGATTGTCCAAACATGTCTCTGATGATAACAAAATGTTCGTTTTTTCTGTAACACAGTCGATTAAATCAACTGAATGTTTACGAAGGCTTTGGACGTTGAACGTACACAATGAAATGCCTTTTTCTCTAGTAATGAAATCAATGACTGATTTTTCCTCCGTTTCAAGCTTATTTAATGATAATCTCTGAAACTCTTGTACTAGAGATATTGTTGATGAAGCTTGGACTCGATTATGATGAAATCGAAATTTAGTTTCATCATCATCAAATGTAACGATAAATAAACCTAATACACTCAACAAAAATAATCGTCGCGACACCACACTGTTTAATGCGAAATAGAAAGACGAAACGAAAATAACTGACTTGCTTTCTATGAGAGAGAGAAAGAGAGAGAGAGAGAGAGACACGTACAGGCCGCACGGCTAGAAACTATAGCAAAAAGTGTCGTTACAACTTTTGGTCTTAATTTTTTACGTCTAGCCCCCTTTCGCAACGCGCGATAAAATAATAAAAATATATAATAAATATATAAATAATAATATATATACAAAATATTTGGAAAAAGCGAAGATTTGTGGCAACGAGAGTAAAAAGACCGTCACAGGGTGTAGAATTTTTAGAATGTTTTCTTGAATGCCTATCATTTTCAAAACATGCCACATAGATTTTTTTTTTATATTTTACTGATAACCAATACGACTTGCCTCATCACCCAGTTCCGACTTGACGTTGATTTCTGGGACAATACAAATCTTCGATCCCTAGCACAATATCTCTCGCCCTCATCTTCCCAGGTGCGCCGCTGGGTTGTCGTTTGTCACCGAGACGGAAAAATTGACGTCAAGCGTCGCCCCGCAGAACCAAATCATTATTTTACACCTCGGCCGAGTGTTCGCATAAATATGGGGAATATAACCTGACGCTTTACGGTCTCCATAAAACTCTACTTTGTGTTGAATAATCTTCAAATTGGACCAGGGTGGTAGTTTCCGGATGAAATATGACGGAGTTTGACGCCCGGAAGCGGAAATACGGGCGTCTGGGTGTGGAGGCGATGAGGCCGGGATCATATTAGCGCGACGGTGCTGCGACTAGGAGAGGAGGAATTTGAGAGAGGGCGAATGTGCGAATGTAGTGTCTGGCTTCGAGATGGAGGAGGAGATTTTCGAACTAAAGGAGTTTGCAGCCAGGTTTAGGGGTTTTAATGGGAGATTCAGATTTAGGAGGTTAAATGCGAAAAAGTTGGGTGTAAGGGAAACGGTAGCTAAGATTAAGTAGAGATAAAATGGATTGTATTAACATAGGTAATAGTATTGTGCTGACATCAGAAAACTCACCTCCAAACTAGAGTAGATCTTTCATCTGGGGATAAGGGATAATCCTAGCAGAAGAATTTAAAATGTACTCACATTCACTGTGCCTAAATCGGGATCTTTCTAAATTGTCACTATCAATAATTCAGATACGGGATAAGCTATACCGGGTGCTTCACGAATGATTGTACAGGCTTTCGGGGCAGATGCAGGAAATTTTGGTGACTCTGAATCAGTGTTCGAAATATGTTCTAACTATATTCGTTTAAGAGTTACCTCTTGAACGCCTGCATGGATCTTCATGAAAACTTGAGGGAATGAGTATAGGCCAATGCCAAATATTTGCCCTTAATGACTTATCGATATCACAGGTCCGGAAAATTACATTCTTTATCCCACATCTTGTAAAACACCCTGTACATCCAATTTTCAAAAAGGTAAATTCTTTTCAGAATCTGCAATAGATACTCTTTCAAACAAGCCTATAAGGATCAATGGCACACTTCGCATCATCATTTTATGAACCATTGAATATTAGGAATTTTCAATTTATAGTAAACACGGACCTGTGAATCTCCGAATAATGCGTCTGTTCATATTGAATCGTTGAAATTCTCAGTAACATGACTTAGGTATTGTGCTGCATCTTATTCGATCCAATACATGAATGTAGGGGCAACATCAAATATTTTTTGCAAAACTAAATTCAACCGAAAACTCGAATTAACATTGAACATTTAATTGGAGTATTATAAAATGGACTTAATAATAAAAATATAAAATGTATCTTATAAACATGTGTGGAACTGAAAAAAGTTGACAATAAATAAGAGAAAAAACTATAACTTGTTTTCGAAAATACCCCCTCTCTCTTCTAAACATTTTCTAGCTCTTGTGATCAAATGAGCTATAGCTTCCTTCAAAATTTCCGGTCGATTTCGTATTACTTCACATGCAGCCTGCATACGATTAATCAGGTGCTCCCTGTCTATGATTTATTCAGAGTAAACTTAATTTTTTAAGTGCCCCTAGCGAAAGTAATCCAAGCATGTAAGATCTGGGAATCTTGCAGGCCAATCATGAGGTCCCCCTCTACCAAACCAATGATCTGAATTAATTTCATTCAAATGCGCTACAATTTCACGGGTAAAATGTGCCGGCGCTCCATCATGTTAGAAGTACATTCCTATTGGAATATTGCTTCCATCATTCAAGAGCCCTGGCAAATGCTCAATTAAAAATTGTAGATATGTCACTCCATTCAGCCTGTGTGGAAAAATATATGGTCAAATTAGGCGTTTATTATAAATTCCACACCAAGTTTTGACTGAAAGAGGATGTTGTGAATTGCGTTTCCTAGTCACTTTCGGATTTATTCTGGACCAAATATGTCCATTGCGAACATTCAAAATGCTATTTTTTGTGAAGGTCGCTTCATCAGTAAAAACGTTCTGAAAATAGCTCGCTGGTTCCGCAAAACCCATCTGCAAAATCGCATCCTCGGTAGTTCATCGCCTGGCTCCAAGGTTTGGACGGATTATAAATGAAATGGATGCCACTTTTCACGGTGGAGAACTCGCCAGACCTGACAATGTGGCAAACCTAAAACTGAACCAAGACGCCGAGTGCTGGTTGAGGGATTTTCTTGGACAGCTTCTATTATCTCTTCATGGTTTACCATCGAACTTGCTCTTTCTCGTTTACTTACTGACGGAAAGTGTCCAGTTTCATGAAATGAGCGATTAACATGTTCAAATGTTTGGTGGTTAGGAATTCGACGATCCGGATATAGCCTTCGATATTCCCTAGCAGCTTCACGACAATTGCACGTACAAAATCCATAAACTAACAACATATCAGTATACTCAGTATTCGTAAATGACGGCATTTCGATAATTCCCTTTGAAAATTTTATGAAAACACAACAATCTACAAGTTGCGTATTTTTCTAATTCTATAATTATCCGACAATGGTTTGAAATGTCAAATTTCTTAGCATGAGCCTCTTAGATTTTGAAATGGGTTGAATTCAGAGTAAACGAATTCCTTCTGTTATCTTTCACATAGCAATGAAAATAAATGATGTCTTAAGCTTCAGATCGATTCAAGCAGCATGTGATAAGATAAATAGTGGACCAGAAAGAAAGGTTAATGAAAGCTGCAGAACATTCAATACAAGGGCTAGCAGGTGTCCAAAAGAAATAGGGAAATTTTCGAGAACAAATCACATACCAAAATTGATTGGGAAAGGGATATAAAAGAATTTATTTGCTAAAGTGTAAATAAGATCTCGAAAAGTATTTCCTTTTGTATGCGTATGTCTATATCGAAAATTCCAGATATTCAATAGCTCATAAAATATTGATGCGAAGTGTGCCATTATTTCAAATGAGCTTGTTTGAAAGAGTGTTCATTGTAGATTCCGAGGAGATTTTCACTTTTCGAAAATTCGATGTATGTGTTTTACAAGATGTGGGAAAAAGAATATAGTTTTTTCAGTCCGGAGCTTTGATATCGATAAGTCATTATGGAAAAATATTTGGCATTGGCCTATACTCATTCCCTCAAGTTTTCATGAAGATCCATGCAGGCGTTCAAGAGGTATGCAGAATTAAAGTTTTTGATGAAATACATAAAACATCCTGTAACTCTTAAACGAATATAGTTAGAACATATTTCGAACACTGATTCAGACTCACCAAAAGTCCTGCATCTGCCCTGAAAGCCTGTACCATCATTCGTGAAACATCCTGTATAGCGGGATAATTAGCGGTTTTTTGTAGCAGTATACGGTATGCGGTGTGCGATATGCGCGGTATGCGATATGAGGTATATGAATTGCGAAGACTCCTCAATTATTGTTCTTCTTGGGAGGATTGAGAATTCTGATATCAATTAGGATAATAATAATAATAATAATAATAATTCAAACTGCGTGGCGAGCAAATATGTACTTCATAAAATCACTATACGTTTCCTGAACAAAGTATGACCCAAATGAAACAGTTCAGCCGGATATATTCATAAGAATGAGTTTTACCGAAAAACAATAAAATAGGTTAATTTTTATTTGAAGGGGAAAATCTTTTTATTGCAAATTCGTTGATGTACGATTAGTCCTCTAAGCAGGGAAGCAACCCCATAAAAAATCTTAAATGCCAGTAGCGGTCGATTGGCACATTATTTCCAAAGTTTTGCGAGTCTATTCATGAATATAATACAAAAATTTCGAATTGTGGTTGTTGTTAGTTTCGAGGTAGAAAACTCGTTGGAAGTATAAGGTTATTATTATCACTATTATTTATAGAGATCCAGTTTTTTGATAAACCGATAATCTTGTTCGGGGGTAATTTTTCCAGTTCTCAGTGGGCTATAAAAGCCTGACTAAAGACCTCGAATCTGATGCGACTTACCGTTGGGCACTCTGAGACGAAGTGTATGGCTGTTTCAGTGTCCTCAAGACACAGCTTTCATCCATCGTCTTCAGCCAGACGGATTTTGTGCAAATGCGCTTTCAGTCTACAGTGGACTGTCATAATTCCAACAAGTGTTCTGAGTTTGGCTCTATCCAGACCTAGTGCTAGGTCCATCATCTTTTGGTTAGAAGCTGTTCCAAGAAACGATTTCATGCCAGGAAGATTCAGCCAGAAAGACTCTAGTCTTGAGTTTATTCTGCCTGTTATCGTCCGCTTAGCCACGTCATCTGGTATTCCAGATCCTATTGACCGAGATTCAATGAGTCGGTTTACTTCCATAGACTTCCGCTCCCGTTCCTTTCGTCGTTCGGGAGCCGTCTGTGAACAAGCCAAGGTCGGTCCGCAATAGAACCTCAGCATGCTGGACCCATTCGTCCCGGCAGGGGACGATTACATTGAAATGCCGTTCTTGGTTCGTGGCTTTTTACATTAGATCCCAGAGTACCGATAGTGTGCTGTTCGTTAGAAGCTCGTCCAGGAGTCCTGAGCCTCCTATCACTATTGCCTCTGGCCTGTCTATCGCCATTTGATGTAGTTTGTATTTGGTGCGTCCGCCTCCCTATGCACGAACAGGCGCAGGAGTGGTAGATTTAGTAGCACCTCCATGGCTGCCGTGGGTATGGTGGGAAAAGCACCTGTAATTACAAGGCAAACCTGTCTCTTTAGTCGGGTAAGCTTAAGTTGGCCATTCGTTTGTAGGCCCTTCTTCTACCACGCTACAGCGCCATTCGTTATCTGTGGTTCAAATACCATAGTGTATAGCCAATACATCTTTCTGGGCTTTAAACCTCAGGTTCTACCTTAGATTCGCTGCAGGTCTAGAATACCATTCTGGCTTTATGACACACTTTGTCTAGGTGTGCATTTCAACTGAGAGTTTTGTTCAGGAATATTTCCAGGTATTTTGCCTCATTAGAGAATTGGTTTGTTTCACCACGGATTGTCGGCGGTTCTAAAGCATCCAGCTTCCGAATGGCGAATGGTTCTATATCTACCTTTTGTTGTTCGGAAAGTTATTTCGTTTTTTCCCGATAGAGGATTTAATTATATTTTTTCGAACCCAATTTAACACTTGAATCGCATAACCGTTATATGTTTTGAGCACCGATATATTTTTGATGTCTTAGATGCAACACGTTCCGGAAGGCCTGTTAAAGCTGATAAAGACAGGATAAAGGCATTAGTTGATGCAAACCGGCGAATAACAACACGTGAGATCGGTGAGAGGTTGAATTTATCAAATTCAACTGCTCATGACCACTTGTTAGGCCTGGGTTTAACCTCGTAGCTGGATATATAAATTACCCATGTTCACACGGAGAGAAATTTGTCTCTTCGCGTTCACGTCTATGATTAGCTCCTCAAACGTCACGAAAATGATCCATTTTTGAAGCGCATCATTACAGGGGACGTTAAATTGGTTGTATTCAACAATGTCAAACGCAAGAGATCATGAAGCAAAAAAATTAACCGGCTCAAAGTATTTCGAAAACCAATATCCATGAAAAAGGTGATGTCTGTTTGGTTAAAAATCACCTGGATCAGTTTTTGCCAGCAAACACCAAAAATTTTATGAGCGTGGAATCATGCTACAACCAAAAAGATGGTGAAAGGTGTTCGACAAGAATTGCCAATATATAATTCAATAAAATATTTATTCATTATACAAAAATTGTCTTTCATTTTCCCAAACAAAAACGAAAACTTCCGAACAACCCAATAATTGATGAAGTAAGTATATTGAATAGTCAAGTTTCATTATGATCAAATTTTAATTGATAGGATATTAAAATTGCCTCCTGCCAATTTCTAAACACTAATAAAGCCTTCGTTCAACTTTTCCCTCAAATTTTATAACATTTCAGGTGTTAACATAAAATACAAAAATAACACTGGACTAAGTTCGCACGAATTTATTAAAATAAAACAAAACATTCAGTTTACATGCATGTTTCGGGTTTTATCCCGACTTCTTCTGACTTCAAATTTTTCGAAAAAGTGAAGAACTTCACAAATATACATTTCGAAGAAACTGAAATGAAGTTATTAGAAAAAGGTTTAAAATATTGCCCCAATGTGTTCAATAACAACGACCTTAAACAACTTGCAGTAAATGCAGAAATAGCCATAAACAGAATTGAACCCCTACCCCTAGACAAACAGAATTTCGAAAAATCAATCTGCGCAAGAATAATATCCAATGCTACTTTCGAGAATAATAGGAGTGAATTGAATGTTTTTAAACAAATAAAGAAAAAAGCCATTGAAAATGACCTGATAATTACGAAAGCTGACAAAGGCAATACAGTCACAATTTTAAACAAAAATGATTACCTGACAAAAACTGAAAGTTTACTGAACTCTGAAAATTTCTCAGAATTGAAGGCAGACCCTACCTCAAAATTCCAAACTGCAGTAAAGAAAACTATCAAGAACTGCCCTAACTTGATACCTCAAGCGTGTTTTCCTGTTACCATTATGAACCCCAGAATACCTTCTTTATACGCACTCCCTAAAATACACAAGGAGAATTGCCCCATGAGGCCTATTGTTTCATATACTCATGCACCAGCATCAAAACTCTGTAAACATCTTAATTCCATTTTACCAAGTATGATTCAACATAATCCGATTTATTCCATCAAAAATACCATCCAGTTAACAGAAGAATTAAAAACCTTCAGAATTCCCCCAAATGCCAGATTAATTTCTTTCGATGTAGTTAATTTATTTCCATCCATACCAACTAAAGAAATAAAACATCTGGTCAACGAACAACTTCACGACAATCTTTCACTCCCTACGGATATAATAGAGGAAACATTGAAACTGCTAGAAATATGTCTCGGACAGAGTTATTTTAAGTTTAATGGTAAATTTTATCAACAACTAGAAGGCCTGCCAATGGGTTCCCCATCCTCCACCCTTTTCAGTGAAATTTTCATGACACATTTGGAGAAGAAAATATTCTCGCCAGTAAACATTAATCTGACTGTATATGTACTATATTGGAAACGCTATGTAGATGACGTATTTTGTGTTTGGACTGGCTCAAATTTAGAACTAGAGTCGTTTTTGAAACTAATTAATTCATTTTACGAATCCGTTCAGTTCACTTTGGAAGTAGAGAATGTAAACCATTCACTCAACTTTTTGGATATTCAGATAAAGAGGGTAAATGACCATCTTGAATTCGATATATTCAGAAAACCCACTTTTTCGGACGTTCTTATTCATAACAGCAGTTCCCACCCATATAGAATTAAAATGTTAGCGTTCCACTCTCTTGTACAACGATCAATTTCAATTCCACTGTCAGAAAATAATTTCAAAAAAGAAATTGAAATGTTAAAATTACTATCCAATAACAACGGCTACTCTCCTGACATGATAGATAGGTTGATTTTCAAAAAGCAATATTCTAAACTGTTAACATGTATCTATCCACCTTAACCTAAAGATCAGAAAAAATTTGTCTACATTAACTACATCCCAAAATTAAGCGATAAAATTTGTAGTAGATTAAGACAGAATAAAATTGAAGTAATATGCACAAATAAGAAGAACTTAAGATCAATGTTTTTAAACGGCAAGGACCGATTAACTGATTCGGAAAAGAGTGGGGTTTATAAACTGTACTGTGATGAATGTCCTGCATTCTACATAGGCCAGACTGGTCGTTCCCTAAAGGTTAGGGTTGATGAACATAGAAAGTCGATATTACAGAACAAAGCGACTACTGGATTTTCTGCTCATTGTATCAGTTGCAATCACTTTATAGATTTCGGTAAAACAAAAATTTTACACGAGGGGGAAAAGAGTAAACGATTGGACTTGTTAGAATTTTTAGAAATATCCTCAGCACATAAACGCCAATTACCGATTGTGAACGATCAGCTGGAGTTCCGCTTATCTCCAATTTTAACATCTGTCATTTGATTATAATTATGTAGTATTGTGTGTTTTCTTGTCAGTTTTGAGAATGGGATAAAACCCGAAACATGCATGTAAACTGAATGTTTTGTTTTATTTTAATAAATTCGTGCGAACTTAGTCCAGTGTTATTTTTGTATTTTATGTTAATCAATATGTTCCACCAAGTGTTGAGCGAGGAATCTATTTCCATTTCAGGTGTTATTTATTTACATGCTAATACTATTCGGTACCGAAGATCTTCTACAGAAACAGGTATTCTCTCAAGCACGACACTCTTCAAATGACCCCTAATTTACTAGTTTCCTTCAAGCGTAAATCGTCTCATTTTGTTAATGTCAAATATTAAACTAACTTTCTGTCGAAACACTTATGACAGAAATGTTGCCAGGCTCGGAATAACTACTACTTCAAAATGCAAATACTGGATGGCATAACCTTTATACAAAATTTGGAAATTATAGAAATATTTCATATTATTTGATTGAAAGGCTTTTTCATATTTCCACTCTCTTATTTTCATATAGTAATATGTGACCCATGTTTTTTTACAAATGGAAGACAGCTACTCTATTTTATTCAAAATATTTTTCCATAAAAATTTCTCTTATAATTAATAGAAATGTTTCATTGAAATCCCGAAATATATGTCACAAATAGCCAATTCCTTCAGTCAAAACGATTAAATTGAAAGTTTTTTTCGTTCTTCGGAAACCCAATTGTCATCATTTTTCCAATGCTCATAAATATCTTTTCGGTGGACCCTCTCCTTAAGATCCACAGAAACTTTTGCAGGACTGCTGCTCTGGGACATAATAAATGGCGACTAAGTTTGTTATTTAGCATTGCCGACTAGATAAGAACCGCCACAAAGTTGGGATAAGAGGGGAAAAATCACGGAAAAGCATCCCCGTTGGAAAGATCTCCGGGCTTAAGGATGAAAAACGATTCCAAATATTTCTCCAGTCTGCAATCTGGAGAAAAAGGAGCAAAGCTGGAAGCTGAGTTGTGAATTTGTTCGTTCGTGCAGTCCGTAGAGTTAACTTGAAATATGTTTGTGTCTAATCTGTTATATTGTTCTCTGGAGTGGAACTCCAGAGAAAAATAAATATTATTTAATATTCATGGGAGTTTCTTCAAAATAATTGTAGAAAGGTTATGTTTAATAGGATAATTTTAAAATTAATTGTTTGGATTTTAACATACATGGTATGTACGTAATAAGGAAAAACAAAATATACTGTAAACCAGATTGGTAGCATTTCTGATGTGAATTTAGCGTAATTACGAAATGAATTTTCCTCGTTGAACGTTAATTGTTCAATACCTGTAAGTAATTTTCATTTCATTTGGTTTGAAAAGTTTTCGCAGAAACTGATCAAGTACATCGACAATATTCATATTCAAATAAATATAATAGTATTTTAAATACTTTTTATTTTACTCTCGAGTTGAATTTTCATTGAATAGGTTTCATTCATTTTCATTTTAATTAAATTATTTCGTGTATTTACAGTATTATAATTCGGCTTCACAATACTGCCCATTTCGCGGGTGTTATTATTTTTTTTTGTTTTTAGAAATAAAATGTATTTACGCTTAGAATTTAGACGTATTGTGATGTAGCAGGATTATTATATAAATATCAGGTTGGCGTCAGTGTAAGGGGTGGACCATTCAAAATTTGCATTTTTGATTATTGATTGTGAAATTAACAATGTTATTTCAGTACCTATAGATATAATAGACTTACTTATAGGTATAATAGAAATCTAGAAAAATAAAACAGAACAAAATATATAGGTAATAGGAAATAAAAACCTAACAAATTATGCATCCATAATTTCAATAAAAGAAGCCACCAACCTGAGCAATCCCCATGCTTTACCTCCGAAGCAAAGCGCCTTTCAAAATCTTTTAAAATTTGTTGGTCCGAAAACTCTTAACCTCTTTTTTTACTTCATTATAGCATCTTACAGCATTGTACGTAAAAGAACGCTTAAATATTTCGAGACAAAACCTAAGACAACTCAGAAGTTTTAGATGTCTCACATTTACCATTGTAAATGTAGCAAGCTCATCTTTTCGAGAAGATACGATAGTCGTCCACTTCCCAAGCTACTATGTACCAGTGAACAGATACACAGCCTATAGAGATTCTGGATCCTCGACCACCGAAGCTGTTGAATTCTACTCGAGACTCTATCATATTTCCTCAAGCGAAATACAAACCTACAACATTCATTTTGAATTCTTTTAAGGCGCATTGGAGTTGCATGGATATATAATTGGCAAACCACAGTTTAAAATTGGCAATACTAAAGTTTTAACCAGCTTTTTTCGAAGTTTGTAGTTTAATATGCGGATAGAGCACTTTCAAGGTTGCAAAAGTCTTTCTGACCAATTGGACCACATATTCACGAAAACGTAAATCTTCATTGAACATCAACCACAAATTTCTTGCGATGTCGCCTACAGGTATACTATTACCACTCAACATGATCTTCAGGTCATCCCTGATATCTGCCCTTCCACACTCTGATGCAAACAAGAGAAACTTACACTTTGAGGTATTAATTTTCAAATTGTGTCTCCGCGAGTAACAAACAGAAATAGTCTTCATTGATGGAAGCTTCCGCAGCAATAACTTTACCCGGTTTGAAAGAATGATACATTCGAGTTTCATCTGCATAAGCCTGAATTCCACCAACATTTAATGCAATCGAAGATGACCGCTATATGAATAATGAATAGCAAGGGGCCTTAAATTGACCCCTGAGGAACTCCAGATGTTGCCGGCATAGAATCAGAAGAAATGTTATCAATTGTTGTTATAACAACAGACTGTGTACGCTGACTTACCTATGATCTAAGAAAAGCAGCACCAGTGACATCAAACCCCAAAAAATGCAAATTTGCACAGAGTAAAGCCTGGTCAATTATCAAGAAGAACCAATGTCAAAAATAGACCGGCATCCAACGATCTAATAATTCAGCAGGGCTTTGGTGGTGCTATGATTCCTCCTGAGTCCTGACTTCAACGAGGAGATGGCGCCTCCTTTAAATCTGCTACTTACAAAAATACAGGTTCTCTCCAGTTAAGCGTAGATAGTTCAGTGAGGAAGCATCGAACTCGCGACCGGGAGGTCCGGGTTCAAATCCTGTTCAGGTGGAAAAGAAATTTTGCAGATGAACGGGTGTCTGCCACCATTTCACTGTTGGAACAAAAACTCACAGTGCTGTGACCTAACGTGGCGCAAGATCGCAGTAACAAAGCCTACACAGAACACAACTGAATTCCTAACTCGCACAAGCTGAAAAAGCTTCTGAGGGATCTTCACAGAAGATCTAGGAGTATGAGGATAATAATTATAATTATAATAATAATAGAGTAAAGAAAAATTGCCTTTGGTTGAATAAACCGGGCGGTTAACTGTCTAACTGAAATATTTTTCTGTGCATCAATCCAAACCTCAAGACTAATAACTTCTGGTAACCAGACATTGTAAAACTAGCTTCTAATCATGTTTGAATGATAACTTAATCATTCGAGAAATAAAAATCCAATATTCCCAAAATGATATTACTGTGAGCTTAAAGTTTAAAGCGTTTAAAGTCTTATCGCGGAACAAGACCATTATATAATCATACCGACCCTTACATCTTGAAAAACATTATCCTACACCCTCTCGAGAAAGGAATAAACCAATCTCAGACTACATAATCCAGGGAAAAGCCAATTGCTCAGCCACCCCAGCAAATAGTCTTCAAGTCGGTGGCATAAGGAGGGATCTTACACCCCTTAGGAGACATTCGTAAAGTATTTTAATAAGGGATTTTTTGTCACGCGCTTAGGGCCCGTAAAAAAGGAGATTACCATCGAGAGGAGCGCACCTGTGGCCGGAGTCACCTTACAATTTACTTAAATTGTTAGAGGCGATATTCCCGCAGGAATGACATCTTATTACACGAACAAATCCACGATAATATAAGAATAATGGAGATTCGTTTATTTACCTCAGGCGGAAAATATGGCAAGGGATTTGCTTATTGGAATGAGACGGTAAAATGTCTTTTAACGTTTATTAGGTTAGCATGGGATTTGCAATGATTCATTATTAATGAAGACATATTTTTGGGGGACCGAAAATTTACGTGATTAGAGAAGTAGATACAAATTTTAATTGTATATATACATTATTTCAAGAAGATACCAAGCACTTATCATTTGAAACGCTTCTTTAAGGAACTTTTTTAGCTTAGTTGGCAGAACTATTCAAACAAACTACCCTGCAAGTTAAGCAAGAGAAACTACTGTTAGAATATGCGATCACGATGTACTGACGTTGACGTTCAATTTGCCCCAGAACTAACTACTAGAAAATTGTCCTGAAAGAAGTTGTTAACTACGAGGACCTGAATGACAGTCTACATAGTGTAAACTGTATTTTTTCATTTAACTATTCCTGAAAATTGGAACTCATTTTTTGTCGTAATCACACATCTTGTATCAGCGGATATATTCTGTCAAGTCTTTGCCTCTGAATCCTTGGATTGACTCCCGTCTTCGAAATATAACAAAAGAGAAAAGAAAGCCGTAGCAGCGGTTTGAAAGATTCAACCTACACGACATAACTAAAGAACCCATAAAATGCAAATTAGTTAGTAGCTGAAGGCAACCCTATAGAACAAGTTATGGAATTGCAATACCTGGAAGCGCAACTCACTCACAGTCAGAATAGGACTTAAGAAGTAAGAGACCTAGCACATGAAGCAAACCGAATAGTAGGAGCCCTGAGAGAGATAATATAGAATAACAATTACATGAATACTCAAGCTAAAACCAAGATCAATAAGACCTGTACTAACATACGCCATAGAAACCCGGACAGATGACAAAAAGACAAAAAACATCTTGCGAACAACGAAATGAAAACCTTCAGAAGTATTGCAGGCTACTCTCTGAGGTATATGAACTGAAGTAGCGACATAAAGGAATGCAAGATCGAAGACGTGGTTGGATGGCGTCGAAAGTGGCGATGAGAATGTAATGACCACGTAAACAGAATGGATGTGAGCAGAATAGCGATAATTGCACGGGATGGTCGACTACAGACATGATGACCTCCAGACAGGTCCCCCAAAAAATGTAAAGACTTTTGGAAATCGATGTCACAAGAGAGCTGAATTGGAACTTAGGATTGCGGCCTAAATTAAGAGGAAGAAGAACCTTCAGACAAGCCGTCGAGCTTTCTCCAACAAATATATCAGGGATATATAAGAAGCATGGGGGAGATATGAGGTAAACATTAGGAGCAGTAAAATCCAAAATAGTTTTACAAATACATAAGAACAAGTATGGCAGGCAAGCTCTGCATTCCACAGTTGAGGGATGAAAACGGTACGACAACGAATAGAGAAGTAACAGTGGCTGACATTTTGAAACTATTTCACCCACGAACCCGATACCCTCTGTATCAAAGTGCAATAGACTGGCAATAGACAATTCACTCATACACATAGATGATAGAAAATTCCATACTCAAAAGTTTGTAAGACTGCTTTAGTCAAAACCCATTCCCGAAGGGGTGATAAGAACAATTCCCATTAGTCTTGTTTTTATCATCGGCAAGTCATTGAGGCAATTATTGTGGATGCTATGTGCGAGTTTCTTTCGTTTCACAGAGTGTTCCTGAATAACAGCACAGCTTTACTACGAGAAAATTTGTGATCATTAATTAGTTGGACTATGTCTAGGAATGGACCAAAATTGATTGATCAAGGTGAATGTGTAGATATAATTTACTTGAACTTCTGTAGTGCGTTTGACAAAGTTCAAAAAACTTCGTTGAAAAATTTTTAAAGTTGATATCCGCGTTTTTATCTCATCGTGAGTTTAACATTGAAGTAGGATCACATGAGAGTTCTAAACGGACAGTAATACATAGCGTTTCACAAGGGTCGGTGCTTGGCCCTCTTCGGTTTGTAATATACATTTCCCTAGCACTTGCAGTCGTTAAGTTCCCTTTATGATGATGATACCAAAATATTCGGCAACCACCTCCAGAGCTCCCAGGACTTTCAGAGTGACCTAATCAACATATATTCCTGGAGTCGAGATTGGTTACTGCCACTCAACTTGTCCAAGTGCTTATTCATGAGGAAAAAATAATCCTCTGGTTGATCACTTTTTGGATAACGTCATTATTTTCGAACTTAAACAACAACACTTCTTGTGAACTCTGATTTATCGTGGAGTGATCACATAAACCTTCAGGTGAAAAACGCAAACACTTCTCTGTTTTACCGAATGGAGCATTCCAGAAACTAGACTTACGATCACTCTGCAAACTTTATGAAACACATGTGTGTACCCGATTCTCGAATTCGCTGACAGTGTTTGGTACCTGGTACTAGTTCGTGTGACAGAAATTCTTTGGAAAAAAGGCTAGCTACTCTCATCCATTTTGCTCACATTCGCCTCATGAATATGCCAATGTGGTGCGCCGACAATTGAGAGGTGTAAGTTGTCAGTTAGAGGATGTTGAAGTTGGAAAACCACAAAGGGAAAATTCGGTATCTTTTAAAGTTTTTCTCTCTAAAGATGAAAATGCAAGCCAGACGGCTGAAATTATGAATGGTGTTTATGGTTTAGATACTGTAATAGCTTATTACGTGCAATTTTGGTTTTGTCGATTGCATTAAGTTTTTTTATGTTAAAAATGCTCCTCGCAAAGGTAGTCCCTGGTCGATAAAATCACAGAAATAATCGCAGTTGGCTGTTGGTAGTCGTAGCATCACCCAAGAGCTAAAGATCGACCATAAAACAGTTTTGAACCATTTGCGCAAAGCTGGAATTAAAAATAAGCTCGCATTGGGTGCCACAATGGATATTGAATGGGGTTAAGAAATGGATCACCTACGACAATATTGTGCGAAAACAATGGTCATCAAAGCGCGGTGAAACAGCTCTAACGATTCCTAATTCAGGACTAACGGCCTGGAAGGTTCTACTGTGCACTTGGTGGGACTGGAAAGGAATAATTCATTACGAATTGTTTCCATATGGCCAAACATTATGTATCTCTACGTATCTTTACTGTCAACAACTGGAACTTTTGAAGCTAGCGATTGACTAGAAATAACCAGAATAGACCAACAGAAGAAGTTTTGTGTTCCGTCAAGACAACGCCAGGCCACACAAGTCTGCAGTGACTTGCCAGAAACTCCAAGAGCTTGCTCGGGGAGTTTTAATGCATTCACCTTATAGTTCAGATCTAGTAAAGACCAAAAATTCCATAAAAGAGGTAGAGTGAAGATACCTTTTAAATGTAACAAAACAGTGCATATTTGATCTACATTCGACAATCTGAAATTTGCTAAATAAAGTCCTGAAGTTCACATAAAAATAGAAGTTTTTTGTCCCCAACCTATCATTACAATATTGTTTGTCAAACCGCATTTTCCAGGAGTGGAATTCGGTGTCGTGTTGAATAACATTAGCCGTTTCAAGGAACGTCTAGCTGGATTCTATGAACAATAACTTGTGTCCTCCAATTTTTCTTGTCCTGTTTTCTACCTTTTATTGCCGATTGATCAAATTCGTTTTCTCTTTACGCTAATACTTTCTGTACTTGCTGATGTATTTCTCAAGAGCTACTATGATTGTTCTTAACTTTTGTCCTTATTTAATGATAAAATAACAATAGTAAATGTTTCCTTCTGCGTGTAAAATTTTTAGAATCTAGAATCATTACTCAATGATTCTAGATTCTAGAAATGTTTAAGTTTACTCATACTTGAATTGAAATTTATAATCTTCCCGCATTCTAAAGCTTCATCCACCATAAAACAAAGCCACCGAACCAGCCTGATTTTTTCGCCATATTTCACACATCGGTCGACGCGATTTGCATGGAAGCGAGAGAATCAATTATGCCGTTCGACCGCTGTCCTCAAATTATTTCGGAGCTCATTATGAAGTTTGTAATGCGGGAAAGGTAATTATGGTACGCAATTCGAGCAAAATTAATGTCACCATTTTGTTCGGGCCGCTTCCCAGATAATGACGCGGCATATCTAAATGACGGTCCTTGCATTATTGTGTGCATATTCGAATTGTTTATATGTTTATCTCGAATTTCATCGGATTCGCGACGCCATTTTGTAATCGTAATTGTAATTGAATAGCGTGCCGTGTAATCGATAACGACGTACGTTTCGTCATGTAGGATTGCGTTGGCCTTTTAGGGGATCGAGTAGAAGGTTTCTTATTCTGGGATTATTGGTGAAGTTGCCGTATTTGGTCTTCCAAATTATGGAGGTGATGAAGATTTGCTGCTGCCTGATTTCGCGGTTCTTAGTTCGTGACAACATTAGTCATTATTTCAGTTATGTTCTTCTGTTTACAGCAGCTTTTAGATGTAGATGGACATACTTCAGTGTTAAAACCATAGATTTATTATCCTATGGAGACGAAACATAGTTCTAATGAAATTTTATTTGTTGTTAGGCAACATTCAGATTTTTTTGGATTAAGATGAATGAAGCAAAACTAACGAGTGTAACAAGGATGAAAAATTTCTCAAAATTCAAATTTGTAGAAAGCTATAACAGAACTAATCTACTCAATATTTGAGATATTTCCTAAATAATTCAGGCACATACCGAAATTTGTTTTTTTCGTGAATGGTCGCGAGTATGAATAACACACAGGATACAAACAGTTCACAAGAAAAACGAGAAATGAAAGCATACTATGGAAAAGTGGCGTAAGATAAAAAAGTTTCGGGGTTAAAAAGAAGATTAATCTCGAAGAAAGTATCACCCTATAGATAATCGCAAAGGTTCCTATTATATAATAATTCTATTTAAACCAGAAAAAAAAACTTATTCTCCAAGTTTCATTTGGATATTTCGGAACATATAACAGATATTGAGAAAAAACGAAATAAATCAGGATATTCGAACACCTTATAGCTGGGTTATGAAGCGTTTGCGGACATTTGTTTCCAGAATATTTTTGTCTTGACATTGGATATTCTATAAACTTTTAAAGGTATTCTACAAAAACTGAACAACCCTTGTGTATGTATTACATGTGAATGAAGCCAACTAAAATAAGAATTGACCATTTGATTTTCATATCGGGTGTTTTTTTGAGTGATAGAAATTTCGATAGGGATAACTGTGATTTGACAGAAGGTAGAAGCCATGTTGTTTTGACATTTCTGTTCAGTGAGCAATGACAAATTATAAAGGAAAGTCTCACGCCGCAACAACGTTTACAAATTGTTGAAATTTATTCTCAGAATCAGTGTTCTATTCGCCAAATATATAGAGCACTTCGTGAAATTTATGGTTCACAATCGTTCATCAGAGCAGCTTATTCGTCGAACTATCGATAGATTTCGAACAACATTTTCTCTACTCGATGCAACAACAACAAGACAAAGAAATATAGGTACAGAAGAAAATATCCCTATTGTAAGTCATAGTATTAATGATGATGCAGGTTTGTGTATTCGTCGACGTTCACAACAAGTTGCATCCACAATATGGAAAATTTTGCGTAAAGATCTTGGTCTACACCCATACAAGATCCAACTGGTTTAAGAACTAAAGCCACTTGACCATAATAAGCGTCGTTTGTGTGCTGATTGGGCCCTAGAACAGCTTGAAGTTGATCCACTTTTTTATCGTAAAATTGTGTTTAGTGATGAAGCTCATTTCTGGTTGAACGGCTAAGCAAACAAGCAAAATTGCAGTATATGGATTGAAAACAATCATAAAGAAATTCTGCAGGTTCCATTGCATCCTGAAAAATGCACTGTATGGCATGCTTTACTCGCTGGAGCCATCATTGGTTCATATTTCTTTAAAAACGATGCTGAAGATAATGCTACAGTGAATGGTGCTCGTTACATATCGATGATCAATGATTATTTGTTTCAAAATTTTAATGGTATCGACCCAGAAGTGTTTTGGTTCCAACAAGATGGTGATACACCTCAAGCTGCTACCGTAACAATAGATATATTGAAAGAAAGGTTTAGCGATAACATTATTTCGAGAAATGGTCCAATTAATTGGCCTCCAATATCATGCGACATAACTCCAATCAGTAGCGGATTATCCATAAGGCAAACTAGGCACGTGCCTAGGGGCGCGTAGTTACAAGGGGCGCGCGAGCTCAGACTTTTTAATTAAGATGGCCATTTATGGCCGGTACAGGGGCGCCGACAAAGTTATTGCCTAGGGCGTTCTGGAACTTTAATCCACCACTGACTCCAATGGATTACTTTCTTTGGGGTTATGCCAAGTCATTTGTTTATGCTGATAAATCAGAAACAATAGACTCTTTGGAAGCCAAGATAACTCTTGTTATTGATGAAATAAGGCCTGAATTACTCGAAAAAGTGGCCCAAAATTGGTCTGGTCTAATGCGGTTCCTCAGAGGTAATTGTGGTGGACATATGCCGAAAATTATTTTAAAAACATAAATGTCATAAAATTATCTTTCAAATAAAAAAAATTGGCTCCAATCTTAATTCAAATGTGTTTTATTTCAATTTAAAGTGTTATCACTCTAAAAAAATACACCCGATATATGTTCAGAAACAAATATTTCAATTAATTTAGTTCCTTTACTGCAACCTGCAAACATTGAATTTTTATCGTTGTAGTGCTCAAAACTAACCAATCCTCTTTTCCATCATGTACTGTGGTTGGGGAAAGACTGTGGAGACAAGAAAACTCCCAATCTGATTTCGTTAGAATTAGATCGAGGATTCTTTACTCCGATCTAAGCGTATTTAGTGCTGCCCTAACGGCAGAAGCACGTTTTCGGAAAATGTGTGGATGTGACCAGTAAAAATGTTATTTTCTCTACCTAATTGGAAGATTAGCCATGTACGGAAACCACTACTGGGAATTATCCTGTCCTAACGAAATAATCTCAACGATCCTTCTGAGTCTTCGTGCACTTACGTAAGCTGCCTTTCAGTTCAGACTGAGGGAGAAATCGAAATGAATGCAAAAAAAAAAATAGAATATATTGAATAGGAATTTTCTCAAATCGATCTAAATTTCTATTCTTCGGAAAATGTATTTATTTTAAATATAACTAAAAAATATAAATATTAATAGGACAGTTCGTATCGAGCAACAGCCGCGATCACATCTCCACATCTGTTCCGATAAGAAATTATTCCGATAACATTAATTCCAATATTATTCTTATCTGAAGTTAAACATATTTTTGTAAATATATCTACAAATAATAATTTGAGTCCTTTTGAACCCGAAATGTCTCAGGCTTAGTCTAGTCAACAAGTGGCCTTTGGGTCAACTTTTTTCAGTCTCCGAAAATTATGATCAAGGTGTCATTCGATTCGAAATGGCATCTAGATGATTTTTGAAAAAAATGAAATTCCGCTTGCAAAAATTGCAAACGCGATCAACAATTAACTAAAAAAAAGAGGGTTTCGTTTTTTGTGAATATCTCAAAAACTAATGAAGATTTTTGAAATAAAAAAAAAGATTCAAAAAGAGGAGGAAATTTCCTAAAAAAAAGAGTCGACTCCCGGAATTGTAGTCCCAATATTATTAGGAGTACAAATAAGTTTCCGCAGTTCTATTGTAGATGGCGCGGCACGGAGTTTCGGTTAGCTTTCGCAGATGATAACCGGCTTAAAAAATAGTTTGGACATTTAAGAACAACATAACCTATTAATATCATTGATTTTATATTGGTGAAATATAATTTTTATAAGTTGAAAATGTCAAAATTTGATCCAAGTAAGCGTCATTTGCGGGAAATATTAGTTTACTTCTTTAATTTAAAGAAATCTGCTGCTGAGGCGCATCAATTGCTCGTAGAAGCATATGGTGAGTGTGCTTTGAGTGAAAGAACGTGTCGAGAGTGGTTTCAAAAGTTTAAAAACGGTGATTTCGACGTAAAAGACAAAGATCGCAGTGGAAGGCCAAAAATTTACGAGGATGCAGAATTGGAGGAATTATTGGGGGAAGATTCATCTCAAACACAAAAAGAACTTGCTCTAACATTAGAAGTCACTCAGCAAGCAGTCACACATCGTTTAAAATCATTAGGGATGATTCATAAACATAATTTGTGTTAAAAAACGGCGGAAACTTATTTGTACTCCTAATAATAATTTTCCCAGAGGGATGAAAATACGGCCGAAAACGGGTACTCTGGCTTTGGACACTTTATTAATAAAAATTATTTTAACAGATTGAATATGAAATTTAATAAATGAAGAAATTCAGGGGCATACTGGATAGATGAATGAACAATAATCCGCCAAAAAAAAATTTTTATCTCAATTTTTCAATCAGTTATGCAATAGTTAATTGATAATTTTTTTCTGCTTGGACATAAACACTGCAAGTGTGATAATTGTTGAACTATTAACTTGAGATTTTTTCCTCTCTTGAAGCAATTTTTGGAAGACTTCAGAATAGATCCCCGTTGGAAAAATTTAAAAAAGTTTTTTTTTTCAGTTTTGAATTAACAATTTTCGTTGTTGCAAAATTAAAAACTTGGCTTAATTATCTAAAAAAATTTTTTTTTCAAAATATTATTAATTGTCCGTTTTTATGTTGTAGGAAGCTGCATAGAAATATTTTTTTTTAGTTTTTATCTCTTATTTTTTAAAAAATTGTTGTAAACAAATGCGTTGTTTATAAAATAAAAAATTACTATTCTACATCTGGTTTTTCTGGAATTACTGATAGAAATATTGAATTGAAGTTGGAATCGCCGTCGGCTAGAATAAAGACAGAATTGCGAGCAGAATTGTCCGTTGATGCTGCTGGTCCTTCATCAGATGAAACTGATTTAGGAAAATATATCGGTAAGATTAATATTTCGGAGTTCGAAAAATATATCATATTGAAGAATGCTTTTGTTCCTGGAAGGGATTTCAAATTGCTTACTCAGTGCATCGAAAGAATAGCAAGGATGTTAAATGTTATTTATCACAAAATCATTTTCATTATTTCTTCTTGTTGACTTATTCAAAAATTTTAAACTGTATTTTTTGTAAATCTTGTGTTTTATTTGCTAAATATGGAGGCACTTATAAGGCCACGCCTATTAAAAAACTTGTGGTAAGTCCTTTATTATTCAAAACTTTTCGGTAAAGATGGAGATTGACCGTTTATAACAATTCAAATTATCATAAGGAAGCAATGCATTCTTTTCAATGTTCTTGAAATCATATAGTACCGTGAAATGAATGTTATCAACATGTTTGACTCGAAACGATTGAAACAGATAAGTGAAAATAAAAGACAAATAAAGACCATTTTGAGCACAGTAAATTTCCTAGCAAAACAAAATATCACTTTACGAGGTCATGTGAGTAGGTCAGATTTGACTGAAAAATCTGAAATAAATCAAGGAAATCTTAGAGAATTTTTGGGATACCGAATAGAATCCTGCGGAACGACCAAATGCTCGAAGATCACTTTGAGTCGGCATCTTCTCGTACAAAATTGAAGCCTCAATATATTATAGTGTAATATTCGACGAATCTACAGATATTAGCAATATTTCCCAAATGTCGATCGTTATCCGCTATTTGGATGAAAAACTAGATGTGAAGAAGATTTTGTCAGCTTTCTCGATTGTCACGCAGAAAATAATGCTGACTTCACATAAGAACTGCTGGCAAAATATTGGGAAATACGGTGTTAAACTATATAAAAAAATTAGGGTTGTCGTTTGAAATGTGCGTGGGGATCGGAATTACAAAAAACGTTGAAAAATTTTGTGAAGTGTCCTTGCTACAATCATAGTCTCAATTAAATAATATTGAAATAAGGTTATTCTGATTTTCGAAAATTTTTATTGTTAAATTCACAACAATTGTTTCGCTTTCACAGAAGCATCATCAGGCATGATGCTACTGTGATAGCGAAACAATTGTTGTGAATTTAACAATAAAAATTTGTGAAAATCAGAATAACCTTATTTTAATATTATTTAATATGGATTTTCACCAAGTAAGGACTGATACAATTCAATATAGTCTCAATTTATCGATTTCCAAAAGTAGTGACGTTCCAGGTGTAAGAAATTCTATAGGTGTCACAAGGGATTCTATTCATTTTTTCAAAACGTCTCCTAAAAGAGCCAAAGTTCTTGAAATGGTCAATGATGAAAAAGAGTTGATAAGTTTATGTAAAAAACCGTTGGCGGAACGACATGATTCAATCATAAGTTTTAAGGTTTGTTCCTAAAACATTATTGAATGTTTGGAATTAATTGCTCAATCGAAAGATAAAGAAAGTTCTTCATTCATTACTTGCAGATTCTCTAACTACCACAAAATTTATTGTTGTATATTTTCTTAGCTTTTCATGCAACTTGAATAAGATTTTACATGGTAAATATATCGATAAACAGAGAGCACAATCTTTAGTAAATGACATTACATCTTTATTGGAAGAAAAAAAGGACCAATGTAGAGACCTATTTCAAAGCGATATTGGTAGAAGTAGAATTGCTTCATTCAAAAATGAATTTAAATGTAGTCAAGCACACAACTACTTAAATTCAAATCAGCCGAGTTTACACTCCAGCTGATTCAATCGAAGATTGTTTCAGAAGTATTTTCATTCCATTGTTAGATAATGTAATGGTGGATCTCAAATTTCGTTTCCATAATGATGTTTTCTAAGTTTTTGATATAAATGATTTGATTCCCTCCAAAATCGTCGAATTAAAACGGAAATATGATTCTAGTTTTAAGCATTATTTATCCCGATTCGTATCAAAATTCCAAGAAAATGATAGTACCATTTCTAGTTTGATGGAAACAGAGTTAGAGTGTGTTATAAAAAATGTACTAGTGGGACTGAAAATCAGCCAGATACAGCATTGAGGGCAGAAGTGAATAAATCCAAATGCTTACTTGGCACTATATTTGATATCTGTAATGCCTGTAAGTATGGCGAGATATGAGAGGAGTTTTTCAACATTAAAAAGGTTAAAAACGTGGTTCAGATCCAGAAAGGGTCAAAAAAGATTGGTAGGTTTGACCTTATTGTACGTCCATATGGAAATTGAACTAGATATTGATTCTGTGATAGACAGGTTTACGAATATGAAGAGGAGATTTTTGGAATTGGTGTTATAGAAAACACGAAAAAGACGATATATAACGAGTAAATGATTTAATTTCCATTTCATAACAATTGTTTTTGAGTCATTAGTTTGTAGGTACATATGTTATATTTATGACTATATCATTTCTGTTTGTTTTGATTAAAAATTTATTTTCTTACAAGAAACATATTTGTTGTTTTGAAAAGTGAATGTTCCTTGTTATCCTTATATCGGGTATTTTTTCAGAGTGACAGAACTTTAAATTGAAATAAAACACATTTAAATTAAGATTGAAGCCTTTTTTTTATTTGAAAAATAATTTTAGGACATTTATGTTCTAAATCTAATTTCCGGCATATGTCCACCACGACTCGCTCTGAGGAACCGCATTCGACCAGATCAATTTTGGATCACTTTTTCTAGTAAGTCAGGCCTTATTTCATTAATAACACGAGTTATGTTGACTTCCAAAGTGTCTTTTGTTTTTGGTTTATGAGCATAAACCAATGACTTGACATAGCCCCAAAGAAAATAATCCAGTGGAGTTATGTCGCATGATCTTGGAGGCCAATTAATTGGATCATTTCTCGAAATAATATTATCTCCAAATCTTTCTTTCAATAAATCAATTATTAAGGTAGCAGCATGAGGTGTATCACCATCTTGTTGGAATCAAAACATTTCTGGGTCGATAGCATTCAAATTTTGAAACAAATAATCATTGATCATCGATCTGTAACGAGCACCAATCACTGTAACATTAGCTCCAGCATCCAGGATGTAATGGAACCTGCAGAACTTCTTGAGGATTGTTTTCTCTCCATATACGGCAATTTTGCTCGTTTACATTGCCGTTCAACTAGAAATGAGCTTCATCACAAACACAATTTTACGTTAAAAAAGTGGATCAACTTCTAGCTGTTCTGGGGCCCAATCAGAAAACAAAGAAGCTTATTATGGTCAAGTGGCTTTATTTCTTGAACCAGTATGATCTTGTATAGGTGTAGACCAAGATCTTCATGCAAAATTTTCCATGTGGTGGATACACAGAGTCCAACTTGTGAACGTCGACGAGTAGACAAATCTGGATCATCATTAACACTATGACTTACAGTAGCGATATTTTCTCCTGTACGTACAGTTCTTTCTCTTGTTGTTGTTGCATCAAGTATAGAAAATGTTGTCCGAAATCTATCGATAGTTCGACGAATAAGCTGCTCTGATGGATGATTATGTAAACCATAAATTTCACGAAGTGCTCTATAAATTTGGCGAATAGAACACTGAATTTGAAAATAAATCTCAACAATTTGTAAACGTTGTTGCGGCGTGAGTCTTTCCATGATAATTTGTCAATGCTTACTGAACAGAAATGTCAAAACAACATGGCTTTTACCTTCTGTCAAATCACAGTTATCCCTATTGGAAGTTCTATCACTCTAAAAAAAACATCGTTGTATAGTTTTATTAGTATTTATTATAAAATTATCGATGTATACCTGACGATTTTTTTTCGATTAATCTCTCCAAAAAAAAAAAATTATCTACGTCATTGATCGTTGCAGACTGCAATTACTTCGTTTGAACCGTGCATTACTAGAAAACGGGACGGCATATAAGTACAAAGATGAAAAAATTATTCCTTTGTTTGAGAACACTCGCACTCATGTAGCAAAAGTTGTCAAATGATATTTAGAAACGATCAAATGGGATATCTTATAGCACCTACCATATTCTCTGGGCATTGCTCCTTCTGACAACTGGCTATTCCGATGGATACAACACGATTTGGCAGATCACCGCAATTAAAACTGGCTTCAAAATTGGGTCGCCCCGAAAGACAAAAATTCTTTCTGAGATCGGATTCGGAAATTGCCTGAGAGGAAGGTAAAAATAGTGAGCAGTGAACGACAATATTTTGTGTAACTTGTTTAATTATTATTTTTTTGAAAAAAATTCATTTTTGAGCTAAAAAAACAGACCAAATTAATTTATACTCCAAAATTTTTCAGATCAAATTCAACCTATGGAGTTTAAGGAAAGATCCGAACGCAATTCCTTTGTAAAGGGTCTTTCAATGAGAATGCCTCATTTTTAGGTGGACATTACTGACGCAAGGCAGCCATTGTTCATTTGTGACATTGACAGTAGTATTTGTCGATGTCTACCATTTAATCATGGAAAAGTACACACTTCTACAACAATTTGAAATAATCCAAATTTGTTAGGGAAAATCGAGATCTGTTACTCTAACTTTACGTGCTTTAACTCCAATTTTTGGTCGTTACAATCGTCCGGATAAAAGAACAGTTGAACGTTAAGTGAAGAAGTTTGATACAAATTTTGCACTTCATGATGTTACAGTGCCAGTGAGACAAAGAAATGTAAGAAGTGAAGAGAATATTGCTGCCGTATGTGAAAGTGTTCGTGAAGACCAAACTTTAACGATTTCTCGACGTTCACAAGAACTAGGCATCTCCCAGACGACCTTGTGGCGAATTTTACGAAAGTAGCTTCATTTACATCCATACAAAATTGTTTTAATCGAAGAACTCAAACCAACAGATCATTTAAAGCGTCGTGTACGATCAAAAATTGGAGTTAAAGCACTTAAAGTTAGAGTAACAGATCGCGATTTTTCATAATATATTTGGATTATTTGTAAACGTTGTTGGAGTGTTTACCTTTCCATGATTAAATGGTAGACATTGACAAAGACAACTGTCAATGTCACAAATGAACAATGGCTGCCATGCGTGAGTAATGCCAATTTAAAAATGGGGAGTTTCCATTGAAAGACTACAATGAAATTAAAATTTCAATAATTTTCAATTAAATAATGTGTTTTGTTTACAAAACAAAATAGGGCGCTGTTAAGGAAAGACCCTTTAGGTATGGACAAGTTGTCCCTGAAGCTGAACCATTCTCCAGTTCCTTTTTTGAGCCATCTGATGAATAATCGTTAATTTTTTAATCATCCCACGTGTTCCCCACGCAACAAACAGACGATAGGAGCATCATCCAGACACTTGAAAGTATAAGACGTCTAGCTAGGTGCATTAGATGGGACATTTGTTTCCTTTGACGCGTTCACTTTGCCGATAGTTACGCTCTTTAGGATGCCGGCGCTACAGATAACGACAGAACAACACCCTTTTTACAGATGTCTGCTGGCGTGTAATTACCCCCATAAAACGGCTAAAAACCAGAACCCGGCTACCATTCTGCGCTACCAGAATATTCGTTGGCTCATAAATTCTCTTAATAGATTGTTAAAGGGCACTGCGACCCCGGGTCAACTCCATAAATATCCCAGGCACTTGGAGTAAGGCCGAGGATATAATTAAAAAATTTCAACCGGTTTCGGGGCTGTTTTGAATTTGGTACAAGTAGTTGCGGTTCCACTCCTGTTTTAATTTAGTGTGAGATTGGAGCGGCATTGCGTTTTGACTAATTAGATCGTTGGGCTTTTGGCTTCTGGGCAGGGGGCTTGGAGATTAGGAACTTATTGGAATCTAGCAATCCGTAAGGATCTCTGAAATTCAGCGAGAGAATTTTCAGAAGCTCAAAGAAATTTTCGTTTTAAATTTGGTAGATTAAAGTCTCGTACCTTGCCCATGAGAAGTAAAGAAGATGCACCCTTTTTTCGATTTTTCAAAATTCGTGTAAAATATTCTGTTATGGAATCATTCAATAAATTTTCAATTTACTCATTAATTTGTGTTAGCAACACGTTGGCCAATTTCATTATGGAATTTAGTTGTTGGTTTGAAACTTTTTTGCTTTCCTTTGTATTTAGTAAACAAATATGAATTGAAAATTAACTTTGTTTGGTGTTTTTGAAATATTACAGATAATAACAAGCAAGAACCTATACAAATTGAACCTAAAAGATCTCTTAAAATTTTTTTGGAATTAAATTGAATAAAATGCCTTGGGAACACTGTTTCACCTCATAGACATATAAAATTATTAACACACATTACCGGCAGTTAATCAATAAAGAATCAAAAGAAAACATAAAGTACTGTCCGTAATCTTCCAGATCTATCATCCAAGACAAGCTTGTTTCGAAAGAATATTTAGAAATAACAAATTCCATCACAAAAAAATGTTCCACATAGAATTTAAAACGGTCTTTTTCATTTTATACCTATATTAGGGTGGTCAAAAAAAAAACGAAATTTTTTTTTTCGAGTCTCGTACCAAAATATGTAAGTTTCTAATGTTTTAAGAGTCCCCTCCAAACGACAAGTCAAAAAAAAATTTTTTAAGGGTCACTCCAAATTTCTAAAAATTTCCAAAATCGTCAAAAATCGATTTTTTTTCTTTAAATTATTTTTTCTCATTATTTTAATTTTTCTAAAAGAAAAATGATAAAGATCCTGAAAATCTTAAGTCGAAATTTTAATATTTAAAGGTCGCTCCAAATTTTTCAAGGTTTCCAAGACAAGTACTTTATATCTTTTCGAGCTACTTCTGAATATGAATATCAACGAACTTGATATTTTTTTCCTTGCATTTGACATACCAAAGAATGGAATTAAAGCACGAGAAACAAAAAAAAAATTAAATAATTTTTTTTTACGATTATAGTGTAATTGTCAGAAAATCATAATTTTTTTAATTCTTTAAATTTATTTATTTTTCAAAAATAAACATTTTAGTTAAATTTTTATAACTTTTTATCAACTTTGAACATAATAATAATTGACTATTTTTGTGTTTGAAGTTTATAAATATGTTATAAAAAGTTATAAAAATTTAATTAAAATGTTTATTTTTGAAAAATAAATAAATTTAAAAAATTCAAAAAATTATGATTTTTGACAATTACACTATAATCGTAAAAAAAATTTATTTAATTTTGTTCTTGCTTCTCGTGCTTTAATTCCATTCTTTGGTATGTCAAATGCAAGAAAAAAAATATCAAGTTCGTTGATATTCATATTCAGAAGTAGCTCGAAAAGATATAAAGTACTCGTCTTGGAAACCTTGAAAAATTTGGAGCGACCTTTAAATATTAAAATTTCGACTTGAGATTTTCAGGATCTTTATCATTTTTCTTGTAGAAAAAAATGAAATAATGAGAAAAAATAATTTTAAAAAAATCGATTTTGGAAATTTTTAGAAATTTGGAGTGACCCTTAAAAATTTTTTTTTTAACTTGTCGTTTGGAGGGGATTCTTAGAACATTATAAACTTACATATTTTGGTACGGGACTCGAAAAAAAAATTTTCTTCGACCTACATACATTTAACTGCTGTTTTACAGTTTATACTTTGGTAAAGGCGGCTGAAATTGTGAAGCATATTTATAATAATAATAATAATGAATGTCTTTAGTTCACTAGAAACCTCAAACATAATTCACAGTGACAATCAAGACATCATGTTGATGAGGAATCGAGGATTGGAGCTTTGATCTTTATCTTGAACCTAGCTTGATTTAACAGTTTGAATTCATCAGGAATGCCGCTATACAGCCTGTAAATCCTTTAACTGAAACTTCTTGCAAAAGTAGATGTCTTGAGATGAGGACACGATAATGTATTTCTACGACGTATGTTGATATTATGAATGTCAGCTCTGTGAACCAGGGAGCGTAAAACTCAAAACAAATCCTCATTGGAACCCAACTCAATTCTCCCAAATTATGTGAAACATGATCATACCTCCTTATTCCATAGCTGAACATGATACAGCAGTTCTGCATACGCTGAATCCGCTTCAACGTTTCCTGATCAAGACAAAAACTAAACACAAGAAAACAATAAGTGAACGTTGACAAGACCAAAGTCTCGCACATAACCTTTTTAGTATGAACCTATGTGGATAGAGCAATCTCAATGCTCCATAGGCTTTTCGAACTATACTCAAAGAATCGTCCAAGACGAAAGGTAAGTCTCTTGCGCAATTAACGAATTGAATGGCATCATTATTTATTGTTGGCTTGAACAATTAAAAATTTTTTGATTTTATTCGAAAAGAATACTAGAGCAAATGATTTTTTTGTGTTGAAAATCAATGAATGTTTCGCTGCGATGTCCGCTAGTTATTTTAGATCATCATTCATTCTCAAAGCCGTATTATTTGGGTAACTTACGGTGAAATCGTAGTAAAGCTGAAAGTCATCTGCGTACATATGGAATTTACAATATCGAATGAACTTAATGAATTGGCTTGTGCAAACCAAAAAAAGGACCAAGGACTAAGCCTTGTGGAACACCATCCACAACATTTCTAGCATGGCAGACTTTCTCATCCAACTTTACACTTTGCGAACGTTCCGTGAGATATGACTCAAAGAGCTAAAACGAATTCCCGCAGACATTAGTCCCGATACTGTAATAGCTAATTACCTGCAATTTTGGTTTCGTCGATTCTGTTCAGGTATTTTTGATGATGAAGATGTACTTCTCACAGACAGACCAGTCGTCGAAAATATCGGTAATATCACAGAAATAATCGAAGTTAACCGGCATGTCAGTAGTCTTAGCATCGCCCAGGAGCTAGGCGACCATAAAACACATTTGAATCATTTGCGCAAAGCTGGATTCAAAAAGAAGCTTGATGTTTGGGTGCCACACTAATAAACCCTAAATGATGGATCGAATTTCCATCTGCGAAGCCTTGGCCAAACGAAATGGAATCGTCCCATTTCTTAAAAGAAAGGTGATTCAAGATGAGAAAAGGGACACATACGACAATATTGTGCAAAAATGATCATGATCATAATGCGGTCAAGCAGCTCAAACAGTGGCCAAACCAGGACTAATGGCCAGTAAGGTTCTACTGTGCATTTTGTGGGACTGCAAAGGAATAATTTATTATGAGTTGCTTCCATATGGCTAAACGCTAAATTCGTATCTCTGCAGTCAACAATCGGACTGTTTGAAGCTATCCATTTACCAGAAACGGTAAGAATTGATCAATAGAAGAAGTGTTTTGTTCCATCAGGATAATGCCAAGCCATACACGTCTGTAGTGACTCGCTAGAAACTCGGGGTGCTTGGTTGGGAAGTTTTAATGCATCCAAGCGATCAATTTCTTTTTTTTGCATTGCAAAACTTCCTGAATGATAAGAAATTGGCGTCAAGATAAGATTGTGAAAATCGTTTACTCAAGTTTTTCGCCTAAAAGAACCAAGACTTCTACGAGACAGACATTATGGAGCTAATTTTAAAATGACAGTAAATTATAGAACAAAACGGTGCGTACACATTTGACCCATATCGGATAATCCGAAACATATTAAATAAAAATAAATATATACATTCTGTCAAGAAAGTACCGGGAATTATCGATTTAAATCTGGCGGGGCAATGAGGCAGGTAAAAATTTTTTTTCCTAGGTTGGTACCACTGTCCTTAATTACTAGGCCAAGCTTGAGCGGGATCTGTCAACTAGTGTGTTTGCAACAGCTGATTAAGTCAGTCAGAGTGCGTGCCGATTTTTACTATGGGTGATTACGTTGAGCAAAGAATTTGTTTAAAGTTTTGTGTTGCAAATGAATTTTCGTGTGCCGATGCATTGAAAATGTTGTAAAAGGCCTTTGGTGATAATGCTCTATCGAAAACTCGTGCATATCAGTGGTACAGAGCCTTCAAGGACGGTCGTGAAGTGGTCGCCCATCGACGGCTTCGATCGAAGATAACGTCGATAAAATTAAGGAAAGGGTGCTGGAAAACCGTCGTAACAGCTTGAGAGAGATAGCACATGATCTTAAGATATCCCACGAGTCCGCACGTACGATTTTGATTGATATTTTGGGCATGAGAAAGGTGGCCGCACGACTCGTACCGAAAGACCTGAATTTTCTTCAAAAACGTCATCGCGAACAGGTTGCTTCAGACATGCTGGATCGCTGTAATTCCGATTCTACATTCATGGAACGCATTATAACTGGTGATGAGACCTGGGTCTACGAGTACGATATGCAAACAAGCCAGCAATCATCGGAATGGGTGGCAAAAAAAGAGCCGAAACCGAAAAAAACACGCCAAAGCCGCTCGAAAATGAAGGTGATGCTCATTGTTTTCTTCGATATCCGTGGCGTGGTGCACTACGAATTCGTTCCAGAGGGTCAGACGGTAAACAAGGAGTATTACCTAGGCGTTATGAAACGTTTGCGTGAGCGTATCCGTAAGAAGCGGCCAAATTTGTGGGCGAACAACTCATGGATTTTGCATCACGATATCGCGCCTTCTCACCGAGCTACGATTGTGACTGACTTTCTCGCCAAAAACTCAACAAACGTGCTTCAGCAACCACCGTATTCGCCGGATTTGGCTCCCTGCCACTTTTTCCTCTTCCCAAAATTAAAATTGCCCCTTCGTGGCACCCGTTTTGAGTCGATTGAAGCCATAAAACAAAATTCGGCGCGAGAGCTAAAGTCCATCCCGGAAAGCGCCTATAAAAAATGTTTCGATAATTGGAAGTGCCGTTGGCATAGATGTATTGGAGCAAATGGAGCCTATTTTGAAGGCGACCCAATAAATTTTGACGATTAAATGTAAAAATGTTGTTTTAATTGAAAATTCCCGGTACTTTCTTGACAGAGTAGTATATTATAAAAGTATATTGGATGGAGTAGTCCGTTACTTTGTGATAGTTAGTTTTAATTGGAATGAAATGAAAAATTACTTTGTTTTCTATAATTTTTATTTACTGATTATACAGTGACTCGAGTTTCGTAGTAAAACTACATTTTAAAATTGAATAAACAAATTATGTCTCAACTATTACATATATGTATTTCTTGATGGCTTCGGCAAAACTTCTAAAAGTGAGGTTTGCCACTGGTCCGTCTGCTAATTTAATAGTTTCATTATCGGTACATGATTTTTGTATTTGTGGATTTCTATGGATTCCAGGATGTCTAGTTTTTTCTTTTCGCCTCCACGTGCAATATTTCGAGATTGTCCAATTCCGAGAAGATATGATCAGTCATCGCTTTTTCGTAAAATTTTATACTTTTTTAAATGAAAGGTTGAGGAGAAGAAATCTATTATTTTTTCGGTAGATGGCTCTAGTGATCAATATCTCCTAAAATATGTATCAAACAATTGGAGATTTATGCTCTTTGTCAAGATGATATTTCACACTAAAAACATTCTTTTGATGCTTTTTGTTTGGTTCATTAAGTTGTTACAGAGTTACAGGGTGTTAAAAATGGGAGTTAACAAATACGAAATTCGGTACATTTTACAGTTTTTCTTTAATGAAGGTGAAAATGCAAGCCAGGCGGTTGAAGTTGTGAACGATGTTTCTAGTCCCGATAATTTAATAGCTAATTACGTGCAATTTTGGTTTCGTTCACTGGTATTTTAGTAGTCAAGCTGAAGATCGACCATGAAACAGTTTAAAACCATTTGCGCAAAGGTTGTAAACATCGAGCTCCTTTATTCAAAAAGAAGCTTTGGGTGCCACATCAATTAACACCAAAAAACAGTACGGATCGAATTTCCGCCTGCGGAGCCTTGGCTAAACGGAATGAAATCGACCCATTTCTTAAACGATGGTGATTAGGGATGAGAAATAGGTCATATACGACAATATTGTGCGAAAGCTATAGTGGTCAAAGCGCGGTGAAGCAGCTTAAACGGTGGCCAAACAAGGACAAACGGCCAGAAAGGTTCCATTGTTTATTTGGTGGGACTGGAAAGGAATAATTTATTATGAGTTGCTTCCGCATGGTCCAACACTTAACTCGTTTCTCAACTATCAACAACTGGATCGTTTGAAGCTAGCGGTTGACTAGAAACGGCCAGAATTGACCAACAACATAGGTGTTGATTTCCATCAGGACAACGCCAGACCACATACGTCTATCGTGACTCGCCAGAAACTCCGGGTGCTTGGTTGGAAAGTTTCAATGCATTCATCATATGGCACCAAGCGATTACCAATTTTTTTCTCACATTGAGTGATAAGAAAGTGACATCAAGAGAAGATTGTGAAAATCTATTACTAGAGTTTATTGCCAATAAGGACCAAGACTTCTATAAGAGAGGCATTATGAAGCTACCTTTAAAATCGCAACATATTTAGAACAACACGATGCATATTTAATTCTTATTTTTCCGTATTCTAGTATTAGGCAATAATTCACAAAATCATTATTTAGGATTAGATATTTCAATAAAAATAAAATTGACAATTGAATAAATATTTGTAGTTGCGGGATGTAGAACAATATTATCATAGGGGGAATAAATTTATTTATAAATTTAACTGTCTATCTCCAACATACAATGGGTTTTCATAAAATAAATAGGTTATAAATATTATATATTAACTAGATATCAACAGATCCTGGTATTTTAATTAGATCCCTTGCAATATTGAAAGGATGCAAAATACTCTATGCATATACGCTCTGTAAACGCATGAACTCGAGATTCGTGTAGGTAGGTAGACCTTTTATTCTATATTCATGGAGGGAAAAGGCAACTTCATATACGATCCACTTCAAATTTACATATAAAAAAAACAAATTACAGCTTGATTCTTCACAGTTTCGGCGATAATTAAAATTTAATACGGATATCACGGGATCAATGCGGTAGGTCCGGGCAATTTTTCTAGGCTAATCACCTCCGAGATGATAGATAGTAGGAAAGACCCGAAAATTAGACGGTATATTACCATCAACATATTCGCCTAAGTGAAAACTGGAAAGAACGAACTCCAAATTACCCTCCGCGCCTCATGAGTGAATTATTTCAATTAAGACCGCCTTATAAATCACGCAACCTGCAATTACGCGGCTTCATTTAACAGCCTCGTAATTATCCGTAATTCTGATAATTTTTTAATCCAGTTTAGATGGGGCTTCTTCGCCGTCCTACGACGTCGCTGTCGTTCAAACAGTGTCCGGACAGATGTTAACGTCGTTAAATTAGTGAATCAAGCCGACCGGCTTCAATTTTAATGGCTTCATTTTCATAATTCTTCCGACTTTTCGGCGGAAAATGATGGAAATGTTAATGATCGGTCGTAAAAAGAGGAATTAAATTATGTAATATATTGGTTATAAAAATTAATATCTTGAAAATGAGTAGACAGGGAATAAATGAACAAATTAGACGTTTGTTTCATAATTAAATTAGAGTATAGAAAGAATGATGTATATGTATACAGCGTTTATTTATTACCTCCCGTTAATGATCTTTTATTTTAACATTCCTTTATTTTTGTGGTAGACACTTCTTTGAAATTCAGAAAATGAGATTGCTAAACCTTTTGTGATTTAGTTATAGTGACAAAATGTATAATAATTAAATATATTTTTGTGTATATAATCACGTATATAGATCACGTATATAACGTTTATAATCAAAACTCAATATATTGAGTTTTGATGTAGACATTCATTTAATTCTAAGTGTTTTTTGATTGAAAATTTTTTTGAAATTATAATTGTAGGAGACTAACAGATTAAATCTGTTTTGATATTCAAATTTTGTTATATTTCTTCTATCTAGTAAAAAGCCTTTTTCTATTTTATTTCATAAGTAGGATTAGCTTCTGTTGAAATTGCGTTTTCTTGGTCTGATAAAATGGCTCAAAATGCTGTTGGACAGTTATCAGAACCTTGTTCTAAGAAGTACCTTTTCAATGGCCCCCATGATGAGAGAATTCTATCAAAAGCTTTAAATGAACTGAGCCACATTGTAGGAACTTGACAAATAACTTCTCTGTATTCACTTTCGAAGTAATCAAAACACTGATTGAACTCTTCTCGTTTCTTCGCGGAATAAGAGAACTCTGGAAATATTTTCATAACTATACTTTCTACATCAACAGGCATTTCTTTCAATGCTTTTTTTAGCGCAGCTGTGAAATATTTCGTCATAGCAGTGGGAAGCAATTATGTCGTTGTTTTCCTTGGATTTCAATTTTTGAAAAACGGATTTATTGACTCCGAAATTTATAGACGCGTTGTCTGCTCCATTGAGTCATATGAGTCACTCTGCTCCATGAAAGACGTGATTTTTCAATGACTACACATAAATATTTCTTAATAGGTATATTGAATGTTCGAAAGAATATTCGTAAAAATCCAAGATTTTATGACAAATTCCGTTATTTAAAGAAAAATATTGAACATCTACTGACAGTAGCGACGAAAAAGGGAACTTCATCCTTCAAATCTTCCTGCACCAGTTCCATTGAATATGGCAATAAAACTTGTTTGACCAAAGCCGTACATTTAGTGCGTCCTCCTGTCATTTGCTTCACGATATTTGAATCGTTAATTATATGTTTCGATACTTATAACGAACAACCTTGAGCAACATAATAAATATGATGCTTGGTACTATGGTAAACCTCAGTAAATTCGGCAATAGCTACTTTTTCACTTTGCGCACTTCCTTTTGGTATAAAGAAGGACTTCATTCACTGAGACATGGCTACAGCACTTTCACACTCTTTGTGTTCCTTTGAAGCAGAAAGATGGGTTGCTTTTGAGCCATCGAAGCCACAGTGAACTTACTTTTACAAACTTTGCAATAGGCTTTCGTGTTCTGTGCTTCACATTTATTCAACCAAGAAAAATGAGATTCCCAGTCAACATTAGAGTGGCAAAGTTTTCACACTTTCTTAGAAGGAGTTGCTTTGCTAATAGATGCTACCTCATCTTCCATTTTGATACCCAAACAGGACAGCAACAAAATAATAAAAGCGATAAAGTTTATAATCCAGATTGCGACGTGACTCTCTTCGAATCTAATTAGCGACTGAACAGAGCATGCGAGAACCTCGAGACGGCACGAAATGAGGAAGGGATATGGACATAGAATAACTAAATACAATTAATAGTTTGTATATAGATATGCAGTTTTAGGACTTCTAGGAATAGGTGCGTAACTACAAACAATACTGTTGGTTGTCCTGCCAGATATTGCGCGAAATTTGAAAACGGGACAATTTTCTGTCCGGTTTACCCAAATTTTTTCGACCGGACACACATAGAAAAAACTGGACTGTCCGGTCGAAAACCGGAGATCTGGCAATCCTTATTGTACACCGAAGGAAACACCTCAGCTGGAAGCGTTTTCCACAATTAGCCAGTTCAGTGGAAAAAGGACTTCAGTTGGCATCATTTGCTTCAGTTACATAGAACATTGATCGTCATTAAATCTATAGAACAACCAAAAGTCGACAACTCTCCTTCCATGTTCCAAAGACTGAAAACTGGCATAATTGGGTTATAATTGGGCAGTCAATTAGTCATACTGCTCTTTTGTAGATGGAATCCAAAAGGGGGTGCTGAGCTCCAAACATGAAAGCAGTATTCGAGTCCTGGTCTGATCTGGGCTTTATATAGTAGAAGAATCTGATCTGCAGAGAAATATTTCCTTGCCTCCAACAAATATCCCAGCGTATTTGTAGCAAACTTCATAATGTTAGTCACATGTGGGAAAGAAAGTTTCTAGTTGGACGGTTGTCGGCCACCATTCCACTTTTGGGTCGAAAATTAACTGTGCTGTGACCTAAACTGGCGCAAGATCGCAGTTACAAAGCCTACCCAGAACACAACTGAACTCTTAACTCGCACAAGCTGAAAACGCTTCTGAGGGATCTTCACAGAAGATCAAGGAGTATCAGGATAAATCTAATAATTATAATGCTCCACAATCGATTGAAGACCTTAAAGATGGAATTCGTGAAGTTATTGAGCCGCAAATGTACGAATTGGTCATGGAAAATTTCATGAAAAGAAAGTGCTGCAACCGCAGCTGTGGCGGCCATTTGGCTGATATCATTTTCCATTGATAATCGCATACTTTCCCCTTTAAAATGAAATAAACATCCATTGATTTCTCTTAAAATATACTATTATTTTTCAATATCAAAATGACACCTCTTGTTAGAAAATCCTTCATAATCCAATTAACGTTAACTAATGAATCTAACTAACTCGCACATGCTGAAAAGCTTCTGTATGATCTTTACAGAAGATCTAGGTGTATCAGGATAATACCAATATCAATAATATAAATATGTAAAATAAATAGCGGTTTATAATTGATAGAAGGTATATAAAATTATTTTAATATTTTAATATCAGCCTTCTACATATTTGATTTCAAAAAATTATATTTAACAATTATAACTTCAGCAATTAAATTAAATTAATGTCATATAAGTACCACAAATAAACAATCATTATAAGATATCCAAATGATATAACAAAATCCAATAAATAAAAATTGTTAACCAAAATCCTATAAATTAAATATTTTGAGTAGACAAAATTTTGTTTCTGCTGATCAATCTTATGAAAACAGATATCTTTAAAAAATGTTTAACCTAATCTTAAGAATTTCCTCATAAAACTATCTTACTTAGAATATTCGATATTATTGGATATCTAACTGAGTTACTTTCTATAAAATCTCAAGATATGTATTAAATATGAATATAATTAAACACTGACGAAGCAAAGTCTCTCTTAAAACTTGTTTTTTAGTAATGTTTTTACATATCTTGAGATTTTATAGAAAGTAACTTAGTTAGATATCCAATAATATTGAATACTTTAAGTAAGATAGTTATATGATTAAATTCTTAAGATTATTTAAAGATTTTCGAAAGATATCTGTTTTCATAAGATTGATCAGCAGAAACAAAATTTTGTCTACTCAAAATATTCAATTTATAGGATTTTGGTTAACAATTTTTATTTATTGGATTTTGTTATATCATTTGGATGTTTTATAATGAATGTTTATTTTATATGTCGTTTGATATAAGTGCTACATATATGACATTAATTTGATTTAATTCCTGTAGTTATAATTATTATATTAAAAATAATTTTTTGAAATTGAATATGTAGAGGGCTAATATTAAAATATTCAAATAATATAAATATGTTATAATTCAACCAATACCTACTAGTAATGAGTAAATTTCGATTATTTGGTATATATCGTAGCAACAATATGTTATATTTTTTGTGGTAGTATAACTTCCTCAATGTCTCAATCGTCTGTTCTCTGAAAAATATTTAATGATATATTAATAATAAATTGAGACCTTTCATATGCTATTTCTACCTGCAGCTGTGAAGTGTGGAGAATGACTTTATAATACAGTGATTTTTTTTCATTAATTCTTGCAGCGCATCAACGATAGGGGTCAGCTTGACTTTTGGATGTTTTTTCAATTTCTGCTTTTTGCAAGAATAATATTCTTAATGCTTGAAACAGCTGTGACTGAAAGATAGATGTATTTGTTTTTTCCTAAAATATCAAATACGCGGTTAATTGGGCTGAAGCCTATTTCTTTGAAGATATCTTTCAGAGCGGTTTTCCTTGAATATATCCTCTGATAATAGTCAAAGGTTACTAGTAGATGAATTTAGTGAACAATAATGATATCCTCTTATGCTATTTTATTGAATTTTTAATCTGAAAAGACTCTATATCGCTGACTTATACAGGGTGTCCCAACGAAAATTTGACTCCTCCCAGGACTCATAAAGGAAGAATTTTCGAAGATTTAAGAAAAACAGGTCAACTTTAGTTCTCAGGGGGAAGAATTTCCACTATGAGTTTGTTCCGAAAAAAACACCCCCATGAAGGTGGCATCAACCTCCAACATTTTTTGAATAAGGAAGAGATGTCGAGTGTTGGTTAGCTTGAAAGTTATTTTTTGTTCTGTGCACGACCCAGTTAAAATTTTCAAAATCGGTTCACTATTCACGAAATAATGTAATATTGAACTTACCGTCAAAAGGTGATGTTGAATAGGTGTGGATAGCTCGGCGTGAGAACATCGGGCTCGTGACTGGGAGGTCTGGGTTCGAATCCTGTTCAGGTGGAAAAGAAATTTTCTAGTTGGACGGGTGTCTGCCACCTTTTCACTCTTGGGTCGAAAATTAACAGTGCTGTGACCTATAGTGGCGCAAGATCGCAGTAACAAAGCCTACCCAGAACACAACTGAACTCCTAACTTGCACAACCTGAAAAAGCTTCTGAGGGATCTTCACAGAAGATCTAGGAGTATCAGGATAATAATAATAATAATAATAATAATCCAGAAAAATATGTAAATTATTTAAAGAACTAACGTATGTATTGTTCAAAATGACCACCACCAACCTCCATACAATGATATAGTCTACTTTCAAATCCTTTTCTAGCATTTTCGAAAATGTCTGGTGTCATTACATGCCATTCAGTGATGATTCTTTGTCGCAGTTTTGCAAGATTTTCAGGTGGAGTTGCATAGACTGTGGACTGCAAATGTCCCCACATAAAAACATTTAATGGTAATAGATACGGTGATTTTGCTGGCCACTCTATAGGAGTTCTCCTGCCCATCCAAGCGTTTGATCAAAAATTGTCAAAAACGGATATCGAAATGTGGCGGTGCACCATCCTGCTGAAATGTGAGTTTATTTTCTAATAGGTTGTCGTTTTCCAGAATGTCATTAATCATTGGATCAATAATGTCATCTGATAAATTGAAATAAGTGGTTCCGTCAAGATTCCCATCGGTAAAATCTGGTCCAACAATAAGGTTCTCTAATATTCCTACCCGAACATATAAATTTTGGGGAAGTTGTGTATGTGTTTCCATGAACAAATGAGGATTACTATCACTTCAGTACCCAAAATATGCCTGTTAACCCAATCAATATAAAGGTGGACTCGACAGAAAAGATTGTATTGTAGACTCGGTGTGGGTTATTATTCAGTAACTCCCTAAATTGTTCACAAAACTAAGTCCGACGGCCAGGATCATCTTCATTCAACTGTTGCACCAACCTTATCTTGTAAGGGTGAAATGTATGAGCTTTCACAATTCGATGAATGCTAGATTTTGGAAGTTTAGATGCTCGTGCTGAAGTTCTCATAGATTGCTGAAAATGTCCCAATACTGCTATTTGAATAGCTTCATTTTGGACTGGACGCTCAACCTCGTGTTTCTTATTCTGAATGGAACCAGTAGTTTCCAATTAATTCATCAAATCTTCAACATATTGGTGACTTACATTTCTTTCTGGATGATTGTTATTAAAACATCTTGTAGTTAATCTAGAATTTTCGTCATTCCGATAGTATAATTTGAGAATTTCTATTCTTTCTTGCAGAAGGGAACTTTTTCGTCCACCTAAGTAAGCCTCAAACCCAATTATGATGCAGAAACGAAAGACTGCAACACATTTGACAAATAATCTTCAAAAATATAGTATACATTGTGATGAATTTAAAGCCGCTCGAAAATGAAGGTGATGCTCATTGTTTTCTTCGATATTCGTGGCGTGGTGCACTACGAATTCGTTCCAGAGGGTCAGACGGTAAACAAGGAGTATTACCTAGGCGTTATGAAACGTTTGCGTGAGCGTATCCGTAAGAAGCGGCCAAATTTGTGGGCGAACAACTCATGGATTTTGCATGACGATAACGCGCCTTCTCACCGAGCTACGATTGTGACTGACTTTCTCGCCAAAAACTCAACAAACGTGCTTCAGCAACCACCGTATTCGCCGGATTTGGCTCCCTGCGACTTTTTCCTCTTCCCAAAACTAAAATTGCCCCTTCGTGGCACTCGTTTTGAGTCGATTGAAGCCATAAAACAAAATTCGGCGCGAGAGCTAAAGTCCATCCCGGAAAGCGCCTATAAAAAATGTTTCGATAATTGGAAGTGCCGTTGGCATAGATGTATTGAAGCAAATGGAGCCTATTTTGAAGGCGACCCAATAAATTTTGACGATTAAATGTAAAAATGTTGTTTTAATTGAAAATTCCCGGTACTTTCTTGACAGAGTAGTATATTAATTTCAAACATCGACGTAGAAGATATTAATATTCAATTATTGAGTATAGAAAGCATCTCAAAGCTTACATAAGATTTGAATAAGAGAAAACGTAGTTTTTCTCCTTTTTTTTCATTGAAGCAAGTAAACACTATGGGATATGTATGAAATTCCACATCGCGCATATAACCTTCACGGATTATTCTACACATTTTTTCGACGGAATTCGCTTTCTATATTCTGCATAACTGTGGCGGAATTTCGTTGATATAACTTCAAATCTTCTACTTTAAAGCTCAAATAGCTGTTGTAGACTTATTGCCACATATCAATGATTTCAAACAACACCAAAGGAAGAAATTCAGAGATGTTAAATCATATGATGATGTAGGTGAACGAATTCTGATCACTGAAACGAGAGAATACACGGTCGGGAAATGTCGGATGCAGTATTTGAAGTGTTTCGCGGACTCTTTGCCATGTGGCAGCATCTTTTAAAACCACATAACGTTCTCATAAATATCATCCAATTTATACAGAAAAAAAACATTTATCATTCGTGATATCAAGCACAAGCACGAGTTACTGCTTGACTATCCTAATTTTGGAATAAATGTGATCCCTTGTTGTCCTTGTCCAAAATCCGTACACATTTTGAAGGTGCAGTTGTTTTTCGACAATCACATGAGTTAATTCTGACGATTAACAAAGTTATCAAGAAAGAATGGACCGCATTGCTTCGGATAATTTTGGTCGAAAAACTAACAAAACTAATTCTGAATTTATTTCATCAACATCTAGTTTTGATGTTGATGTTCAATAATCAATTCAACGAACTGTTTTCGCTGTGAGAGTCATTTGCCTTCAATTATTACTATTTCTATAATCATCATTTCTATTATTATTTGTTACTTCTTTCTTTCTTTCTTATAGAGGTATACTTTTCTGGATAATCGGTGACAACCATGATTCTTATGCCCATGCACACATTCGATGCTTCTTATGCCCATGCACACATTCGATGCTCCTTTTGATCTCCTACTCGACAAATAATAATAATTAAAAAAAAAATGTATATGAGACAGTAATTTATTTCCACAAAAATGTTTGTACTACTGCAACAAATGTTTCATCACGATGTGGCTCTTCAGGTATTACATTGTACTGTCTGATGGTACTCAGTGTAACCGAGTTTAAATACATTTTTAGGTACGTGACCAAATAATGGAAGCACAAGCCATAAAAACTGTAGGTGTTTATTGGAGTTTGCCGCTAAAAATGCCATTAAGGAATAATATTCAGTAATGGAGAATGATCGACATCTGTTTGTTCGTTCAAAAGGATTTTACGGGCATTATACCTGTTGATTTCAAGAAATTCTAAAAGTGTTAATCTAGAACTTTTGTATGTTTGGATAATTTCATAATTATTATTGAAATTATGCCTGAATTCCTAAGATGATTAGCATATGTCGATTGTACAGAATTGGATATATAACCTCTTTGGTGTTTTTGGACACGTTTCTTGAATGATCTACCAGTTTGGCCAATGTATACTAAAGGGCAATCTTTGCAAGTCAACTTATAGGCTCCGGATTTATTTTCTTTATTTGTACGATCTTTATTGTTTTTTTTTTTTAAATGACAAATAAAATAACAATAAAGATTTATTTTTTAAAGAATTATTCCTAGGTTGGTACCACTGTCCTTAATTACTATGCCAAGCTTGAGCGGGATCTGTCAACTAGTGTGTTTGCAACAGCTGATTAAGTCAGTCGATGTCAGAGTGCGTGCCGATTTTTACTATGGGTAATTACGTTGAGCAAAGAATTTGTTTAAAGTTTTGTGTTGCAAATGAGTTTTCGTGTGCCGATGCATTGAAAATGTTGCAAAAGGCCTTTGGTGATAATGCTCTATCGAAAACTCGTGCATATCAGTGGTACAGAGCCTTCAAGGACGGTCGTGAAGTGGTCGCCCATCGACGGCTTCGATCGAAGATAACGTCGATAAAATTAAGGAAAGGGTGCTGGAAAACCGTCGTACCAGCTTGAGAGAGATAGCACATGATCTTAAGATATCCCACGAGTCCGCACGTACGATTTTGATTGATATTTTGGGCATGAGAAAGGTGGCCGCACGACTCGCACCGAAAGACCTGAATTTTCTTCAAAAACGTCATCGCGAACAGGTTGCTTCAGACATGCTGGATCGCTGTAATTCCGATTCTACATTCATGGAACGCATTATAACTGGTGATGAGACCTGGGTCTACGAGTACGATATGCAAACAAGCCAGCAATCATCGGAATGGGTGGCAAAAAATGAGCCGAAACCGAAAAAACCACGCCAAAGCCGCTCGAAAATGAAGGTGATGCTCATTGTTTTCTTCGATATCCGTGGCGTGGTGCACTACGAATTCGTTCCAGAGGGTTAGACGGTAAACAAGGAGTATTTACTAGGCGTTATGAAACGTTTGCGTGAGCGTATCCGTAAGAAGCGGCCAAATTTGTGGGCGAACAACTCATGGATTTTGCATGACGATAACGTGCCTTCTCACCGAGCTACGATTGTGACTGACTTTCTCGCCAAAAACTCAACAAACGTGCTTCAGCAACCACCGTATCCGCCGGATTTGGCTCTCTGCGACTTTTTCCTCTTCCCAAAACTAAAATTGCCCCTTCGTGGCACCCGTTTTGAGTCGATTGAAGCCATAAAACAAAATTCGGCGCTAGAGCTAAAGTCCATCCCGGAAAGCGCCTATAAAAAATGTTTCGATAATCGGAAGTGCCGTTGGCATAGATGTATTGGAGCAAATGGAGCCTATTTTGAAGGCGACCCAATAAATTTTGACGATTAAATGTAAAAATGTTGTTTTAATTGAAAATTCCCGGTACTTTCTTGACAGAGTAGTATAATCTCCTGAACGAAGACAAAATTCACATCCATATACTATGAAAGATACCTACTCATCTATTTATTTTTCTATCTATTCCTCCTTTTAAATTTTATATAGGTATACATTTTTTAATCATTAGTTTCTCATTTCTGTTGCCTATTCATTTATCCTTTTTGGTATTGTATTTATCTACTTTATTCCCTTCCAGAGTTCGAAATCCAGTTCTTAATTTTTTTAAATAGAAAAATGCTATTAATATTTCTAGTTTCAGTAGGCAGTGAGAAAGCCTCAAGTCTTTACTGCCATCCCATAGTTGTTACTCGGCTGCCATGCAATATTACTACGCCAGTGCTTGCTGTCATGCTGTGTGAAGTCAATTAACGACCTTACTTGAGATGTGATCTTCACAGAAGATCTAGGAGTATCAGGATAATATAAAAAAATCGTCTATACCGAAGTCATAAATATCCAGAAAGACAGAGGTTGTGTTCTATCTCCACTATTGTTTAACTTGTATTTTCGCAAATGCCCTCCAGGATGCAAAGAAAGGGATCAAGGTTAAAGAAAAAGAGTAAATAACATTCGATATGCTGATAATACCGTACCAATTTCTGATGCTGAACAAGATCTACAAAACATATTAGACAAAGCCTTATGGAAAGGAGGGATATATGATATTGATAAAGAAAACTAAAATAATGGTGGTTTCCAAAAACAATACCTCAGAAGGAATATAACGATTGGAACGCAGCATTTTGAACAAATCGATAAATTTGAGTATCTTGGATGTTTGGTGAATGATGGATTGGAGCAAGGTCAAGGAATAAAGAGCAGAATAGAACAGACCAGAAACGTATTCTTGAAATGAGACCTTTTTATTTCCGGCCTCGCACTTACCTACCGCATGGTGAAATGCTGCATTTATTGATATATGGCATGAAAGCTTGGGAATTGAAAGTGAAGTTGTGAGAAGAATGAACATGAACCGGAAGCTACTAAGAATAATAAAAGAGCAAAAAACATCATACCTTGGGCACGTACTTAGACATGGAAGCCATTACTTCCATTACTTCCAATCATTACATAATGATTGAAGGCAAATAGGTCCCTGGTAAACGACAAATTACATGGTTGAGGAACATAAAGCAGAGGACTGGCCTAGATTTTCAATCACTGATAAGGGGGGCACAATCTAGAGAAAAATTTGCAGAAGTCATCGCCAACCTTCGCTAGAAGACAAATAAGAAAAATGGAAAATACTTCCATGTCAAAATAGTACAGAGAACCGATCAAAGAAACACAAAATTTCATCTAAATTTATTTAGATACCAACCAATAATGCAATCATAATGACTATTTTAAACCCCAAACTCCCAAACGCTGCATAACGTTCAAAGAATATTCTTTATTTGCTATATCACTTTCTGGCAGGAATTTCAAGTGTATAAAACGCGATAATCGAAAAAACTGTCGACATCACCGTCTCTTTTGATCAAAATTGAAGTGCCATTTCGAAGCTTGTTTTGATGATGTCGATTCATCGTAAGCCCCTTCCCCCTAATCTCCTGTGGGAGGGCTTGTCATGACTAGGGTCCTAGTTTTACTAAGGTGAAATGCAGGACTAACTCGTGATAAACGGCTGTTTGTAGTAACTCATGACACACCCTTAAATCTAACGTTATTCTACCCAATTGTAGCTTAATTTTTTTGAATTTTTCTGTCCAAAGACCGAGTTCTTTATGAGTTTGATGCGGTATCTCGGGAGAATGGATGCCCACGGAAGTATTAGTACTTCTTGCCACTCTGGTGTTGGACTGGAGGGGGCAGTATTTAATTCATCTGGTCGCGCGTGATTCTCGTCTAAGGATTGCTCTAGAAGGGCTTCAGTGGTTTAGCGGACCTTTGCAATACAACCGAACTCGGCTCGAATCAGGATTTTTTTTGAGACATTTTTGGGGTTTTTGGGTGTTGACGATACGGTTGAAGACCGTTGGTGCTGGAACCAGGATCGATTGAAGCATAAATTCTTGAGATTTTTTTTATTTCTTGAATTTGCGGCTGAGTGGTGGAAATTAAGACTCTTCGGCATGGAGTTGCGTTCCAAAAACTCGGGTAATGACCTGCAGAGCCAATAGCGGTTGGACATTGCTTCCCTACCATAAGTCACGTTGTAGATTTTCGAACTGAAGCCGAAACTGGAAGCGGAATGAGTTCAACTCCACTGGAGGGGTTCTCGCTTTGTGTGATGATATGGCATATCCTTATCACACAACCTGCATTCGGGCATTGTGGAGACTGATCAATGGTTACTTATTGAAAGAGCTATGCTCACATGCCACGAACTACAATGGTGGTACTTACTCATCGTAAGCTCTATGTTATAATGCTTCTTCAATTCACAATACAATTTGAGTTCGGTATTTTTATCCAAATTAGTACAAAACGTTGAAGGCGAAGTGATAAAAGGGAAAACTGTAAACAAATTAAAGGATAGATAACGCACAAACTTCATGTGAGTACAAAAGAGAGTTGTGTCTACTGAGCGACAAGAAAATTTCGACAATCCCTTCAAGCGGCTTTTTGAAGGATCAATTCCCGGTTGTTTCTTAACAGTATATAATTTGAACAGGGAATAAATCAGTGTATAGAATTCTAGGGATTTTTTTATATAGCAGATGCACTGATAACTCAGTCACATTTTTCTGAAAAAGCGACTAAATTTACGCTTGAAATGGGGGTCAAATCGATATCCTCTTGGATCCAACAGACGATCCGCCTCTGCAAAACGGAAAAATGTCCGCGTTATGACAGGCGGACATCAAGTCCAGTTAACGACACACAATCATAATTGCGACTATCAATCCAGGCCCCACGCTGCACGGGGCCTATTAAAGTGATTAATTCGACTTGTTTTTCGAGCCGCCCAGGACTACCTAAACGCGACTTCTACATGTCATTAAAAAATATTGTTTCCCTTTTAAATCTCGTTACTGGCCGATGTTTTCATGCAAAACACCCCGATCAATCACGGCCATCATAACTCGTGAGAAATAAAAATTATCAGGGGGACTCTTTTCCTCTTGTCCTGCGGGCCACGCCAATCGGGCTTAATGGAAGGCGATTGGCCCGCGTATCTTTTTCTGACGCTGCCGGACGGAATGGAGGAAAGGTGAGGTTTGGAGAGGGGTGCTTATCGCGGGTCGTGTATTTTATTGTTGCCGACTATCTGTCTTTCCGTCACGCTCGTCGGTACTGGAAATGTAAAATGATGGGTTGGCGGTTTTTATAGATAGTAGGTCGAAGATTGATAAATTTCAGGCATTGTTTGAAAGGAAAGCATCAGAATTTCAAGTTTTAGCAAGAGCATTTGTAAATGTTCCTGCTTTATACTCCTATCATTTCAAATGTGTGTTCTAATTATTCGAATAATATATACTGATTCATTAGGAATTGAAAATAATTTCTCCTTGTCCCAAGTATATTAAAATGCTATACAGATTGTATCGAATTATATTTATTTCATAAGGGAAGGGGCATTTGAAATTTTCATTTTTGATCGACTATAAATAAAAAACTAATGAATATGTTTTCAATGTTCTGAGTTTATTAGAAAGGTTGAACCTTGTATCCCGATATCATTTTAAGGACGACCACGACTGGCTAGAGTACCTCATTCAATCAACCCAATTTTTCAGTACGTTGTCGATTACTTTGTACTCAATATCATGCATGGCAACTTCGACTTCATGTTTAAAGGCATCAGCCGTTTCTGGATTGTCAGCTTAACACTTGTTCTCAACGGATAACAACAACAAAAAAAAAAATAGATGAAAATGAGCTTCATCGCTAAAGATGATTTTTTTGAGAAAATGCTTATCTTCGGTCATGTGATCATCAGCTCATTCAGCGAAGTGGAATCGAGGATACACTAAAAGTAAGCGGCACCCTCCAATCAGAGAGCTCGAGAATAAACCCGATATCCACATCCGCCGTAGTTTGTTTTCCGCAATTTGAATGATTGTCAAAGTGACAATTCTAATCTCTGAATCATTTATCTCTTGTGAAAGAACTGTGTTTTTGAAGCAAATAAACTTTTTATAATTTTATTATTTGGACATTGTAGTGTGAAATTTCAATATTTCACGAAAAGTAGAAGAATAATAATTGCTATATCTATTATATTATTAGAATATTGCCGAATATACTTCTATTTCACATTATGTCATATTACAAAATGTAAGTATGCTTGTTATATTTACAAAAAGGTTCCTTGACTGAAGAATTATAAAGTGATCATGCGACCAAGGTGTCATGGAAGAATAGAAAAGGAAATATTCAACGTTGAGTAGTGTGAAAAAAATTTAATGTTAAAGAAATGAACTCTTATTGATTCTTGGAGGAATCCTAACAACAGCTGTTCACTTGTTTGTGGAATCAATTTAATGAAATATCCATTTATTTGATTGATTGGTTTTATGGAAATAATACCATCTTGAGACTTTTTTTGATATACTACTCTGTCAAGAAAGTACCGGGAATTTTCAATTAAAACAACATTTTTACATTTAATCGTCAAAATTTATTGGGTCGCCTTCAAAATAGGCTCCATTTGCTTCAATACATTTATGCCAACGGCACTTCCAATTATCGAAACATTTTTTATAGGCGCTTTCCGGGATGGACTTTAGCTCTCGCGCCGAATTTTGTTTTATGGCTTCAATCGACTCAAAACGGGTGCCACGAAGGGGCAATTTTAGTTTTGGGAAGAGGAAAAAGTCGCAGGGAGCCAAATCCGGCGAATACGGTGGTTGCTGAAGCACGTTTGTTGAGTTTTTGGCGAGAAAGTCAGTCACAATCGTAGCTCGGTGAGAAGGCGCGTTATCGTCATGCAAAATCCATGAGTTGTTCGCCCACAAATTTGGCCGCTTCTTACGGATACGCCCACGCAAACGTTTCATAACGCCTAGGTAATACTCCTTGTTTACCGTCTGACCCTCTGGAACGAATTCGTAGTGCACCACGCCACGGATATCGAAGAAAACAATGAGCATCACCTTCATTTTCGAGCGGCTTTGGCGTGGTTTTTTCGGTTTCGGCTCATTTTTTGCCACCCATTCCGATGATTGCTGGCTTGTTTGCATATCGTACTCGTAGACCCAGGTCTCATCACCAGTTATAATGCGTTCCATGAATGTAGAATCGGAATTACAGCGATCTGAAGCAACCTGTTCGCGATGACGTTTTTGAAGAAAATTCAGGTCTTTCGGTACGAGTCGTGCGGCCACCTTTCTCATGCCCAAAATATCAATCAAAATCGTACGTGCGGACTCGTGGGATATCTTAAGATCATGTGCTATCTCTCTCAAGCTGGTACGACGGTTTTCCAGCACCCTTTCCTTAATTTTATCGACGTTATCTTCGATCGAAGCCGTCGATGGGCGACCACTTCACGACCGTCCTTGAAGGCTGTGTACCACTGATATGCACGAGTTTTCGATAGAGCATTATCACCAAAGGCCTTTTGCAACTTTTTCAATGCATCGGCACACGAAAATTCATTTGCAACACAAAACTTTAAACAAATTCTTTGCTCAACGTAATCACCCATAGTAAAAATCGGCACGCACTCTGACATCGACTGACTTAATCAGCTGTTGCAAACACACTAGTTGACAGATCCCGCTCAAGCTTGGCATAGTAATTAAGGACAGTGGTACGAACCTAGGAAAAAAATTCTTACCTGCCTCATTGCCCCGCCAGATTTAAATCGATAATTCCCGGTACTTTCTTGACAGAATGTATATTTATATAGAATTAAATAGTTTTAGACCTACTGTGTTCATACTTTTGAAATAAGGTGGATGTTATTATATCAACATGACCATTATTCTTGACAAATCTACCTGGAAACGTAAACAAACGTTTTATGTGAGAATAATACTTTCTACTTCAAAAACGTACAAGATTCGCATAAGTTTTAAACTTAATTTGTTGAAAATGAGAATACATGGCCATGAAGAATGTTCTTAATTATTCCCAATACAGGTTGTTTTTAAACTTGAGTATTCTTTTTTTGACCATCGCCTATACAAAATATGCACGGAGGTCGAGTTATCATTCCCCAAAGTCGAATTCAAGCCTGTGAAATTTAGAACGCATGTTCATGTTTTGTGGATCTACTGTGAATGTAAGTGATGTCAGTACTCGGGCTTGGTGTTTAACCAATCAGTGCATTGAACCATCAGCTTCTTCATACAATTAAACAATATTCTGAATAAGACAAAAGGGGAGCCCAGTGTAAAGTGTAATGTACAATTCTCGATTGCCCTAGAAAGAAGCAGATTCGTTCCGAAATTTAACCGTCTGTGAGGTCTGATAACCCAGCCCCTGTGAATATTTTATAGGTGCGATTTCTTGTGAAATAGTTTATTTTGATAAATTCTTTCTTCTATAAAAAAACACTCTGTATATTCAATTTCACTTTCAGGAGATACCAATATTTGCTTAAATGTAATAGTTTTTTTTTCATATTCAAACAAAGTATATTTAAAATATCACCTTGCGAATAACCAAATGATATTGATAAATAAATACAAGAGTCTGAGAAGAAATAAGTATTTATTCATGTCTAGAACACATTTAAAGTGAATGATCCACATTTAGAGTAAAGTGTGTTTAAGCTTTTGGTAAACAGAACTTATTATCTTGTAGCAAATTTAATGCCGTTTCCAGATATGTGGTCAAATTTGATGAATCTACAAGGATAGCTGAAGTATAATTGATTTTATGGAAAAACGATAAATATTTCGTGAAATCAAGAAATGTTAAATTGAAGAATAACCATCAACATATCGACCATGTGTTTTATGACATTTTTTGTTGCAAATTACTTGTTCTTGAAATCTTATCTAGCCTAAGCAATATTCAACGTGTTTCCCGCATAACAGGCAGGTTTGTTGAACAATTTTGATATGGACCACATTAAAACAACCGCGTTCTCATAAGAATATATGAAAGTCGTAAAAGTTATTGTTCCGGCATGTGTTTCTCGAGTACCGTTCAAGAGCGATAGTGTCCCTAATATGACAGAAGAGAAATGTATAAAATTCTTTGTGGCTTCCCGAGGGCGCACTATTCAAGGAGCCAGATAAAAAGCCTCTACCTTCTTAATTGCGTATGTTCTCGAGATAATCGAGCACCGACAAGATTTAGTGGCCCGCTTCAAGATGTATGTTTATATTTAGCCTTCTTGGGGTAGATTAAGGGATGCAGAGGGAAGTCTGGCACTGATTAGAAAGTATAATCAGGCAATTTGTCAATTTGAGTGTTGCAAGTGATGCAGACAGTCAGGTAGGGAGTGTCGTGTCTTAAGAGGTGAATACTTTCAGATTAATGGTCGGATTCGGTTGCCAACCTCCTTCAGACCTTTCAACCTAAAGGGTTGGAGCGATATTTATGGGTTTGGATGAATGGATGATAGATGGTGGAGTTTTGATGGAGAAATATAAATATGGTAATGATATGGAATTTCATGAAAGAACTGGAATTTCAGAAATACGTTTTGTTCATGATCAAAGATTAATTCATTCTTCGTCTTATGTTGCTGCGAAATGATCAGACTAGCAAGTTATTATTCAGATAAGCACAGCAAAAAGTGTTTAACGTACTGGGCCTTACCTGTAGGTTACAGGACATTGTAGAGGTTCAGAAATAGTGAAGTTAAATGTATGATTTTTTTCCGAAGAGCGTTTGTAGCCCAATAGGGATATAGAGAATTGAGGGAAAAAAACATTTACTCATGAGGTCTATACAGAATGTCAACCTTTAAAAGGGCTTAACTTCAAGGGGAGATCAATCAAGTTATTTGCAACAAAAAATGTCATATAACACATGGTCGAAATATTGATGGTTATTCTTTAATTCAACATTTCTTGAGATCTCGAAATATTTCACGTTCTTCCATAAAATCAATTATACTTCGAGTAGCCTTGTAGCCTCATAAAATTTGACCACATATTTGGAAAAGGCATAAATTTGCTACAAGATACGAAGTTCTGTGAGCCAAAAAAAATCTTATTGCGGTTGTGGTAGGGAGATGAATATCACGATTCTGAAGTGTACAAAATCAGTCATATTTCTCCAACGGTTTTATCGATGAAAACTCATTAATTTAGGACATGTTTTCTTTTCTGCAAAATATACCTCATTTAGTGCGCTTTCGAATGACATAACTTTTGTTCTAAATGCTTGTCCTCTGCCATAATATCATGGCTAAGAAGATAACAACGAAAAGTTGAAAAATTGCAGACCTAAATTTGCTCTATCTTGAAGCCCTTTCACTTTCGTGAAATCAAGAAATGTTAAATTGAAGAATATCCATCAACATATGACATTTTTTGTTGCAAATAACTTGTATGATCTCCCCTTGAAGTTTGTTTGACCCTTTAAAGAGTAGATACCCTGTATACCACTGCGCTCGTATTTCGTAAGCTTTTTCTCGATTTTTTTAAATAAATTTTAAAAAACTGTATGATAAAATTATTGAAGGTGCTGATGTACACATAGTGGCTGTTTTATTGCCAGAAAAATCCTCGAAATTACATGAAAATTGATCCGAGGAATTCCGTTACTATTATTTGTAAACACAACTGGAGCCTGAGAACAAAATCCTTCCAAGCCTATAAGTAAAACTACGAAATTCTTAAGTGTAATACTAACACAAATTTTAACACCATTTGATCCTGAAAATGTTCAGAGAAGATGCATCAATTGCCTCACTGTTCAAGTTCCAATAAGTCAAATATCCGATTCGCGTGGTCTTGAACCTCTCATTCTTCAGTTTGAATCTGTGACCACGTAAATGTTCTTGATGAAACAAAGAGGGAATCCATAGCGAAAGTGTCTCATTAGTATTATATATTTTGTCAAAAAGGGATATTTTTATTCCTTTATTGAACATTCTATGGACTGTTTAATTAATTCTACAAAAAAAGTGGATCCCCCTATATATTCTTAAATTGCTATAATATTTCAGCAGTTAAAAGCAGAAAAATTGCTCTTGGAATATCTTCAAAAAGAATACAAACAACGTTAAAAAGACAAGGTTAGTTAATTAATCGAGGATTAAATGAAGGTAATTCATCAAGTTAATTATAATCTCAAGAAATACTGGGAATTGAATATAGGAAAAAATTTTACAGATTTTATTTTGACATGATGGTATTGTTCTCTATACTCACGCGGAATTTGAGCGTCATCCATCATTTAGTTTGCTTACAGTGTTTCATTTTGTCAGTTAAGGGTGTTTTGAGATTCTCTGCAACAGGTAATGATATCAAACCAAGAATTTGTCTTCAATTTTCCATTGCAAATGGAGTTGCGTGTGCGAAAGTACTAAAAATATTACATGAGGTTTATGGTGAATCGACTACAATAAATCTATGTGAACTTAAGTGATACAGTGAAATTTAAAACGTTCGAGATGTTTGAAGTATACACCGCTGAGTAAAAGAAATGATATTGAAAAATATTTATATTGATTATATATTGTGATATTTTAAATCTGAGTTTTAGAAGTTGCAAGGTATAATTCTGAATTTGAATTAATTGAAAACACTTCTATCTAGTATCGACCTGCATTTCAATTCATTTTGAAAATTATGGATCAATTTCATATGGAGTCAAAGATCTATAAGAAATTCCTTCATTTTGTATTATTTTTGAAATTCTTGTTATTTTTGTTCTTATCATGAGACATTTTTAGGGAAGGATAACATCTTTTATATGTGTTTTGAGCACAGGTGAGTTATCTTTATTTTACCAATCATTTCTCTAGTGTCTCCAATGCATTAAACAAGTTTGAGCTGATTCAATCCGAGTTTTATCTTTCGGATAAGTTAAAAATTGATTCTGTGATTTTTTTAAATCTGAGTTTAGTAAATATTTGACGAGGCAAAAAGTATGCCGAAACAATTATATATATTTGTCATATGTTTAAGTTCTGGTTCAACCTACAAGTAGATTTTTCTGTATATGTATGTTTTTGAATATGATGTTTTTTTTAGAGTGATAGCACTTTCGATAGGGATAACTGTGATTTGACAGAAGGTAGAAGCCATGTTGTTTCGACATTTCTGTTCAGTAAGCATTCACAAATTATCGTGGAAAGACTCACGCCGCAATAACGTTCACATATTGTTGAAATTTGTTTCAGAATCAGTGTCCTATTCGCCAAACTTATACAGCACTTCGTGAAATTTATGGTTTACATAATCGCCCATCAATCAATTATTCGTCGAACTATCGATAGATTTCGGACAACATTCTCTCTACTCGATGCAACAATAACAACAAGACAAAGAACTGTACGTACAGAAGAAAATATCGCTGCTGTAAGTGATAGTGTTAATGATGATCCAGATTTGTCTATTCTTCGTACACAACAAGTTGGACTCTGTGTATCCACCACATGGAGAATTTTGCGTAAAGATCTTGGTCGACGCCCATACACCATAATAAGCGTCGTTTGTTTGCTGATTGGGCCCTAGAAGAGCTTGAAGTTAATTCACTTTTTATCGTAAAATTGTGTTTAGTGATGAAGCTCATTTCTGGTTGAACGGCTGTGTAAACGAGCAAATTTTCCGCATATGGAGTGAAAACAATCCTCAAGAGTTTCTGCAGGTTTCATTGCATCCTGAAAAATGCACACTGTATGGCTTTACACGCTGGAGGAATCATCGGTCCATATTTCTTTAAAAAAGATGCTGCAGCTAATTTTACAGTGAAATGTGCTCGTTACAGATGGATGATGAATGATTATTTGTTTCAAAATTTGAATGGTATCGACCCAGAAAAGTTTTGGTTCCAACAAGATGGTGCTACACCTCATACTGCTACCGTAACAATTAATTTATTGAAAGAAAGATTTGGCGATAACATTATTTCGGGAAATGGTCCAATTAATTGGCCTCCAACATAACTTCTGTTATTGATGAAATGACATGAATTACTCGAAAAAGAAGTCCAAAATTGGTCTGGTCGAATGCTGTTCCTCAGAGCTAGTCGTGGTGGACATATGCCGGAAATTATTTTTAAAACATAAATGTAATAAAACTATCTTTCGAATAAAAAATTTGGCCCCAATTTTAATTTAAATGTGTTTTATTTCAATTTAAAATTATATCACTCTAAAAAAACATCCGATACATACCTATATATGGGTGTTGTTATATTTGTATTAATACGTTTTATATTGTAAAGCGGAAAAAAGTGTTTTTCTAGACACTAAAAAATATTTTATATTATGTGATATTATTTTGATATTTCAGTATATAAGTTCCAATATATATGGTAGAAGTTTCAAGATATTATTCGGAATTTAAAATTATTTGGCATAAATCTTTGCGTCATCACAGTAGACATAAATGACAATTAGCATTTGGATCGGATCAGTAGTTTCAGGACAATCGGGAAAATAAGAAAAGTTGCAAATGAGAATAAAAGCGGAAACAGCGAACATATTTGGCACATTAATTTGTTCAAGATATTGAGGGTTTCAAACTCTTTCCGTTCGAAAGTTAAAGTGTTTACGGACTGGACCGACTTTTGGGTGAAAGCTTAACGCGCTTTTTCCTAAAACAAGCACGACAAAAAAAATTTGAGGCGAGAACTGAAGTCAATTTCTTAACAAGATTTTGGAAAAGGAGTTCAGGGTTGAATACGTCATTGGTGAAAGTGAATTTTTTAGGGCAATACAATGAATTTGAATGAATAATACTTGTCTTGTGTTTCATTGACCGATTCCTGGAACTTTTTGGACATTGAACAAAAACTTCTATCTTTAAACGTAATGGATTCTGCTCACAAATATTCGATTACAATGACAAAACTGAATGACTCGGAGATGCAATAACTTTTCTTTTCACTATAAGAAAAACAAATGTTAACTTCCGCTATTTTATTGATTTTCACAACAATTGTTTCGTCATACCATGACTTCATCAGGTGAGTATTTAAACGGAGGCATACAATGCAAAACATGACTTAAATACACAGCTCTGGTACAAAAAATAGAGGGGTGGAAAGAGAGGTATACAATTAATGAAAAATATTAAGTAGGGGGGATCTATTTAAATCTATTTGATCATTCAATAAAATTTGTCTTTTATTATACCTATTGATTTCTGAAGTTTCTAACAGATTTAGTTTCTGACTTTTGTTTTCAATATGTAATATTTCATAGTTCATATTAAAATTATGGCCAGTCTCTAACAAATGGTTGGCATAAGTTGAATTCGGTTTATTATTAATGTAACATTTTTCATGTTCTCGCATCCTTGTCTGTCTCACATATACACATGGGCAATCACTACATGTTAACTTGTAAACCCCGGATTTTTTGTTTTTAGGAATGACGTCTTTATTATTTTTTATTAAGCTGCCTAAAGAATTAATAGTTTTAAAAGAGATGTTATATTTTTCTTTAAATATCTAGCAATCTTTTCAGATTTTTGGCCTATGTAAGTTAATGAAATAAATTTGGTTTCGCTTGAATTTTGAAATTTTGTATATATAAGTGATATTGCTCTCTTGTAATTTATTTTATTATTACTATATATATTATTATAACTTGATAAAATAAATTACAAGAAAGCAATATCACTTGTATATCCAAAATTTCAAAATTCAAGCGAAACCAAATTTATTTCATTAACTTACATAGGCTGAAAATCTGAAAAGATTGCTAGATATTTAAAGAAAAAGAAAAATATAACATCTCTTTTAAAACTATTAATTCTTTAGGCAGCTTAATAAAAAATAATAAAGACGTCATTCCTAAAAACGAAAAATCAGGAGTTTACAAGTTAACATGTAGTGATTGCCCATGTGTATATGTGGGAGAGACAGGCCGTTCATTCCAAACAAGGATACGAAAATATGAAAAATGTTACATTAAAAATAAACCGAATTCAACTTATGCCAACCATTTGTTAGAGACTGGCCATAATTTTAATATGAACTATGAAATATTACATATTGAAAACAAAAGTTAGAAACTAAATCTGTTAGAAACTTTAGAAATCAATAGATTTAATAAATGACAAATTTTATTGAATGATCAAATAGATTTAAATAGATCCCCCCTACTTAATATTTTTCATTAATCGTACACCTCTCTTTCCACCCCTCTATTTTTTGTACCAGAGCTGTGTATTTAAGGTCATGTTTTGCATTGTATTCCTCAGTTTAAATACTCACCTGATGAAGTCATGGTATGACGAAACAATTGTTGTGAAAATCAATAAAATAGCGGAAGTTAACATTTGTTTTTCTTATATTGAAGATGAATTTCCGTCAAGTAAAGACCGAGACAATCAAAAAAAAACTTTTCTTTTTGAGCTGAAAATTATGTCTTATTATGATAGCTTTTATTTCATTGAGTTTTTAATTTTTAGGCGATGAAAAATGCAAATTCCAAATGGTCCAATCCTTATCATAAACTTTTTAAAGAATGGAGATGCATAGATATGAATATAGAGATTTGAGTTCCATCGCTTTTATCGTCAAATGATAAATTTTTCATGAACCATGATTTTCAGCACAGGTAGTATTATTTCACTACGTCCGAGTAGATGCTTCCCTTTGTGTTACTCCTACATTGACGACCATATGACTGGCTGCTCGAACTCGACCATGTTCAAACGATTAGATCGAACTTTTATTCGAAAACGCTGTAATAGTAATGCCTAGTAGGAATAAATAACAGGCAACGAGCATTAAAAATAGCCGTAATCACGCCTCCATGTACACTTACATGGTGCGTGGCTTAGTTCACAGGACTCCTCGTGTTGATTTTCACGCTGCCTTATATGGAAACAAATATGGCGCTTGAGGACCTCACACCGTTATGGAAGTAAAGGTATATAAAAAAGCGAACTAGTAGAAATCTTGAGAAGGCAATTCTGTTTGACATGGAAGATTTAGAAGAGTATGAATTTATATTCAACGACATCAGAAGTTACACCCAGAAGAAATAATTTCTTTTGCAATATGGTAGTAGTCATATCAAGAATGAAAAGATAACAATTGGAAGAAATTTTATTAATATGTGTTGAAAACAATGTCTGCCCTATTTACGTCTAAGCATTGAAAGAATGAGATGGTCGACGTCTGCTTGTAGCATCTTCTTCCAAGCAACTGAAACTTTATGAATTTTTTTTGTCAGTGAACAGTCTTCTTACTATCATATTCTATAAATGTTCGATGAGTTTTAACTACGGTGAGTGGAGTGGCAATGACAAAACATTAATGCCTGGTTTTCTAATGCAGTCGGTCGTATTGCTCGCGATTAATTCCACTCCTTGGTTATTCAGGAAATAAAGTCCTCCGTAATCTTGTTTGAGTATATCAAACATGTGATGGTCATATGGGGACAAGTCTGGTCTGCTTCCAATAAAATTTTTCTCGGGTCAAAACCGCTGTATGTGGCCGAGCATTGTCATGAAGAAGAATCTCACTTCGGATGGATGTGCCTAAATCCTTTGCTTCGATTAGCCAGTTTCACCTCATCAAGAAGCTTGCAATAATATGTATCATTGATCGTACGTTATTAATAGAGAAAAGCAATAAGCAGTATTCCTTTGCTATTCCAGAAAACAGTTGCAAGAACTTTTCCCGAAGGCAGACGAGTTTTGGTTTTTGGAAGTGAGGCTTCTTCACTCCATGCTTGTTTGTTTAGATTCTGGAAAGTAATCATGAACTCATGTCCTATAATAGTTGATTGCAATGTGAGTTTAAATATCATCACCATTTTCTCGATATCACGGATCGCATTAACATTCGTGTCAATAAAGCTTGTTCGTGCTCGGCAGGCTGCACAACTACTTACATATTTCCATTCGTAAACCTGAGTCATGATGACTCAATTAAGCACTGTCAACATGGCCTGTACGTCATGACCCACGAACCCATGTGAAGTCTTTAGATTGATCCTGGCGTCAAGCACCAACGGATTGGCCGTTTCGTCGAGATCCATAAACCCTGAAACTTTACGCATTAGATCCAGGTTCAGGACAAGGCCGGTCGAACCGTTAAGTCCCGCTAAACCCTGAGTCATTTCATGAGAATATCTCGAACATGGGGGTCCGCGAACAGATAAATGAAAAACCTCCCTAGTCCAGCATGCGGACTTTCAACCACCACCCCCTCGAGTTCACCACCAATCGGGTGGCAAAGTGATACAAGTATCAACCGGTTCAGCCCTCCATTCCACCATAACGGCAAAACTAGGGCCCCATTCGGAAGATCTTCCACCACACAAGTCCTGTGACTGATGCGAATAGCATTACGTTAGGCACCAAGACTTAACCCTCCATTTCACCGAGATAAAACTAGGGTCCTAGTCTTGACAAGCGCCCCCAGCTCGCCAAGATCTAATGCTACGGGGGGCGGTCAGCTAGGTATTATCGGAAAGCGCTCGTGTCCTCTATGTGATGCTCCGGGAAGCTACAGCAGAGCAGAATTCTGGGCAACGACGGGCCACGTCACCACATATCATTTTCTCATCTCAGAGAAAAATCGGACTTCGAAGAGGTAATATGTTAGAACAAAAAATTATCAGTTTGATTTGATGCACTACCGCATTTTTTGAAATATTTGCTGACATTCTGCATATTTGTCAATTCGAAACCCATTAAAGTCCCCATACCTTGACTTCACTAAACCGATATTTATGATGCAATCACTTATCGCTGTAATTCTCCGTACTAGTACGGTGCAATTATCGCTGTAATTATGGGAAAGAATCGTTTATACAAGTTTGGAAGTGAACGAAACACTTTTGTCGAGTTTTTTGCACTAATTTCATGAATTGTCTTCTCTTACATGACGCCATAAAGTGAGGCCACGTTGAATCCTTAAGTTTTCACATTGTTAGCTGAGGCGTGTCAAATAAACTGGCAGTTACGGTCAAAGTTTGTGGATATTACTTCATTTCCTCACGTAGGATCGCAGCGCATGCAATTCAAATATCGATGACTCGTTGGAAACCATTGTAATTCGGTGATCTGTAATTCAAATGGCCAATTTGGATGTTGGAAACTTTCCTCGGGTGATTTCTCATCCCGGAATCACAATGCTGTATTAATTCTGGGTAGATCGAAATGAGCAGAGAACTTCTACGTTATTTGACAGCCGTCATTGTGTTCATTTCAGCTTATTTCCATATTTGATTTTCTCAGTACGTTTTTGATACATTATTCATTTGCTTGAAATTCTCTTATTGAAACTGTGTTTTGAATACCTTGTGCTCAAGAATTGTGTCGAAGAAGCTAAATATTATATTTTGTTTTGGGCTAGCCTATAGGCGAATACTTATTTTGATGATATTGATATATTATCCTGATACTCCTAGATCTTCTGTGAAGATCCCTCAGAAGCTTATTCAGCTTGTTCGAGTTAGGAGTTCAATTGTGTTCTGGATAGGTTCTGTTACTACGACTTTACGCCACTTTAGGTCACAGCACTGTTACTTTTCGACCCAACAGTGAAATGGTGGCCGAAACCAGTCCAAATAGAAAAGTTCTTTCCTATTTGAACAGGATTTAATATGTTGAGTTGTGATGAAACACTCGCTGAATTAGTAACTGGAAAAACCGAATGATCTATATTCGGGAATAAAATTATATTTACCTGCTAGAAAAAATGGTAAAAAGAACTGACGTTAAGTCGAAGGCTTTTGCGTACTTGTTTAACTGTTCATTCCCATAGAGGAAAGTACCACGGGGCCAAGCTTGGCCCAGGCTTGGCCCAAGCATGAAGGACTCTGGGCCAAGCTTGTAAGCCAGGCTTGGCCCAGTCCTGGTATAAGTCTGGAGTGATAACGATGGGCCATACCTACTTCCCAGGATTGGCCCATGCTCTAATGCCAGGACTGGCCCATGCTTTAATACCAGGACTGGCCCATGCTCTAATGCCTAGACTGGGCCATACCTACTTCCCAGGACTGGCCCATGCTCTATTGCCAGGACTGGGCCATAATTACTTCCCAGGACTGGTCCATGCTCTACTGCCGGGACTGGGCCATATTTTGCATTTATTAAAAAACGGGATTAATAATTAGGTACGCATATAAACAGTAGCTCGATTTTTTATATCTGAATGTTGTTATATTAGCTGAATTACATAAAGTTTTTTACATTTTAATTTATAAAATACATTATAAGCTAACATCTTAATGAAAAAACAACTTTTTGAGTAATTATGAAACTTATTCATCAAATAATCTTTTTTTTTAAACTTTATTTTATCCTTATATTTTTTTTTTTTTTTAATATAATGTTTAGTATTTAATGTTTCACTGATTATTATCTAACAATATATTATTAATTAAATATAAATATTAATCAGTCGAATTACTTAAATTAGCCAGTCAGTAGAATAAAATTAAATGATTAAAAAACAATTTATATATCTTATCTTAATCAATATTTTTATTCCCTATGGCGCTTAGCGCGTCCACCGTCTCTGTCTTTTGCTCCGGATAAAAAGGTACTAACAGCAGTTATCACCGATATTTTTTCTTGAACCGTTTGATATTTTGCCATTAAAAATTCTGCAAGCATAAAAATGATAGTATATTGATATTTCACATTTAAATAAAGCATTAACTTACTCTCCATAATTTTATAAAATTCAGTTTCTTTGAAGCTCTTTTTCCCGACGCCTTTTATTTTTCTTCCACAACCGCTGTATTGTAGTTGAACTTCTTTTTTGATGATTTTCTCCAGTATCTTGTAGACATCATCTTCATATTTTTTACATCCAGCTGACACCATTTGAAATATTTCAATCTATAAATAATGAACACTTTGTTTAATAAAATGTAATTCATTTGTAAATAATATTCACATTACTCTTTAGTAATTTGTATATAAAATTTTCATCATTTGTAAATAATTTATAAATACCAATGCATTCTGTTTTTCTTCGTTATCTTTTAAAGACTCATCAAAGGCAACAAATTTTTCAATGTCTTCGTATGGCCAATCGTCGCCGATAATGTTCCAAGCTTTTTGTTTACTCGGTGCATTTTCCAACTGCTGAACGACTTCTAATATTTTTTTAAATTGCTGTCCAATTGTGTAGTTCACGCTTCTTTTAATCTTTGCTATTTCAGTGCAGATAATACGCTGCAAATATTTTGCAAGATCATCGTAGTTTGTGATGCCTAGAAATTGTAAAATTAATCACTATAGTAACATTATTTTATAATTAAAAATTATAATAATAACAATAATAATAATAATAATAATATAATAATAATAATAATAATAATAATAATATAATAATAATAATAATAATAATAATAATAATAATAATAATAATAATAATAATAATAATAATAATAATGAGAGGAATTCTTATTTTTGTCGTTATTATTATTATTATTATTATTATTATTATTATTATTATTATTATTATTATTATTATTATTATTATTATTATTATTATTATTATTATTATTATTATTATTATTATTATTATTATTATTATTATTATTATTATTATTATTATTATTATTATTATTATTATTATTATTATTATTATAATTATCATGATTAATAATATCATTATTATCATGATTAATAATATTATTATTATATTTAATTATTGTCTAAAAATATTGTTGATTCTTAGAAGGAGAAAAACATCAACAACAAGAACAAGAACATAATCCTCAATTATCATTATTATTGTTATCATTTCTGTTCAATGTCAATTTATACCTATCACACGTGACTTTAAAAACAAGTATCATATTTTAGTTATTATTACATTATATCTCAGACAGAGAGAACTAGGAAATACCTTTAGGTTCCGCTGTGGCATCAAGCACGGCTTCATCGCTCGTCTCGGCATGTAAATTGTTGTTTGTAGATATTACACTAGCTTCAGAGATTTCCGTCAACAGATTCAAACCATTATTTGATTCAGTGTCATATTTATCTTTGTTTCTTATGTTTAGAGGGCGCTTTTGTGATAACACCTGAGAGACATGTGTAGAACTGAACAGCATAGGCCCAAGATTTTGATCAGCCATCATAGAATCACTCTCAGTGCTCTCAACTTCAATTGTTTTAAAAGCTTTTTTCAATCGACGTAAACCTTGATCATAGTCCCCTGAAATAACAATAAAATATATTACTACACAATTACTACAACACTGAGCGCTATTATTACCATTATTAGGTTAAAATTTGATAACATTGATAAAAACAAAATTAAATTCTACAATTTAAAACTTTAGAAATTTAAACTTTAAAATTAGAAGGTTAAATACACACAAGATATTACCTCGGAATAATTATATTACTATAAATAAAATAACTGATGTGTGTAAATACTTACTAGCTTTGCTGATAATTTTGATTGGATACTCTAGCCATGTCTCGTAAGGTCCGATTTCAAGCTTAACCCATTTCTCCACCTTGTCTTCATCGTTGTTTGGCGGCCATAAACACACAGTTTCATTCTTAGTAAGCCAATCGATCGGTACTAACTCTATCATTTTTTTATTGTTTTTCACTTCATCGAACTCAATCACCGCGTATTTTTTAATAGTTTCACTCATTTTAAAAGTTAAAAGTAAACTTGATACAATGACTCGAGAACAATTAAATATGTTAACTGTAGCACGATGCACATACGACTGATTCACTAAAAACTGATGATTTTGAGTTGAACTGACTGATAGAAGGATAGACTTTATTCTCCTGGTGTAGGAGGGATAGTTGAAGGTTTAGTAAAAAAAAAGGCATAGTGTGGGAAAATCTCAAAATATTTGACAAATATTTTGACCGGAAAATATCTAAGTGCAGAAAAAAAAACGAGCAAACGGTTACAGAGACGTAAGTAAAGTCGAAACAGATGTGGGCCAGAGTCCCAGGCCAGCCAGCGCTGAAAGGCTGCGATTGTGGCCTTCCATGAAGAGTAATAAAACTCCAGGTACTCGAGGGCTGAGGCCCGCATGCAGGAACATGCATTAGAAGTATGTAGACAATACTTCACTTTTTTTTTTTATGACGGTATTTATTTTTTGAAATATTATTGTCGAATTTATAAAAAGTTTACTCGTTGAAATAAATTTTTAAACATTATTGTAAATATGTTAAAGTTTTAACACAGACACTTGGAAATTTTTAGAATTTTTTTTTGTTGAAAAATATTTTAAGAAGAAATGAAAAAAAATTTTTATGTCTAAAAAACTTGAGTAACTATAAGTGACATTTTTTAAAAATATTTTTTCAGTTATAATTTAATTATTCAAGATAATTAAAAATTTTGAGACATCTGCCAACTTCTGCATCATTTTTACAGGCATAGTAACGATTCAATAGTAATAACAATAATAATAAAGAAAAATAAACGTGTCTATGTAATGAAAATAATAATTTTTTTCTGTTTATTGAGAATTAAATTATATGAATATTGTAAATTGAATAAAGAGACATGGAATTTACAAAAAATTTCAAGTTTTAAATATTTATAATGAATTCTAAAGTATTTAATACGTGAAAATTATTTCATCGATTACTTTGCAAATAAACTTAAATATGTAACAATGTTATTGCAAACTTAGAGTCATTTATATTTAATAATATACATTTATGTTTAACATAACAAAGTTTTAACATTATTTTTCGTTTTACCCAAGAAATAATTTCTGTTAAGCCTACATCAATTGATGATGTTGGATAATCGAACACTTCTTTTCTTTCACTTTCTACTATGCCATATAAATATAAATTATTAATATGTTCTTGAGTAACATATTTTTTTTGTACATTTAATATATTATTAATCACAAATATTTTATCATCGTTCAATTGAATTATATTATTTGGATGTTTACTGGTAAGAGTAATACCACGGAATTTAACTTTTTCAATTATTATGTATTGCTGTTGATTATAACTAATAGTTTCAATGACATTTCCATAAATGCATTCACATAAATTATTTTTTTTAATTATTTTTACTTGATCAGCCGATTCTAATTCATCTAAGCGGTTTGCAATTTGGGTCAGTGGTTTATAAGGTGATTTTACCAGATGCTTAAACAAACCAATATAATTTTCACCCCAAAATGCCGATATTTCACTTAAGGGGACTTGTAGGTGACAAACATCGTCTGATATGTGTATCAAATTGTGCATATTTAATACTTGCACATCTTCACCGTATTCAGATGGTAACAAATTAAAAAATAATCTCAGCTGATCTTGAGCGTATTCAGCGTATCTAACTGCATTCAAATCATCATTCAAAATTCGGCAAGCGATATATAATAATGAGAAATGTCTATATTTATTTTCAGATAACACATTTTTGAAAATAATTGGTCCAATGTAGAGTAAAATAAATCGAAACTGAGTCGCTTTCCATTTGGAAACTTGGTCAATATCATAAAGTTTTCTCTCGAATTCAACTGGAATATCTAATGATATTGATTGCATTATCTTCTTCAAAATTTCGACCTTAGGTTTTTTCAGGCGAGCATTATGTTTTTTCACTACTAACAATTTTTCCAGTAAATTTTTCATTACCCCGAGGTAGAGTAAATGCATCGAATCGAGGACGACGTCACGGACAGGATCAAACTCTTTTAATTTTGACAATTTAGTCTTGAAATTCTCCAAATGATGTTCTGGTTGATGTTTTTCTATAAATGACTCTTTAGTTCGTAAATCACAGTTTGCATTAGGATAAACTCGCTTATGATTTTTTGTCATGCCTTCGACAGTACATCTTTCGCAGGCAAAAAAGCCACCCGGATTTTTTATTGCTTTAATAAAAGCTCTTGCTGGAGAATCGGCAATTACACAAAATATTTTGAATGAGTATTTAATTTCATTCAAAACTATTCCGTTTGAAATGTATTTATTTGCTTCTTTAACAAGATCTTTGAGATAATTTTTTGCAGAGTAAGGCTTGGAGTCACCACAATACAATGCGACAGTTACAGGCTTACTTTCATAATCACGATGGTAAACTTTCAAGAGAATTGGCCATACTTGAATTAAAGAGTTGTGATAAATTGAAATCCCATCAATGTGAAGCTGAACTGCTATTGTTTTTTCAGTATAAATATCAGGAGATATTATTTTTTCAAGTACATTTTTTATTCCAATATAAATATAACTGCCACTGGATTCACGCTTGCTTAAAAATGACTTCATTGGACGACAGTGTTTCGTCTTCAATAATTGCTTCGAAGTTTTAGGTAAATCTTCGTGTCCTTCTTCTCGCAATATTGTCAATAATTCTGTTACGACGTTTAATGTTAGTATATTTAAATTATTTAATGTCCAACAGCGGAGTTTCTCACTTAATGTTTTTTTCGTTGTCACTTCACTATGATGCTGTGCAGAACTAGATGCAGCATCGTCTGGAAGTTGATCATAATTGTTATTTTTCACGAAATCACTGTTATTACCTTTTAATTCATTATCACTATCACTGTCAGAATCACTATAACTAGTACTGTCAAAATCATTATTCAAATTATTACTATCAAACGCTTGTAAATTATTTAAGTCTCCACTGCTTCTAACCTTACTTGTAGAGCTGAGGTTGATGGTTGGAATATTTAAGCTTTCACTGTTCACTGAAATTTTTTTTTTATTTTGAACTTTTCTAGCTTTATTTAGGACACGCCACCTTTGAACTCTAAGGTACGCCGCAGACATGATTACTTTTGACAATAATAAATAATAAGAAGTGTGTCTTATGGAAAACTTGTCGTAAAAAATACACTGACTAATCACTGAAAATCGGATAGACTAAAAACATAATGAAAACAAGTATGGCTGCCGATGGAGCGCTAAACGAAAATACTCGAATCACGCCGTATGTTACCGAACGGCTTACCCCCACTTTACACACGTTTTACATGCTTTCAAGGCGCGCGCGGTGTTATAGAGGGGGTAAAAAAATCGCACGATCTGGCCACACTGGCTGGGTTACCTAGTCTTGGCCCAAGCTCGGGTTTTCAATGCATGGCCAAGGCTGGGTCAACCAGACTCGGCCCAAGCTAGGATAATGAGAGGCATGGCCAAGGCTGGGTTACCCAGACTTGGCCCAAGCTCGGATAATCAGAGGCAAGGCCAAGGCTGGGTTACCCAGTCTTGGCCCGAGCCTGGGTTTCCAATGCATGGCCAAGGCTGGGTCAACCAGTCTTGGCCCAAGCTCGGATAATAAGAGGAATGGCCAAGGCTGGGTTACCCAGTCTTGGCCCAAGCCCAGGTTCCCAATGCTTGGCCAAGGCTGGGTTACCCAGAATTGGCCCAAGCTCGGATAATCATTGGCATGGCCAAGGCTGGGTTACCCAGTCTTGACCCAAGCCCGGGTTCCCAATACTTGGCCAAAGCTGGGTTAACCAGTCTTGGCCCAAGTCTGGGTAATCATTGGCATGGCCAAGGCTGGGTTACCCAGTCTTGATCCAAGCCCGGGTTCCCAATGCTTGGCCAAGGCTGGGTCAACCAGTCTTGGCCCAAGTCTGGGTAATCATTGGCATGGCCAAGGCTGGGTTACCCAGGCTCGGCCCCAGTCTGGGTAATCATTGGCATGGCCAAGGCTGGGTCACCCAGGCTCGGCCCCAGTCTGGATAATCATTGGCATGGCCAAGGCTGGGTTGCCCAGGCTCGGCCCAAGTCTGGGTAATCATTGGCATGGCCAAGGCTAGTTCAAACAGTCTGGCCCAGGCACGGGCCAATACAGGTACGCCGAGTTTAGGCTTCCCAGTACTGGCCCAGGCATGGCCCCTTTGTCAACTCTGGGGGTTTCCTGCATGGGTTACCCCTGAAAATTTGCAATCTTCGACTTAATTCATGAAGAAACATCAGTTTTTGCAACTTTAGAACTGTTCTCCTGAGGAAATGTGAGTTGTTGTAATGTCTGGGTGGGTAAGTTAAGTAGTGTAATTGTTTTAGGCATTGTTGTAGGCTGCAGACTAGGCATTCTGTCGAAGCCATGAATTTCTATGCGGTGGTTTATAATTCTTGCGTCGTGTGAACGATCATTATCCACGATTAACATGAAATTGACGCCAAAACGAACAATAATTGGTTCTAGAATCAAATCATGATACCTTACCACTGTCATGGTTGCCTTAGTAAGGATAAAAAGATCTGAGCGCCCGTTTAACCAAATGCCTCCTCAAACGCACACAGAGCAACCACCGAAAAGAGTTGTTAGCTTCATGAAATGTTCAATATACCGTTGACCCCGTTCTCCACACCAACATTCGCCCATCAGACTGATACAGATGAAATCTGAACTCATCCATGAACACGTGAGTTCTACCAGGTTTTCGTATTGGCATACGAGCCTATCTCTTTCATCAAGTGACTACTCAGCAGTCTCCACAGTCCACCCCAAGACCAGCATACTAATTGTTCAACTTGAACGGCTTTTAAACGCATGTTAAACTCGTGATAATTTATCAACACCAGCGATTAAAATAACACAAGAAGAAGGTCATACACCTACAAGAAATGGGATTTCTGTAATTAATCCATCAGTGTCTTGAGGGTCATATTTTTTGTGTGTGTAATACGCAAACATATGCCTTTCCACATGGTATGTACTGCAATCCTGAAAATTTGATTCAAGTACAAAGTCGGTTTTCTCTTGAATATCTAAATCAATTTTTGATCAGTGTATATCAGGACACATATATTAGAAAACCTATTGGTAATTTTCGGGACGTTAAATTGGAGTAACTTCAGATTGAAATAAGTATTCAGCTCTTTACAGTTTCTCACTGACCTTGATTGTTTGTTAGCGATGGAAGTACTTATGGTATTCTCAATGGAGAATAGCATAGCAGTTTCTAAGTCTTTACTTAGAATCTGCCGATTCTCCAGAAGAGGGCGATTGAAACTATATTTACCTTGAAACAAACAGTTAGTTGCAGAGGGGCATTAGTGAATTAGGCCTTCTTACCATTCCAACTGTTTATATCATGGACTTGAACTTATCTTCACGAAAATTACATAAAAAAAAAGTCATTTTTTGGGCACAAGAAGTGGAATTCCATCATACCACACTACAAACAAAGATTCTTTCAGCAGGCTGTTGACTCTGGGGTTCCAAAATTCATAATAAGTTATCTTCAAGATCGAGAATGCTGAAATATTTTCATACTAATATATACAGGCTGTCCCAACGAAAATTTGACTCCCCAGAACTCAGAAACGAAGAATTTCCGAAGATTTTAAGAAGACAAGTCATATCGTTTTGAGGGGGACGAATTTCCATCGTGAGTTCGTACCGAAAAAACCATCCCCATGAAGGTGGCATCAACCCCCAACATTTTTTGAATAGGGGAGAGATTTCGAGTGTTGGTTAGTTTGAAAGTTATTTATATTCTGTGCATTACCTAGTTAAAATTTTCAAAATCGGTTCTCTATTCACGAAATAATGTAAGGTGAAGTTGAATAGACAGTTGAACAGACCAAACTCAAGAACCGAAGAGTTTTGAAGAATCCAAAAATAATTTTTAAGTTCTGTATTAGTGAGAAAGAATTCCTACGACGACATTGTTCCGAAAAAACACCTGAGATTGTCAATAATCCCCAATTTTTTCTTAAATAAGAAAGAGATGGCGGAAGTATTTTGGTTAAAAAGCTTTTTTTACCATCCTCTGAATACCCTAGTTGAAATTTTCAAACTCGGTGATTTTTTTTAAACAATTGCAGTTAATCTAGAATTTTAGTCATTCCGATATTATAATTTGAGAATTTCTTCTCTTTCTTCCATAGAATAGACTATTTTCGCCCACGTAAGTAAGTCTCAAACCCAATTATGGTGCAGAAACGAAAGACTGAAGCACATTTGAGAAAGAATCTTCAAATAAATAGTGTACATTGTAATGAATTTCATGCGTTTGATGAATTTTCATGAACGATAGGAAAATCGAATGTTTTTAAAATGAAAACATTCAAAAACTCAAATTGTTCTGCCATTAAATTAACAAATTTGAAAATTTCATCTGTAATGTTAAGAGAACAGAAAAAACTTTTCATCTAAATCACATACAACATCTACTTCATATTCAAAAATGTTGGGGGTTGTTGCCACCCTCAGGTAGTTTTGTCTTCATAGGAATTCTTTCTCCCTAATACAGAACTTGGAAATTATTTTTGGATTCTTCAAAACTCTTAGGTTCTTGAGTTTGGGCGGTTCAACTGTCTGTTTAACATCACCTTTCAATATTACATTATTTAGTGAATAATAAACCGATTTTGAAAATTTCAACCGGGTAGTGCACAGGTCAAAAATAACTTTTAAACTAGCCAACACTCGACATCTCTTCCCTATTCAAAAAATGTTAGGGGTCGTCCCCCTTAAAACAGAAATTAACCTGTTTTTTTAAAGCTTCTGAGTTCTGGAGTGGCTCAAATTTTCGCTGGGACAACCTGTATTATTATTTCATTATACAACTTTTTGCCACAACGTTCTGCGCTCAAGTTTTTTCTCAATTACCAAGAAAATAAAGATTGTATAACGAAAAAATAGGTTATATTAAGAGTAAACATAAGTTCGTGCGGTTTTTTTCGAAAATGGGAGCAATCTTGTGAAAAATTGATTATACATTTACGGTTCAAATTATTGTCTGTCGTTAGCCACTGCTTGTTCTCATCTTTCTGGCAATTAATGGATCGCATCGCGAAAAGGGACCGGCTCTTTGACCGCTATCCATGCATCGAATCATTTTTTGACTTCATCGTAATTGTAGCAGTGCTGGTCAGCCACGCCTTGTTGCATCGATCAGAAGAGATGTTAATCGGAAGGAGCAATCTCTGAGCTGTACGGCGGCTCGGATAGGACTGTCCATTTAAAAGTGTCTGAGTACGTTTTAACGGACGACGCAATTGTCATGCATTTTCAATAAATTTGTCGTGTCTGTCTGCGTATTGCGGCCGTTTTTCTCGCAATTCTCGGCTCAAACGCATCGCTGGTCGTTGGTATACCTCTCCTGTAATTTTTTCGTTCGATTGTAGCAGCTCTTAATACACCACACCCAGCTGGGCCTACCAAATACATAGTATGATCCTGTCGCCATTCATATTGGCTTTACAGTTAAGATAAGGCATCCATACTTTGCCTGACGTTTTTGGATTATCGTAATAGATCCACTTTTCGCCAGTCACAATACGATGCAAAAACCCCCTTCATTTTTGCCGTTCACACGTGAAAAAACGACGTTCGGACTCTCTTGGCTTCAGTTCATACGGCACCTAATTCTCTATCTTTCGGATCATTTCCATTGTTTTTTAACAATGGCAAATGGCTGGTTGAGTGACTCCAAGTGTTTTCGTAAGTTCCTCTAGTGTGTGTTCTTCATCTCCAGGTCGTTTTTCATCTTCCAAATCAAAATTGCCTTTTTTAAATCGGGCAAACCACTACTGACACATTCGTTCAGCTAGAGCCATAGACATACACTAAAATACGAGGGCGTTCGCCAGCCTTTCTCTTTATATTGAAGTAATGAAGTGAAACTCCTCCCACAAACACAATATTCCGTACGAAAGTTGACATTTTCGAAGAACACAGAAACTATGTTTTTTGTACTTCAGCAACATGACAGATACTCAAAAAAAAACTAATGATGACACTTCAAAATGAAGGTATTTGTTTTTTTCTACTCCTCATATGATAAAGAATGCGGAAAACTGAAGTACTCTGATGAGAAGACAATGAACCTTTGTGTAAAATATTTTGGTAAGCAGTTCAATACTCCTCAATGTTTCTTCCGGTCACCAACAAACGAACACCTCCTAATCTAATCGTCAATTAGTCAACAACACCACCCACCCCCTCATAAAATCCCGGAACGACACGCTAGATAAGGGAAATCCCCCGCCACTTATAGAATCCCGGCTCTCCCTCGGGACTCCGGGACGTCCCGAATGGGTCCATTACGCGTCCCCGAACCGGTGCGATTAGCGGACAAATCACGCCGCGACCGGCAAGACTTATCGTTCTCGTCGGGCACAATCAATGTCTGTTTGACTTCGACCCCAGCCCCCCTTGTTTTTTCGCCTGTACCTCCACGGACCGGACGGACTTTGAAGGATTTATTTGTTTTCAGCCGTCCTGTCCGTCTCATGAATTCGTTTTGTTGGAACAATACGGATTTGTTGTGGAGAATCTTGCTTCGGTTTAGTATTTCAATAAAATAAAGCAGCTTTGGAATCAAAACACATATAAACTCCTGAATCCCGATTGAAAGTTCTACACTATTTTGGAGTACGAAGAGTCCAAGAAACCAACGGAAATTATGCGCTGAGGTTTTTTATTTCATATTCAAAATATGGGGATTTTTTCATTTGAATCTGAAATCGAACAATTTCAATTTCTTTTGTTATCAAATTAAACAATAACAATATCTCAAATATCATATCGAGTGTTTTTTTTAGTGTAATAAAACTTTAAATTGAATTAAAACACATTTAAATTAAGATTCAAGCCAATTTTTCTTTTATTTGAAAGATAATTTTATGACATTTATGTTTTAAAAATAACTTCCGTCATATGTCCACCACGACTAGCTCTGAGGAACCGCATTCGACCAGACCAGTTTTGGACCACTTTTTCGATTATTTCAGGGCTTATTTCATCAATAACACGAGTTATGTTGGCTTCCAAAGCGTCTATTGTTTCTGGTTTATCAACATGAACCAATGACTTGACATAACCCCAAAAAAATAATCTAGTGGAGTTATGTCGCTTGATCTTGGAGGCCAATTAATTGGACCATTTCTCGAAATAATGTTATCGCCACATCTTTATCTCAATAAATCAAATTGTTACGGTAGCAGCATGAGGTGTAGCACCATCTTGTTGGAACAAAAGCAGTTCTGGGTCAGTACCATTCAAATTTTGAAACAAATAATCATTGATCATCGATCTGTTACGAGCACCTTTCACTGTAACATTAGCTCCAGCATCGTTTTTAAAGAAATATGGACCGATGAGGCCTTCAGCGTGTAAAAGCACACCATTCAGTCCATTTTTCAGGATGCAATGGAACCTGCAGAATTTTTTAAGGATTGTTTTCACTCCATATACGGCAATTTTGATTGTTTACATAGCCGTTCAACCAGAAATGAGCGTCATCACTAAACACAATTTTACAATAAAAAAGTGGATCAATTTAAAGCTGCTCTAGGGCCCAATCAGCAAACAAACGACGCTTATTATGGTCTAGTGGCTTTAGTTCTTGAACCAGTTGGATCTTGTATAGGTGTAAACCAAGATCTTTACGCAAAATTTTTCATGTGGTGGATGCACAGAGTCCAACTTGTTGTGAAAGTCGACGAATAGACAAATTTGGATCATCATTAACACTATGACTTACAGCAGCGAAATTTTTTTGTGTACGTACAGTTATTTATCTTGTTGTTGTTGCATCGAGTAGATTAAATGTTGTCCGAAATCTATCGATAGTTCGACGAATAAGCTGCTCTGATGGACGATTATGTAAACCATAAATTTCACAAAGTGCTCTATAAGTTTGGCTGATTTTGAAAATAAATTTCAACAATTTGTTAACGTTGTTGCGACATGAGTCTTTCCATGATAATTTGTCAATGTTTACTGAACAGAAATGACAGGGCAACATGGCTTCTACCTTCTGTTAAATCACAGTTATCCCTATCGAAAGTTCTATCGCTATAAAAAAACACCCGATACAAATTTTGATTTTATAGAAATTTTTCTCAAAAACCTTTTAGAATTGAATTGAATAAATGTCTTGGAAAAGACAGTTTCAATTTAGTAGACATAGAACTCATTACACATCACCTACAGGAATCAAATAATTCGAAAAAATATAAATTATTAATTAGAAGTTTTAAATAAACACTTCAAGGATTCGTTGTCCTTTCCAAAAAAGCACAAAATAACCTGAAGAATTTCTTTTAAAAAAGTTCTCTCAAAAAAACTCCAAAAACATGCAGCACTTCTTCAAAAAAGCTATTTGGAATTACAACATCGATATCTCGTTAGTCCAAAATCGTATCCAAAAAATTGAAGTAATTAATAGAAATATATCTTACCCGACTAAAACCACATGTCTTCCTCTAAACATATTTAGAATATAGTGAATTTTTAAAAATCAATATCCTACGTATTGTATGTTCGTCACAGAAGATACAAAAAGTTTGTAAGATATTTTTAAGGACTCAATTATATCCAAATGATCCTATGTATGAGTGAAAAACCAAATATAATGATTATAAATACAATAAGGAGGAATTTGAGATACTTCAAAAAGCTTTGTATCAAGTGAAACAAAACTTCTTTTTATTATTTTATTGTATATACAATAACAGTTTCGTCATATCATTAGTTCTTCAGATAAGTACACGTAAAATTTTTCTGAAGTATATTAGGAGTGGATATAAGTTCGTGCGGATTTGATAGCAGATGTAGCTACCAGCTTATTATTCCATTGTTTCATCTGGAATCATTTTGAAGTGTCATCATTAAGCTTTCTTTTCAGTATCTGTCATTTCACTGAAATGTAAACAACATATTTTCTGTGTGCTCTAAAAATGTCAACTTTTGTACCGAATAAGCAATTTGATATTAAACATTATCAGAAACCCAACACATTCAAATACACCAGATCTGTAAGTAATGATAGGGAGCATCCAGAAAAAAATGTAAACTTTTTGAAGAACTAACGTATGTATTGTTCAAAATGACCACCACCAACCTCCATACAATGACTACTTTCAAATCCTTCTCTAACATTTTCGAAAATGTCTGGTGACAGAAATTGGCATTCCGTGATGATTCTTTGTCGCAGTTCTGCAAGATTTTCAGGTGGTGTTGCTTAGACTTTGGACTTGAAATGTTCCCACAAAAAACTAATTACGATAGATCGGGTGATCTTGTTGGCCACTCTATAGGACCTATCCTGACAATCCAACGTTCTGGATAACGTTCGTTCAAAATTTGTCGAAAACGGATATCGAAATGTGGCGGTGCACCATATTGCTGAAATGTATGTTCATTTTCGTCGTGTTCCAGAATATCAGTAATCATTGGGTCAATAATGTCGTCTAATAAATTCATATAAGTTGTTCCGTCAAGATTTCCATCGATAAAAATTGGTCCAACAATATGGTTTCAATATTCCTACCAAAACATTTAATTTTTGGGGAATTTGTGTATGTGTCTCCATTAATAAATGAGGATTACTATCACTCCAGTACCGACAATTATGTCTATTGACTTCCCCATTCAACATAAAGTTACACTCGTCAGAAAAGATTGTATTATAGAGTCGGTGTGGGTTATATTATTCAGTAGCTTACTAAATTGTTCACAAATCTGAGTCCGACGGTCAGGATCATCTTCAGTCAACTATCGCACCACCCTTATCTTGTAAGAGTGAAATTTATGAGCTTTCAAAATTCCATGAACGCTAGATTTCGGTAGACTAGATACTCGTTCTAAAGTTCTTATAGATAGCCGATTATCCATCTGTGAATGTCCCATTACTGCTATTTCAATAGCGTCATTTCGGACTGGACGCTCAACGTGTTTCTTATTCTGAATGGAACCAGTAGTTTTCAATTTATTCATCAAATGCTTAACATATTGGCGACTTACATTTCTTTCTGGGTGATTGTTATTAAAATACCTTGCAGTTAATATAGAATTTTCGTCATTCCGGTAGTATAATTTGAGAATTTCTATTATTTCTTCCATAGAATAGACCATGTAAGTAAGTCTCAAACCCAATTATGATGCAGAAACGAAAGACTGAACATTTGAGAAAGAATCTTAAAAAAAATAGTATACATTGTGATGAATTTTATTCGATTCACACATTTTCCCATCATGAACGATAAGAAAATCGCATGTTAAAGTAAAAACATTCAAACACTCAAATTGTTCGGCCATTAAATAAACAAATTTGAGCTGCGATCTTTAGAGAGGAGGAAAAACTTTTCGTTTAAACCACTTTCAGCATCTCCTTCTTATTCAAAAAAGGTGGAGGTTGTTGCCATCCTCAGGTGGTTTTTTTCGGAACAATATCATAATAGGAATTCTTTCTTCCTAATACAGATCTTGATAATTATTTTTGGATCAAAACTCTTAGGTTCTTGAGTTTGGGCGGTTCATATGTCTGTTCAACATAATCTTTTGACGGTAAGCTCAATATTACATTATTTCGTGAATAATGAACCGAAAATGGTGAGGGTTGATGTCACCTTCATTGGGGTGCTTTTCTCGGAACAAACTCATGATGGAAATTCGTTCCCTTCAAAACATATGTTGACCTGTGTTTTTTTTAATCTTCGAATATTCTTCGTTTCTGAGTTCGTTGGGACATCCTGTATAAGCGGAAATGCTCCTGACATAATGTTAACGCTTTTATTAATTCCTCCTTGTTAGATCTGAAACTCAACCCATGTAGAATAACACATTTAAAATTTCACCCGTTAAAACCGTGAGCACGACCCAATTTTCCCCGTCATCCGCACCCCCAAACGATGAAAACCGAGCTACCAGCCTAATCCCCTCAGTCCCTCCCGCCCAGACCGTTTCATCCCCCATCTCTAACCCTCTTCAACGGACCACAGAACTCGACAGATCGAAAATATAAAACGAAGGGTATATTTCTGTGTCACAAGTCGCGCGCAAGGGTAGCACTTTGATACAGATAAACCGAGAGCTGTGTCGTAGTGAAATATATCCTTTGGAGAAGATTACAATCCGCTTAGCTGGCGACCAGGAGGACGGGGTGTTTGTTACGGGTTTGGATTTATAGGGGATGCTGCGAGGCCAGAAGGCGTCCTCGTCGCTAACGCGTTTAGTGCCGCGTGGGTGGGCCACCCGCTCTTGTCCTGAGGTGACGGATGAGGTCACTGGAACACCCTCATTAGCACGTTGGTGAATTGATCTTTGAAGAGGGTGGTCCGGTCTCGAGTTTCTTGTAATCGGCTTCCGATTTTTCGAGTGGGCTTGTAGGACTTACAGGGTGGTTGACAATGGAGTTGTTTTGTTGATGTTCACAATGGTGTTTTAATATTTGCACTTCAACTGGCCTGTTTGGATTTGACTTTGAAGAGATCGGTTCGAGGGCTCGTCGAATCACAAATCAACAAAATGAATTTTGTTGCTGAAAAATTAAGAAGTGATTTAGTAATAAACAATAAACTGCAATTTCATCTAGAACATTAATCGTGATTTAGAGTCAATAATGAGAAAAATTGTTTGATTGATTCGGTCTTTACTTGGTGGCAACTCATTTCAATTAAAAATTATATAAGAGACACTTTTTCAATTGCCACAAAAATGTTTAATACAACAATTGTTTCACCACGTTGTGGTGATTGTTTCACCACGTTGTGGACTGACTAGTATAACAGAGTTTAAATATATTCAAGAACGTGACAAAATAATGGTAAAACAAGTCATAAAAACTTAGAGTGTTTATTGGAGTTTGCCACTAAAATGCCATTAGGGAAAGATATTCAGTAATGGGGATCTGTCAATATCTGTTTGTTCATTCAAAAGTATTTTACGCCAATTTCACCTGTTGTTCTTTCAAAAAACAATAAGGATCGACGAAAAAAGGGAAATTATTCTGGAGTCTACAAGTTGCCCTTTAGTATATGTATATTGGTCGGACAGATAGATCATTCAAGAAAGAAATCCAAGAACACCAAAGAAGTTTCATATTGGATTTCGTACATTCGATATCTGCTAATCATCTTGAGGAATTCAGGCTTAATCTCAACAATAACTATTAAATTATCCACGTCAAAAGCAAAAGTTCTAGATTAACACTTTTAGAATCTATGGAAATCAACAGGTACAATGGCCGTAAAATCCTTTTGAATAAACAAAAAGATGTTGACAGATCCCCATTACTTTTTATGAATTGTTTTTACCATTATTTTTTCACGTACTTGAATGTAAATAAAAACTCTGTTATACTATACACTATCAGTAAGTAGAATGTAAATACCTGAAGAAACCACATCGTGGTGAAACAATTGTTGTACTAAAATTTTTTGTAGAAATTAAAAAACTGTCTCTCATATATTTTTTAATAATAATAATAAAGGTCTTTATTAGGAAAAATTCACAATACAAATTGAAATTACACTATTGGGGCGAGATTTAGCTTGCATAATTCAGGTAGAGTATATTATTTTGTACTGTAGAGTCAACCTTAAACCTTAACCATGCGTCTATTCCATCTAACCCCCTTAACCTATCTACAAATCGAAATTCTTTACCATGAGCACAAAAACAAAAAATCTCATCAAAACCCTGCCGCAAAATTGAAATACCCCATCTCAGACAGCATATAGATTTAATGAATTAATAAATAAAAAAAAAGGGAAACGCCAGTCATTCCGAAAATTGTTCAATATATGCAATTTGAACTTATCAAGCGTTAGGTTTCTGTACTATAAATTCTAGGCTATTCATGCAATCGGGTACTTGATAGGAGTACGACCTCGTGAACACGTCTGTTCGGTATTGAAATGGTGCGTTTAGAACGAATATTGACGGAATGCACACCAGAACGGAAGGTGATCTTATCGTAGAGGTTTACTGGTAATCTTTCAGTGATGATTCTAAAAAGCAGAACATATGAATGGAAGGGTGTCAGTTATAGGATCATATATACATCTCCAAGAACCAAGTACTCTATCGTTTTTACGACCAAAAACTTGACATACTGATTTATTTGCGTTCAAACGAAGAAAATGCTTTCTTGAAATTTCACAAACATTATCAAGATCACAATCTAGGGCTACTACGGCCTGTAATGACTCGCAAGGCTTAAAAGATAATTTGAGTTGGCTATCGCCTGCATAAAAAAAAAGATGTTACCGAAATACATACAGAGCTGAAACACGAAATATAAATAATAAACAGAAGTGGACCTAATATATATCCTTGTGGAACTCCACAAGTCAAACTGGAAAACGAAGACAACTTGTCATCAATTCTAACGGCCTGAGATCTCGATCCGATGTAATCAGCCAATAAATTATTCGCTTGCTGAGAAAGGCCAACATAATGTAAAATAGCGCACAAAAGCTGATGATTTATTGAATCGAAAGCCCTACTATAGTCTAGCTGGGTCAAAATAGTCAAATCTCCTTGATCAGTAGAGCTAAAAATTTCATCAGTGCTATTGAGCAGGGCTGTGCAGTAACTATGGCCTGGTCTAAATCCATACTGTGTGGAGGGAATGATCTTATTTATTTCTTCATATTCTTGTAATTGTTTCTGCATAAATTTTTCAATAATTTTGGACAGGACCGGGAGTATGCTAACAGGCCGCAAATCATCAAATGTATTCGGATCCGAGTTTTTTGGAAGTGGGATCACCAACGCCTTATTCCACGAGGAAGGAAAAACTGAATGCTTCAAGCAGTAATTCACGACATGTGTTATAGAGGGCAAAATAAATGGAACACAGAGTTGATTTTTTTTTTATATTGATACCGCCCTTGTTTGGATTTTTTGAATTATTCTAGCTATTTCCCCCTCCTCAACCTCGCGGAACGAGAAGTGCGAACCATTTGGATTCATAATATTGTTAGAATAAAATGCAAACAGTTCATTGTCCATTGTAATCTTTGGGATAGACTCAATAAAATATGTACTCATCTTTTCAGCATCCTTCAACCTTCCCGGGATATTACTGGATATTTGATTTCTCATATTGAGAGACTTTACAGTCGACCAAAATTTCTTAACATCTTTATTATTTATGGTATTACAGTAGGTTCTTTTTTCTCTTTTCACAGCCAAGAAAACTAGATTACGAAGTTGTTCATAAAGAGTTCAATCATATTCTTCTTGTATTTTTTATAGCGACTAAGTGTCCTATCTCTCAAGCCCATCATCTCCCTCAAGGTTGCCGTGAGCCAAGGTGCATATTTTTTTGTTATTCTCATAGTTCGCAAGGGCGCGTGTAAATCCAATAAAATAATTAAATTATCGATATTGAATTGTATCAGTCCTTACTTGGTGAAAATCCATATTAAATAATTTGAAATAAGGTTATTCTGATTTTCACAAATTTTTATTGTTAAACTCACAACAATTGTTTCGCTATCACAGTAGCATCATCAGGTAAGATCACATTTTGAATAACTAAGCTTGTTTCCGAAATCCGTGGCTATTTATATTACAGTAACTACAATAAATTTTTATTAGGCACTAAGACCCAAAAAAGGGTCCCTGCAAATTCCAGCTTATCTGAATATATTTAACAGAGGTGAGCTATTTAAATCTATTTGTTCGTTAAGTAATATTCCAATTTTATTATGTTTATTCATCTCTAGGGATTCTAACAGATTTAAGGCATAACTTTTGCTTTCTATATGTAGAATTTCAAAGTTATGGTTGAAATTATGTCCTGTTTCTAACAAATGGTTGGAATATGTGGAATTGCTTTTATTGTTGAGGAAACTCTTCAAATGTTCACACATCCTATGACGGAACGTTCTTCCAGTTTGACCTATGTAAATTTTAGGGCAATCACCGCAGGTTAACTTATAAACCCCAGATTTATCATCCTTATGTGCGTAGTCTTTATTATTTTTGATAAATTTACTCAAGTTTGAATTAGTTTTAAATGAAGTTCTCAAATTATATTTATTTTTGAGGTATGTAGCAATTTTCTCAGAAATACCTTTAGTGTAATTTAAGGAAATGTATTTAAAATTTTCTTTTATATTAGGAAACACCATATTTAAAGCTATTTTATTATTTTTATTCATCAATAATTTGTCTATCAACTTTGGATCATATTCATTATTAAAAGCTATTTGTTTAATTATGTTAAGTTCTGAAATATAATTTTCTCGATTCATGGGAATATTAACTAATCTATGGATCATACAATTAAATGCTGATACTTTTTGATTTAGAGGATGATTTGATTTATTGTGTATAATAGAATCCGTATAGGTTGGTTTGTGGAATATTGAAAAATCATGTGAACTATTTATTCGAGTAACAGTTGAATCAAAAAAAAAAATTAAAAAAATTAATTAAATTATCATTAATTAAATTGATCTTTCGATCAACATCGTCAACATCAAAGATATTTTTCCAAGGAATAGATTTCAAGTGAGACTGGAATTGATCATAATCAAAGTTACTAAAATCCCTTGTTGTTTTGAATATAAGAGACCTCTTATTCATTCCAATATTCAACTTTAAAAGTACCAGCTCATGATCACCATTAATGTCTAGTCAATGAAAATAATATTATTCATTGTGCAAGACATTTTTAGAAATCCTGAGACAGCATATTTAACAAAGCATTCGTACGGTAAAACTTAAGAGGAACAAAATAAGGCGTCGTGACTAGGCAACAAAATGATTTTTGTAAAATCAATCAATAAGAAGGATGAATTATATAAAAAGTGTAAATTTGACCCCAACAACATCGATCTGAAAAATGAATTCAGAATTTATGCCAATAAAAAAAATCTTTGATTGAAAAAGCAGAAGAAAATTGCTTTCGAACTTAAGGAGTGAAAATAAGTTAATGCGGCTTTGATAATTACTAGTTTATTAATCCATTGCTTCATATGGCAACACCTTCATTTTGAAGTGTGATAGTGTGAAGTCGATAGGCTTTCCTTTCAGTGTCTGTCATTCTGCTGAAGTGTAAACAACATAGTTTCTGTGCGCTTTGATATGTCAATGTTTTTACCAAATCATGTATATTTGCGAGAAGTATTACTTCATTACTTCAATATGAAGAAAAAGGCTGCCGAAAGTCATCGTATTTTTGTGTTCCCAACTTTACCATGCTGAACAAACGTGTCAGAAATAATTCGGCCGATTTAAAAGTGGCAATTTTGATTTGGAAGACAAATAATGACCTAGAGCGTCACTAAAGTTCAAGAATGAAGAATTAGAAGAAAGGCTCGTTGAAGATCCATCATAAATGCAAGAGAAACTCGCAAAAACACTTGAAGTTACTCAGCCAGCCATTTGCCATGGTTTAAATGCAATGGTAATGATCCAAAAGGTAGGAAATTGGCTGCCGTATGAACTGAAGCCAAGAGACGTCGAACGCCATTTTTCACGTATGAAGAACTGCCCATAGCATAAAGTTATCGACAATGAATGACAATGCACGGCCACATTCTGCGTTACCCGTTAAACCGTACTTAGAAACGCTTAATTGGGAAGTCCTACCGCACCCGCCGTAGAGCTCAGACATTGCTGCTTCCGTTATCATCTCTACCGAACGATGCAACATGGCCTGACCGATCAGCAATTGTCCAATTAAGATGAAATCAAAAAATGAATCGATGCATATATAATAGTCAGAAAGACGACCTCTTTTCGCGATGGGATCCGTCAATGGCCAGAAAGATGGAAAAAAGTTGTGGCTAGCGACGGACAATTCTTTGAATCTGAATGCATAACCAATTTTTTACAATATAGCTTCAAGTTTCAAACGCGCAAACTGATTTGTATTTCTGATAATTTGTTATTTTAAGCATGTACATGGCAGCTTGCAGAAATTGCATGTGTGATCGTATCTTCTTTTCAATGTTTTTCTGTGGATACTCAATTAAATGAATGCTATACATTTAGCTGTATAGGTTCAGTGTAGTTAACTTCAAGCCGGATCTGTTCAGTAGAAGGTTTGTAGATATATTTTATATTTATTGTTTTTTATTTAGCTTACAAATAACTGATGAGAAAATAGGGAAGAGTTTTAAATGTTTTTCCTGGAGAATGTGCTATATATTCTGCAAAAAAGAAATAAAAAAGTCTTTTTTAAATGGATATGGCACAGGCTTCGCGATTGGCATTTTTTATTCAACTATGCAATCCAAGCAGCTCTCCCAGATGATTTTTGCTAATCGCGGTCAATATTTTATATTTTCTTCCGATTCTGTATCCGTTGAATTCCGCACATATCTGTTGATAGCAGAGGATCTTTCATTAAGAGCATCTCATTTTGTGTTGTGTATAAAACACATTATTTATTTGAAAATCATTCAAATTTTTATTTCATTATACAGAACAATGGATACCATTAGTTATGAAACAAAACATCATTTAAATATCCACCACGGAAACGCTGAAGTCGTTGAACCCAATTTTCCATGACTCTCTCATACAAATCAGGTAGTATGTTAGCAATTACTCGTTCAATATTGATCTGTGAATCATCTAAATTTTCTGAATGATTGCTTTAAACCAGTGACTTAATGTAACCCACAAAAAAAGAAGTTCAATGTAGTGTATTCGCAGGAACAAGGCAGATAATTTATCGGTTCATTTCTTGAAATAATCGAATCGCCAAATTTTGTTTGCGATACAGTGATTGCGTCAGTGGCACCGTCCTGTCGGAACCACAGGTTCTGCAAATCAAGACGAACCAATTCAGGCCATAAAAATTCAGTCAACATTGAACGATGCCGATTTTCATTGTAAGTTACTCATGAGCTTCGTTGAAAAAAAATAAGGTCTCCAACAGCGTGAAATCCGCATCAAACAGTACGTTTGTCAGAATGTAATGATAGTTCTTCATATTCTTCAGGTTTATCAGCACCCCAGATACGGCAATGTTGCTTGTTAACATAGCCTTTAAAACAGAAATGAGCCTCATCGCTGAGAATGATTTTCTTATGAAAATCTGCATCATTTCCGATTTTTTAAGCACCAATTACTGAATACACAACGCCTCAAATGATCTGTTGGTTTAAGTTCTTGGGTTAAAATAATTTTGTATGGATGTAAACCAAGGTCTTTTCGTAAAATTCGCCACAAAGACGTCTGAAAGATGCCTAGTTCTTGTGAAGAACGTCAAGAAATCGATAAATTTTGGTCTTCCCGAACAGCAATATTCCCTTCACTTCTTGCATTTATATGTCTCACAAGCACTGCAACATCATGAAGTGTAAAATTTGTTTCAAACTTCTTCACTTAACGTTCAACTGTTTTATCCAGTTTATCTGGACGATTATAACGACCAAAAATTGCAGTTAAAGCACGTAAAGTTGAAGTAATAGATCGCGATTTTTCATAATAAGTTTAATTTATTTGAAAACGTTGTTGGCGCGTGTACATTTCCATGATCAAATGGTAGACATAGACAAATACAACTGTCACAAGTAAACAATGACTGCCGTGCGTGAGTAATGTCAATTTAAAAATGGGGCGTTCATATTGAAAGACCTTTTACTATACTACTATGTCAAGAAAGTACTGGGAATTTTCAATTAAAACAACATTTTTACATTTAATCGTCAAAATTTATTGGGTCGCCTTCAAAATAGGCTCCATTTGCTCCAATACATCTATGCCAACGGCACTTCCAATTATCGAAACATTTTTTATAGGCGCTTTCCGGGATGGACTTTAGCTCTCGCGCCGAATTTTGTTTTATGGCTTCAATCGACTCAAAACGGGTACCACGAAGGGGCAATTTTAGTTTTGGGAAGAGGAAAAAGTTGCAGGGAGCCAAATCCGGCGAATACGGTGGTTGCTGAAGCACGTTTGTTGAGTTTTTGGCGAGAAAGTCAGTCACAATCGTAGCTCGGTGAGAAGGCGCGTTATCGTCATGCAAAATCCATGAGTTGTTCGCCCACAAATTTGGCCGCTTCTTACGGATACGCTCACGCAAACGTTTCATAACGCCTAGGTAATACTCCTTGTTTACCGTCTGACCCTCTGGAACGAATTCGTAGTGCACCACGCCACGGATATCGAAGAAAACAATAAGCATCACCTTCATTTTCGAGCGGCTTTGGCGTGGTTTTTTCGGTTTCGGCTCATTTTTTGCCACCCATTCCGATGATTGCTGGCTTGTTTGCATATCGTACTCGTAGACCCAGGTCTCATCACCAGTTATAATGCGTTCCATGAATGTAGAATCGGAATTACAGCGATCCAGCATGTCTGAAGCAACCTGTTCGCGATGACGTTTTTGAAGAAAATTCAGGTCTTTCGGTACGAGTCGTGCGGCCACCTTTCTCATGCCCAAAAGATCAATCAAAATCGTATGTGCGGACTCGTGGGATACCTTAAGATCATGTGCTATCTCTCTCAAGCTGGTACGACGGTTTTCCAGCACCCTTTCCTTGATTTTATCGACGTTATCTTCGATCGAAGCCGTCGATGGGCGACCACTTCACGACCGTCCTTGAAGGCTCTGTACCACTGATATGCACGAGTTTTCGATAGAGCATTATCACCAAAGGCCTTTTGCAACATTTTCAATGCATCGGCACACGAAAATTCATTTGCAACACAAAACTTTAAACAAATTCTTTGCTCAACGTAATCACCCATAGTAAAAATCGGCACGCACTCTGACATCGACTGACTTAATCAGCTGTTGCAAACAGACTAGTTGACAGATCCCGCTCAAGCTTGGCATAGTAATTAAGGACAGTGGTACCAACCTAGGAAAAAAAATTTTTACCTGCCTCATTGCCCCGCCATATTTAAATCGACAATTCCCGGTACTTTCTTGACAGAATGCATATCTATAGAAATAAAACAGTGCTTCTAAGACATTCAATTAAATTTAATTTTGAAAAATTTTCAAAAGGTTCTTCAGATTTCTCAATTTTTCGTTAACTTTCCGATACAGATTACATAAAATCTTCAAAAATTCGTTTCATCTGATTCAACATAATTTATTCGCATATCATAAAATGAGAATTATTATTTACAATTCCTTCATCATTAAAATCAATATAGATCATGGACTAGCTTAGTTAATTGATCAGTACAATCGATCGGGTAGTTCAAGGAGTCGGTAGGTCAAATGAACCGGTGAAGAGACGGTGATTGAGAAATGTTACATGTTTTTGTTCATACCACATAAAAGGAAAATCTTTCGGGAATGGGGATGCTTTTTTTTTAGGTAGATCGGTCTTTCGAAGTTTCACACTCATTTAAAGACAAATTCCATCATTTCCGCGAATAAAGAAATTTCTTAATAGCATTCCCAGGCGTTTACCAATTATTATGTAGTACCTGTCCAAAACCTTTCAAAAATTAAATATGAGAATGAACATAGACAATGTTCTCTCGTTGATAAGTTCGTATGCATAATATCTAATAACGGAAAAACTTGAATATGAGCGTTTTAAGATTTTGCATGAGAAAAATAAAGGCTTGAAGTTAAACCGATAAAATATTCTGGGAATTTACTGAAAGAAAGAATGATCGAGTTCACCTCTATTAGGTCTATTCTGATAGGAACTCAGTGGTTTTTCCAAAAGTAATAAAAACGTTTATCTCAAAACTCCAAATCCATTCGATTGGCGAAACAATTAGTATAATCTGAATAAAAATTAACTGAAATTAAAGTGTTTAGGTTCGAATCTAGATCAAAATGAATTGCCGTTAAGTTAGGACCGATCAAATAGTAAGTTCTCTCAAATTTCAGTGATATACAATTGGTGGCCGAAACCCTAGACGCAACACACCTCAACCAGACTCCCACCACGTGATCGAAATCACCATAATAAAAGAATCCAATCGAACGGTCGGCAACGGAGAAAACTCCCCAGATAAAAAAAAACCAGTCTCAAACTGAGAGGACGAAACTCGGTTTGTTCACGTACACGGTGAATATTTATACATCCTGTAATAAAAAACGAAGAGACGAAAAAAACAATATATAAATCTTTTAATTTGTCAGTGTTGGATTTCCGAGGTGGGCGTTTTTACGTTGGAAATATGATAATCCGGTTGTGTTTGGAAATGCCACCAGCTTCTGCACTTTTATTAACGCCGGATTCTTCGGCTGGATTTATTAATTGTTAATTTTTATGTCGATGTGGTTCTGTCAGCATAAATATCTCTCAAAATTCGGCTGTCTGAGGCCCACTCGGCCGAGTTGAACCGTTTTTCATTCACGAATTAACTAAAGGATCAGAATGAATGGAGTATTATTTTATTAGTAATTCTTCGGTTCTTGCTTCTGGAGGATACTATTTCCTAACTCGGTAATTGCTAGGTTTAGGCGTGAAGACATATATAAAGATGAGGGAATGATGCAATAACTATTCCAGAAGGGCTTCACTAGTTAGCAGACAAATTTCGAACCAAACGTAGTGGTGCTAAGTAATTCATAAAATAAATTTCTCAATAAGTATATTTAACATAAGGAATATATCATATAAACTTGGTCCTTATGTGAGAAGAAAAAAATTCTTAACGCATTTTATAACAGCTTTGGCACCCAACATTTTTTATTCAACGTAGACAATACTTTATAATAGTAAATTGAGTCTGAATATTTCTATCTATCTGTTGTTAATAAAAGTATAAAATTAAGGCCTAGATGCCAGTTCCTTAAAACTGATTTAAGGTCTGTAATGCATCAATATTTAAAGAAAATCTTCATATCTTGTTGCTTTCAATTTGGTTAATTGAGGTCTTGAATTTTTTATAAGAACTTTATTCGTGAATTTATCCAAATAATGTTCCAGTACTACAATTAGTGTTTCTTTGACCATTTCTTTTAACTCATATTTATTTTCAAGAGTGAGATCCATATTTATTGAGTTCAAATAATTTTCTTAGATACTGTTTGTCTGATGATGAAGTAATAATTCGAAACTGCAGTTTTAAGAATGTGTAAATATTGATTTTCTTGATCGTAAAACGGTAATTTCTGAGAACTGCTCTTAAGCCGTCCTTTGGCCTTACTTTTAGGAGTACAAAAAAATCGATTCATTTTCAAAGGATGGCTCTAAAATCATTAAATTTTCAAATAGTACCAGCCGCTATTTAAGACAGATTGGGCTTCTGCAGATAATATTCAGTTTAAATTGTTATGTGTTTTATACAAAACGATTTTTGTTACTTTGCTGAAATTGTCAGATTAATTCATGACTAAAGAGCATTTAAACTTTTGTTTTAATGGGAAAAAAATACAGCTGAAGCTTATCGTATGGTTATGGCAGTTCACGGAGATAATGTTTTCGGCGTTTTAAAAGTGGTGATTTCAGCGTGGAAGATAGAGCTCGCTTGGGACGGCCAAAAAAATTTGAAGACGATGAATTACAGATATTACTAATGTAAGACGAGTTTGCATTTAGCTGGGGGTGACCCAGCAATGTCTGATCATTTGAAATCTATGGGCCTGATTCAGAAGCAAGGCAAGTGGGTTCCATAAGAATTGAAACCAATAGATCTGAAAAGGTCATTATTTTCCTGTGAGCAGCTGCTTCGAAGGCAAACAAGAAAGTGTTTTTTAGACCGGATAGTGACAAATGACGGAAAGTGAATCTTCTTCTACAAATCCAAAAAAAATACTGCGCTTTGGCCGGCCAATCAACACCAAAGCCGAACATTCATGGTTCAGAATACACGTAGATTTTTCTATTTCATCTCTGAAAGTGAATCGAAAACTGAGAATTTCCTTAGCAAATGATGGAGATATGTCCTTTTCATATATATTTACAAATTCTAGAGCTTTTTTCAAAAGTTCAGTATCATTGAGTGTGGATAGCTCAGCGGGAGAGCATCGGACTCGTGACCGGGAGGTCCAGGTTCGAGTCCTGTTCAGGTAGAAAAGAAATTTTCTAGTTGGACGGGTATCTGCCACCATTTCACTGTTGGGTCAAAAATTAACAGTGCTGTGACCTAAAGTGGCGCAAGATCGCAGTAACAAAGCCTACACAGAACACAACTGAACTCCTAACTCGCACAAGCTGAAAAAGCTTCTGAGGGATCTTCACAGAAGATCTAGGAGTATCAGGATAATAATAATAATAAAAATAATAATAATAATAATTTGGATTCTGCAAATTGGCAGGTTGCAAAACATTGAAATTCGAAACAATTTCATTCCATTTCCCTTAGGAAACTTGCTTTCAGCTGATTAATGATGATATCCAAAACTCGATAAAATATTTTGACTCTAAATAAACTTTCCGGGTCTTGGAAACGCTCATCTTCGCAAAGTTCGTCAAAATGGCCTTTCACTCTCCTTTGGCGAGTTTTAGGAAATTCACGGTTGATAGACCACTATACGGCTGCACTATTAGCTTCCTTTTTTTAAAATTCAAACCGGTACTTTTCCAATTCATCTAAACAAATTTTCAAATGTTTTAATGCGTTTGAAATATCGGTGGCTTTGGACTGAAGTGCTTTAAATGCAGCATCGGCAGTTTGTAGAATTTTGTAGTGGAAAACCAATAACACTATAAAATTGTAGTTTTCGATTTTCTTCTTGGGTGAAATAGCTTAATTTTTTCATCTGGTCTAAAATTTAACTAAAATTGTTTTCGTACGTGCTTTTTGAACTTCAACAAATCTAACTTTAGGGGCAAAAATAGCATCACAACGTCCTGCCCATCTGGTAAGGTTCAATGTTTTTAATGTTATTGATGTTGAAGAGTCCTTTTCTTTATCGGATATTAAACTGGACATAATATTCCATCTCTTGATGCTATGCCCAAAAAAATTATAAATTTGTTTAATAGTATGAAAAAAATTTTGCATTTCCATAACTTCCCTTACTGCATCATTTAGAACCAGGTTCAAATTATGAGTATTACAGTGAACATACACCGCATTTGGTTCGATATTTTTTATGAGTCTTTGAATTCCACCATAGGTGCCTTTCATTGTGTTAGCAACATCATACCCTTGTCCTCGACACTTACTTAGAGGTATATTTTTGTCATTTATGGATTTAAGTATTTGTTTGGACATTGCTGAGGCAGTTTGGTCTTTAACCTCATGAAATCCTTAAAATGACTCTTTAATGACCAGCGCTTTTGGGATTTCATTTTCGTCTCTCTCATACACTAACGATTAAGTTCATACATTTGATCCGTTTTTGAGATATCTTGGGTCGTATCGAATATGATTGAGTGAAAACGTACGGCATTTATTTCATTTATTAGAGAATTTTTCAATTTCAAAACCAGCTCATTTTGTATTTTCGGACTTAAAAGTGTCAGCCTAACATCTAGGAGGCCAGACAATACTTGGCGCCAAAAAGATTTTTCTTTCTTGATCATGGACTCTTGCTCTTCATCTAGTATTCCATATAACCGCCATTGTTGATACGTTAGACAAGAATCCAGGTGAATTTTCGATGTCTCGTGTCTTTCTATGGCGTCTACGATATGTTTCCATTCGCTGTAGCCTTCCATCCAAACATTTTGTTTTTTTTTAGATGCCCGATTTGCGAATAACCAACATGATTCACCATACGCCTTCTGAAGTATTAAGGAATAGGATAGCCATGTACGTTCTATTTTGACACGATAATGTAACGATAATGTTTTTCTAAAAAATATCTATTGTCACTGTCTTCAAATAAGGACACTAAGGTTTACAATGTCCGTTTTCTTTCACGAATCGTTTAATTTGATCATTTAATTCTTTAAAATTACCCTTATCAATAACATATTCTGAAGATGCATTATTGTTCACACTAAAACATGATTCACTTTGATCTTTACTAGTACTTTGTTGTGGGTGTTCTTGATCTGGATATACACTGGTTTCGGGTGCTGCTGCATCTGCTATACTTTTGCTTTCAGTTACTTCCTATTCTTTCAGGGAACTGCTCACTCGCATTTTCATCAATACGGTCATTATTCTTGAAGTACTGACTAATTTTAGGTAACTTACGACTTTTTTCTTCAGACTCCTTCTTTATTTTTCGTCTTTCACTCCCAGTGACATATTTCCTAGAACTGGACATATTGGTATTCAACATTCACAATAATTAACTTTACTTACTTTGTGTCTTTCGCAGATTCAATAAAAAAAACTCAACGATACAAATGATCAGTTATTAAAACAATCAAAACGTCTAATGTCACGGCATAATGCGCAATAGAGTGCTGCGCAAACAAATTCCGACCAAACCTGATCTCTTCAAAGGGTTCGCGGCTGCCCGCCGACAAAGATACGCTCTGTTTGTCGGCGTAATTAGAAGTAATAAAATAACACATGTTGGTGATGTGGAGTCCATCTCTTCAAATAGTCCGCGGCCGCAGCCGACAAAGGTACGCTCTCTTTGTCGGCGTAATCAGAAGTAATAAAATAACACATATTGGTGATGTGGAATTTTTTTCGCTTCGGCATATTGGATGTAACTGAGCGGAATGATGTATGATCGTCTTGCGGACCTCATTATGCTTTCTTAAATTGATCAACATCCTTTACTTGTTATGTTTGTTAATAATTTATATGATATCATCTACTGTCTTTAGTAAAGTGCAACTTCAGTTGTTAAGTACTATCTGATTCTGTAAAATTTATAATTGATATTTAATATTGTTCAAAATCTCACCTTTCCTCGGATGTGCTGCCTTTCGGACCGCTGGCCCCTGTCGGGTAGGGGGCCCGTGGCATTTTGCCAGTCCTGCCACCCTGTAGTTACGCCATTGCTCTATTTAACTGTACACTGGACTTATCGTTCAGGTACACCCAAAACTAGATCACTTCCATATTTTTCGGAGATGGTAGTTCACGACTGTAAAACTGACTGAATTAAATCATCTTCATTTGGCGCTGCTCGTTAAGTTTAAATCTTCATTAAATAATTTGAAATAAGGTTATTCTGATTTTCACAAATTTTTATTGTTAAACTCACAACAATTGTTTCGCTATCACAGTAGCATCATCAGGCAAGATCACATTTTGAATAACTTGCCTGTGATCTTGCCTGATGATGCTACTGTGATAGCGAAACAATTGTTGTGAGTTTAACAATAAAAATTTGTGAAAATCAGAATAACCTTATTTCAAATTATTTAATATGGATTTTCACCAAGTAAGGACTGATACAATTCAATATATAAATCTTCATTAGTCCCCATATGTTTTCAATGGGACTAAGATCTTATGAAGCCGCTGGCCATGAACTGGTTGTGTTATTGCATCCAAGCTTGATTATAGGCTAAAATATGGCATCTAGCATTATCCTGCTAAGAACGCCACCCCTCTGGATTCAAAGCATGCGCCGTTTCAAGGAGAAAATCGTTTAGAATGCCATAAAACTTTTCACTATTAGTGGTATCATCAACTATACAGAGATGCGTAGCACCAAATTGAGCTATTGCACCCCAAACCATTATTTTGGTGTGAATTTTGTGAATTTAAACGGCAACAGTTTGTATTGATGGGATTTTTGAGTGATTTTCACCAAGTTGGAAACAACTTTCATCAAATATAAAGACATCATTGAAATTATTTTCTTGAAAACGTTGACAAAATTTTATCCTTCGTTCCATTTGTGAAGGTGTCATTATAGGGATTTTTTTGGTTTCCTTGTCTTTTCAGTGACATACGGACGTTTTCTGGACATACTTTTATGTTTCGTTGATTTCCAAACATGTTAGTCAATTTGCGAAAACCCAGGCGCGAGTTGTGTCGTCCTGAGGCCATAAAACGATTTAATTGTTTCCTTCTATCTTACGCGATTTTCCTGAAACTGGTCTATGCCTCATATCCATGGCATTTTTATCCTCTTTATTGCCTCGTATAGAGCAGTTTTTTTGCAGTCCAGTCAATTGCACAAATTTTTTAACGTTTCGAAAACCTTTTCTATACAAATATTCTATCTGTTTTATTTTTTCTAGTTGCGACATTATTTCATAAATTGTATACCTGTTGATTATCAACAATATTTGGCAAATAGTGTTGCCATGCAACTTTGGCCATAGCCGACTATATGCACAACATATTTTATACACTACTTTTGTCTTAGAATGTTACAAAAAAGAAGTACATAAAAATTATGAAAAATAATAAATTCCGGATACTTTCTAGACGAACTATAAAATAATCCATGGTATTCTCGTTCAATGCTTAGTTGGTCTACTTTGAACTCATTTCTACATAAAAATTCTCAAGGAGTAAGATCTAAATTGAATACGCCCACCCTCATATAGCGAGGAATAAAAATTTAATTGGACCGGACGCAATTTGCAAAAAACATTTTATCGTTTCAATAATCTTTCGATGTATTGTTCTGAAATTCAATGGCCGACATCTAAAGTTACGGGCAATCAATTTTTTTTATATCGGTGGCGGAAAAATGGAAAACGACACCTATGAACTAAAGGGGGGCAGAGGTATGACGATTACATCGTTCAGTGTGATACGATTCATTTCCAACCTGCTATGAATAACGAAGGTTCTGCTTTCGACCTTAAACAGGCACCAAGGAAATACTGCTAGAAAATCTTGTTTATTCACCTGAGAAATAAATTATTAGATCTAAACATGTTTTCATAGAAGCTTTTATAAATTAATCCCTTCACTACCAAAAATTCAAAAATGTTCACAGTTTTTCGACTGTAATTTCTAAGTATTACTTCATCATCGGAGAATTGAAAACTTAATAAAAAAATAGGCTATTTCAGCAGATAATATACAAAGATGGAAATTCGATCCATCATATTTTTTGGTGTTAATTGGAGTGACACCCAAACATCGAGCTTCAATTTGATTCCAGCTTTCCGCAAATGCTTTAAAACTGTTTTATGGTCAATCTTCGGGGACGATGTTACGACTAGTAAAATGCCGGTCAACTTCGATTATTCCTGTGACTTTATCAACATTTCCGACGACGGGCATTCCTGTGCGAGGTGCATCTTTTACATAAAAAATACCTGAACGAAATCGACGAAACCATAATGGCACAAAAATTTAGCTGTAACAGTATGGGGACCATAAATAACATTCACAATTTTAGCCGCCTGACTTGCATTTTCGCCTTTACCAAAGAAAAACTGTAAAATCTACCGAAGTTTCTCTTTGTTGACTTCCAATTGCAACACAACTGAATGGACCTAACAAAAAACCGCAAAAGTATATTTTTAGTGTGATATGCCACCTCGATAACGGGCATTAATGGAAATTGTTTGATCGGTGCTTTATGAGATGTCGATCACTACAGGCATTTACCGAGAACTGTGTTGTATATAACAATCAAAGGCAAGAGATCATGGAGCAAAAAAGATGAACCGACCCAAAACATTTCGAAAGCCATTATCCATCAAAAAAAGGTGTTGCTTTCTGTTTGGTGAAATTTTAAAGGAATAGTTTTTTTTAGCTTTTACCGGATAACACAGCACTTAATTCGGAAGTCAACTGCCATCAGCTGGACGAACTGAATGATGCACTCAATAGAAAAGGCAAGAATTAATCAACAGAAAAAGTGTAGTGTTTCACCAAGATAATGCGAGACCTCTTACAAGTTTGGTCACTCGCCAAAAGATTTTAATTGAATGGGATCACTGCTACACCCACCATATTCTCCAGATCTGGCACCTTCGGATTATTATTTGTTCAGGTCACTGCAAAATTTTTTGGTCGGTAAAATCTTTACTTCAAATGGAGAGGTCAAAAATCAGTTGGATCAGTTTTTGTCAGCAAAGGCCAAAAATTTTGAGAGGGTAAAATCATACTACTACCATAAAGATGACAAAAGTTGTTGGACCAGAATGGCCAATATATAATTAAATGAAGTATTTATCCATTATACGAAATATGTCTTTCATTTTTCTAAAAAAAAAGAAATAACTTTTCGAACAACATAATATTTTGGTAATTTTGGTATCCTTTTATCTAAACGCAAAATAAGTTTGATATTTTACATATTGAAAATAGAGGTCTGAAATTGATTCTATGGAAAATATACGAAATAAATTAGCTTGGTAATGAGTGGAATAATATCTTTTCCTCATTAATAATTAAATATAACATATATATTAATATACCTTTATCAAGAACTATAACTTCAAAACAAAACTTGTATACCTTGTACTCTGACGAGCTCCTTCGAGCCGGATTTGAACCATCGAAGGTTGATGTCAACAAGAATATTCGATATACTATATCCGACATTAATTTTAAATGACAACACGAATATTTTTGTTCCATTGACTCGATCTTTACTTGATGGAAACACATTTCAATTAAAAAGTATATAAAAGGCAGTATATTTATTTCTACAAAAATGATTAATACAACAATTGTTTCACCACGATAATGCTTAAATAGTTGTATTAAACATTTTTGTGTCAGTTGAAAAAGCGTCTCTTATATATTTTTTAATATGACTTATTTTATGTCAGATCTTTTGGGAAAGACTACCTTCTTCGAAATACTCCGACATTTCTTTCAAATAAGTGTGTTAAAAACTTTTCCTTCGACACGGATTTGTGCTAGCGACCTATGGATGCCTACACTACTTATCCGCTACAGTCCACCGCTCTACAAACTGAGCTATCGGAGGTTGGTAACCACACGAATATTTTTGTTCCATTGATGGAAACACATTTCAATTAAAAAGTACAAAAGAGGCAGTATATTAATTTCTACAAGAATGATAAATACAACAATTGTTTCGCAACGATGTGGCTTCAATTAAAAATAAAATAGAAAGGCTTTTTACTTGATAGAAGAAATATAACAGAATTTGAATATCAAAACCAAATTGAAATATGTTTATCTTCTACAATTTTAATTTCCAAAAGAATTTTTTATTCAAAAACTTTTAGAATTAAATTAATGTCTAAAACAAGCACCGCTTACATTTAATAGACGTATATAATCAAAACTCAATATACAATGTCAAATGGAATAAATAACCCAGCAGATATACGAAAGTAATTAAAATTAATAAATAAATATTCAAACGAGACAAAATTTTGTTTCTGGTCTTATCTTAAGAAATACTACTTGCCTTATAAAAACATGAACATTGGGAAGTCCTTCAAGTGTGTTCATGTTTTTATAAGGCAAGTAGTATTTCTTAAGATAAGACCAGAAACAAAATTTTGTCTCGTTTGAATATTTATTTATTAATTTTAATTACTTTCGTATATCTGCTGGGTTATTTATTCCATTTGACATTGTATATTGAGTTTTGATTATATACGTCTATTAAATGTAAGCGGTGCTTGTTTTAGACATTAATTTAATTCTAAAAGTTTTTGAATAAAAAATTCTTTTGGAAATTAAAATTGTAGAAGATAAACATATTTCAATTTGGTTTTGATATTCAAATTCTGTGGCTTCAATTGTTTTATTAAACAGTTTTCTGGCAGTTTAAAAAGCGTCTCTTATATATTTTTTATTATGAATTATTTTGTGTCAGATCAATTGAGAAAAACTACCTGCTTCGAAATACTATATCCGACAATTATTTTAAATGACTGTGTTAAAAACGTTTCCTTCAAGCCGGATTTGAACCAGCGACCTATGGATGCCTACATTGCTTCTCCGCTACAGTTCACCGCTCTACCAACTGAGTATCGAAGTTTGATAACAACACGAATATTTATGTTCCATTGACTCGGTCCTTATTTGATGGAAACACATTTCAATTAAAAAGTATATAAGAGACAGTATATCAATTTCTTCATAAATGATTGATACAAGAACTGTTTCACCACGCTGTGTCTTCAATTGTTTTATTAAACATTTTTGTGGTAGTTAAAACAGCGTCTCTGATATATTTTTTAATATGAATTATTTTGTAACAGATCAATTAGGATAAACTACCTGCTTCGAAATACTATATCCGACATTTATTTTAAATGACTGTGTCAAAAACGTTTCCTCTGAGCCTGATTTGAACCAACGACCTATGGATGCCTACATTGCTTATCCGCTACAGTCCACCGCTCTACCATCTGAGCTATCGAATGTGGATAACAACACGAATATTTTTGTTCCATTGACACGGTGTTTGCTTGATGAAAACACATTTCAATTAAAAAGTATATAAGGGGCAGTATATTAATTTCTACAAATAATATTAATACAACAATTATTTCACCACGATGTGTCTTCAATTGTTTTATTAAACATTTTTGTGGCGGTTTAAAAAGCGTCTCTTGAATATTTTTCAATACGAATTATTTTGTATCAGATTAAGTAGGAAAGACTACCTGCTTCGAAATACTATATCCGATATTTATTTCAAATGACTGTGTTAAAAAAATTTTCTTTAGAGCCGGACTTGAACCAGCGACCTATGAATGCCTTCATTGCTTAACCGCTACAGTCCACCGCTCTACCAACTGAGCTATCAAAGGTTGATAACAAAACGAATATATTTGTTACATTGACCCGGTCTTTGCTTCATTGAAACACATTTCAATTAAAAAGTATATAAGGGGCATTTTATTACTTTCTACAAATATGATTATTACAACAATTCTTTCACCACGATGTAGCTTCAATTGATTTATTAAAATTTTTTGTTGCAGTTGAAGTAGCGTCTCTTATATAATTTCAAATACGAATTATTTCATATCAGATCAATTAAGAAAGACCACCTGCTTCGAAATATTACATCCGACATTTATTTCAAATTACTGTGTTGAAAACGTTTCCTTCGAGCCGAATTTGAACCAGCGACCTATGGTTGCCTACATTGCATAACCGCTACAGTCCACCGCTCTACCAACTGAGCTATCGAAGGTTGATAACAAGACGAATATTTTTGTTCTATTGACACGGTCCTTACTTGTTGGAAACACATTCCAATTAAAAAGTAAATAAGAGGCAGTATATCAATTTCTCCAAATATAATTAAAGCAACAATTGTTTCACCACGATGAGGCTTCAAAAGTTGTATTAAACATTTTTGTGGCAGTTAAAATACCGTCTCTTTTATATTTTTCAATAAATATTATTTTTTGTCAGATCAATTAGGAAAGACTACCTGCTTCGAAACACCATATCCGACATTTATGATGATGACTGTGTTAATAATGTTTCCTTCGAGCCGGATTTGAATCAACGATATATGGATGCCTACATTTCTTAACCGCTACAGTCCACCGCTCAAACAACTGAGCTACGAGGTTGATAAAAACACGAATTTTTTTTTTATTGACACGGTCCTTACTTGTTGGAAACACATTTCAATTAAAAAGTAAATAAGAGGCAGTATATTAATTTCTCCAAAAATGATTAAAGCAACAATTGTTTCACCACGATGAGGCTTCAAAACTTGTATTAAACATTTCTGTGGCAGTTCAAATAGCGTCTCTTATATATTTTTTAATACGAATTATTTTGTGTCAGATCAATTAAAAAAGAGTACCTGCTTCGAAATACTATATCCGACATTTATTTTAAATGACTGTGTTAAGAATGTTTCCTTCGAGCCGGATTTGAATCAGCGATATATGGATGCCTACATTTCTTAACCGCTACAGTCCACCGCTCAACCAACTGAGCTACGAGGTTGATAAAAACACGAATATTTTTTTCTATTCACACGGTTCTTACTTGATGGAAAGACATTTCAATTAAAAAGTATATAAGAGGCAGTATATGAATTTCTACAAAAATGATTAATACCAATATTGTTTCACCTCCATGTGGCTTCAATTTTTTAATAAACATATTTGTGTCAGTTACAGTAGCGTCTCTTTCATATTTTCAATAAATATTATTTTTTGTCAGATCAATTAGGGAAGACCTGCTTCGGAATAATATATCCGACATTTATTTCAAATGACTGTGTTAAAAACGTTTCCTTCGAGCCGGATTTGAACCAGCGACCTATGGATGCATAAAATGCTTAAACGCTACAGTCCACCGCTCTACCAACTGAGCTACGAGGTTGATAACAACACGAATATTTTTTTTATTGACACGGTCCTCACTTGATGGAAAGACATTTCAATTAAAAAGTATATAAGAGGCAGTATATTAATTTCTACAAAAATGATTAATACGACAATTGTTTCACCTCCATGTGGCTTCAATTGTTTTATTAAAATTTTTTGTTGCAGTTAAAGTAGCGTCTCTTATATAATTTCAAATACGAATTATTTTGTATCAGATCCATTAAGAAAGACTACCTGCTTCGAAATACTATGTTTGATATTTATTTTAAATGACTGTGTTAAAAATGTTTCCTTCGAGCCGTAGTTGAACCAGCGAAGTATTGATGCCTACATTTAGTCCGGTCTATTTAAGCCTAAAATCAGGAGGAAGGTTACATAAATTCCCATAAAGCTGAATATTGGCATAGTTGTTCAAAACATCATTATAAAGAAAATCTCAAAAGTCCTCATCGTTCGGAGGTGTGCTAAAAATTTGGCACGGGGTCAAAGGTCAAAAAAATGAGTTTTTTGCGATTTTTAGCGAAACGGTGAGTTTTTTCACAAAATTACCCCAGTACAAAATTGTAGATCACTTTTCAAGATGAAATTGAGAAATATTTCGAGTATGAATTAGCTCCTTATCCGTTAACATTATTTGATGACATTGGAATGCGCAAGACCCAGAAGTCGGCTATTTACGATTGTTTTCAGACTATAAATGTTGATATTAATAACACTAATTCAACGTACATAATTGACGGAGGATTCTTATTACATCGAGTGGTGTGGGATAGCGAGGAAACATTTAACGTTATCTTAGATAAATACGTTCAATATGTACGTCGACATTTTGGTTCCAGAGTTACTGTCGTATTTGACGGATATGATGATTATACGAGAAATATTAAAGCAGCAGAGCAACGCCGTCGAAATGCTGCTTCATCAACTTCTTCTGATATTATATTCGATGAATCAATGACAGTTCCTACCAGTCAACAGAAATTCTTTGCAAATAATCACAATAAATCTAGGTTTATTTCGATGTTGAAAGCAAAATTTACTGCTGAGAATATATCCGTTGAACAAGCTAATGATGATGCTGATGTATTGATTATTGAAACAGCGATAAAGAAATTCAGTGTGACAAATACAACTGTTGTTGTTGGTGAGGATGTTGATTTACTCGTCTTGCTTACTGCTCGAACTCCAACTGAAAAAATTATTTATTTTTTTAAACCCGGAAAAGCCCAAAATCAATCGGAAATATATTCATCAAACAGTTTATCCAATTGAATAAAACAGTTATCAGGAATCGGACTATATATTTTATTCTCTTCTACAGCTCTTTTCGGCCAACGTTTCAAGACAACACTGTCTCTTTCTCAAGGCTACAATTATTAAAAGATGATGAATACACGTTCTAATAAATCTCTACTTAACCTTACCCTCAAAAACTACTTTTACAGAGACATCAAAATAAGTTTACAAAACATCAAGGTGGTGAACAAAACAGTCAAAGACACATTAAAATAGCTATAGCAAATTGAATAAATTAGTTAAAATTGGATAATAATCCTTAATGTATAGATAAAATTAAATGTGTGACAGGCACAATTACAGTCTAAAATCTAAATCAGGACATAGTGACAATTAATCTGTCAATGTCACCCACACCGAAAACAAAGTACCAACTGTAGTAACAAAACTGGTTAAAATGGACATTCACATAGTATGTAAAATAGAAAGTCAAAACTAGAAGAAAATGGGTTTCAAGTAAAACCCAGTAAACAATCATAAAAACCACTTAAACTCTTAACATCTTCTCTGAAATTGACACTTAATGAGCTTCTAATGTGTATCATCTCACTAATGTTTCTCTTATACAGGTGTTTTTCTCTGTCTAAAATAGATGTGTCTGAAAAGTTGAAAGAATGGAGTTGGGTGTGCGCATGTGCCGTGAGTGCAGTCTTATTCTGGTTGTTAATGTTCTTTATATCATATTTGTGTTGTTTAATCCTTTCTTTGAGGTGTTGTCTGGTTTGACCAATGTACGATTTATTACAATCATTGCAAGGAATTTTATAAACTAATTCCGACTGCCACTCATTGGGAATCTTATCTTTAATTTTTTTTTTTTTTTTTTTTTATTAATATTTTTATTAATTTATATTAAAGATAAGATTCCCAATGAGTGGCAGTCGGAATTAGTTTATAAAATTCCTTGCAATGATTGTAATAAATCGTACATTGGTCAAACCAGACAACACCTCAAAGAAAGGATTAAACAACACAAATATGATATAAAGAACATTAACAACCAGAATAAGACTGCACTCACGGCACATGCGCACACCCAACTCCATTCTTTCAACTTTTCAGACACATCTATTTTAGACAGAGAAAAACACCTGTATAAGAGAAACATTAGTGAGATGATACACATTAGAAGCTCATTAAGTGTCAATTTCAGAGAAGATGTTAAGAGTTTAAGTGGTTTTTATGATTGTTTACTGGGTTTTACTTGAAACCCATTTTCTTCTAGTTTTGACTTTCTATTTTACATACTATGTGAATGTCCATTTTAACCAGTTTTGTTACTACAGTTGGTACTTTGTTTTCGGTGTGGGTGACATTGACAGATTAATTGTCACTATGTCCTGATTTAGATTTTAGACTGTAATTGTGCCTGTCACACATTTAATTTTATCTATACATTAAGGATTATTATCCAATTTTAACTAATTTATTCAATTTGCTATAGCTATTTTAATGTGTCTTTGACTGTTTTGTTCACCACCTTGATGTTTTGTAAACTTATTTTGATGTCTCTGTAAAAGTAGTTTTTGAGGGTAAGGTTAAGTAGAGATTTATTAGAACGTGTATTCATCATCTTTTAATAATTGTAGCCTTGAGAAAGAGACAGTGTTGTCTTGAAACGTTGGCCGAAAAGAGCTGTAGAAGAGAATAAAATATATAGTCCGATTCCTGATAACTGTTTTATTCAACTCATGAAAATGGATGATAACCTTGATCAGAAGTTTATCCAATTTTCCTAAATGTCAAAATCATGTATTGTTTCTACACGCAATAACTGGCTGCGATACGACATCTGCTTTTTACAGGAGAGGAAAAACAACAGTTTTCAAAATGTTTGAAAAAAAAGATTTACTACAATGTGCTGAAGTTTTTAAAAATAGTAATTCAACTCAACAACATGTTATCACCAACGGAGTTCAATTTCTTCTTGCTATGTACGGAGCCCCCAAAAAAACCACTTGCTTAGATAAGTTGCGATACACATCTTTCGTGAAAAATACGCGTAATAAAAAACAAGTCAACTTAGCTTCTCTTCCTCCAACCTCAGTAGCTGCTCATCAACATCTGTTTCGGGTATATTACCAAGTTCAAGTGTGGCTTGGTAATCAGCTGGACCCTAAAGACTGGGGTTGGAAGTTGATCGACAATACACTAGAGCCAGTTCAAACTTTACTTCCACCAGCACCTGAGAAACTTCTCAACACAATATTTTGCAACTGCAAGAAACGTTGTAGTGCAAAATGTGGTTGCAGAAAAGTTGGACTGTTTTGTTCCCTGGCATGCACACACTGTCAAGGCCGATCATGCTCGAATGTTGAGTCACCAACTCTTGAAGATTCGTTTGATACCGATCAGGAATCGCTATTGGGGCAGTTTACGTGTGAAATAGAACAAGAAGAAGAAGAAGAAGAACAAGAGGATGAACAGGAAGAAGAAGGAGAAGAAGATCAAGAAGAAGAAGAAACAGAAATCTTGGACAGTTATGAATCAGACGACTAACTTTTTATTTTAAGTATTTTATTTAATTACACCGCCGTTGTTTTTGCCCACTATAATATATAATATTATTTTGCAATAGTTTTAAAACATATAAAATCTCAGCAGACCCGTGGAATAGGCCTACTGGGGAAACCACGTTAAAAAAAACGCGCTTTGTACACTACCTCATAGGTGGCGTGGAAACGTGTGCAAAATAGAGGGATTACGACTGATCCAATTTTTCGGAACGTTATATCTCCAAAATGGTGGCTTTTAGGAAAAAAATTATTGATATATTTTTTGTAGAGAATTTTGTGATCTACAATTTTGTACTGGGGTAATATTGCGAAAAAACTCACCGTTTCGCTAAAAATCGCAAAAAACTCATTTTTTTGACCTTTGACCCCGTGCCAAATTTTTAGCACACCTCGGAACGATGACGACTTTTGAGATTTTCTTTATAATGATGTTTTGAACAACTATGCCAATATTCAGCTTTATGGGAATTTATGTAAACTTGAATGTGTAAATAGACCGGACTAATTGCTTAAACGCTACAGTCCACCGCCCTACCAACTGAGCTGGTGCGAGGTTGCGTGGGAATTTATCGATAACTTTCCTTCAAAGTGGAATAACCGAATATGGTGTAAACCGCATATGGTTCATCAAGCATTCAAACAATGCCACCGAGCTTTAGTCAGAATATACTGAGCTATCGAAGGTTGATGACAACACGAATATTTTTTTCTATTGACATGGTCCTTACTTGATGGAAAGACATTTCAATTAAAAAGTATATGAGAGGCAGTATATGAATTCCTACAAAAATGATTGATACGACAATTGTTTCACTTCCATGTGGCTTCAATAGTTTTAATAAACATATTTGTGACAGTTAAATTAGCGTTTCTTTTTCATTTTTCAATAAATATTATTTTTGTCAGATCAATTGCAACGACTACCTGCTTCGAAATAATATATCCGACATTTATTTTAAATGACTGTGTTAAAAACGTTTCCTTCGAGCCGGATTTGAACCAGCGACCTATGGATGCCTACATTGCTTAACCGCTACAGTCCACCGCTCTACCAACTGAGATTTCGAAGGTTGATAAAACGAATATATTTGTTAAATTGACCCGGTCTTCGCTTCATTGAAACACATTTCAATTAAAAAGTATATAAAAGGCAGTTTATTACTTTCTACAATAATGATTAATTCAACAATTGTTTCACCACGATGTAGCTTCAATTGTTTTATTAAAATTATTTGTTGCAGTTAAAGTAGCGTCTCTTATATACTTTCAAATACGAATTATTTTGTGTCAGATCAATTAAGAAAGAGTACCTGCTTCGAAATACTATATCCGACATTTATTTAAATGACTGTGTTAAAAATGTTTCCTTCGAGCCGGATTTGAACCTGCAACCTACGGATGCCTACAATGCTTAACCGCTACAGTCCACCGCTCTACCAACTGAGCTTTCGAAGGTTGCTAACAAAACGAATATATTTGTTACATTGACCCGGTCTTTGCTTCATTGAAACACATTTCAAACAAAAAGTATATTAGGGGCAGTTTATTACTTTCTACAAATATGATTAATACAACAATTGTTTCACCAAGATGTAGCTTCAATTGTTTTATTAAAGTATTTTGTTGCAGTTGAAGTAGCGTCTCTTATATAATTTCAAATACGAATTATTTGTAAAGAACAATTAAGAAAGACTACCTGCTTTGAAATACAATGTCCGATATTTATTTCAAATGACTGTGTTAAAAATGTTTCCTTCGAGCCAGATTTGAAACAGCGATATATACAAGAGGAATATTTTAGTTCTATTGACACGGTTCCTACTTGTTGGAAACACATCTCAATTAAAAAGTATATAAGAGGCAGTATATTAATTTCTCCAAAAATGATTAAAGCGACAATTATTTTTTCACCACGATGAGGCTTCAATAGTTGTATTAAACATTTTTGTGGCAGTGAAAATAGCGTCTCTTATATATTTTTTAATAGGAATTATTTTGTGTCAGATCAATTAAGAAAGAGTACCTGTTTCGAAATACTATATCCGACATTTATTTTAAATGACTGTGTTAAAAATGTTTCCTTCGAGCCGGATTTGAACCAGTGACCTATGGATGCCTACATTGCTTAACCACTACAGTCCACCGCTCTATCAACTGAGCTATCGAAGGTTGATAACAAAAAAAATTTTTTTGTTCTATTGACACGGTTCCTACTTGTTGGAAACTCATCTAAATTAAAACGTATATAAGGGGCAGTATATTAATTTCTCCAAAAATGATTGAAGCGAAAATTGTTTCACAACGATGAGGCTTCTATAGTTGTATTAAACATTTTTGTGGCAGTTAAAATACCGTCTCTTATATATTTTTTAATACGAATTATTTTGTGTCAGATTAATTCAGAAAGAGTACCTGTTTCGAAATACTATATCCGACATTTATTTTAAATGACTGTGTTAAAAATGTTTCCTTCGAGCCGGATTTGAACCAGCGACCTATGGATGCCTACATTGGTTAACCACTACAGAATTATTTTGTGTCAGATCAATTTAGAAAGAGTACCTGTTTCGAAATACTATATCCGACATTTATTTTAAATGACTGTGTTAAAAATGTTTCCTTCGAGCCGGATTTGAACCAGTGACCTATGGATGCCTACATTGCTTAACCACTACAGTCCACCGCTCTATCAACTAAGCTATCGAAGGTTGATAATAAAAAAAATTTTTTTGTTCTATTGACACGGTTCCTACTTGTTGGAAACTCATCTAAATTAAAACGTATATAAGGGGCAGTATATTAATTTCTCCAAAAATGATTGAAGCGAAAATTGTTTCACAACGATGAGGCTTCTATAGTTGTATTAAACATTTTTGTGGCAGTTAAAATACCGTCTCTTATATATTTTTTAATACGAATTATTTTGTGTCAGATTAATTCAGAAAGAGTACCTGTTTCGAAATACTATATCCGACATTTATTTTAAATGACTGTGCTAAAAATGTTTCCTTCGAGCCGGATTTGAACCAGCGACCTATGGATGCCTACATTGGTTAACCACTACAGAATTATTTTGTGTCAGATTAATTCAGAAAGAGTACCTGTTTCGAAATACTATATCCGACATTTATTTTAAATGACTGTGTTAAAGATGTTTCCTTCGATCCGGATTTGAACCAGCGACCTATGGATGCCTACATTGCTTAACCACTACAGTCCACCGCTCTACCAACTGAGCTATCGAAGGTTGATAATAATAGGAATAGTTTTGTTATATTGACAAGGTTCCTACTTGTTGGAAACACATCTCAATTAAAAAGTATATAAGAGGCAGTATATTAATTTCTCCAAAAATGATTAAAGCGAAAATTGTTCCACCACGATGAGGCTTCTATAGTTGTATCAAACATTTTTGTGGCAGTTAAGATAGCGTCTCTTATATATTTTTTAATACGAATTATTTTGTATCAGATCAATTTAGAAAGAGTACCTGTTTCGAAATACTATATCCGACATTTATTTTAAATGACTGTGTTAAAAATGTTTCCTTCGATCCGGATTTGAACCAGCGACCTATGGATGCCTACATTGCTTAACCACTACAGTCCACCGCTGTACCAACTGAGCTATCGAAGGCTGATAACAAGAGGAATATTTTTGCTCTATTGACACGGTTCCTACTTGTTGGAAACACATTTCAATTAAAAAGTATATAAGAGGCAATATATTAATTTCTCCAAAAATGATTAAAGCGAAAATTGTTTCACCACGATGAGGCTTCTATAGTTGTATTAAACATTTTTGTTGCAGTTAAGATAGTGTCTCTTATATATTTTTAATACGAATTATTTTGTGTCAGATCAATTTAGAAAGAGTACCTGTGTTGAAATACTATATCCGACATTTATTTTAAATGACTGTGTTAAAAATGTTTCCTTCGAGCCGGATTTGAACCAGCGACCTATCGATGCCTACATTGCTTATCCACTATAGTCCACCGCTCTACAAACTGAGCTATCGAATGTTGATAACAAGAGGAATATTTTTGTTCTATTGACACGGTTCCAACTTGTTGGAAACACATCTCAATTATAAAGTATATAAGAGGCAGTATATTAATTTCTCCAAAAATGATTAAAGTGAAAATTGTTTCACCACGATGAGGCTTCTATAGTTGTATTAAACATTTTTGTGGCAGTTAAGATAGCGTCTCTTATATAATTTTTAATACGAATTATTTTGTATCAGATCAATTTAGAAAGAGTACCTGTTTCGAAATACTATATCCGACATTTATTTTAAATGACTGTGTTAAAAATGTTTCCTTCGAGCCGGATTTGAACCAGCGACCTATGGATGCCTACATTGCTTATCCACTATAGTCCACCGCTCTACCAACTGAGCTATCGAATGTTGATAACAAGCGGAATATTTTTGTTCTATTGACACGGTTCCAACTTGTTGGAAACACATCTCAATTATAAAGTATATAAGAGGCAGTATATTAATTTCTCCAAAAATGATTAAAGTGAAAATTGTTTCACCACGATGAGGCTTCTATAGTTGTATTAAACATCTTTGTGGCAGTTAAGATAGCGTCTCTTATATATTTTTAAATACGAATTCTTTTGTGTCAGATCAATTTAGAAAGAGTACCTGTGTTGAAATACTATATCCGACATTTATTTTAAATGACTGTGTAAAAAATGTTTCCTTCGAGCCGGATTTGAAACAGCGACCTATGGATGCCTACATTGCTTAACCACTACAGTCCACCGCTCTACCAACTGAGCTATCGAAGGTTGATAACAAGAGGAATATTTTTGTTTTATTGACACGGTTCCTACTTGTTGGAAACACATCTCAATTAAAAAGTATATTAGAGGCAGTATATTAGTTTCTCTGAAAATGATTGAAGCGAAAATTGTTTCACCACGATGAGGCTTCAATAGTTGTATTAAACATTTTTGTGGCAGTTAAAATAGCGTCTCTTATATATTTTTCAATACGAATTATTTTGGGTCAGATCAATTTAGAAAGAGTACCTGTTTCGAAATACTATATCCGACATTTATTTTAAATGATAGTGTTAAAAATGTTTCCTTCGAGCCGGATTTGAACCAGCGACCTATGGATGCCTACATTGCTTAAACGCTACAGTCCACCGCTCTACCAACTGAGCTATCGAAGGTTGATAACAAAACGAATATATTTGTTACAGTGACCCGGTCTATGCTTCATTGAAACACATTTCAATTAAAAAGTATATAAGGGGCAGTTTATTTATTTCTACGAAAATGATTAATACAACAATTGTTTCACCAAGATGTAGCTTCAATTGTTTATTAAAATATTTTGTTGCAGTTAAAGAAGCCTCTCTTATATAATTTCAAATACGAATTATTTTGTGACAGATTAATTAAGAAATAGTACCTGCTTCGAAATACTATATCCGACATTTGTTTTAAATGACTGTGTTAAAAATGTTTCCTTCGAGCCGGATTTGAACCAGCGACCTATGGATGCCTACATTGCTAAACCACTACAGTCCACCGCTCTACCAACTGAGCTATCGAAGGTTGATAACAAGAGGAATATTTTTGTTCTATTGACACGGTTCCTACTTGTTGGAAACACATCTCAATTAAAAAGTATATAAGAGGCAGTATATTAATTTCTCCAAAAATGATTAAAGCGAAAATTGTTTCACCACGATGAGGCTTCTATAGTTGTATTAAACATTTTTCTGGCAGTTAAGATAGCGTCTCTTATATATTTTTTAATACGAATTATTTTGTGTCAGATCAATTTAGAAAGAGTACCTGTTTCGAAATACTATATCCGACATTTATTTTAAATGACTGTGTTAAAAATGTTTCCTTCGAGCCGGATTTGAACCAGAGACCTATGGATGCCTACATTGCTTAACCGCTACAGTCCACCGCTCTACCAACTGAGCTATCGAACGTTGATAACAAGAGGAATATTTTAGTTCTATTGACACGGTTCCTATTTGTTGGAAACACATCTCAATTAAAAAGTATATAAGAGGCACTATATTAATTTCTCCAAAAATTATTGAAGCGAAAATTGTTTCACCACGATGAGGCTTCTATAGTTGTATGAAACATTTTTGTTGCAGTTAAAATAGCGTCTTTTATATATTTTTTAATACGAATTCTTTCGTGTCAGATCAATTTAGAAAGAGTACCTGTTTCGATATACTATATCCGACATTTATTTTAAATGACTGTGTCAGAAATGTTTCCTTCGATCCGGATTTGAACCAGCGACCTATGGATGCCTACATTGCTTAACCGCTACAGTCCACCGCTCTTCCAACTGAGCTATCGAAGGTTGATAACAAGAGGAATATTTTAGTTCTATTGACACGGTTCCTACTTGTTGGAAACACATCTCAATTAAAAAGTATATAAGAGGCAGTATATTAATTTCTCCAAAAATTATTAAAGCGAAAATTGTTTCACCATGATGACGCTTCTATAGTTGTATTAAACATTTTTGTTGCAGTTAGAATAGCGTCTTTTATATATTTTTTAATACGAATTCTTTCGTGTCAGATCAATTTTGAAAGAGTACCTGTTTCGAAATACTATATCCGACATTTATTTTAAATGACTGTGTTAAAAATGTTTCCTTCGAGCCGGATTTGAACCAGCGACCTATTATTATTATTATTTTATTATCCTGATACTCCTAGATCTTCTGTGAATCAGAAGCTTTTTCAGCTTGTGCGAGTTAGGAGTTCAGTTGTGTTCTGTGTAGGCTTTGTTACTGCGATCTTACGCCACTTTAGGTCACAGCACTGTTAATTTTTGACCCAACAGTGAAATGGTGGCAGATACCCGTCCAACTAGAAAATTTCTTTTCTACCTGAACAGGACTCGAACCTGGACCTCCCGGTCACGAGTCCGATGCTCTCCCGCTGAGCTATCCACACTCATGGAAAAAGTATATAAGAGGCAGTATATTAATTTCTCCAAAAATTATTAAAGCGAAAATTGTTTCACCACGATGAGGCTTCTATTGTTGTATTAAACATTTTTGTTGCAGTTAAGATAGCGTCTTTTATATATTTTTTAATACGAATTATTTTTTGTCAGATCAATTAAGAATTAGTACCTGCTTCGAAATACTGTATCCGACATTTGTTTTAAATGACTCTGTTAAAAATGTTTCCTTCGAGCCGGATTTGAACCAGCGACCTATGGATGCCTACATTGCTTAACCGCTACAGTCCACCGCTCTACCAACTGAGCTATCGAAGGTTGATAACAAGAGGAATATTTTAGTTTTATTGACACGGTTCCTACTTGTTGGAAACACATCTCAATTAGAAAGTATAGAAGAGGCAGTATATTAATTTCTCCAAAAATTAATAAAGCGAAAATTGTTTCACCACGATGAGGCTTCTATATTTGTGTTATACATTTTTGTTGCAGTTAAGATAGCGTCTTTTATATATTTTTTAATACGAATTCTTTCGTGTCAGATCAATTTAGAAAGAGTACCTGTTTCGAAATACTATACCCGACATTTATTTTAAATTACTTTGTTAAAAATGTTTCCTTCGAGCCGAATTTGAACCAGCGACCTATGGATGCCTACATTGCTCAACCGCTACAGTCGACCGCTCTACCAACTGAGCTATCGAAGATTGATAACAAGAGGAATATTCTTGTTCTATTGACACGGTTCTACTTGTTGGAAACACATCTCAATTAAAAAGTATATAAGAGGCAGTATATTAGTTTCTCTGAAAATGATTGAAGCGAAAATTGTTTCACCACGATGAGGCTTCTATAGTTGTATTAAACATTTTTGTTGCAGTTAAGATAGCGTCTTTGATATATTTTTTAATACGAATTCTTTCGTGTCAGATCAATTTTGAAAGAGTACCTGTTTCGAAATACTATATCCGACATTTATTAAATGACTGTGTTAAAAATGTTTCCTTCGAGCCGGATTTGAACCAGCGACCTATGGATGCCTACATTGCTAAACCGCTACAGTCCACCGCTCTACCAACTGAGCTATCGAAGGTTGATAACCAGAGGAATATTTTTGTTCTATTGACACGGTTCCTACTTGTTGGAAACACATCTCAATTAAAAAGTATATAAGAGACAGTATATTAGTTTCTCTGAAAATGATTGAAGCGAAAATTGTTTCACCACGATGAGGCTTCTATAGTTGTATTAAACATTTTTGTGACAGTTAAGATAGCGTCTTTTATATATTTTTTAATACGAATTCTTTCGTGTCAGATCAATTTTGAAAGAGTACCTGTTTCGAAATACTATATCCGACATTTATTTTAAATGACTGTGTCAAAAATGTTTTCTTCGAGCCGGATTTGAACCAGCGACCTATGGATGCCTACATTGCTTAACCGCTACAGTCCACCGCTCTACCAACTGAGCTATCGAAGGTTGATTACAAAACGAATATATTTGTTACATTGACCCGGTCTTTGCTTCATTGAAACACATTTCCATTAAAAAGTATATAAGGGGCAGTTTATTTATTTCTACAAAAATGATTAATACAACAATTGTTTCACCAAGATGTAGCTTCAATTGTTTATTAAAATATTTTGTTGCAGTTAAAGAAGCGTCTCTTATATAATTTCAAATACGAATTATTTTGTGTCAGATCAATTAAGAAATAGTACCTGCTTCGAAATACTATATCCGACATTTGTTTTAAATGATTGTGTTAAAAATGTTTCCTTCGAGCCGGATTTGAACCAGCGACCTATGGATGCCTACATTGCTTAACCACTACAGTCCACCGCTCTACCAACTGAGCTATCGAAGGTTGATAACAAGAGGAATATTTTTGTTCTATTGACACGGTTCCTACTTGTTGGAAACACATCTCAATTAAAAAGTATATAAGAGGCAGTATATTAATTTCTCAAAAATTGATTAAAGCGAAAATTGTTTCACCACGATGAGGCTTCTATAGTTGTATTAAACATTTTTCTGGCAGTTAAGATAGCGTCTCTTATATATTTTTCTATACGAATTATTTTGTGTCAGATCAATTTAGAAAGAGTACCTGCTTCGAAATACTATATCCGACATTTGTTTTAAATGATTGTGTTAAAAATGTTTCCTTCGAGCCGGATTTGAACCAGCGACCTATGGATGCCTACATTGCTTAACCACTACAGTCCACCGCTCTACCAACTGAGCTATCGAAGGTTGATAACAAGAGGAATATTTTTGTTCTATTGACACGGTTCCTACTTGTTGGAAACACATCTCAATTAAAAAGTATATAAGAGGCAGTATATTAATTTCTCAAAAATTGATTAAAGCGAAAATTGTTTCACCACGATGAGGCTTCTATAGTTGTATTAAACATTTTTCTGGCAGTTAAGATAGCGTCTCTTATATATTTTTCAATACGAATTATTTTGTGTCAGATCAATTTAGAAAGAGTACCTGTTTCGAAATACTATATACGACATTTATTTTAAATGACTGTGTTAAAAATGTTTCCTTCGAGCCGGATTTGAACCAGCGACCTATGGATGCCTACATTACTTAACCACTACAGTCCACCGCTCTACCAACTGAGCTATCGAAGGTTGATAACAAGAGGAATATTTTTGTTCTATTGACACGGTTCCTACTTGTTGGAAACACATCTCAATTAAAAAGTATATAAGAGGCAGTATATTAATTTCTCCAGAAATTATTGAAGCGAAAATTGTTTCATCACGATGAGGCCTCTATAGTTGTATGAAACGTTTTTGTGGCAGTTAAAATAGCGTCTCTTATATATTTTTTAATACAAATTATTTTGTGTCAGATCAATTTAGAAAGAGTACCTGTTTCGAAATACTATATCCGACATTTATTTTAAATGACTGTGTTAAAAATGTTTCCTTCGAGCCCGATTTGAACCAGCGACCTATGAATGCCTACATTGCTTAACCGCTACAGTCCACCGCTCTACCAACTGAGCTATCGAAGGTTGATAACAAGAGGAATATTTTTGTTCTATTGACACGGTTCCTACTTGTTGGTAACACATCTCAATTAAAAAGTATATAAGAGGCAGTATATTAATTTCTCCAAAAATTATTAAAGCGAAAATTGTTTCACCACGATGAGGCTTCTATAGTTGTATTAAACATTTTTGTTGCAGTTAAGATAGCGTCTTTTATATATTTTTAATACGAATTCTTTCGTGTCAGATCAATTTTGAAAGAGTACCTGTTTCGAAATACTATATCCGACATTTATTTTAAATGACTGTGTTAAAAATGTTTCCTTCGAGCCGGATTTGAACCAGCGACCTATGGATGCCTACATTGCTTAACCGCTACAGTCCACCGCTCTACCAACTGAGCTATCGAAGGTTGATAACAAGAGGAATATTTTAGTTCTATTGACACGGTTCCTACTTGTTGGCAACACATCTCAATTAAAAAGTATATAAGAGGCAGTATATTAATTTCTCCAAAAATTATTAAAGCGAAAATTGTTTCACCACGATGAGGCTTCTATTGTTGTATTAAACATTTTTGTTGCAGTTAAGATAGCGTCTTTTATATATTTTTTAATACGAATTATTTTGTGTCAGATCAATTTTGAAAGAGTACCTGTTTCGAAATACTATATCCGACATTTATTTTAAATGACTGTGTTAAAAATGTTTCCTTCGAGCCGGATTTGAACCAGCGACCTATGGCTGCCTACATTGCTTAACCGCTACAGTCCACCGCTCTACCAACTGAGCTATCGAAGGTTGATAACAAGAGGAATATTTTAGTTCTATTGACACGGTTCCTACTTGTTGGCAACACATCTCAATTAAAAAGTATATAAGAGGCAGTATATTAATTTCTCCAAAAATTATTAAAGCGAAAATTGTTTCACCACGATGAGGCTTCTATAGTTGTATTAAACATTTTTGTTGCAGTTAAGATAGCGTCTTTTATATATTTTTAATACGAATTCTTTCGTGTCAGATCAATTTTGAAAGAGTACCTGTTTCGAAATACTATATCCGACATTTATTTTAAATGACTGTGTTAAAAATGTTTCCTTCGAGCCGGATTTGAACCAGCGACCTATGGCTGCCTACATTGCTTAACCGCTACAGTCCACCGCTCTACCAACTGAGCTATCGAAGGTTGATAACAAGAGGAATATTTTTGTTCTATTGACACGGTTCCTACTTGTTGGAAACACATCTCAATTAAAAAGTATATAAGAGGCAGTATATTAATTTCTCAAAAATTGATTAAAGCGAAAATTGTTTCACCACGATGAGGCTTCTATAGTTGTATTAAACATTTTTCTGGCAGTTAAGATAGCGTCTCTTATATATTTTTCTATACGAATTATTTTGTGTCAGATCAATTTAGAAAGAGTACCTGCTTCGAAATACTATATCCGACATTTGTTTTAAATGATTGTGTTAAAAATGTTTCCTTCGAGCCGGATTTGAACCAGCGACCTATGGATGCCTACATTGCTTAACCACTACAGTCCACCGCTCTACCAACTGAGCTATCGAAGGTTGATAACAAGAGGAATATTTTTGTTCTATTGACACGGTTCCTACTTGTTGGAAACACATCTCAATTAAAAAGTATATAAGAGGCAGTATATTAATTTCTCAAAAATTGATTAAAGCGAAAATTGTTTCACCACGATGAGGCTTCTATAGTTGTATTAAACATTTTTCTGGCAGTTAAGATAGCGTCTCTTATATATTTTTCAATACGAATTATTTTGTGTCAGATCAATTTAGAAAGAGTACCTGTTTCGAAATACTATATACGACATTTATTTTAAATGACTGTGTTAAAAATGTTTCCTTCGAGCCGGATTTGAACCAGCGACCTATGGATGCCTACATTACTTAACCACTACAGTCCACCGCTCTACCAACTGAGCTATCGAAGGTTGATAACAAGAGGAATATTTTTGTTCTATTGACACGGTTCCTACTTGTTGGAAACACATCTCAATTAAAAAGTATATAAGAGGCAGTATATTAATTTCTCCAGAAATTATTGAAGCGAAAATTGTTTCATCACGATGAGGCCTCTATAGTTGTATGAAACGTTTTTGTGGCAGTTAAAATAGCGTCTCTTATATATTTTTTAATACAAATTATTTTGTGTCAGATCAATTTAGAAAGAGTACCTGTTTCGAAATACTATATCCGACATTTATTTTAAATGACTGTGTTAAAAATGTTTCCTTCGAGCCCGATTTGAACCAGCGACCTATGAATGCCTACATTGCTTAACCGCTACAGTCCACCGCTCTACCAACTGAGCTATCGAAGGTTGATAACAAGAGGAATATTTTTGTTCTATTGACACGGTTCCTACTTGTTGGTAACACATCTCAATTAAAAAGTATATAAGAGGCAGTATATTAATTTCTCCAAAAATTATTAAAGCGAAAATTGTTTCACCACGATGAGGCTTCTATAGTTGTATTAAACATTTTTGTTGCAGTTAAGATAGCGTCTTTTATATATTTTTAATACGAATTCTTTCGTGTCAGATCAATTTTGAAAGAGTACCTGTTTCGAAATACTATATCCGACATTTATTTTAAATGACTGTGTTAAAAATGTTTCCTTCGAGCCGGATTTGAACCAGCGACCTATGGATGCCTACATTGCTTAACCGCTACAGTCCACCGCTCTACCAACTGAGCTATCGAAGGTTGATAACAAGAGGAATATTTTAGTTCTATTGACACGGTTCCTACTTGTTGGCAACACATCTCAATTAAAAAGTATATAAGAGGCAGTATATTAATTTCTCCAAAAATTATTAAAGCGAAAATTGTTTCACCACGATGAGGCTTCTATTGTTGTATTAAACATTTTTGTTGCAGTTAAGATAGCGTCTTTTATATATTTTTTAATACGAATTATTTTGTGTCAGATCAATTTTGAAAGAGTACCTGTTTCGAAATACTATATCCGACATTTATTTTAAATGACTGTGTTAAAAATGTTTCCTTCGAGCCGGATTTGAACCAGCGACCTATGGCTGCCTACATTGCTTAACCGCTACAGTCCACCGCTCTACCAACTGAGCTATCGAAGGTTGATAACAAGAGGAATATTTTAGTTCTATTGACACGGTTCCTACTTGTTGGCAACACATCTCAATTAAAAAGTATATAAGAGGCAGTATATTAATTTCTCCAAAAATTATTAAAGCGAAAATTGTTTCACCACGATGAGGCTTCTATTGTTGTATTAAACATTTTTGTTGCAGTTAAGATAGCGTCTTTTATATATTTTTTAATACGAATTATTTTGTGTCAGATCAATTTTGAAAGAGTACCTGTTTCGAAATACTATATCCGACATTTATTTTAAATGACTGTGTTAAAAATGTTTCCTTCGAGCCGGATTTGAACCAGCGACCTATGGCTGCCTACATTGCTTAACCGCTACAGTCCACCGCTCTACCAACTGAGCTATCGAAGGTTTATAACAAGAGGAATATTTTAGTTCTATTAACACGGTTCCTACTTGTTGGAAACACATCTCAATTAAAAAGTATATAAGAGGCAGTATATTAATTTCTCCAAAAATTATTAAAGCGAAAATTGTTTCACCACGATGAGGCTTCTATAGTTGTATTAAACATTTTTGTTGCAGTTAAGATAGCGTCTTTTATATATTTTTAATACGAATTCTTTCGTGTCAGATCAATTTTGAAAGAGTACCTGTTTCGAAATACTATATCCGACATTTATTTTAAATGACTGTGTTAAAAATGTTTCCTTCGAGCCGGATTTGAACCAGCGACCTATGGATGCCTACATTGCTTAACCGCTACAGTCCACCGCTCTACCAACTGAGCTATCGAAGGTTGATAACAAGAGGAATATTTTAGTTCTATTGACACGGTTCCTACTTGTTGGCAACACATCTCAATTAAAAAGTATATAAGAGGCAGTATATTAATTTCTCCAAAAATTATTAAAGCGAAAATTGTTTCACCACGATGAGGCTTCTATTGTTGTATTAAACATTTTTGTTGCAGTTAAGATAGCGTCTTTTATATATTTTTTAATACGAATTATTTTGTGTCAGATCAATTTTGAAAGAGTACCTGTTTCGAAATACTATATCCGACATTTATTTTAAATGACTGTGTTAAAAATGTTTCCTTCGAGCCGGATTTGAACCAGCGACCTATGGCTGCCTACATTGCTTAACCACTACAGTCCACCGCTCTACCAACTGAGCTATCGAAGGTTGATAACAAGAGGAATATTTTTTATCTATTGACACGGTTCCTACTTGTTGGGAACACATCTCAATTAAAAAGTATATAAGAGGCACTATATTAATTTCTCCAAAAATGATTGAAGCGAAAATTGTTTCACAACGATGAGGCTTCTATAGTAGTATTAAACATTTTTGTGGCAGTTAAAATAGCGTCTCTCATATATTTTTTAATACGAATTACTTTGCGTCAGATCAATTCAGAAAGAGTACCTGTTTCGAAATACTATATCCGACATTTATTTTAAATGACTGTGTTAAAAATGTTTCCTTCGAGCCGGATTTGAACCAGCGACCTATGGATGCTTACATTGCTTAACCACTACAGTCCACCGCTCTACCAACTGAGCTATCGAAGGTTGATAACAAGAGGAATATTTTTGTTCTATTGACACGGTTCCTACTTGTTGGAAACACATCTCAATTAAAAAGTATATAAGAGGCAGTATATTAATTTCTCCAGAAATTATTGAAGCGAAAATTGTTTCACCACAATGAGGCCTCTATAGTTGTATGAAACATTTTTGTGGCAGTTAAAATAGCGTCTCTTATATATTTTTTAATACAAATTATTTTGTGTCAGATCAATTTAGAAAGAGTACCTGTTTCGAAATACTATATCCGACATTTATTTTAAATGACTGTGTTAAAAATGTTTCCGTCGAGCCCGATTTGAACCAGCGACCTATGGATGCCTACATTGCTTAACCGCTACTGTCCACCGCTCTACCAACTGAGCTATCGAAGGTTGATAACAAGAGGAATATTTTTGTTCTATTGACACGGTTCCTACTTGTTGGAAACACATCTCAATTAAAAAGTATATAAGAGGCAGTATATTAATTTCTCCAAAAATTATTAAAGCGAAAATTGTTTCACCACGATGAGGCTGCTATAGTTGTATTAAACGTTTTTGTTGCAGTTAAGATAGCGTCTTTTATATATTTTTTAATACGAATTCTTTCTTGTCAGATTAATTTAGAAAGAGTACCTGTTTCGAAATACTATATCCGACATTTATTTTAAATGACTGTGTTAAAAATGTTTCCTTCGAGCCGAATTTGAACCAGCGACCTATGGATGCCTACATTGCTTAACCGCTACAGTCCACCGCTCTACCAACTGAGCTATCGAAGGTTGATAACAAGAGGAATATTTTAGTTCTATTGACACGGTTCCTACTTGTTGGAAACACATGTCAATTAAAAAGTATATAAGAGGCAGTATATTAATTTCTCCAAAAATTATTAAAGCGAAAATTGTTTCACCACGATGAGGCTTCTATAGTTGTATTAAACGTTTTTGTTGCAGTTAAGATAGCGTCTTTTATATATTTTTTAATACGAATTCTTTCGTGTCAGATCAATTTTGAAAGAGTACCTGTCGAAATACTATATCCGACATTTATTTTAAATGACTGTGTTAAAAATGTTTCCTTCGAGCCGGATTTGAACCAGCGACCTATGGATGCCTACATTGCTTAACCGCTACAGTCCACCGCTCTACCAACTGAGCTATCGAAGGTTGATAACAAGAGGAATATTTTTGTTCTATTGACAGGGTTCCTACTTGTTGGAAACACATCTCAATTAAAAAGTATATAAGAGGCAGTATATTAATTTCTCAAAAATTGATTAAAGCGAAAATTGTTTCACCACGATGAGGCTTCTATAGTTGTGTTAAACATTTTTCTGGCAGTTAAGATAGCGTCTCTTATATATTTTTTAATACGAATTATTTTGTGTCAGATCAATTTAGAAAGAGTACCTGTTTCGAAATACTATATCCGACATTTATTTTAAATGACTGTGTTAAAAATGTTTCCGTCGAGCCCGATTTGAACCAGCGACCTATGGATGCCTACATTGCTTAACCGCTACAGTCCACCGCTCTACAAACTGAGCTATCGAAGGTTGATAACAAGAGGAATATTTTTGTTCTATTGACAGGGTTCCTACTTGTTGGAAACACATCTCAATTAAAAAGTATATAAGAGGCAGTATATTAATTTCTCAAAAATTGATTAAAGCGAAAATTGTTTCACCACGATGAGGCTTCTATAGTTGTGTTAAACATTTTTCTGGCAGTTAAGATAGCGTCTCTTATATATTTTTTAATACGAATTATTTTGTGTCAGATCAATTTAGAAAGAGTACCTGTTTCGAAATACTATATCCGACATTTATTTTAAATGACTGTGTTAAAAATGTTTCCGTCGAGCCCGATTTGAACCAGCGACCTATGGATGCCTACATTGCTTAACCGCTACAGTCCACCGCTCTACCAACTGAGCTATCGAAGGTTGATAACAAGAGGAATATTTTTGTTCTATTGACAGGGTTCCTACTTGTTGGAAACACATCTCAATTAAAAAGTATATAAGAGGCAGTATATTAATTTCTCAAAAATTGATTAAAGCGAAAATTGTTTCACCACGATGAGGCTTCTATAGTTGTATTAAACATTTTTCTGGCAGTTAAGATAGCGTCTCTTATATATTTTTTAATACGAATTATTTTGTGTCAGATCAATTTAGAAAGAGTATCTGTTTCGAAATACTATATCCGACATTTATTTTAAATGACTGTGTTAAAAATGTTTCCTTCGAGCCGGATTTGAACCAGCGACCTATGGATGCCTACATTGCTTAACCGCTACAGTCCACCGCTCTACCAACTGAGCTATCGAAGGTTGATAACAAGAGGAATATTTTTGTTCTATTGACACGGTTCCTACTTGTTGGAAACACATCTTGATTAAAAAGTATATAAGAGGCAGTATATTAATTTCTCCAAAAATTATTAAAGCGAAAATTGTTTCACAACGATGAGGCTTCTATAGTTGTATTAAAAATTTTTGTGGCAGTTAAGATAGCGTCTCTTATATATTTTTTAATACGAATTATTTTGTGTCAGATCAATTTAGAAAGAGTACCTGTTTCGAAATACTATATCCGACATTTATTTTAAATTACTTTGTTAAAAATGTTTCCTTCGAGCCGAATTTGAACCAGCGACCTATGGATGCCTACATTGCTCAACCGCTACAGTCCACCGCTCTACCAACTGAGCTATCGAAGGTTGATAACAAGAGGAATATTTTTGTTCTATTGACACGGTTCCTACTTGTTGGAAACACATCTCAATTAAAAAGTATAGAAGTGCCAGTATATTAATTTCTCCAAAAATTATTAAAGCGAAAATTGTTTCACCACGATGAGGCTTCTATAGTTGTATTATACATTTTTGTTGCAGTTAAGATAGCGTCTTTTATATATTTTATAATACGAATTCTTTCGTAACAGATCAATTTAGAAAGAGTACCTGTTTCGAAATACTATATCCGACATTTATTTTAAATTACTTTGTTAAAAATGTTTCCTTCGAGCCGAATTTGAACCAGCGACCTATGGATGCCTACATTGCTCAACCGCTACAGTCCACCGCTCTACCAACTGAGCTATCGAAGGTTGATAACAAGAGGAATATTTTTGTTCTATTGACAGGGTTCCTACTTGTTGGAAACACATCTCAATTAAAAAGTATATAAGAGGCAGTATATTAATTTCTCAAAAATTGATTAAAGCGAAAATTGTTTCACCACGATGAGGCTTCTATAGTTGTATTAAACATTTTTCTGGCAGTTACGATAGCGTCTCTTATATATTTTTTAATACGAATTATTTTGTGTCAGATCAATTTAGAAAGAGTACCTGTTTCGAAATACTATATCCGACATTTATTTTAAATGACTGTGTTAAAAATGTTTCCTTCGAGCCGGATTTGAACCAGCGACCTATGGATGCCTACATTGCTTAACCGCTACAGTCCACCGCTCTACCAACTGAGCTATCGAAGGTTGATAACAAGAGGAATATTTTTGTTCTATTGACACGGTTCCTACTTGTTGGAAACACATCTTGATTAAAAAGTATATAAGAGGCAGTATATTAATTTCTCCAAAAGTTATTAAAGCGAAAATTGTTTCACCACGATGAGCCTTCTATAGTTGTATTAAACATTTTTGTTGCAGTTAAGATAGCGTCTTTTATATATTTTTATTTCATGTCAGATCAATTTAGAAAGAGTACCTGTTTCGAAATACTATATCCGACATTTATTTTGAATGACTGTGTTAAAAATGTTTCCTTCGAGCCGGATTTGAACCAGCGACCTATGGATGCCTACATTGCTTAACCGCTACAGTCCACCGCTCTACCAACTGAGCTATCGAAGGTTGATAACAAGAGGAATATTTTTGTTCTATTGACACGGTTCCTACTTGTTGGAAACACATCTCAATTAAAAAGTATATAAGAGGCAGTATATTAATTTCTCAAAAATTGATTAAAGCGAAAATTGTTTCACCACGATGAGGCTTCTATAGTTGTATTAAACATTTTTCTGGCAGTTAAGATAGCGTCTCTTATATATTTTTTAATACGAATTATTTTGTGTCAGATCAATTTAGAAAGAGTACCTGTTTCGAAATACTATATCCGACATTTATTTTAAATGACTGTGTTAAAAATGTTTCCTTCGAGCCGGATTTGAACCAGCGACCTATGGATGCCTACATTGCTTAACCGCTACAGTCCACCGCTCTACCAACTGAGCTATCGAAGGTTGATAACAAGAGGAATATTTTTGTTCTATTGACACGGTTCCTACTTGTTGGAAACACATCTTGATTAAAAAGTATATAAGAGGCAGTATATTAATTTCTCCAAAAATTATTAAAGCGAAAATTGTTTCACCACGATGAGGCTTCTATAGTTGTATTAAACATTTTTGTTGCAGTTAAGATAGCGTCTTTTATATATTTTTATTTCATGTCAGATCAATTTAGAAAGAGTACCTGTTTCGAAATACTATATCCGACATTTATTTTAAATGACTGTGTTAAAAATGTTTCCTTCGAGCCGGATTTGAACCAGCGACCTATGGATGCCTACATTGCTTAACCGCTACAGTCCACCGCTCTACCAACTGACCTATCGAAGGTTGATAACAAGAGGAATATTTTTGTTCTATTGACACGGTTCCTACTTGTTGGAAACACATCTCAATTAAAAAGTATATAAGAGGCAGTATATTAATTTCTCCAAAAATTATTAAAGCGAAAATTGTTTCACCACGATGAGGCTTCTATATTTGTATTAAACATTTTTGTTGCAGTTAAGATAGCGTCTTTTATATATTTTTATTTCATGTCAGATCAATTTAGAAAGAGTACCTGTTTCGAAATACTATATCCGACATTTATTTTAAATGACTGTGTTAAAAATGTTTCCTTCGAGCCGGATTTGAACCAGCGACCTATGGATGCCTACATTGCTTAACCGCTACAGTCCACCGCTCTACCAACTGAGCTATCGAAGGTTGATAACAAGAGGAATATTTTTGTTCTATTGACACGGTTCCTACTTGTTGGAAACACATCTTGATTAAAAAGTATATAAGAGGCAGTATATTAATTTCTCCAAAAGTTATTAAAGCGAAAATTGTTTCACCACGATGAGGCTTCTATAGTTGTATTAAACATTTTTGTTGCAGTTAAGATAGCGTCTTTTATATATTTTTATTTCATGTCAGATCAATTTAGAAAGAGTACCTGTTTCGAAATACTATATCCGACATTTATTTTGAATGACTGTGTTAAAAATGTTTCCTTCGAGCCGGATTTGAACCAGCGACCTATGGATGCCTACATTGCTTAACCGCTACAGTCCACCGCTCTACCAACTGAGCTATCGAAGGTTGATAACAAGAGGAATATTTTTGTTCTATTGACACGGTTCCTACTTGTTGGAAACACATCTCAATTAAAAAGTATATAAGAGGCAGTATATTAATTTCTCAAAAATTGATTAAAGCGAAAATTGTTTCACCACGATGAGGCTTCTATAGTTGTATTAAACATTTTTCTGGCAGTTGAGATAGCGTCTCTTATATATTTTTTAATACGAATTATTTTGTGTCAGATCAATTTAGAAAGAGTACCTGTTTCGAAATACTATATCCGACATTTATTTTAAATGACTGTGTTAAATATGTTTCCTTCGAGCCGGATTTGAACCAGCGACCTATGGATGCCTACATTGCTTAACCGCTACAGTCCACCGCTCTACCAACTGAGCTATCGAAGGTTGATAACAAGAGGAATATTTTTGTTCTATTGACACGGTTCCTACTTGTTGGAAACACATCTTGATTAAAAAGTATATAAGAGGCAGTATATTAATTTCTCCAAAAATTATTAAAGCGAAAATTGTTTCACCACGATGAGGCTTCTATAGTTGTATTAAACATTTTTGTTGCAGTTAAGATAGCGTCTTTTATATATTTTTATTTCATGTCAGATCAATTTAGAAAGAGTACCTGTTTCGAAATACTATATCCGACATTTATTTTAAATGACTGTGTTAAAAATGTTTCCTTCGAGCCGGATTTGAACCAGCGACCTATGGATGCCTACATTGCTTAACCGCTACAGTCCACCGCTCTACCAACTGAGCTATCGAAGGTTGATAACAAGAGGAATATTTTTGTTCTATTGACACGGTTCCTACTTGTTGGAAACACATCTTGATTAAAAAGTATATAAGAGGCAGTATATTAATTTCTCCAAAAATTATTAAAGCGAAAATTGTTTCACCACGATGAGGCTTCTATAGTTGTATTAAACATTTTTGTTGCAGTTAAGATAGCGTCTTTTATATATTTTTATTTCATGTCAGATCAATTTAGAAAGAGTACCTGTTTCGAAATACTATATCCGACATTTATTTTAAATGACTGTGTTAAAAATGTTTCCTTCGAGCCGGATTTGAACCAGCGACCTATGGATGCCTACATTGCTTAACCGCTACAGTCCACCGCTCTACCAACTGAGCTATCGAAGGTTGATAACAAGAGGAATATTTTTGTTCTATTGACACGGTTCCTACTTGTTGGAAACACATCTCAATTAAAAAGTATATAAGAGGCAGTATATTAATTTCTCCAGAAATTATTGAAGCGAAAATTGTTTCTCCACGATGAGGCCTCTATAGTTGTATTAAACATTTTTGTTGCAGTTGAGATAGCGTCTTTTATATATTTTTTAATACGAATTCTTTCTTGTCAGATTAATTTAGAAAGAGTACCTGTTTCGAAATACTATATCCGACATTTATTTTAAATGACTGTGTTAAAAATGTTTCCTTCGAGCCGAATTTGAACCAGCGACCTATGGATGCCTACATTGCTTAACCGCTACAGTCCACCGCTCTACCAACTGAGCTATCGAAGGTTGATAACAAGAGGAATATTTTAGTTCTATTGACACGGTTCCTACTTGTTGGAAACACATCTCAATTAAAAAGTATATAAGAGGCAGTATATTGATTTCTCCAAAAATTATTAAAGCGAAAATTGTTTCACCACGATGAGGCTTCTATAGTTGTATTAAATATTTTTGTTGCAGTTAAGATAGCGTCTTTTATATATTTTTTAATACGAATTCTTTCTTGTCAGATTAATTTAGAAAGAGTACCTGTTTCGAAATACTATATCCGACATTTATTTTAAATGACTGTGTTAAAAATGTTTCCTTCGAGCCGAATTTGAACCAGCGACCTATGGATGCCTACATTGCTTAACCGCTACAGTCCACCGCTCTACCAACTGAGCTATCGAAGGTTGATAACAAGAGGAATATTTTAGTTCTATTGACACGGTTCCTACTTGTTGGAAACACATCTCAATTAAAAAGTATATAAGAGGCAGTATATTAATTTCTCCAAAAATTATTAAAGCGAAAATTGTTACACAAGGATGAGGCTTCTATAGTTGTATTAAACATTTTTCTGGCAGTTAAGATAGCGTCTCTTATATATTTTTTAATACGAATTATTTTGTGTCAGATCAATTTAGAAAGAGTACCTGTTTCGAAATACTATATCTGACATTTATTTTAAATGACTGTGTTAAAAATGTTTCCTTCGAGCCGGATTTGAACCAGCGACCTATGGATGCCTACATTGCTTAACCGCTACAGTCCACCGCTCTACCAACTGAGCTATCGAAGGTTGATAACAAGAGGAATATTTTTGTTCTATTGACACGGTTCCTACTTGTTGGAAACACATCTCAATTAAAAAGTATATAAGAGGCAGTATATTAATTTCTCCAGAAATTATTGAAGCGAAAATTGTTTCTCCACGATGAGGCCTCTATAGTTGTATTAAACATTTTTGTTGCAGTTGAGATAGCGTCTTTTATATATTTTTTAATACGAATTCTTTCTTGTCAGATTAATTTAGAAAGAGTACCTGTTTCGAAATACTATATCCGACATTTATTTTAAATGACTGTGTTAAAAATGTTTCCTTCGAGCCGAATTTGAACCAGCGACCTATGGATGCCTACATTGCTTAACCGCTACAGTCCACCGCTCTACCAACTGAGCTATCGAAGGTTGATAACAAGAGGAATATTTTAGTTCTATTGACACGGTTCCTACTTGTTGGAAACACATCTCAATTAAAAAGTATATAAGAGGCAGTATATTGATTTCTCCAAAAATTATTAAAGCGAAAATTGTTTCACCACGATGAGGCTTCTATAGTTGTATTAAATATTTTTGTTGCAGTTAAGATAGCGTCTTTTATATATTTTTATTTCATGTCAGATCAATTTAGAAAGAGTACCTGTTTCGAAATACTATATCCGACATTTATTTTAAATGACTGTGTTAAAAATGTTTCCTTCGAGCCGAATTTGAACCAGCGACCTATGGATGCCTACATTGCTTAACCGCTACAGTCCACCGCTCTACCAACTGAGCTATCGAAGGTTGATAACAAGAGGAATATTTTAGTTCTATTGACACGGTTCCTACTTGTCGGAAACACATCTCAATTAAAAAGTATATAAGAGGCAGTATATTCATTTCTCCAAAAATTATTAAAGCGAAAATTGTTTCACCACGATGAGGCCTTTATAGTTGTATGAAACATTTTTGTGGCAGTTAAAATAGCGTCTCTTATATATTTTTTAATACGAGTTATTTTGTGTCAGATCAATTTAGAAAGAGTACCTGTTTCGAAATACTATATCCGACATTTATTTTAAATGACTGTGTTAAAAATGTTTCCTTCGAGCCGGATTTGAACCAGCGACCTATGGATGCCTACATTGCTTAACCGCTACAGTCCACCGCTCTACCAACTGAGCTATCGAAGGTTGATAACAAGAGAAATATTTTTGTTCTATTGACACGGTTCCTACTTGTTGGAAACACATCTTGATTAAAAAGTATATAAGAGGCAGTATATTAATTTCTCCAAAAATTATTAAAGCGAAAATTGTTTCACCACGATGAGGCTTCTATAGTTGTATTAAATATTTTTGTTGCAGTTAAGATAGCGTCTTTTATATATTTTTATTTCATGTCAGATCAATTTAGAAAGAGTACCTGTTTCGAAATACTATATCCGACATTTATTTTAAATGACTGTGTTAAAAATGTTTCCTTCGAGCCGGATTTGAACCAGCGACCTATGGATGCCTACATTGCTTAACCGCTACAGTCCACCGCTCTACCAACTGAGCTATCGAAGGTTGATAACAAGAGGAATATTTTAGTTCTATTGACACGGTTCCTACTTGTCGGAAACACATCTCAATTAAAAAGTATATAAGAGGCAGTATATTAATTTCTCCAAAAATTATTAAAGCGAAAATTGTTTCACCACGATGAGGCCTCTATAGTTGTATGAAACATTTTTGTGGCAGTTAAAATAGCGTCTCTTATATATTTTTTAATACGAATTATTTTGTGTCAGATCAATTTAGAAAGAGTACCTGTTTCGAAATACTATATCCGACATTTATTTTAAATGACTGTGTTAAAAATGTTTCTTTCGAGCCCGATTTGAACCAGCGACCTATGAATGCCTACATTGCTTAACCGCTACAGTCCACCGCTCTACCAACTGAGCTATCGAAGGTTGATAACAAGAGGAATATTTTACTTCTATTGACACGGTTCCTACTTGTTGGAAACACATCTTGATTAAAAAGTATATAAGAGGCAGTATATTAATTTCTCCAAAAATTATTAAAGCGAAAATTGCGTCACCACGATGAGGCTTCTATAGTTGTATCAAACATTTTTGTGGCAGTTAAGATAGCGTCTCTTATATATTTTTTATTACGAATTCTTTCATGTCAGATCAATTTAGAAAGAGTACCTGTTTCGAAATACTATATCCGACATTTATTTTAAATGACTGTGTTAAAAATGTTTCCTTCGAGCCGGATTTGAACCAGAGACCTATGGATGCCTACATTGCTTAACCGCTACAGTCCACCGCTCTACCAACTGAGCTATCGAAGGTTGATAACAAGAGGAATAGTTTTGTTCTATTGACACGGTTCCTAATTGTTGGAAACACATCTCGATTAAAAATTATATAAGAGGCAGTATGTTAATTTCTCCAAAAATGATTAAAGCGAAAATTGTTTCACCACGATCAGGCTTCTATAGTTGTTTTAAACATTTTTCTGGCAGTTAAGATAGCGTCTCTTATATATTTTTTAATACGAATTATTTTGTGTCAGATCAATTTAGAAAGAGTTTCGAAATACTATATCCGACATTTATTTTAAATGACTGTGTTAAAAATGTTTCCTTCGAGCCGGATTTGAACCAGCGACCTATGGATGCCTACATTGCTTAACCGCTACAGTCCACCGCTCTACCAACTGAGCTATCGAAGGTTGATAACAAGAGGAATATTTTAGTTCTATTGACACGGTTCCTACTTGTTGGAAACACATCTCAATTAAAAAGTATATAAGAGGCAGTTTATTAATTTCTCCAAAAATTATTAAAGCGAAAATTGTTTCACCACGATGCGGCTTCTATTGTTGTATGAAACATTTTTGTGGTAGTTAAAATAGCGTCTCTTATATATTTTTTAATACGAAGTATTTTGTGTCAGATTAATACAGAAAGAGTAACTGTTTCGAAATACTATATCCGACATTTATTTTAAATGACTGTGTTAAAAATGTTTCCTTCGAGCCGGATTTGAACCAGAGACCTATGGATGCCTACATTGCTTAACCGCTACAGTCCACCGCTCTACCAACTGAGCTATCGAAGGTTGATAACAAGAGGAATATTTTAGTTCTATTGACACGGTTCCTACTTGTTGGAAACACATCTCAATTAAAAAGTATATAAGAGGCAGTATATTAATTTCTCCAAAAATGATTAAAGCGAAAATTGTTTCACCACGATGAGGCTTCTATATTTGTTTTAAACATTTTTCTGGCAGTTAAGATAGCGTCTCTTATATATTTTTTAATACGAATTATTTTGTGTCAGATCAATTTAGAAAGAGTTTCGAAATACTATATCCGACATTTATTTTAAATGACTGTGTTAAAAATGATTCCTTCGAGCCGGATTTGAACCAGCGACCTATGGATGCCTACATTGCTTAATCGCTACAGTCCACCGCTCTACCAACTGAGCTATCGAAGGTTGATAACAAGAGGAATATTTTAGTTCTATTGACACGGTTCCTACTTGTTGGAAACACATCTCAATTAAAAAGTATATATGAGGCAGTATATTAATTTCTCCAAAAATTATTAAAGCGAAAATTGTTTCACCACGATGAGGCTTCTATAGTTGTATTAAACATTTTTGTTGCAAAATTTGAATATTAAAACAAATTAATATATGTTTATCTTCTACAATTTTAATTTAAAAAATTTTATTCAAAAAACTTTTAGAATTAAATTAATGTCTAAAACAAGCACCGCTTATATTTAGAAGACGTATATAATCTAAACTCAATATACAATGTCAAATGGAATAAATAAACCAAAAGATACACGAAAGTCCCCAAAAATTAATCAATAAATATTTAAAGGAGACAAAATTTGTTTCTGGTCTTGCCCCCAAAACGCCATTTGTATCTTAAAAACATGAACACACTTAAAGGACCTCTCAAAGAATATAATTTATTTGAAATATTTAATATATTTAAATATTCGAATAAGTAAATTCAGAAATCTCTCAAAGCATGCACTATATCTTCAAAAAACAAATATAGTTCAAAGCAATTCCGTCTTCAGTCCTGAAATATATTCAAAATATCAAAATCAAAAAACTAACCTGTACCAAACCACTCAACACGTGTAAATGAATAATGTTTCGAGACATAGATCATCTTTATAATTCAAGATTTATCTATGCTCTAACAGAATCAAAGAACAGTGTGAGTTATTTTTAAGGCTTACCTAAATTCATTGACACTGCATAATGAGATTTATTGAAGCCAAGATATAATTATATATTATATATAAAATAAAATAGAAAGGCCTTTTACTTGATAGAAGAAATATAACAAAATTTGAATATTAAAACAAATTAATATATGTTTATCTTCTACAATTTTAATTTAAAAAATTTTATTCAAAAAACTTTTAGAATTAAATTAATGTCTAAAACAAGCACCGCTTATATTTAATAGACGTATATAATCTAAACTCAATATACAATGTCAAATGGAATAAATAAACCAAAAGATACACGAAAGTCCCCAAAAATTAATCAATAAATATTTGAAGGAGACAAAATTTGTTTCTGGTCTTGCCCCCAAAACGCCATTTGTATCTTAAAAACATGAACACACTTAAAGGACCTCTCAAAGAATATAATTTATTTGAAATATTTAATATATTTAAATATTCGAATAAGTAAATTCAGAAATCTCTCAAAGCATGCACTATATCTTCAAAAAACAAATATAGTTCAAAGCAATTCCGTCTTCAGTCCTGAAATATATTCAAAATATCAAAATCAAAAAACTAACCTGTACCAAACCACTCAACACGTGTAAATGAATAATGTTTCGAGACATAGATCATCTTTATAATTCAAGATTTATCTATGCTCTAACAGAATCAAAGAACAGTGTGAGTTATTTTTAAGGCTTACCTAAATTCATTGACACTGCATAATGAGATTAATTGAAGCCAAGATATAATTATATATTATATATAAAATAAAATAGAAAGGCCTTTTACTTGATAGAAGAAATATAACAAAATTTGAATATTAAAACAAATTAATATATGTTTATCTTCTACAATTTTAATTTAAAAAATTTTATTCAAAAAACTTTTAGAATTAAATTAATGTCTAAAACAAGCACCGCTTATATTTAATAGACGTATATAATCTAAACTCAATATACAAGGTCAAATGGAATAAATAAACCAAAAGATACACGAAAGTCCCCAAAAATTAATCAATAAATATTTAAAGGAGACAAAATTTGTTTCTGGTCTTGCCCCCAAAACGCCATTTGTATCTTAAAAACATGAACACACTTAAAGGACCTCTCAAAGAATATAATTTATTTGAAATATTTAATATATTTAAATATTCGAATAAGTAAATTCAGAAATCTCTCAAAGCATGCACTATATCTTCAAAAAACAAATATAGTTCAAAGCAATTCCGTCTTCAGTCCTGAAATATATTCAAAATATCAAAATCAAAAAACTAACCTGTACCAAACCACTCAACACGTGTAAATGAATAATGTTTTGAGACATAGATCATCTTTATAATTCAAGATTTATCTATGCTCTAACAGAATCAAAGAACAGTGTGAGTTATTTTTAAGGCTTACCTAAATTCATTGACACTGCATAATGAGATTTATTGAAGCCAAGATATAATTATATATTATATATAAAATAAAATAGAAAGGCCTTTTATTTGATAGAAGAAATATAACAAAATTTGAATTTTAAAACAAATTAATATATGTTTATCTTCTACAATCTTAATTTAAAAAATTTTATTCAAAAAACTTTTAGAATTAAATTAATGTCTAAAACAAGCACCGCTTATATTTAATAGACGTATATAATCTAAACTCAATATACAATGTCAAATGGAATAAATAAACCAAAAGATACACGAAAGTCCCCAAAAATTAATCAATAAATATTTAAAGGAGACAAAATTTGTTTCTGGTCTTGCCCCCAAAACGCCATTTGTATCTTAAAAACATGAACACACTTAAAGGACCTCTCAAAGAATATAATTTATTTGAAATATTTAATATATTTATATTCGAATAAGTAAATTCAGAAATCTCTCAAAGCATGCACTATATCTTCAAAAAACAAATATAGTTCAAAGCAATTCCGTCTTCAGTCCTGAAATATATTCAAAATATCAAAATCAAAAAACTAACCTGTACCAAACCACTCAACACGTGTAAATGAATAATGTTTCGAGACATAGATCATCTTTATAATTCAAGATTTATCTATGCTCTAACAGAATCAAAGAACAGTGTGAGTTATTTTTAAGGCTTACCTAAATTCATTGACACTGCATAATGAGATTTATTGAAGCCAAGATATAATTATATATTATATATAAAATAAAATAGAAAGTCCTTTTACTTGATAGAAGAAATATAACAAAATTTGAATATTAAAACAAATTAATATATGTTTATCTTCTACAATTTTAATTTAAAAAATTTTATTCAAAAAACATTTAGAATTAAATTAATGTCTAAAACAAGCACCGCTTATATTTAATAGACGTATATAATCTAAACTCAATATACAATGTCAAATGGAATAAATAAACCAAAAGATACACGAAAGTCCCCAAAAATTAATCAATAAATATTTAAAGGAGACAAAATTTGTTTCTGGTCTTGCCCCCAAAACGCCATTTGTATCTTAAAAACATGAACACACTTAAAGGACCTCTCAAAGAATATAATTTATTTGAAATATTTAATATATTTAAATATTCGAATAAGTAAATTCAGAAATCTCTCAAAGCATGCACTATATCTTCAAAAAACAAATATAGTTCAAAGCAATTCCGTCTTCAGTCCTGAAATATATTCAAAATATCAAAATCAAAAAACTAACCTGTACCAAACCACTCAACACGTGTAAATGAATAATGTTTTGAGACATAGATCATCTTTATAATTCAAGATTTATCTATGCTCTAACAGAATCAAAGAACAGTGTGAGTTATTTTTAAGGCTTACCTAAATTCATTGACACTGCATAATGAGATTTATTGAAGCCAAGATATAATTATATATTATATATAAAATAAAATAGAAAGGCCTTTTACTTGATAGAAGAAATATAACAAAATTTGAATATTAAAACAAATTAATATATGTTTATCTTCTACAATCTTAATTTAAAAAATTTTATTCAAAAAACTTTTAGAATTAAATTAATGTCTAAAACAAGTACCGCTTATATTTAATAGACGTATATAATCTAAACTCAATATACAATGTCAAATGGAATAAATAAACCAAAAGATACACGAAAGTCCCCAAAAATTAATCAATAAATATTTAAAGGAGACAAAATTTGTTTCTGGTCTTGCCCCCAAAACGCCATTTGTATCTTAAAAACATGAACACACTTAAAGGACCTCTCAAAGAATATAATTTATTTGAAATATTTAATATATTTAAATATTCGAATAAGTAAATTCAGAAATCTCTCAAAGCATGCACTATATCTTCAAAAAACAAATATAGTTCAAAGCAATTCCGTCTTCAGTCCTGAAATATATTCAAAATATCAAAATCAAAAAACTAACCTGTACCAAACCACTCAACACGTGTAAATGAATAATGTTTCGAGACATAGATCATCTTTAGAATTCAAGATTTATCTATGCTCTAACAGAATCAAAGAACAGTGTGAGTTATTTTTAAGGCTTACCTAAATTCATTGACACTGCATAATGAGATTTATTGAAGCCAAGATATAATTATATATTATATATAAAATAAAATAGAAAGGCCTTTTACTTGATAGAAGAAATATAACAAAATTTGAATATTAAAACAAATTAATATATGTTTATCTTCTACAATTTTAATTTAAAAAATTTTATTCAAAAAACTTTTAGAATTAAATTAATGTCTAAAACAAGCACCGCTTATATTTAATAGACGTATATAATCTAAACTCAATATACAATGTCAAATGGAATAAATAAACCAAAAGATACACGAAAGTCCCCAAAAATTAATCAATAAATATTTAAAGGAGACAAAATTTGTTTCTGGTCTTGCCCCCAAAACGCCATTTGTATCTTAAAAACATGAACACACTTAAAGGACCTCTCAAAGAATATAATTTATTTGAAATATTTAATATATTTAAATATTCGAATAAGTAAATTCAGAAATCTCTCAAAGCATGCACTATATCTTCAAAAAACAAATATAGTTCAAAGCAATTCCGTCTTCAGTCCTGAAATATATTCAAAATATCAAAATCAAAAAACTAACCTGTACCAAACCACTCAACACGTGTAAATGAATAATGTTTCGAGACATAGATCATCTTTATAATTCAAGATTTATCTATGCTCTAACAGAATCAAAGAACAGTGTGAGTTATTTTTAAGGCTTACCTAAATTCATTGACACTGCATAATGAGATTTATTGAAGCCAAGATATAATTATATATTATATATAAAATAAAATAGAAAGGCCTTTTACTTGATAGAAGAAATATAACAAAATTTGAATATTAAAACAAATTAATATATGTTTATCTTCTACAATTTTAATTCAAAAAATTTTATTCAAAAAACTTTTAGAATTAAATTAATGTCTAAAACAAGCACCGCTTATATTTAATAGACGTATATAATCTAAACTCAATATACAATGTCAAATGGAATAAATAAACCAAAAGATACACGAAAGTCCCCAAAAATTAATCAATAAATATTTAAAGGAGACAAAATTTGTTTCTGGTCTTGCCCCCAAAACGCCATTTGTATCTTAAAAACATGAACACACTTAAAGGACCTCTCAAAGAATATAATTTATTTGAAATATTTAATATATTTAAATATTCGAATAAGTAAATTCAGAAATCTCTCAAAGCATGCACTATATCTTCAAAAAACAAATATAGTTCAAAGCAATTCCGTCTTCAGTCCTGAAATATATTCAAAATATCAAAATCAAAAAACTAACCTGTACCAAACCACTCAACACGTGTAAATGAATAATGTTTCGAGACATAGATCATCTTTATAATTCAAGATTTATCTATGCTCTAACAGAATCAAAGAACAGTGTGAGTTATTTTTAAGGCTTACCTAAATTCATTGACACTGCATAATGAGATTTATTGAAGCCAAGATATAATTATATATTATATATAAAATAAAATAGAAAGGCCTTTTACTTGATAGAAGAAATATAACAAAATTTGAATATTAAAACAAATTAATATATGTTTATCTTCTACAATTTTAATTTAAAAAATTTTATTCAAAAAACTTTTCAGAATTAAATTAATGTCTAAAACAAGCACCGCTTATATTTAATAGACGTATATAATCTAAACTCAATATACAAGGTCAAATGGAATAAATAAACCAAAAGATACACGAAAGTCCCCAAAAATTAATCAATAAATATTTAAAGGAGACAAAATTTGTTTCTGGTCTTGCCCCCAAAACGCCATTTGTATCTTAAAAACATGAACACACTTAAAGGACCTCTCAAAGAATATAATTTATTTGAAATATTTAATATATTTAAATATTCGAATAAGTAAATTCAGAAATCTCTCAAAGCATGCACTATATCTTCAAAAAACAAATATAGTTCAAAGCAATTCCGTCTTCAGTCCTGAAATATATTCAAAATATCAAAATCAAAAAACTAACCTGTACCAAACCACTCAACACGTGTAAATGAATAATGTTTTGAGACATAGATCATCTTTATAATTCAAGATTTATCTATGCTCTAACAGAATCAAAGAACAGTGTGAGTTATTTTTAAGGCTTACCTAAATTCATTGACACTGCATAATGAGATTTATTGAAGCCAAGATATAATTATATATTATATATAAAATAAAATAGAAAGGCCTTTTATTTGATAGAAGAAATATAACAAAATTTGAATTTTAAAACAAATTAATATATGTTTATCTTCTACAATCTTAATTTAAAAAATTTTATTCAAAAAACTTTTAGAATTAAATTAATGTCTAGAACAAGCACCGCTTATATTTAATAGACGTATATAATCTAAACTCAATATACAATGTCAAATGGAATAAATAAACCAAAAGATACACGAAAGTCCCCAAAAATTAATCAATAAATATTTAAAGGAGACAAAATTTGTTTCTGGTCTTGCCCCCAAAACGCCATTTGTATCTTAAAAACATGAACACACTTAAAGGACCTCTCAAAGAATATAATTTATTTGAAATATTTAATATATTTAAATATTCGAATAAGTAAATTCAGAAATCTCTCAAAGCATGCACTATATCTTCAAAAAACAAATATAGTTCAAAGCAATTCCGTCTTCAGTCCTGAAATATATTCAAAATATCAAAATCAAAAAACTAACATGTACCAAACCACTCAACACGTGTAAATGAATAATGTTTCGAGACATAGATCATCTTTATAATTCAAGATTTATCTATGCTCTAACAGAATCAAAGAACAGTGTGAGTTATTTTTAAGGCTTACCTAAATTCATTGACACTGCATAATGAGATTTATTGAAGCCAAGATATAATTATATATTATATATAAAATAAAATAGAAAGTCCTTTTACTTGATAGAAGAAATATAACAAAATTTGAATATTAAAACAAATTAATATATGTTTATCTTCTACAATTTTAATTTAAAAAATTTTATTCAAAAAACATTTAGAATTAAATTAATGTCTAAAACAAGCACCGCTTATATTTAATAGACGTATATAATCTAAACTCAATATACAATGTCAAATGGAATAAATAAACCAAAAGATACACGAAAGTCCCCAAAAATTAATCAATAAATATTTAAAGGAGACAAAATTTGTTTCTGGTCTTGCCCCCAAAACGCCATTTGTATCTTAAAAACATGAACACACTTAAAGGACCTCTCAAAGAATATAATTTATTTGAAATATTTAATATATTTAAATATTCGAATAAGTAAATTCAGAAATCTCTCAAAGCATGCACTATATCTTCAAAAAACAAATATAGTTCAAAGCAATTCCGTCTTCAGTCCTGAAATATATTCAAAATATCAAAATCAAAAAACTAACCTGTACCAAACCACTCAACACGTGTAAATGAATAATGTTTTGAGACATAGATCATCTTTATAATTCAAGATTTATCTATGCTCTAACAGAATCAAAGAACAGTGTGAGTTATTTTTAAGGCTTACCTAAATTCATTGACACTGCATAATGAGATTTATTGAAGCCAAGATATAATTATATATTATATATAAAATAAAATAGAAAGGCCTTTTACTTGATAGAAGAAATATAACAAAATTTGAATATTAAAACAAATTAATATATGTTTATCTTCTACAATCTTAATTTAAAAAATTTTATTCAAAAAACTTTTAGAATTAAATTAATGTCTAAAACAAGCACCGCTTATATTTAATAGACGTATATAATCTAAACTCAATATACAATGTCAAATGGAATAAATAAACCAAAAGATACACGAAAGTCCCCAAAAATTAATCAATAAATATTTAAAGGAGACAAAATTTGTTTCTGGTCTTGCCCCCAAAACGCCATTTGTATCTTAAAAACATGAACACACTTAAAGGACCTCTCAAAGAATATAATTTATTTGAAATATTTAATATATTTAAATATTCGAATAAGTAAATTCAGAAATCTCTCAAAGCATGCACTATATCTTCAAAAAACAAATATAGTTCAAAGCAATTCCGTCTTCAGTCCTGAAATATATTCAAAATATCAAAATCAAAAAACTAACCTGTACCAAACCACTCAACACGTGTAAATGAATAATGTTTCGAGACATAGATCATCTTTATAATTCAAGATTTATCTATGCTCTAACAGAATCAAAGAACAGTGTGAGTTATTTTTAAGGCTTACCTAAATTCATTGACACTGCATAATGAGATTTATTGAAGCCAAGATATAATTATATATTATATATAAAATAAAATAGAAAGTCCTTTTACTTGATAGAAGAAATATAACAAAATTTGAATATTAAAACAAATTAATATATGTTTATCTTCTACAATTTTAATTTAAAAAATTTTATTCAAAAAACATTTAGAATTAAATTAATGTCTAAAACAAGCACCGCTTATATTTAATAGACGTATATAATCTAAACTCAATATACAATGTCAAATGGAATAAATAAACCAAAAGATACACGAAAGTCCCCAAAAATTAATCAATAAATATTTAAAGGAGACAAAATTTGTTTCTGGTCTTGCCCCCAAAACGCCATTTGTATCTTAAAAACATGAACACACTTAAAGGACCTCTCAAAGAATATAATTTATTTGAAATATTTAATATATTTAAATATTCGAATAAGTAAATTCAGAAATCTCCCAAAGCATGCACTATATCTTCAAAAAACAAATATAGTTCAAAGCAATTCCGTCTTCAGTCCTGAAATATATTCAAAATATCAAAATCAAAAAACTAACCTGTACCAAACCACTCAACACGTGTAAATGAATAATGTTTCGAGACATAGATCATCTTTATAATTCAAGATTTATCTATGCTCTAACAGAATCAAAGAACAGTGTGAGTTATTTTTAAGGCTTACCTAAATTCATTGACACTGCATAATGAGATTTATTGAAGCCAAGATATAATTATATATTATATATAAAATAAAATAGAAAGTCCTTTTACTTGATAGAAGAAATATAACAAAATTTGAATATTAAAACAAATTAATATATGTTTATCTTCTACAATTTTAATTTAAAAAATTTTATTCAAAAAACATTTAGAATTAAATTAATGTCTAAAACAAGCACCGCTTATATTTAATAGACGTATATAATCTAAACTCAATATACAATGTCAAATGGAATAAATAAACCAAAAGATACACGAAAGTCCCCAAAAATTAATCAATAAATATTTAAAGGAGACAAAATTTGTTTCTGGCCTTGCCCCCAAAACGCCATTTGTATCTTAAAAACATGAACACACTTAAAGGACCTCTCAAAGAATATAATTTATTTGAAATATTTAATATATTTAAATATTCGAATAAGTAAATTCAGAAATCTCTCAAAGCATGCACTATATCTTCAAAAAACAAATATAGTTCAAAGCAATTCCGTCTTCAGTCCTGAAATATATTCAAAATATCAAAATCAAAAAACTAACCTGTACCAAACCACTCAACACGTGTAAATGAATAATGTTTTGAGACATAGATCATCTTTATAATTCAAGATTTATCTATGCTCTAACAGAATCAAAGAACAGTGTGAGTTATTTTTAAGGCTTACCTAAATTCATTGACACTGCATAATGAGATTTATTGAAGCCAAGATATAATTATATATTATATATAAAATAAAATAGAAAGGCCTTTTACTTGATAGAAGAAATATAACAAAATTTGAATATTAAAACAAATTAATATATGTTTATCTTCTACAATCTTAATTTAAAAAATTTTATTCAAAAAACTTTTAGAATTAAATTAATGTCTAAAACAAGCACCGCTTATATTTAATAGACGTATATAATCTAAACTCAATATACAATGTCAAATGGAATAAATAAACCAAAAGATACACGAAAGTCCCCAAAAATTAATCAATAAATATTTAAAGGAGACAAAATTTGTTTCTGGTCTTGCCCCCAAAACGCCATTTGTATCTTAAAAACATGAACACACTTAAAGGACCTCTCAAAGAATATAATTTATTTGAAATATTTAATATATTTAAATATTCGAATAAGTAAATTCAGAAATCTCTCAAAGCATGCACTATATCTTCAAAAAACAAATATAGTTCAAAGCAATTCCGTCTTCAGTCCTGAAATATATTCAAAATATCAAAATCAAAAAACTAACCTGTACCAAACCACTCAACACGTGTAAATGAATAATGTTTCGAGACATAGATCATCTTTATAATTCAAGATTTATCTATGCTCTAACAGAATCAAAGAACAGTGTGAGTTATTTTTAAGGCTTACCTAAATTCATTGACACTGCATAATGAGATTTATTGAAGCCAAGATATAATTATATATTATATATAAAATAAAATAGAAAGTCCTTTTACTTGATAGAAGAAATATAACAAAATTTGAATATTAAAACAAATTAATATATGTTTATCTTCTACAATTTTAATTTAAAAAATTTTATTCAAAAAACATTTAGAATTAAATTAATGTCTAAAACAAGCACCGCTTATATTTAATAGACGTATATAATCTAAACTCAATATACAATGTCAAATGGAATAAATAAACCAAAAGATACACGAAAGTCCCCAAAAATTAATCAATAAATATTTAAAGGAGACAAAATTTGTTTCTGGTCTTGCCCCCAAAACGCCATTTGTATCTTAAAAACATGAACACACTTAAAGGACCTCTCAAAGAATATAATTTATTTGAAATATTTAATATATTTAAATATTCGAATAAGTAAATTCAGAAATCTCTCAAAGCATGCACTATATCTTCAAAAAACAAATATAGTTCAAAGCAATTCCGTCTTCAGTCCTGAAATATATTCAAAATATCAAAATCAAAAAACTAACCTGTACCAAACCACTCAACACGTGTAAATGAATAATGTTTCGAGACATAGATCATCTTTATAATTCAAGATTTATCTATGCTCTAACAGAATCAAAGAACAGTGTGAGTTATTTTTAAGGCTTACCTAAATTCATTGACACTGCATAATGAGATTTATTGAAGCCAAGATATAATTATATATTATATATAAAATAAAATAGAAAGGCCTTTTACTTGATAGAAGAAATATAACAAAATTTGAATATTAAAACAAATTAATATATGTTTATCTTCTACAATTTTAATTTAAAAAATTTTATTCAAAAAACTTTTAGAATTAAATTAATGTCTAAAACAAGCACCGCTTATATTTAATAGACGTATATAATCTAAACTCAATATACAATGTCAAATGGAATAAATAAACCAAAAGATACACGAAAGTCCCCAAAAATTAATCAATAAATATTTAAAGGAGACAAAATTTGTTTCTGGTCTTGCCCCCAAAACGCCATTTGTATCTTAAAAACATGAACACACTTAAAGGACCTCTCAAAGAATATAATTTATTTGAAATATTTAATATATTTAAATATTCGAATAAGTAAATTCAGAAATCTCTCAAAGCATGCACTATATCTTCAAAAAACAAATATAGTTCAAAGCAATTCCGTCTTCAGTCCTGAAATATATTCAAAATATCAAAATCAAAAAACTAACCTGTACCAAACCACTCAACACGTGTAAATGAATAATGTTTCGAGACATAGATCATCTTTATAATTCAAGATTTATCTATGCTCTAACAGAATCAAAGAACAGTGTGAGTTATTTTTAAGGCTTACCTAAATTCATTGACACTGCATAATGAGATTTATTGAAGCCAAGATATAATTATATATAAAATAAAATAGAAAGGCCTTTTACTTGATAGAAGAAATATAACAAAATTTGAATATTAAAACAAATTAATATATGTTTATCTTCTACAATTTTAATTTAAAAAATTTTATTCAAAAAACTTTTAGAATTAAATTAATGTCTAAAACAAGCACCGCTTATATTTAATGGACGTATATAATCTAAACTCAATATACAATGTCAAATGGAATAAATAAACCAAAAGATACACGAAAGTCCCCAAAAATTAATCAATAAATATTCAAAGGAGACAAAATTTGTTTCTGGTCTTGCCCCCAAAACGCCATTTGTATCTTAAAAACATGAACACACTTAAAGGACCTCTCAAAGAATATAATTTATTTGAAATATTTAATATATTTAAATATTCGAATAAGTAAATTCAGAAATCTCTCAAAGCATGCACTATATCTTCAAAAAACCAATATAGTTCAAAGCAATTCCGTCTTCAGTCCTGAAATATATTCAAAATATCAAAATCAAAAAACTAACCTGTACCAAACCACTCAACACGTGTAAATGAATAATGTTTCGAGACATAGATCATCTTTATAATTCAAGATTTATCTATGCTCTAACAGAATCAAAGAACAGTGTGAGTTATTTTTAAGGCTTACCTAAATTCATTGACACTGCATAATGAGATTTATTGAAGCCAAGATATAATTATATATTATATATAAAATAAAATAGAAAGGCCTTTTACTTGATAGAAGAAATATAACAAAATTTGAATATTAAAACAAATTAATATATGTTTATCTTCTACAATTTTAATTCAAAAAATTTTATTCAAAAAACTTTTAGAATTAAATTAATGTCTAAAACAAGCACCGCTTATATTTAATAGACGTATATAATCTAAACTCAATATACAATGTCAAATGGAATATATAAACCAAAAGATACACGAAAGTCCCCAAAAATTAATCAATAAATATTTAAAGGAGACAAAATTTGTTTCTGGTCTTGCCCCCAAAACGCCATTTGTATCTTAAAAACATGAACACACTTAAAGGACCTCTCAAAGAATATAATTTATTTGAAATATTTAATATATTTAAATATTCGAATAAGTAAATTCAGAAATCTCTCAAAGCATGCACTATATCTTCAAAAAACAAATATAGTTCAAAGCAATTCCGTCTTCAGTCATGAAATATATTCAAAATATCAAAATCAAAAAACTAACCTGTACCAAACCACTCAACACGTGTAAATGAATAATGTTTCGAGACATAGATCATCTTTATAATTCAAGATTTATATATGCTCTAACAGAATCAAAGAACAGTGTGAGTTATTTTTAAGGCTTACCTAAATTCATTGACACTGCATAATGAGATTTATTGAAGCCAAGATATAATTATATATTATATATAAAATAAAATAGAAAGGCCTTTTACTTGATAGAAGAAATATAACAAAATTTGAATATTAAAACAAATTAATATATGTTTATCTTCTACAATTTTAATTTAAAAAATTTTATTCAAAAAACTTTTAGAATTAAATTAATGTCTAAAACAAGCACCGCTTATATTTAATAGACGTATATAATCTAAACTCAATATACAATGTCAAATGGAATAAATAAACCAAAAGATACACGAAAGTCCCCAAAAATTAATCAATAAATATTTAAAGGAGACAAAATTTGTTTCTGGTCTTGCCCCCAAAACGCCATTTGTATCTTAAAAACATGAACACACTTAAAGGACCTCTCAAAGAATATAATTTATTTGAAATATTTAATATATTTAAATATTCGAATAAGTAAATTCAGAAATCTCTCAAAGCATGCACTATATCTTCAAAAAACAAATATAGTTCAAAGCAATTCCGTCTTCAGTCCTGAAATATATTCAAAATATCAAAATCAAAAAACTAACCTGTACCAAACCACTCAACACGTGTAAATGAATAATGTTTCGAGACATAGATCATCTTTATAATTCAAGATTTATCTATGCTCTAACAGAATCAAAGAACAGTGTGAGTTATTTTTAAGGCTTACCTAAATTCATTGACACTGCATAATGAGGTTTATTGAAGCCAAGATATAATTATATATTATATATAAAATAAAATAGAAAGTCCTTTTACTTGATAGAAGAAATATAACAAAATTTGAATATTAAAACAAATTAATATATGTTTATCTTCTACAATTTTAATTTAAAAAATTTTATTCAAAAAACATTTAGAATTAAATTAATGTCTAAAACAAGCACCGCTTATATTTAATAGACGTATATAATCTAAACTCAATATACAATGTCAAATGGAATAAATAAACCAAAAGATACACGAAAGTCCCCAAAAATTAATCAATAAATATTTAAAGGAGACAAAATTTGTTTCTGGTCTTGCCCCCAAAACGCCATTTGTATCTTAACAACATGAACACACTTAAAGGACCTCTCAAAGAATATAATTTATTTGAAATATTTAATATATTTAAATATTATGAGTGTGGATAGCTCAGCGGGAGAGCATCGGACTCGTGACCGGGAGGTCCAGGGTTCGAATCCTATTCAGGTAGAAAAGAAATTTTCTAGTTGGACGGGTATCTGCCACCATTTCACTGTTGGGTCAAAAATTAACAGTGCTGTGACCTAAAGTGGCGCAAGATCGCAGTAACAAAGCCTACACAGAACACAACTGAACTCCTAACTCGTACAAGCTGAAAAAGCTTCTGAGGGATCTTCACAGAAGATCTAGGAGTATCAGGATAATAATAATAAAAATAAAAATAATTCGAATAAGTAAATTCAGAAATCTCTCAAAGCATGCACTATATCTTCAAAAAACCAATATAGTTCAAAGCAATTCCGTCTTCAGTCCTGAAATATATTCAAAATATCAAAATCAAAAAACTAACCTGTACCAAACCACTCAACACGTGTAAATGAATAATGTTTCGAGACATAGATCATCTTTATAATTCAAGATTTATCTATGCTCTAACAGAATCAAAGAACAGTGTGAGTTATTTTTAAGGCTTACCTAAATTCATTGACACTGCATAATGAGATTTATTGAAGCCAAGATATAATTATATATTATATATAAAATAAAATAGAAAGGCCTTTTACTTGATAGAAGAAATATAACAAAATTTGAATATTAAAACAAATTAATATATGTTTATCTTCTACAATTTTAATTTAAAAAATTTTATTCAAAAAACTTTTAGAATTAAATTAATGTCTAAAACAAGCACCGCTTATATTTAATAGACGTATATAATCTAAACTCAATATACAATGTCAAATGGAATAAATAAACCAAAAGATACACGAAAGTCCCCAAAAATTAATCAATAAATATTTAAAGGAGACAAAATTTGTTTCTGGTCTTGCCCCCAAAACGCCATTTGTATCTTAAAAACATGAACACACTTAAAGGACCTCTCAAAGAATATAATTTATTTGAAATATTTAATATATTTAAATATTCGAATAAGTAAATTCAGAAATCTCTCAAAGCATGCACTATATCTTCAAAAAACAAATATAGTTCAAAGCAATTCCGTCTTCAGTCATGAAATATATTCAAAATATCAAAATCAAAAAACTAACCTGTACCAAACCACTCAACACGTATAAATGAATAATGTTTCGAGACATAGATCATCTTTATAATTCAAGATTTATATATGCTCTAACAGAATCAAAGAACAGTGTGAGTTATTTTTAAGGCTTACCTAAATTCATTGACACTGCATAATGAGATTTATTGAAGCCAAGATATAATTATATATTATATATAAAATAAAATAGAAAGGCCTTTTACTTGATAGAAGAATAGAATAGAAGGTTTATTTATTCCATTTGACATTGTATATTGAGTTTAGATTATATACGTCTATTAAATATAAGCGGTGCTTGTTTTAGACATTAATTTAATTCTAAAAGTTTTTTGAATAAAATTTTTTAAATTAAAATTGTAGAAGATAAACATATATTAATTTGTTTTAATATTCAAATTTTGTTATATTTCTTCTATCAAGTAAAAGGCCTTTCTATTTTATTTTTGTTGCAGTTAAAATAGCGTCTTTTATATATTATTTAATACGAATTCTTTCGTGTCAGATCAATTTAGAAAGAGTACCTGTTTCGAAATACTATATCCGACATTTATTTTAAATGACTTTGTTTAAAATGTTTCCTTCGAGCCGAATTTGAACCCGCGACCTATGGATGCCTACATTGCTTAACCGCTACAGTCCACCGCTCTACCAACTGAGCTATCGAAGGTTGATAACAAGAGGAATATTATTTATCTATTGACACGGTTCCTACTTGTTGGGAACACATCTCAATTAAAAAGTATACAAGAGGCACTATATTAATTTCTCCAAAAATGATTGAAGCGAAAATTGTTTCACAACGATGAGGCTCCTATAGTTGTATTAAAAATTTTTGTGGCAGTTAAAATAGCGTCTCTCATATATTTTTTAATACGAATTACTTTGTGTCAGATCAATTCAGAAAGAGTACCTGTTTCGAAATAGTATATCCGACATTTATTTTAAATGACTGTGTTAAAAATGTTTCCTTCGAGCCGGATTTGAACCAGCGACCTATGGATGTCTACATTGCTTAACCGCTACAGTCCACCGCTCTACCAACTGAGCTATCGAAGGTTGATAACAAGAGGAATATTTTAGTTCTATTAACACGGTTCCTACTTGTTGGAAACACATCTCAATTAAAAAGTATAGAAGAGCCAGTATATTAATTTCTCCAAAAATTATTAAAGCGAAAATTGTTTCACCACGATGAGGCTTCTATAGTTGTATTAAACATTTTTGTTGCAGTTAAGAAAGCGTCTTTTATATATTTTTTTAATACGAATTCTTTCTTGTCAGATCAATTTAGAAAGAGTACCTGTTTCGAAATACTATATCCGACAATTATTTTAAATTACTGTGTTAAAAATGTTTCCTTCGAGCCGGATTTCAACCAGCGACCTATGGATGCCTACATTGCTTAATCGCTACAGTCCACCGCTTTACCAACTGAGCTATCGAAGGTTGATAACAAGAGGAATATTTTAGTTCTATTGACACGGTTCCTACTTGTTGGAAACACATCTCAATTAAAAAGTATACAAGAGGCAGTATATTAATTTCTCCAAATATTATTAAAGCGAAAATTGTTTCACAACGATGAGGCTTCTATAGTTGTTTTAAACATTTTTCTGGCAGTTAAGATAGCGTCTCTTATATATTTTTTAATACGAATTATTTTGTGTCAGATCAATTCAGAAAGAGTACCTGTTTCGAAATACTATGTCCGACATTTATTTTAAATGACTGTGTTAAAAATGTTTCCTTCGAGCCGGATTTGAACCAGCGACCTATGGATGCCTACATTGCTCAACCGCTACAGTCCACCGCTCTA